>BSBM01001219.1:8097500-8770000 GCA_027924585.1 Larix kaempferi | reverse complement strand
ACTGAGAGAGCCCGGGTTAGTAAGGGTTAGGGAGAGGAGAGGGTTCTGGGCTAGGGGGAGTAACAGGGTGATAGAAAGTGTAAGATGGTTAGGGATGGGGGAGAGGTTAGGGAGAGGGAGAGGGGGTTTAGAGAGAGAGAGAGAGAGAGAGAGAGAGAGAGAGAGAGGTGTAAAACCATAGAAGAGAGAGTACGTCATCATCATCGTCATCGTCATCTCCATCTTCATCATCATCATCATCATCCTCATCGTTTTCGTCATCTTCATCTTCATCATCATCATCATCCTCATCGTCATCTTCATCATCTTCATCATCATTGTTGTGGTCGTCATCACCATCATCTTCATCGTCATCATCACCATCATCATCATCATCATCATCATCATCCTCATCGTCATCTTCATCATCTTCATCATCATTGTTGTGGTCGTCATCACCATCATCTTCATCGTCATCACCATCATCATCATCATCATCATCATCATCATCATCATCATCATCATCTGCATCATCCTCATCATCATAATCATCTTCATCATCATCTGCATCATCATCATCTTCATCATCATCTGCGTCATCATCATCATCATCATCATCATCACCATCATCATCTTCATCACCGTCATCATCTTCATTTTCATTACCATCATCATCTTCATCTTCATCATCCTCATTATCGTTATCTTTATCTCACCCAATCTAACACTTCAAAACATAAATTTGTGAAGATTATAACGCGCGCACGTTATTGAATCCCATAACCCAAGCGCATTATGTACACATAACATTAGCGCGTTGCTTATAACATTGAGCGCCAAAACACTAAAATTTGAATTTAAATATAATGCGCACTAGTTATTTGAATTTAAACATAACGCACGCACGTTCCTTAGAGCCTAATCACCCGCTCTTCCCGCGCCCGCGTGTCAGCCACTATCTTATGTGGCTGGTTCGGACTTACCAAACCTGTGCTAAGGAATTTTTAGACCATAACTAATTTGACATTTTCAGTATTTTTCTGAGTATGCCTGTTTTCCACCACTCTTTACAGCATGACACACCTGACCATTAGTGACGAAATTTTAGGGATAGATATAATTTTTTATGTAGATTCCAAATATGTAATTTTTTTAAAAAACTATTGAGATTTTCTATTTATCTCATAATTTTCTTGTGTCATCACTTCGTTGGTCAAAAAACATATTGTTAGTGTTTATTCCATAAATTTTTCATTTCACAACCATTTTAAAAAAAACTTGTATGCTGCACTAGAGGAAACTTACCTCTACATGTTGTAAAAATCCAAGTCAAAATAACTACATTAAGACCTTCAAAGGATGCACCCACATTTGACGTATCGTTCTCAAGGTTTTCCCACTTACATAATTAAAAAAAATAAAAAATTAAACATTTAATTTTGGAAAAATAGCACTGCACTAGTGCTACAGGTTCTATACATTTATACCAGATTTTGTAGCCTGAAACCGTCATTTAGGCAGTGAAAGGCTGCACCCACAAAAACATATACCTTATCATTTGCCAAAAAAATAAAAAGTGACTGTTAGAAAAAATGAAATTTGACATAGTTATGTAAATTTTCAATACTTAAAAGTTATATATTCGGAAACGTGACTCAATTTCCTACATTTCATCTTTTTTACTCGATGCAAGATATCTTGTGTAAGCATCTCAAAAAAACCAAGTAAGTTGAGGGATGCCTGATTTTTCAGCTTTCTATTGCATCTAACGCATCAAAAGTGACCCTCATTAGCTTGCACATGCCGGGTAAGTCATACATTTAACTATCATGGTTGAATTTATTTATTTTTTTCCTTGAAAACTATATAAACTTCCAAATTTCTCTCCCAAATGTACAAGATCAAATATTATAAATAGTTTAAATTGAAAAAAATATGTTTTATAATTAAAAACTTTAAAGATTCTAATGATATTTATATTCATTAATTATAATTAATTCTGAGATACCTTAGAATGAATGATCTTAGGCCTTTTAAATTTTAACTTTTGGACGTGCCTTATTTAATTTAAATATTTTTTATTACATTGATACTTCTTTAATTTAATTTTTTAATTTAATTTTTTAGTGCATATATATTTCTTTAATTTAAATTTTAATTCAACTGAGCAATAACTTCTTTTTACTGAGAATGAAAGGAATCAAAAGATTAACTTTTGGACAGTGTCTTATTTAATTTAAATATTATAAATTTCTCATAATTATATAAGATCAACTAATCAAATATTATAAATAGTTTGAATTGAAAAAATTATGTTTTATAATTAAAAACTTTAAAGATTCTAATGATGTTTATATTCATTAATTTTATAATTCTTAGATGTCTTAGAATGAATGGTCTTAGGCGTTTTTAAATTGTAATTCAAATGTGTGGAGCAATAACTTTTGCTTTATACAAATAAAATTAATCAAGCACTTCCTTTTACTGAGAAGATTAGCTTTTGGACGAACACGGTGCCTTATTTAATTTAAATATTTTTTAATGCATAGATACTTCTTAACTTCAGATGTAAATGTAGTTTTGTACAGTAAATGTAAATGTAGTTATGTACCGTAGAATAATTATCTAAATTACCATGACTATCCATGGAAGACGGCAATGCATTGGCATCAATACATTATATTAATAAGGAATGCATGAATTTTAACAGCTTGAAAACACAATATGTATTTCATTAATACGGTATTTGGAATATAAGGATGACATTTACAAAGATATATGTATTGGCAATGTTTCAATGCTACTTAATACGTTGAAAACAAAATGTAGGTGGACTTAGAATGTATCAAAATGCAACGCTCTTATATAACTATTTGCACTCTGATTTAGTTGAGAATGGCCTCATAATGCATCATAACGCTCGTCCAGTTGTTATGTAACTATGAAACAATAACGCTCACCCCCTTTATAATGCATGTAGCTTAACACTATGATCTAGGAGGCGCTTATGCTTACAAATGTCTGTAACAAGAGCAGTACTAATTAAATACTCTTGGAAACAAAGCCAAACTCAGAAGCACATCCATCCAATATTCCATTTTTACACAAGTGAGTTTAAGAAATATTTATATATCTCATTCATTCAAGGAATAAATCGGTACAATATTTTTTATGTTAAATTTCAGTGCCGGCAAGAAACTTGTACACCATCTGCATTGAAATGAAAAATTAGAGTGAGGGGAATGAATTTTTTTATCAAAGATTGAAATTAAAAAAATTAACTTGTATACATCTTTTAATGTGCATACAAAATAATAATTTAATCATAAAATTATTAGAATCGTTTCAGTTTCATTCATCACCTGGGATTCATCTGCGCACCCGCCTCCATGCATATATTGCATCCAGATCCCCAGGATTATTTGCAGACTTAATAGCCAGGCCGAACCTAAGTTTGGTGAAAGCAATGACAATCCCATTCTTAGTTCTATCGCTCTCTTAATTAAATTCCTTATAGAAACTTCCAGCGACATGGAGCTCACACTCTATTGACATTATCCAAACATTTACCTAGAATCACACATGCACAGATTTATTTATATAGAATTTGTATTCTAGCCCGGCTTATCATTTTGTGAAGAACATAAGTTACTTTTCAAAAGGTATCATAGATAAGTAAAAATTACTTACTGCTTGAAGTTCGTCTGTGAATTTTACTTATGCCAGAAACCCTAATCAAACTAAGTATAATTTTCGACATAATTCTTGTTGATTGCCTGCATCCGGAGCTTATCGCATTCTGGTTCCATCCATGTGGTGACAAAGAAGCAAGATTGAGTCTGGGGTTCCCATCCAGTATGAGCTTGTCGCTGATGATCTGATAGACTGCATCTTTGGGAATCGACCTATCCGGCATTCGAAACAGTGGTACATTAAACTTTAAAGTCAAAGAAACAAACCAAAGGAGGCCAATCTTCATCGATTCACACAACAAATCCTTTAAATTACAGTAATTTCAGTAACCGCAGCCAACATTCAGCAACAGGGTTTTAAAGATTTAAAGTATTGTAAAGATTTGGCAAAAGTATTCTAAAGATTTAATAATTCAGCAAAAGTGTTGTAAAGATATCTTGTAAATATGGCGGCGGAAACAATACATACCAGTACTGGTGGAGATTATCTCAAATTCAGGGCCAGAAGAAGAAGAATTGACCGCAAAAACCAATCTTCTCAGCAAATGAACGGGAAGGGCAAAGCCTCGGCATTGCTTCCTTGTCAGACGAATTACGGCCTTTAGCGGACAAGCGTTTTTTAAAGCTCTGAATCCAGCACAGAGAAACGAAGCTCTGAATCCATGTAAACACGAAATCATTAAACCGCAATCCAGCATTTTTCCTACCACGTAATGCGCCATTTCTTAACCCTACAGATAGTAATTTCGATTAGAATAATTAAAGCTCCTTGCAGTTCCATGGATCACAAAATTATTCCTTTCTGCATTTTCTCTTTGTCCGGACGAATTAAAATAAAATCCTGACTGGTGAAGTTAAAGAAAAATAGATTTGAAAGGGGCTTTCAGATGATCTTGAGAGATTAGAAGCCGAAGATTATCACACGGGCTGCCATTACCTGCAACTCTGTGGTAACCGGATACTCGTCCATCTCGACATAATTCTTCTCGAGCTGATTCTTGCAGGCTTTATTGTCGGCGTCGCGTCCAAAAAGACCAGTGAAGCAAAGAGTCTTCTTCCCCATGTGGTTCATTTCTTGGTTTTGAGTTGTATCGTCTGAAGTGACTCCTTTTCGTGGGCGGCATTGAAACTGCAATAACACCTGCAGAATCATTAACTAAATCGATATATACAGTACAAGTTTATGATCTTACATGCTTTTTTCTTTCAACAGAAATCCATCCAGGCTGAATCGTTGGATAGACTTCATACATTTGGAAAAGAGCTTTTGCCCAGCCTGCAAAATCATGAATCTGTTTCCAGTCAGCTTATTGAATTGTATTAAAGCCATTATTATATGGGTATCGGATGAAGCTGCCCTTACTGTTTAATCATCGGTGTATCTATGCCCAGTGTTATTTTTGCTGTATAAATTGCACAGATGGCGGTTTGAAACAAATGATATGCAATACAGGATGTAGTGTAATACCTGTTGGAGCAAAACAACTCATGATCTGGATGGGTTATCAATTCAAATGATGAATTACAGATCGACATATATCAAACATGTAAAAGAGGGATATCTGCCCAGCCGATCGCAGGACCGCCGAGGACAACCCATCGATTCGCTTTCAGGCGGCCTGATCCATGGATAGCAGGACGACCCATCAATTCCCTTTCCCATCCGCGTGGCACTGTGATTAGCCGAAAAAAAAACACTTAATCCAAATCCTGATTAACAAATGGACTGTTGGCTTACGGCCTGTTAGTAAACTCTAAATTCGGGCCATCCGATGATGTGGTCGACGAAAGAATATGCCACCTTCCTGAATCGCAACCGCTCATCTTAATCCATGATTAAAAAGTTGCGATGGCACTCCATATAAGAATGTTAATTGTAGCGCCTATCGGCGAACTAAATAAACGATCATTGTTTTATAAAGCACAAGCCACTATTTCTAGAGCTCGTGAAGCATTATCAATGCTGTGGAATCCTTTGCACTATTCTTGTCAATTTTTTTATTGCCGTGGACTAAATATTTTTCCGTATCAGGAATGTGCAAGACAACTCGGATCACAAATCTGCAAACATCACTGCATTAGTTCTTTAGACAAAATGCCACATAACAACAAATAGTATTCAAACAAAGAAATGGTTGCATCACGTAAATTTCAAAAAAGTATAGACCACAAAAAAAGGGCCTCCTGAGAAAGGGAATCTTTGGGAATCTTGAAACCTTCCCATTTCTACTGCGATACCGTGTTGTTTGGGGCAAGCACTCTTTTTTTAGCCAATATCCATGAAATACCATGCTTGACATCAAACTACGATACAATCATCAACCACATCATAATTTGTTCCAATCAGGCTTCCATTCATGTATTCTTCACAAAAAAGTTTCCCATCCATATGGCCAAGGGCACGTTTAGAGAGAGAATCCGCCACCGAATTAGCTTCCCTATAAATGTGATAACCCGCTCAAACATATTGCCAACATCTTATCGTGGCTTTAAACACATATTTCATTAAAATTGGAAAGATTTTATTACAAGAACAATGCCAGAATTGAGTTTTTTGGTTATTTGGGAATTCTAGATCCACTGTTTAATTCCAACTTAAATTTCATTTTACTTAAATCTCCCACTAGCCCTTTCATCTCTATAAAGTTTTACATAAACAAATTGGTGTAATTCTCCACCACCGAATTAGCTTCCCTATAGATGTGATTGAAAGAAACCCGCTCAAACATATTACCAACATCTTATCATGGCTTTAGCTTCTATCTTTAACTTAAATTTCATTTTACTTAAATCTCCCACTAGCCCTTTCATCTCTATAAAGTTTTACATAAACAAATTGGTGTAATTCTTGGGTATAAATACAATCTCTATGCTATATGTTCATCCTAATAATCTATAATGATGATCATCTTGAACATATCCTCAAAACCAATGTTTGACCTTATCGTCTTTCAAGCCTCATGAAAGTATGTGGGACTAATATTATTGACAAGAAATCAATAATAAAAATAATATTATAATAATTCCTTTTGCATTTGTTGATCAACTTGATAGAGTTTCGCTAATGCAATTCATTTTCTTACTTTTGAAAGCTAAAGAGAAAAAGGAAGCCATCTTAAAACTAGTTACAATGTATATATTTTGTTTCACAACAATTAAAAATATTGGAGAGAAATATAAATAAAAACTTTTTATCGCTTGAAAGAATGTATAACCAAACAATTTAATCAATCTTTATTGAATTTATGTTAGGTCTCTAATTAAGTGGAAACATTTCCATGAAATTTAGTAATATTTTTAAATAGAGTTTTGCTAATGCAATTCATTTTTCCATGAAATTTAGTAATATTTTTAAATAGAGTTTAGTTAATGCAATTCATTTTCTTACTGTTGAAAGCTAAAGAGAAAAAGGAAACCATTCTAAAACTAGTTACAATGCATATATTTTGTTTCATAACAATTAAGAATATTGGAAAGAAATGTAAATAAAAACTTTTTGTAAGACCCCCAACTGGGGTCTCCTTTAACTTTTATATACAGTCAGAAAATTCACTTATTGTCAAAATTTCTGTTCTGTTCTGCTTGTGCTCTATTGTCAAAATTTCTGTTCTTAATTGCATGTTTTCATTTCTAACTTTTGCTCATTTACATGCATGTAAACGATATAAAATCTGCAATTACATTCTTTTCAGATTTGAAAATTAATAAATCTGTTTTATCTACTTCTAACAATTTATTGTTGACTGTGCAGGTAGCAAAGATAATCACAGCATAAAAACCTTTGAAATTAATTAAACAGAATTTGCCAAGGTAGAAACAATAACATACCTGCTGAAAAATACCTGTAGATAGCTGCAGATCCCTTTTTTTTTTGTTGCTGTCCTCGTTGCTGCTTCTCCTTGCTTTTCCCTGCAGTCACAAGCCTTCCCCCTTCCCCACAGTTCTGAAACTCAACCAACCCAAAATAGTTTTGCCACCCTGCCAACTGGCGAGGTCTCGCGGACCACCCAGCTCCAAAGGTACCCCTTTGGACCCCCGAGCCCAAACCGAGTACAAGCCAACCCGTTATATCCCTTTAGAAAACCTCCAGCAAAAACCCCCTTTCAGCTCCTTTCAGCTCTGTTCTAAAATTTCTATATCTCCTCTCCCAAAAATTCCTCTCCCAAAATAACTAAGGTAAAAAAAGGATCCCCTCTTCTTCCTTTCTTCTCCATCTTATCCCATGTTTGCTCTGCCGACTCAATGCTCCCCATTACTACCCTTATCCTCTCCATTCAATTCTAGCTAAGATGGCAGTCCCCCTTTTCTCCCTCGAGACATGTCCACATTTATTGATACCATCAATACATTAATTAATTAATTAATTTATAAATGAATTATAAATATTATCCCTTTCTTTTATGCAAACATCGTATGTAAAAGTCAACTAAATTATTAATGTGGTTCCACCGCCATTGTCTTTTCAAGTGGTCATAATTACAATTTAATTAATATTTTAATTTATTAACTAAAATACAATATAATTATAAACTTGGATATAAAATGGCATAAGGTAATGTCTTCCTTAATTAATTCATAATTAATTTAGAAGTACTTTATAATTAATTCATAATTAATTTAGAACTAATGCATAATTAATTCAAAATTAATTCGTGATTAATTCATAATTAATTCACAATTAGTTTATAAATAATTCATAATTAAATTATAATTAATTCATAATTGATTAACTTATAATTGATTTATCGTTTTCATGAACAATTCCCAAGTGTGTACCCGACACTTGTTTACCAATTTCATATTACATCTATTCGTAAATTATCCTATGTTCCAACTAGCTTCTGCATGGTCATCATAAAATTTAATAGATATAAATTAATTATTATCCATACAATTTAATTAATTATCTAGCCGTGCAATTAATATTAACTTATCAATTTAATACTACTTTAATTAACATTACAATAATCATTTAACGTGTTAACCCTTAGTCATTACTAATCAAACTCATTAACATTTAATTAAGCGTTACTAACCAATTGCATTATTTACTATTAATTTAACCCTAACTTGTTTATTAATCATTAATGTACAGTAATTAATTATTAAGCGACACTAATTAACATTATTACTCAACAATATTTCACGCAATTCATAAATATGTAGGCGAGTTATGTAAGCGTAGCTACTGCTTACATACCTCGCGTAAGTACACTAACAGTAATAACTCACACACGTCAATCATAATCATGAAACTTACTGTTTACTGACACATGTTTTAGCATAGTTTGCAAGGTACAATTCTTTAACTAACTGAAATCTTATTAGTTACGACAATTCATACCTTTCTAAGTTACGACACATACTCAAGCAAGGGTTTTACACACCTACAGTTAGATCTTGTTTTCACCCCTACTTCACGCTACACCTATTTACCTACATCATCACTAACTTCCACATCCTATCCCGTCCTCTACTGGACTACCCTGGAATGTTAAGTCATGACCGGTTCCAGCTAGAACCCGTAAGCGGAAGTGTCGACTACATCGACCAGCTTCCCCAGCAGGCAACCACCAGTCATCATCACACACCTTGGGGAGCGCGCCGTAGCACAGCCCTCCCATGACTCTGGGTTTCGGGGATAAACGGTGGGTAAAGCCTCCACCCCCCTAATGGAACAAGGGATTATGTCTACTCGACATAACAACAGCGTTGCACTTGTACTCGGTCTGTCATCGTATAACCGATCTGGGCGGTTGAGTTTCCTGAAACCCTACCCCACCCATGTCATAACATACATCATAATAAACAACATAATAACCATACGAAAGTAAATAATGCATCACTCGCATACCATTTTATCTTTCGAAGTCCGTGTCCCCGAGGCCCTCCCACCTCGTAGGATCCAGCTATCACTTAGCCGTTTCAACCTGTAAGTCAGTACTCGACATACAATATAGAATATCGTGCATAAATCCTCGATATGTACACACATATATTTCATCATATCATAACGACAATAAACTCATTCATTCGCCATGCACCTGGCATAACATTCATTATTTCAACATATAACTGTAACGGTATCCACGTACCCATCATTTAGTAAATTTCCATATATTTGACATAATTAACACATGATACATATCTAAGCATGACTATCGATCTTAACACTATCATCATACACACACATATATATATATATATCGGCAAAATAATAGAACCATGTCCATAGTGTCGTCAACTGACGAGGTCTCACAGTCAAACAAATACAACATATAATAGTAGTTCAGGTAGTAATGTCAAAACGGGGTGTTACATACACCCACCCTTCAGGAAACTTCGTCCCAAAGTTATGATCAAAATAGTGTGGGATAATCACGACGCATAGTCTCTGCGTCCTCCCAGGTAGCAGAACCTGGGCTATATCGGTCCCACTGGACCTTAACTTGGTCCACCAAACGGTGCCTCAACTGTTTAACCCTGCGGTCCAATATAAGTAATGGTTCGACCCTGATGGTTCCCTCGTCCGAAACCTGCAGTTCCTTCCAATTTATTTTATGTGACTCATCAGCTACATAATGTCGTAAAACAGATACATGAAAAACATTATGAGTTTTGTGCAAATGGGGGTGGCAGCGCAAGACGATACGCGACGGGTCCAACCTTTTCTAAAATTTCAAAGGGTCCTATAAATCGTGGCGACAACTTTGTCCCTTTCCCAAACCTGATGGTACTTTTGCTAGGCCTGATGCGAACGAACACTGCATCACCAACCTTATAGCTTCGGTCAACCCTATGCGCATCGGCATAACTCTTCTGTCTATCCTGTGCTTCCTTTAACCGCTGCCTAATCTGAACAACCTGTTCTTCCATCTCCTGAATCAACTCAGGTCCTATAATTACTCGATCCTCTAACCTTTCCCAACTCAAGGGTGTCCTGCATGGCCTTCCATATAAAGCTTCATATGGAGGCATCCCAATTGAACTATGGTAACTGTTGTTGTAAGCAAACTCTACCAAAGGTAAGTGCTTTTCCCAATGAGTTTGTTGATCCATGACATACATCCTAAGCATGTCCTCCATTACCTGATTCACTCTTTCTGTTTGCCCATCTGTCTCTGGATGGTAAGCAGTGCTTAGGTTCAACTGAGTACCCAACGCCAACTGCAAACTCGTCCAAAACCTGGATGTAAACCTGGAATCCCTATCCGATATAATCTTCTTGGGAAACCCATGGAGATGAACAACTTCATTTATGAATACACGTGTTACGTCCGTGACATCATAGGTCTCCTTAACTGGAATGAAGTGAGCAGTTTTGGTCAGTTTGTCAACGATGACCATAATGGCATCATGCCTATGAGAGGTAAGAGGCAATCCCACCACGAAGTCCATGGAGATAACCTCCCACTTCGACATAGGAATGTCATGCGGCTGCAACAGACCTGCCGGGTGGTGATGATCAGCTTTTACCTGCTGACACTCAAGGCACCTAGCGACGAATTTGACCACGTCGCTTTTCATCCCTGCCCAAAAGAAGAGTTGCCTCATGTCTGCATACATCTTCTTTACACCCGGGTGTGCACAATACACTGCTCTGTGGGCTTCCTTAAGGATAGTCTCTCTAATATCTCCCTCCTTAGGAATATACATCCTCCCTTGGTACCGTAACAAACCATCGGTTTCCAACTCATAGCCTTCGAACTTTGGTCCCACCGGTTTCCCATTCTGGAGTGCTGCTGTTACCTTTAGGTACCAACTATCCCCGAGTAGCTGCCCTAAAATTCTTTCCCTCAAATATACCTTCAAAGGTATAAGAGAGAAAAGTCTCAGTTTTCTGCTTAAGGCATCCGCTACCACATTTTCCTTCCCCTTGATGTAGGAAATCCCAAAATCATACTCGCTCATGAATTCACTCCATCGCCTTTGCCTAGCATTTAGGTCTCTCTGAGTGAATATATACCTTAAGCTTTGGTGATCAGACTTGAGTTCAAAGCTTCATCCAACAAGGTAATGTCTCCACAGCTTCAAAGCTAACATCACTGCAGCTAACTCTAGGTCATGAGTAGGGTAATTCTCTTCATGTGTTTTTAGCTTTCTCGACGCATAAGCTATTACCCCACCTTCCTGCATCAATACTGCACCCAAACCTTGCCTTGAAGCATCGGTGCAAACTGTGAATTCCTTCTCCATATCCGGAACCCGTAGAATTGGTGCACTCGTCAATAGTCTTTTCAGCTCGGTGAATGCGGCATCACATTCATCTGTCCATTCGTACCTAGTGCCCTTACGTTGTAGGGTAGTTATGGGTTTTGCGATTTTTGAGAAGCCCTCAACAAACCTTCTATAATACCCAGCTAACCCCATGAAGCTCCTTACTTCATGCGCATTCATTGGCACGGGCCAATCCATTATGGCCTTCACCTTTTCAGGGTCCACAGAAATTCCCTCACCGGAAATTATATGCCCTAGGTAATGGATCTCCTTCTGATAGAACGAACATTTGGACAACTTACCATACAACTGATGCTCCCTTAAGCATGACAACACTATTCGCAAGTGTTCCTCGTGCTCCTGCTCATTCTTGGAGTAGATGAGGATGTCGTCTAAGAAGACTTGCACAAATTGATCTAAGTATTTTCGGAACACGCTATTCATGAGACTCATGAATACGGCTGGGGCATTGGTCAAACCGAAGGGTACCACCACAAACTCATAGTGCCCAAACCTTGTTCGAAAAGCAGTCTTAGGTATATCACCTTCCTTAATCCGTAGCTGGTGGTAACCCGATCGTAAGTCGATCTTTGAGAAGACTGTCGCCCCCTTCATTTGATCAAAGAGGTCATCAATTCGAGGTATCGGGTACCTATTCTTCACGGTGGCTCTATTCAAATCTTGGTAATCTATGCAAAGACGCAAGGAACCATCCTTCTTCTTCACAAAGATTACTGGTGCACCCCACGGTGAAATACTTGGTCTGATGAGCCCTAGATCTAATAGTTCCTTCAACTGCATTTGCAACTCACAAAGTTCTGGGGCCGTCATCCTGTAAGGTGTCTTTGAGGTTGGCTCTGAACCGGGTTTTACCTCAATGGTAAAATCAAGTTCCCTCTTAGGAGGTAATCCAGGTAATTCCTTTGGGAATACATCACTGAACTCGGCTAACACTGGATAGTCATCAAAGGAGGGTCCCTTCTCATTGTTTACCGCTTCAACAATGTACAATTGGCATCCTTGTCGCATACATCGCTTTACGTTCATCGTTGATATGAAACGTAGGGACACCTTCCGTTTGATACCCTGGATCTTGATGGCCTATCCATTGTCATTAACGCAAAGAACTTTCTTCCCATAACAGTCCAAGAAAGCTCGATGTTCCTCAAGCCAATTCATACCTATGATGAGATCATAAGTTCCGAGGGTGGTGACGTACACTTTGACTTGTGTAACACACACCCCGAGATCCACTACACACTTATCGACACTAGGTCCTACTGCTTGCTTTACCCCTGAAGCCATTTCGACTAAGCTGAAATCATCATGCTCGTAGGCTGCCAACCCACATTTGTCTAATGCATATGGAGAAATGAAACTATCAGTAGCACCAGGATCAAACAATATTCTAAGCTGGACATTATTGACCGTACCTGATGATTCGACCACAGTGGATTGGTGCTCTGCTTGATGGTTGTTTACTGCAGCCGAAATCTGATGCCTACTACCCCCACTCCCCATTGGAGCTTTTCCCTCTCGCTGCACTGTACCGGATCGTAATTCGGGACAGTCACGCTGGTAATGTGGACCTCCACATCCCCAACAAGCAACCTGTAATGGAGCGGGCGAGATAACCTGCTCAGACCTCTGAGAGGGGTTCCTCCCCCTAGGACCCCTTCCTCTACCGGCTGTTCCTCTGAAATTCCTCGCACCCTGGTGAGTCCCGGTGGCCGACTGGGGCACCGCCCTAGTTGCCACTGATCTGTCTACCGCTGCGACTCTTGGTGTGCCCCTGTTCCCGTAGGGAGGTGGCCTCGCATATCCTCCCTGAGGATAGCTTCGAGGGGCCTTCCCCACAAACCCTGACTGCTGAGAGTTGTAGGACCTGATGGGCTTTGCCCCCAACATCTCCTCAGTGTAACGAGCACAATCTACTGCTTCGGCGACCAAAGTTGGTTTCCACATCCGTACCTGAGCCCTGATCTTGGCATTGAGCCCATACACGAAGCGCTCAACCTGGCGTTCGTCATTGTCCAAGTAAGGGACATACTTCACTAACTCCATGAACCTCTCTTCATACTCCTCCACAGATAGATGCCTTTGTACCAAGGCATGAAGAGACCCTGCTTGTTCTTCCTGGTAGGATGCGGGTAGGTACTTCCCCTTGAATTTTTCCACAAACAGTTCCCATGGAACCGTGTCCGGTGTAAGGTGTAGCTGCCTTTCTTGGTTTCCCCACCAGTTCAAAGCGGCCCCCTTTAGTTGAATTATGGCCAGTTTGGACTTGGACGTGGAGGTGTACTCCTGCAAGGTCAAGCACCTGGTCATCTCTTCCAACCACGACTCTGCTCGTATCCCTGATCGACCCCCCGAAAACTCTGGAAGCCTTATCTTCTGAAGCTCCCTTTTGATATCCTGATGCGGAGTTCTTGGTACCGTATTCGCTTCTACCACAGGAAATTCCTCCCTTAGTGGAGGGGCCTCCACCTCTACCTCTGAGGCAACACTACCTCTCTGTGCTAGTCCCCTGAGTGTTTCGTTTATAGCTTCCAGCGAGCGCAATATAAGAATGGTCTCTGGCGATGGTGCCGGCACATTCGGCTCAGGTAATGCCGTCGTCTGACCTCGCCCCCGACCTGCTCGCGTTCTTACCATGTTTTATTCCTGCTCATGGAAGAATAGGATAATTAGCACACAATGACATCATGATTAATTTACTATCAAACTCAACCATTAATTCAAAAGTGCGTTATGACTAATTTTACGAGTGTTTTACTCTAAGAGCTATAGTTCAGGACGTTTCGATCAGGCCATCTTGAGGCCACCCGGTACTAGACATACTGCAATAGTTCTACGTAGGTTTAGGTATTGGATTCCACACCATCCTCATCAGGTCGCCATCAATTCCTCAAGAGATTTAATCAATGTTTACTACCTCATTTCTCATTAATAATTAATAATTTTAATAATTAAATAAAAACATAACCTAAGTTTTAAGTTTAGTGTCGTTTTTACCAAACATTTAGGTCAGGGGTAGAATTAGTGTCGTAGTGATCAACTCGTTATGCTGGTCTCCGTGGTGTCTTGTTTTGGAGATTTTGTGTCCGTCTTTCCCTTTCGACTATCCGTCAAAGTTTCAACAAGGAACATTTTTAAGAACAAAATAACCCATTTAGTATTAATTTAGCCCCCTCAAAGCTAATTAGTTTGTCTTAGTTTAAGACTAATTAATTAACATTCTTAATAATTAACATACTAACACTAATTCATTAACACACTAACACTAATTAGTTATCACTAACATTAATTAACACTAATTATTTAGATTTTTATTTTTATTTTTTTATTTTTTTTATTTTTTTTTCCAATTAATTAAGATATTCAAAATAAATAAAATGAAATAATAGTAAAAAAAATAAAAAATAAAAAATAAAAAAAAATAAAAAAAAAAAAATATATATATATATATATATATATTTATATATATATATATATATATATATATATTTATATATATATATAAAAAGAGAAGATAAAATAATTTATATTAAATTTAAATAACTAAATATATTACACATAATCTATATATTACACATAATCTTATAACACACTATTATTAAGACTAAGATAAAATAAACCAAATTACGTAAATAAATAAATACAATTTTACCCATACGGCTTGTTCTAATTCTAAGTGGCCAGCTGGAGGGCACCCGGCCTCCCCAGGTTATCCACCCCGTGCAACAAATAAACCCTAAAACGGTCAAACCCTAAAAGCTACGTGGCAGCTGCACGAGGGACCAGCGTCCTCCTTCAAACAGCCCACCGCCATGCGAATAGAACCATACACAAACATAAGGGAGTAAACCCTAATTCTAGTTCATTTCTTCGTTCACTTTTAGGCGGACCTAGCTCTGCAGCTCTGCAATTCTTTCTCAATAGGCAACGGTGGAACTCTGCAACCAGGACGGCGCTGCTTTGTTTCTCTTCAGCTCAACGAGCTGCAGATACATCCCTTGGCTTGCTATTCATTTGTAGGGGTATTCATTGATTTTTTTGTTTTAGTTTATAAGGTTATCTTTTTTTTTTCTTTTGCAGAGTGGAGTGGCAGCCGCTCAGCTGGCGCCCTCCACTCTTTCCCAGCTCGAGCTGGTAGCACTCATGCCGCATATTTTGCTGAGTTAAGAGAGATTTAGAGACAGTTTCCGCAGATTTTTTTTATCAGAGTTTTATTTCTTTATTTATATAATGTTTTTTTTTCTTAATTTATTTATTTTATTTTTTTTTTGCAGGCCGGCTGCATGCCCAGGCCATATCCGAAGGCTGTTGGCCGGGCTGCATGCCCAGGCCCCCGGCTCAGCCCTGGCCGGTCCATGGCCGCGCAGGGTTGTGCCCAGGCAGGTCCACGACCGCCGGGCTGCGCCCTGGCCGGTCTACGGCCGCGCAGGGCTGCGCCCTGGCCGGTCCACGGCCGTGCAGGGCTGCGCCCTGGCAGGCCATGGTCGTGCCCTAGCTCGCCCAGCGAGCTGCAACAAATTTTTTTTTTTAATTTTATTTCTATTTTATATATATATATATATATATATATATTTTACCTTTCACTCTCGGTTTTCAGGCTTTAAAATTCTGGAATGTGTTAATGTTTTTTTTTTTTTTTTTTTTTAACTCAGGTATGTATCGTTGAAGGAAGAAACAATGGAAAGGAAAGCTTGATTTGCAGTTGTGTTCGTGGGCTCCTCTGCTACCTGCTAGCTAGTGCTACCTGCTAGCTGGCAACGCTCGGTGGTCCTTTGGTGAAACCCTCGACGCTGGGCGCATTATCGTTTTGGTTTATTATATGTATATATATATATATTTTTTAATTTTATTTTATTTACATTTGTTTCATATATGTGCTATTTTTAATTATTGATGACAGATCATTGGAATATCGTCTTCCTCCGGCTTTCAGGGCATCAACTTGCAACGAGAGGAAAGTAAAGAAGAATACCCAGACAGCAACAACAGCGAATGCACATAGAACCCTCCGTGATTACTACTGCTGAGGGTGGCCATTTTTTCAAGATCAAACTGCTTCAAGAGGCACAAATGTCTATCGATCAAGAAAATTGCTCACTGTAAAAACTCTACTTACTTTACAGTACCAATTACTTTTTTTTTTTTTACTCTTATCGTTTAAAACATACACAATAGATTTCTATTTCAAGGTTATAATCTAGGAGAGCTGGATTCTAAAAAAAAAATTAAGTACAAACATTTCTTCCATGAACAGAGCTTGCAAGTAGAAAGTAGTATAAATTTATATAAGCATGGTCATCATTGTATATAATCTTTTATTATAAATCATTGTTATCTTTAAGGTTCAAATTATATGCGATCTAACAAAGTTTTAAAGCATGTAGAACCAAATTTTTTTTTTTTATTAATGGAAATTGCTCACGGTACAAACTCTACAACACCTTGCACTCTTTATATAGACACATAAGTTTTTAACTACTTACTAAATAGATTTAAAATCGTGGTGGATTTCTAGAGCTTTATAGTTTTCTTTATGCAGCCTTATAGTTTTATTATATTAACATAAGGAGCTTTATAGCCTTATATAATTATTCAAATCGGCTTTCTAAAGATTTATGGCTTTCGACAAATTTTGAAATTTCATATTTCATTCCGGCTAACTCTTCTTCTCTTTTTTTTTTTTTGCAGGTAACCTATCATTAGTATTAGCAAGGTTTCGTTCTAGTTCTGTCACTAACTATAGGCTTAGACGTAGTAAATTTTCAAGGTAGATAGGTGTGTGCAGGCCTCTTAAGGTCCGAGTTTTTGAGCCAGTGGCTCTCATACCATATGTAAGACCCCCAACTGGGGTCTCCTTTAACTTTTATATACAGTCAGAAAATTCACTTATTGTCAAAATTTCTGTTCTGTTCTGCTTGTGCTCTATTGTCAAAATTTCTGTTCTTAATTGCATGTTTTCATTTCTAACTTTTGCTCATTTACATGCATGTAAACGATATAAAATCTGTAATTACATTCTTTTCAGATTTGAAAATTAATAAATCTGTTTTATCTACTTCTAACAATTTAATGTTGACTGTGCAGGTAGCAAAGATAATCACAGCATAAAAACCTTTGAAATTAATTAAACAGAATTTGCCAAGGTAGAAACAATAACATACCTGCTGAAAAATACCTGTAGATAGCTGCAGATCCCTTTTTTTTTTGTTGCTGTCCTCGTTGCTGCTTCTCCTTGCTTTTCCCTGCAGTCACAAGCCTTCCCCCTTCCCCACAGTTCTGAAACTCAACCAACCCAAAATAGTTTTGCCACCCTGCCAACTGGCGAGGTCTTGCCGACCACCCAGCTCCAAAGGTACCCCTTTGGACCCCCGAGCCCAAACCGAGTACAAGCCAACCCGTTATATCCCTTTAGAAAACCTCCAGCAAAAACCCCCTTTCAGCTCCTTTCAGCTCTGTTCTAAAATTTCTATATCTCCTCTCCCAAAAATTCCTCTCCCAAAATAACTAAGGTAAAAAAAGGATCCCCTCTTCTTCCTTTCTTCTCCATCTTATCCCATGTTTGCTCTGCCGACTCAATGCTCCCCATTACTACCCTTATCCTCTCCATTCAATTCTAGCTAAGATGGCAGTCCCCCTTTTCTCCCTCGAGACATGTCAACATTTATTGATACCATCAATACATTAATTAATTAATTAATTAATTAATTTATAAATGAATTATAAATATTATCCCTTTCTTTTATGCAAACATCGTATGTAAAAGTCAACTAAATTATTAATGTGGTTCCACCGCCATTGTCTTTTCAAGTGGTCATAATTACAATTTAATTAATATTTTAATTTATTAACTAAAATACAATATAATTATAAACTTGGATATAAAATGGCATAAGGTAATGTCTTCCTTAATTAATTCATAATTAATTTAGAAGTACTTTATAATTAATTCATAATTAATTTAGAACTAATGCATAATTAATTCAAAATTAATTCGTGATTAATTCATAATTAATTCACAATTAGTTTATAAATAATTCATAATTAAATTATAATTAATTCATAATTGATTAACTTATAATTGATTTATCGTTTTCATGAACAATTCCCAAGTGTGTACCCGACACTTGTTTACCAATTTCATATTACATCTATTCGTAAATTATCCTATGTTCCAACTAGCTTCTGCATGGTCATCATAAAATTTAATAGATATAAATTAATTATTATCCATACAATTTAATTAATTATCTAGCCGTGCAATTAATATTAACTTATCAATTTAATACTACTTTAATTAACATTACAATAATCATTTAACGTGTTAACCCTTAGTCATTACTAATCAAACTCATTAACATTTAATTAAGCGTTACTAACCAATTGCATTATTTACTATTAATTTAACCCTAACTTGTTTATTAATCATTAATGTACAGTAATTAATTATTAAGCGACACTAATTAACATTATTACTCAACAATATTTCACGCAATTCATAAATATGTAGGCGAGTTATGTAAGCGTAGCTACTGCTTACATACCTCGCGTAAGTACACTAACAGTAATAACTCACACACGTCAATCATAATCATGAAACTTACTGTTTACTGACACATGTTTTAGCATAGTTTGCAAGGTACAATTCTTTAACTAACTGAAATCTTATTAGTTACAACAATTCATACCTTTCTAAGTTACGACACATACTCAAGCAAGGGTTTTACACACCTACAGTTAGATCTTGTTTTCACCCCTACTTCACGCTACACCTATTTACCTACATCATCACTAACTTCCACATCCTATCCCGTCCTCTACTGGACTACCCTGGAATGTCAAGTCATGACCGGTTCCAGCTAGAACCCGTAAGCGGAAGTGTCGACTACATCGACCAGCTTCCCCAGCAGGCAACCACCAGTCATCATCACACACCTTGGGGAGCGCGCCGTAGCACAGCCCTCCCATGACTCTGGGTTTCGGGGATAAACGGTGGGTAAAGCCTCCACCCCCCTAATGGAACAAGGGATTATGTCTACTCGACATAACAACAGCGTTGCACTTGTACTCGGTCTGTCATCGTATAACCGATCTGGGCGGTTGAGTTTCCTGAAACCCTACCCCACCCATGTCATAACATACATCATAATAAACAACATAATAACCATACGAAAGTAAATAATGCATCACTCGCATACCATTTTATCTTTCGAAGTCCGTGTCCCCGAGGCCCTCCCACCTCGTAGGATCCAGCTATCACTTAGCCGTTTCAACCTGTAAGTCAGTACTCGACATACAATATAGAATATCGTTCATAAATCCTCGATATGTACACACATATATTTCATCATATCATAACGACAATAAACTCATTCATTCGCCATGCACCTGGCATAACATTCATTATTTCAACATATAACTGTAACGGTATCCACGTACCCATCATTTAGTAAATTTCCATATATTTGACATAATTAACACATGATACATATCTAAGCATGACTATCGATCTTAACACTATCATCGTACACACACATATATATATATATCGGCAAAATAATAGAACCATGTCCACAGTGTCGTCAACTGACGAGGTCTCACAGTCAAACAAATACAACATATAATAGTAGTTCAGGTAGTAATGTCAAAACGGGGTGTTACACTTTTGATCGAAAGAATGTATAACCAAAAAATTTAATCTTGAATTTATGTTATGTTTCTAACTAAGTGGAAACATTTCCATGAAATTTAGTAATATTTTTAAATATTTCTAGTAGAATGAATTGTACCCTAAAAAATATTTTGGTAGCTCTAGCAATATTGAATGTGATCATAAGATTCTTTTAAATCTAAGTGTAGGATCATTACCTTATATGATTGTAACACATTTCAAATGTGGATCATTTATTGAGTTATTTTCATTTTAGTCCTAATAATTCCAAATAGATATAGGACTATTTTGGTTCTAATAATTCCAAATAGATATAAGACTAATGGATGATGTGTCATTATCTTTATTCATAATTTCCACTTCCATGAATTCTTTAATATTAGTGTTTGACCTTAATAATATGTTTGTAGGAGATATATGTTGCATATGAAATGGGTTATCTTTATCAATGACATGATTCCAAAGATATACAACCACCATCTAACCTTGACTTGTTTGTAGGAATGGTTGCAGCGATTGGCACAATTATGGTTGCATCCCTGTAACTTTAATCTTGTGAATGATTGATACTAGAGGTTGTATACATATCTACATTAAAACGCCACGCGTGTTACTCAAGAATAGCATCGATACTTCAAATTCATGCATGAGGTAAAATATTGTCCTTGTATAGTATTTGCTACATGAAAGAAATATTTTGAACAAGCACTTGAGATTAATATTGTATATATTTCTTGTGAAAAATGCAAGGGAGATATAAGGGTGATGCTTTTATTAGGCATTGCTTGATCATACATTGTATTCCTTTCAAATTACTACAACAAAAATTATTTTTTAAAGATCCAAGAAATTCCTCAATAATTTTGAAGGACTAGAGTTAAAATGTGTCTCTTACTTGGATGAAAAGATTGCATGTGCCTAAGCCACCTATTAAGGAGGATGACTTGAAGAAGTTCAATATAAAAAGAGAATAATTGTTCTACATCAAGATTCAAATAAAAATGACCAGGGTTAATGCACTATTTAACCAAGGAAGTCAATAGAAAATGATTTCATGAACTTTAGAGTAAAATCTAGGACTGAAAACCCATAAAAATCTAGATTCATACCCATTAGAATGACTCACAAAAACACTAAAATATAAGTATTTAATATATAATAAATATTCATTGATATTAATCCATTGTAATTTAAGGACTCTAACAAGAGAGCTATGCAATTTCAATCCTTTAACTCTCCCTTAAGCTCCTCCCACTGTAATTTATGTAGTTTAAGTACTCTAACAAGAGAGCTATGCAATTTCAATCCTTTAACTCTCCCTTAAACTCCTCCCACAATCCATCACCATATATCAATAGTTGGAACTCTACATTTTACAGTAGTTAACCTGTGGACTCCTCAAAAGTTTATTTACAGTAGTTAACATGTGGACTCCTCAAAAGTTTATCAAAAAATCTAAACATACACTTTGATATAATGAATAAAGAAACATAATGTCATCAACAGGTTTGTCAATAGTTTATTAAACAATGCACAAACACAGAAACACAACATAATAACAAAACCGTAAACGTAGAAACAGGAAAAGTTTAAACAATGCACAAAAACAGAAACACAACATCATAACAAAACCGTAAACCGTAAACGTAGAAACAGGAAATGCAAACTTGATAGCAAAAGCAGAAATGCAAGCGTCGCCTGAGAGATTCGAACTCTCGCGGGGAAACCCCATGTACTTAGCAGGCACACGCCTTAACCACTCGGCCAAAGCGACGGGATTGTTCTTTGAATGAATTTCAAAAGATGTATAATAATTTACAACAATAATTGCGATAGGGAAGAAGTTAAATGAATTATATTGCCCGCCGTATTCTACTTTGGATAAGAGTGAATGGCCACTAAAGTCTCGGCAGCAATGACACTAATTGAATCGTGGAATAATATCAAATGACATTTCATACATGATATTGATGTTTCATTGCTCTCTTAAGCATTCATTATTTCCAAAGTCTTTTTATACAATTGATGCAATATTTTATGTGAAATTTAAGGTGTTCTCCTCCTATCTATTTTGCTTTCTAAATAATTATGAAGGTGCTATGCCCCTAACTACTTGCTTTTTTACATAAGTAATTTTTAATTTTTTTTTTATACCATCGAAGAAAAGATTTTATGTGAGATTTGAGGTGTTCTCCTTGTATATTTACATAGTTTCGAGGTGCTCTCCCCCTATTTGTTTGCTTTTCTATATAGGTAATGTTCAAAGAATTTTTTTGTTAGACTAGAAATTTGAAAAGCAAATTAGAACAATTTGTAATATAAGTAGGTATTTATCAAAAGTATTAATTGCATGTAGAATTTGATCAAAAGTAATTTTGATCCAAATTTAAATCATAAGTTAAAAATATAAAATATATTATACAATTTAACATTGTTAAACAACCACTTGTCTTATTTAGGGATTTATTTTTCATTATAATGATGGAATCTCACTCACCAATGAGAATATTATAATACCACGCACTCCTTAGGTGAGCAAAATACAAAAACGGTTCACTGTGAGATAACGCTATGACCAACTCAGAAGTGGTTTCTTAAGGAGTTGAATTTCCACCTTGATGGTGGCTAGCACTTAGGGAAAATTCATCGTTCCAATTACAAATCATTCATAATTTATCCAACAAGCAGAGGGATTATGTTATATTCATCAAATAACATAACCCTAGATTGATGTGAGAAGAACCGAAATTTATTAATAACTACACTTAAGCATAAAGCTATAATCATACTCTATAAATATATTTCATCGGATGATTTATTTATGGATTAAATCATAATCGAAACTCGATTTCGAATTGGAATGAACTAATGGATAATACTTATGGTGCAAATGGAGATTACGTAGGCTTCATTTATTGAATAACCCTAAAATGGCATATCAAGATCCCATAATATCTTGGGATACTTCCATTTGATTTTTTATAGTGGAAATAGATCCAAAAATAGACACAACTACAACAATACTATTAATATCGATACAACTCAAATTATCCTTATAGTTTGTTGTAGAACTAATAGTCTAAGAAGATTTTGATATGGGTTTCAGAGAAAGACACTAAAGGTAGTGGAGGCAATGAAGAGTGGTGATTGAATAGGACCCATGCTTTGACGTCCCACTAAAAAGCACAATAAAAATAAAAAATTTAGACACAACATCCCATGTATTGAGCAGTGGGAATATTATGGTGACTATACTTGTGAGCATACTCTCCAAAACAAGGGTTATAGGTGACCCCATAGAGTCCTTGACCATGAAATTTCTCAATGGTCATCAGTTCTTAGTAATGTTCTCATCGCTGAGAGAAAAAAAATCTTTTGAGATTCACTTTGGCTTCAAGAATACATGCAGACTTCTTGATTTTTTTGAAGTTGTTAAAGGAGACCAGATCGAGTGACGTGGGGGAATCTTGGAAGCTTTTAGAATTGAAACTCGGTACTCTTTCTTTAATTTTTATTAGAGATTTGAATGTTCTTTGTGTCTCCCTATTCTAGTATGCATGTGTCATGTTGCTTTTGGTTTTCTGAAAATCAACCACATACATTGATGAAACACCTAAATCCACTTTTTTCTTCATTTGTATGCATGTGCAATGTGACAATGTATGTGTCGTGTATGTGTCTATCTTACCTTTCCTCACATAAACAACACTTATTTGGTGTTTTAAGAAGGACCCTCCTACATTATTTTATCGAAAAGTTTCATTTCCATTTCCCTAGCTATTACAGCAATTCACTTTCTATGAAAGATTATGTTTTTAACAATTCTTTTTAGGCTTTTTGAGATTTCTACGTGGCCCACTCAACCACTACCTTTCTTAGATTTTCAACAACCTGTAACATTATTGATTCTCCTAGGCTTGATTCATTCTTCATCCATTCCATATTAACTAAGTTTATGAACCCCTCCTCTTATAACTAAGAATAGTTGAATTTAAAGACCCAAGATGTTTGTGATCTTCTTTTCTTATCTAAAGTAAAAGAGGAAGATGATCTAAGACTCCTCCATCTCCCACCCATGGTTTAAGTTCCTTATCAACTACTACTAGAACCCTTTTTTTTCCACCAAGAACATGTCTAATCTTTTAGATACTCTATATCTTCCACTTCTAAAATTTATCCATTTTGGAACTAGTTTATTTGGTTCAACATCACATAGACCTGGATCTTCAAATATTTAGGTAAAACGGATCACTAGAGAATCATGCATATAATTTTCTTCCTAGATTTCAACTACCTTCAATGTGATATTGAGAACTCCACCTAGACTTACATTATTTCCTTTATCCCTTTTGAATCTTTGGAAGTTTTTGAGAAGAGTTTCCTATCATTATATGGTACATATATGCTAAATATCACTTAAATAAAGTACGCACAATGATTATGTATATAAGACCAATTTTTTACCCTGGAACAACCACACTCCCACTATGTCACTCTAATTCTTCCATGATATATTGAATTTCAACTAGCCTACAAATCCTAATATATTACATCACCCTATGTATGAATTGCAGGACAAATATTCTTTAATATTTCAATTGATTTTTGTTTGTATTATGACTAGAATAAATTGCACTAGAAACTCAACTAGTAATGCATATTTATAGAGGTGTTCAAATTTATCATGCTTGCACTACAAAACAAAAAATGAAGGCTTCATGTATCATCCAACCTAGTCAAGAACATGATTGAAAAAAATTTCTACGAAAAATTTAAAATTTTAGATAACACAATTAATATCATTCAAACACATTTCCATGCCCAACAATGGCCAACAAGCCCAAAGGGGTTGGATCCATTGACGAGGAATGATGAAATTTTCACTGGTGACCAAGGTTCAATTCCCATGAGAGCATCTAGTCACTGAGGTTTCCATGGGGGCTTTTGGAGGTAGTGGTCGAACATGTCAGGCTTACATTTCAATCCATGTGCACACATAAGTGCATTAAATCCATCCCTCTTGTCATCCTTAAAACTAAACACTAATTGTTACAACTATGACCACAATTTTTTGTATACAATTGATCATATGTGTTGTCGAGTTATACTCAAGATGGTTATTTACTACATGATGTCTACGGCTTCACCCTAGCTACCCATCACTGCCTTCTCTAGGCCCATGGTGTGCTTCTCCCATCCTGCATGCCTTCATGTGGTGTTCCCCCCTCTCTCAATTGCGTAAGATATTCCTCCTAGTGGTTTTCTTCTCTATTTTGCAAGTTTCATATGGAAATGGTGGCTTCTATTAAGATCTATGTGGTAGCTCCTTCTTGGGGGGTTATTTTTCCTATCTATACCTCCCCTCATGGATGAATTGGGCCCTATTTCAATGACGTGGTGAAGCATGGTGGTAGACCTTTCCCTCCCTCTTATCTCTTGGTTCAAGAGGCTCATGCGATTTCCATCCCCAATGTCTAAGATGCATTTGATCAAGCAGTTGTTTTCAGTGGTCATGGTTTATTTTGCATATTCATCAGTCTATGGGCTCACTTGGTTGATTTGCACTTGTAATTGGATTTCTTCTTAATGGAATTCTTTAATCAAGAAGGATGCCTTTATCGTTCCTTATGTGAAACGTTTTTTATTATGGGGTGGAGATCTTATTTTAAGATACGGTCCTTGGTTTTGGTGTTGCTTGGGTCTTTGCATGAAGCTCCATACCTTGTGTTTTGGCTCTCTCTCTTAGGCCCTTATTTGGGTTAGGCTCTTGAACTTGTTCCTTCATTTTTGGGGCCTATATTATATTCATACCATTGGAATCAACCTCAGTAGCAAGTTCCATTTCAGAATTCCTAAATCCCATAAGCATTCAAACACAACTTATGCTCGAATATGCATGGAAATGGATTTCAGTAAAGGGTTTCTAGTGGAAATTAATATGGTAGGAAGAAATTATTCATGGACCCGAAATCTTGACTACAAGAAGGTTATTTTCCTTTGTAAATGTTAATTTTTGAGCAAAAATGTTGAGCTTTGAACTTTAAAACTTTAAGTTTGGAAATACTGAATACTTGAATCAATGAACCATTCAATCACATGAAACATTCAACCATAAAACAAGATGTACCCTGGGGAAAATCCTCCAAAACAATGAGGATGAAAAACCCCAACAAATCTTCAGAGTATAATTATGATAGATAGTAGAGAATGTCTTTTACAAATAACATATTATTTTCGACACCCCAGGTGCTAGATGAGAGAGAATACTGAGCAATAGAGAATATAGATCAATTGTATCAAATTGCCATGTTCCCAACACATTACTAATAACCAAGAATCACTGCCATGCAATCTATAATGAATGGTTGCATGGGTAATGGTGCATCACATGCAAAAACTGCGAATTTCCTTCTTGGAGAATTATCATGTGCAAATAGAAGCACCTTGACTCAAGGAAGAAGATAATTCGTTTCACATTGAATTCATCAATCCTATATAACATATAAGTATATATTCTTCACATGCATCAGCTTCTATTTTTATCTTCCGACTTCATGATGTATCAATATTGAATGAATAAGAGCGCCCCACTTCTCATGTAGTGCATTAACTCACTGAATTGAGTCTTGGGATGAACTCTCCCCTTAACTGAAATATTTCCCACTTAGTTAGGTGGATAAATTAAGTGTCGTCTTTTAGTTTCACATAAGTGTCATCACGCAATAACACTTAGTTAACTATTATTAATTGAAATCATGTTGATTGATTTACTTGTAGGTGACCACTATGAGTTCTTTAATTAACTAAGGCATACATTGTGGCTTTAATTGAAGCTTAGCAATTCGAGTTCACTTAGTCATCTCACGATCAATTCAAATTCTCTTTTTCTCTATGCATTTATCTTTATTTCTTATCTTTACTACATGGTCAATATGTGTTAACTTTAATTATCTATCATATCAGATTATACTCATAAGATTTGTCAGATGTTGTGATCATATTATATTACTCTCAGACCAAATGATCATATGCTAAAGTAATTTTCTCTAGAGGTGGTCAGTCTCTAAAGGAGACTTAATAGAAATTGGTGACCATGGTTAGTAATACATCACACACTATTAATGCTTCAACATTCAAAGCATCTACCTCTATAACTAGAGGTCCACGCCATGGGTACCTACTATAACTGGAGGTCCACATGAGAATCTTACTTGACACACAAGTCATGAGCCTTGTCCAACAAGACTTTACAAAATCATCACTTTGATACATCAAATCATTCACCTTAACACATGAGGAATAATGTTTTACAATTGAAGGCTTAGTCATTCTTGAGTCCAACTCAAGAGTATACTCCAAGTTCCTGAGTCCAACATAGGCTCCCTACCTCAACACATGAGGCCCAATCCTGGCTACACAAGATTGGCTTGGAGAATGACTCGTGATGCTGTACATTTAACACTCAGTCACAGTGAGGGAAGCATTCTCTGCCATACCAAGCTTGTCTCGGAAGTACCTGAACTTCATCACTAACATAGGCTTTGTTAACACATCTGCAATATGATCATCAGTAGAAATGTATTGAAGTTTCGCTGTACCTTTTTGGACCATGTCTCTGATGAAGTGATACTTCATTTCAATGTGCTTCGACTTATAATGAAACACATGGTTTTTGGAACACTTGATGCAGCTTTGATTGTCACACCGAATGAATGTAGAATCAAGCTTCTCACCAAACAACCCATCAAGTAGCTTCCTAAGCCACACTGCTTCTTGGCAAGCAGTACTAGCAGCATTATACTCTGCTTCTATAGTACTTTGGGTTAGAGAGCCCTACTTCCTGCTAGACCAAGAGACCATAGCATAACCCAAGCTAAAACAATATTCGGATGTACTCTTTCAATCCACAATGATACCACCCCAATAAGAGTCAGTATAACTAAGTAACAAGAACCCTCCACTAGAGGCATATTATCACGTCCCCGGTCCCCTCGGTTCCCTTTGGAGGTGATGGGGGAGATACTTAGAACAACTTGCTAATTGTTTTTTCTCCAAATTATGCACTTTCACATAGCCGCAATAACTTCGGTCCATAGACTCCCTTGCAGGAGTCGAAAAGTCGGACTGCCAAATTCACCTCTCCAGGAAAATTGCACCTCCGACCTCTACAATCCGCAATCTCCTTCAGGGATTCAGAAAGTCGCAACCGCAGTGTGCAAATCCAAATAAATCACGCCTCCGACTTCCTCAATCTGCAGTCCGCACTGCAGGTTTAGAAAGTCTGAAGTTGACCCTATACCCTTATTACTGCCAACTCCTTAGGCTGATATCTTCCTCATCCTATGTCCATTTTTTGAAAACTTGGTACTGTTGGAAAGATATCGGCGATGCCTATGCAACTGCATCATCCTATGCCACACCTAAGAACACTGAATTTTTCCTTCTTCCAATCAAAGTGTTTCCCAAACTTCATCCATGCCTCCTTACCACTCTGTAAAGAGCTCTGATCCAATCTGTCATGTCTCCTCCCATCCATCCAGACCCTCATAGGTAACATGAACACATCAGGGGATGTCTATTTCTTCCCCCAAATCCATGAATGAACCTTCTGATCCTTTACAACACTTATCCCTATTCATCACTGAACAAATTCATATAAGTACAATCACATGTGTGCATATGCATACTCAAATAAGCACAAGGGAATGAAACATTATCCACACACATATCTCTCATGCATTCAACATATCAATAACAATAATCAATAATTAAATCATTGCAGAAGTAAAACACATAGAATACGTATCCTTTTATTGAAATCTCCAAGCAACTGGCTATGGACTGCAACGTTCCAACCCAACCATAGGTCTCTTCCTAGCCTGTATTGTTTCAACACTTAGAGACCACCCCCGAGATGGGGCTATGTATCCACCAAGGAGGAACTACTCAAGTCCACTCACAACCTTGGTTTCACAATCATTCAGGGTCATCCAACACATAGTTGACTCTATCAAGCAAGTGGGGAGACAAGGTAGGAGGTTTCTAATTCAATGAGCTCAACACATAGCTACAGGCATATCCATTTGACTTCAGACATCCCAGGCACCCCCATCACCTCCACTCTCAACCTAAGTACGGTCCCCTTCTCTGCTACACAGTCCCTCGGGTGCCCCTTCCCTCAGCGTTGACCTGGGAAGGTGTAGTTGGTCCCGAATGCTAAACCATGGATAAATAATCCTTCACTGGATCTTCCATGAAGTTTGAACCCTCTGGTATCTTTCCCACTGTGATCCTCTATGGGATCTCTTCAGCGTTGCGTCCAAAAGGATTTGTCCTACAACCGGATTTTTGGGCGATCACTCCCACTATGATCCGCTCTCGGATCTTCTCAAGGTTGCGGTCGAGTGGATCTGTCCCACCGTTGCCCTTTCAGGCTTCCCAAACCTAGTTCCCCTATGAAATTATGGGCATCTCCCGCTCTCATATTTGCCCACGGTTCAGGTCTATGGATCCCCCTATCGGATTTCACTTCCCACGCGATTTTTTTGAGCGATCTGGCATCTCAAAACATAGCTTCATTCCGAACCATGATTTTCGGTTCTCTCCACTATTGGGAATGCGTCCTCCATCAAACTGATGCCTCAATGATCCCCCCATCGGATTTCTCTTTCCACCCGAATTTCTGGGTGGCTCTCGCATTCAAAACGTGGCTTCTTCCCCCTAATCATGATTTCTGGTTTTCTTCCTACTGTTGGGCTATGTCCTCCCTCCAAATTGAAAACCAGTGCTTGAATGATCAACCATGGAATGGGGATGGGGGAAAACATTTCCTCCCAAGAGGTGGAGTGACTTATGGGACACGCAAAAACAGATCCATACCCTGCCATATGAATTTTTAGGGCTTCCCATGCTCCATCACTCTCATGAGATGATTTCTTCAACCATTTCCTTACAACAGAAATAAATGACAGCTAGGACAGTCAAAGGTGGGTTCTCATGGTGACATATGGCAGCCTAGGGTTCAATCTCACAACCCCCTCACCTCTCCCTAGTGGATACACATATCCCCCTCATTTAGTTGCATCCATAGCCAACCCCTTGCTATTTTTATTCCATGAGATTTGTTTACATCATTTTTACAATTTCCATGGCTTAATAGCATATGGATAACACAATATCAAATACTTGCCTCATAGAGCTGAGCATTCACGAGCGGGGCCTTGGCCTTGAGCTCCATGCTAGGAATCATACATCACATATATACAACTTTTACATTAAAAGCCAATACATCCGAAGGGTCAAAATGGGGGTATTACAATCCCCCCCCTTAGAATAACACTGTCCTCGGTGTTCCAATACTTAGGAATACTTACACAGTTTACAAATCAAAATTCACAAAATGTGGCAGGTTTGTCTTGCATTGCATCTTTTACTTTGAGTTTTCAAGACCAAGTCCTTTGGATTCTACAAGCTGATACTGTTGGCTTTGACCTTCTAGCTCCACATGTGGGCATTGCTCCACAACAGTCTTTTCCTTTTATTTACCTTCCAGATGATCCACAAGTCTAGAAACTTTATGGATACAATTCTTCTTGATGTCCTTTGTTGGGTAGTTACGGAGGCAATGAATTCCTCCACATTTCCAACATTTCAGTTGTTACTTTCATAGCTTGAGAATTTTCGCAAGATCTTCTTGGGTCTTGGCAATTGTTTGAAGAAGATTTTCAGCCAAACCAAATAGCTTTTGGTTTGCTGCCCTGGTAAATGTGCACAACTGCCCACACTTTGCTTACTAGCAACACTTGTATTATAACAACTGCAACCAAATGATTTAATTTTCACCTGTGAAATTCATCATTGCAAATCTTGTTAGGACAACGATAACATAAGCATTAATATCAGTTAATTACTTTCCCATTTGACATGGAAAGTTCATGCTTTATCAACAAGACTTCCACACATTTCATGCTTGTCCAACATACAAATGAACTCATTCATATTCATCCTTTCACGGGAAATTAACTAATTGAACATTCACAATTTATTTCAAGAAAGATAAACACAATCAACTTTCATCCACAATAGGCATTCAACAATTTTCTGTTTCTAAAATGCATCAATAAAAAAGGAAAGAGAAGTGTAAGAGTTTCCCCCTCTTAATCTTGTTCCAATCCGGAGCCCCACCACCATTGTGGTTCCATGCTCCTTGGTCTCTTTCACTTCAAATGTGAATGTTTGACTCACCTTTTCTTCGTTTGGGCGATGACACTTGGTGTCTAAGGTCTGTCCAAGGCTTCTCAACTAGGGAACCCTTCCCCATGATTTTCCTACAGAACTTGTGGCTGCTAGGACCCACACAAGTCCACTAACACCATTTTCCATTGCCTCTCATACCGAGCTTTCAGGGACATACACATGTCCAAATGAATCCTTAGGATGCCTTTAGGTTCTTACTTCCAACAATACCTACACTCAAACATTGAGTCAATTCACATGTCAAGTTCATTTTCATAGGATTTATCTCTAAACAAGAGTTTAAAAATCATAGCCAAATCATATACACAGGTATATTCATATTAAATAAACAACGAGATGCAAGATAAACCAAATAATTATCTGTATCGAACGTCTTCACGTTATTCCACAGGTTCCTTCTTTGCTTTACAAGCCTTGGGCCACCTGTGGATACAATAATGAATATTTGTCCAGCACGCAGACTGCTCCATAACATTCAAATAGCCAATTCCAATCCAGTATGCCGACTGGGTTTATCAGGCATTCCATTAACCAATATGCTAAGCCAATTCTCCGATTGGGTTTATCAAGCATTCAATGAATGTTTGGCCAACATGCATGCTTCTCCACAACATTCGAATAACTAATGCCAAGCCAGTACGACGACTGGGTTTATTAGGCATTCCATTAACCAGTATGCTAATCCAGTTTTCCGACTGGGTTTATCAAGCATACAACAACCATCCACACACATAGGGATGGTACCCCTTCTTCACTTTGCTTCTTAGTATGCAGCATCAAATGGCATGATATAAAATTGCAACATATTTCATAATAAACAAAATTCACTCTCTGATATTGAAGCACTAGGAATGCGTCCATTCCCTTAGGGTGTAATCAATGTTGACAACCGTAATACGACACAGCACCTGAAAGGTGTGCACCCCTTTCTGATGTGAGCCATGTAGGCCATAATCACACTCAAGCATTCTGAAATAAAAACAGATAATCACACTCAAGCAATCTAAAATAAAAACACATAATCAAACTCAAGCAGTCTGAAATAAAAACACATAATCAAACTTAAGCAGTATGAAATAAAAACATGCTCTGGATATTAATTCTAATAATTAGACATGCATATTTTTAGCAAAGGTTACAAAATAATTATCAGTTTTGCAGATGTATTTTCTCTTCCTTTCGCAAGGAATGGGGCTCCCTTCTTTGAGTTAACATTCCCTCGGGATTGTTACCCCAATCCCTTTCCGTTTCATAAACAACATATGCCCTATTGGCATAACTTCACCATCTCACCCGCGTTGTTTACCAACAAGCAATTCAGATGAGACATTATCAAAATTTACAATGGCGTTTCACCCGAAACCCATTTCCAAACCATGGGATCCTTCCCATGGAGTTTGGCTTTTGCAAGCCATAGCATATGGTCTTCATGCAATGTGTTTTCCTGACACACTTCAAAAACAATCAACCAATCAATGGCATTAATACTCAAATTCAAATCTGAATTTACAATTCTGTTCACTACAGAAATTAGATTTATTTAACCATAAGGCCACCCTCATATTGTTTGGATCCTGTAAGTGATAGAACTTTGTCCATTATGGTTTTAAATTTTCTTCCATAACCTCAACATCCACCTACAACATGTCCTCTTGACACAATTCTAGAGAAACCAAACAACCATTAGCAATTATTAGCCAAATTTCAAATCTGAAATTTACAAATATGTTCTGTACATAAATTAAATTTCACAACCATGAGACCCTTCTCATAATTTTAATAAAAAAAATCAAATATGGTTCATAGTACAGAAATCATATTTCACATCCATTAGATCCTTCTCACAATGTTTGGCTTGCACACGATAGATCCCATCCTTTATTATGGACATACATGCATTGCCATATGAAAGGAAATTCCACCTGCGATCTAAATTCTTCAATCATCCAAACGAGTTGTGAGTACCCACACATATAGTATTTACATTGCAACATTTACAACAATCACTAATATGATGTTAGAATTATAACACATAAAAATCCAAAACTATCTGATGTTGATATTTCAAATGCAATGAAATACACTTTATTTATGTGCATCATTATCACAATAAAATTGCATGATATGGGCACATTATCTATGCAATCAAATAAAATTTTAAATACTCATGAATGCACAATCACATCCTTTCATGCAACCCTGTCCTCCCAATAGAGCATTCTGGTAGGCCATCAAACATGACTACCTTTTTCATGCATTTCTTTCCCTTGCATTCATAGCATCTCATGAAAGGATCTTAGAATTGTCAATATTTCTAACATTTCATCTATTATCTAATTTCAATGAAATGTATAGCATAACCATGCATCCACACAATGCATATTAACATATATGTAACCACACATATGTATGCATAATCAACAAGATTTACATAATATCTTAATGTAGATTCACCCAATGCACTCTACCATTTCTCTAAACATTTTTGTGCCTATACATGTGTCCTTCCATGGTAAGTTGGGCATCTTAGTCAATGCTTCAACACAATACCCAACCGTCTCCCCAATTACTTGGTTAACTATCTGGTGCCTTCCTTCTTCACTCGAACACAACATCGGGAGTTCACTCACTCCCTACATGTTGGAAAAGAGGTTTCGTCCCAGATTAACACCAATAGGGATTTCATGGTATACTTGTTGAGCACTGCATGCTTCACAACCCAACATCCTCATGGTTTCACACATGGCATGCTCTTATTTCTTATGGATGCATTTAGAAATTTAAACAGTCACATGGTATAATGCTCATGTCCTTTACTACCACATACCTCACCATACCCTTTGGGATTTCATTCACATAAATGCATTCAATATTACATGCATACCATTTTATGATGATTAAAGCACGGTTGAAGGGATTCTCACCCATCCTTTCTCAACATTTATACAATTAGTATAAATAAGGCATTACCTGCATGACTGCCATCAACATATATGATGTTACCTGATCAGTTGGCCTCTTACCAAGGGCTACATAGTCATTCCACCGATATTTTGATCATAGATTTGTGCTCCAGCCTTTCTTCACAAGGCTGCTAGTCATATGCAATAGCATCATCAAAATTTTCAACCATGTTTATGTTGTCTTTGGCCTTACAACCAATACCAACAACATTAATTATTATCAACCACACTAATTATTAAAAGTGGCTCATTGCATATGTAAAACCTCATTACTTTTATCAATATGCAATATCATATTCATGCACAAGTAAGTTCACATGCACTATGCATTATCTCTTAATAAGCCCACTAGTGCATATGCATTTCAACTACCTAATCTCTTTCATTTCGACATTCCTATGCCATAATTTCATATATATATAACTCAGAAAATATAAATATATCAGCAAAAGAAGAGTTGAGGAATTTTCCCCTATCAAATTCCTTATCATAGCATGGAATTTCCTCTTCCACATCATAGCTGATCCAATTTCATGGCCTCTCTACCAAGCATACAAGGAATCATTAGCTATGATTTTCTTACCAAGCAGCAATTCAATACATATACTTATGTATAACATTCCTACTCGCTACTTTCAAAGCATACAATTCTTATGCTATAAACAAAAATAGTTTAAGGTGATAAATTTCCCTTTTTATCAACATTGTCCTTGGAGATCATTCTCCAATTTTAAGCTGCAACCATCTTGTCAGCCCTATGTAGCTTTCCTTGATCACCACAATAGCTCACATTGCACTAGGTTCACATGCTCTGTTGATCACATTGTTTTAAGAAATTAGGGTCAAGTCCAACTTGGCCTTTCTTAACTTCCTTGCACTTATCAGCACTGCAATTGTTCAATGTTGATGCCAGGTAAAGGGCTAGATGTCTAGCTAGATCCGAATCGGCCTTTCTGTGTTGATTATATAGTCCCTGTTGGTTGTTGGGTCTCACTCACTCAAGGAGGATTCCAAAGGTATCAATCCTTTTTCCAGTGGAATTTTGCAGACCAATCTTCCACTAACTCTCCCTCACTTCACCCAGCTAAATGCTACGCGGTCGTCGATCATTCTCGGTCTCTGTTTGTTCTGTAGCTCTAACAAGCACGTAAGCTCCTGCTTTGGCCCAAGCAACCCCAGTGTTGCAACCTTGGGCTTTGATACCATCTGTCACGTCCACGGTCCCCTCAGTTCCCTTTATAGGTGACGGGGGAGCTCCTTAGAACAACCTACTTTTTTTTTCCTCCAAACTATGCACTTTCACATAGTTGCAATAACTTTAGTCTGCAATCTGCAATCCTCCTTGCAGGAGTCAGAAAGTCGAAACGCCAAATTCACCGCTACGAGGAAATTACACCTTCGACTTCTGCAATCCGCAATCCACCTTGCGGGAGTCATAAATTCAGAACCGCAACGTGCAACTCCGAAGAAATCACACCTCTGACTTTCGCAATCCACAGTCCGCACTATGGGTTCGGAAAGTCGAAAGTCAACCCTATACCTCTGTTACTGCCAACTCTTGAGGTCGATATCTTCCTCACCCTAATTCCATTTTTGGAAAACTTTGTACCATTGTAAATCTCTTGGTGATCCCTATGCAACTGCATGATCCTATGCCACACTTGAAAACTATGAATTTGTCCTTATTCCAATCAAAGTGTTTCCCAAACTTCATCCATTCCTCTTTACCACTTTGTAAAGAGATCTGATCCACTTTTCCATGTCTCCTCCCATCCATCCAGACCCTCAGAGGGAACATGAACACATTAGGGGGTGTCTATTTCTCCCCCCAAAGCCACGACTAAACGTTCTGAGCCTTTACAACACTTAGCCCTATTCATCACTGAACAGATTCATATAAATAAAATCACATGTGTGCATATGCATAATCAAATAAACACAGGGGAATGAAACATTATCCACACAAATATCTATCATGCATTCAACATATCAATAACAATCATAAATAATTAAATCATTGCAGAAGTAAAAAACATAGAATACTTATCCTTTTATTGAAATCTCCATGCAATTGGTTATGGACTGCAATGCTCCAAACCAACCATAGGTCTCTTCCTAGCCTGTATTGTTTCAACACTCAGATACCACCCCCGAGCTGGGGCTATGTATCCACTAAGGAGGAACTACTCAGGTCCACTCACAACCTTGGTTTCACAATCTTTCAGGGTCATCTAGCACACAACTGGCTCTGTCAAGCAAGTGGGGAGACAGGGGAGGAGGTTTCTAATTCAATGAGCTCAACACAGAGCTACAATCATATCCATTTGACTTCATACATCCTAGGAATCCTCACCACCTCCACTCTCATCCTAAGTAAGGTCCCCTTCTCTGCTACACAGTCCCTCAGGTGCCCCTTCCCTCAGCGCTGACCTGGGTAGGTATACTTGGTCCTGACTACTAAACCATGGATAAATGAGCCTTCATTGGATCTGCAATGAAGTCTAAACCCCCTAGTATCTTTCCCACTACGATCCTCTATGGGATCTCCTCAGTTTTGCGGCCGAAAGGCTTTGTCTCGCAACTGTATTTCTGGGCGATCAGTCTCACTAGGATCCGCTCTCGGATCTTCTCAAGGTTGCGGCTGAGTGGGTCTGTCCCTCCGCTTCCCTTTCGGGATTCCCAAACTGGGTTCCCCTATGAAATTATGGGAATATCCCGCTCTCATATTCACCCATGGTTCAGGTCTATGGATCCCCCTATCGAATTTCACTTCCCACACGAATTTTCTGAGCGATCTAGCATCTCAAAATGCGGCTTCATTCAGAATCGTGATTTCTAGTTTTCTCCACTACTGGGCATGCATCCTCCATCAAACTAATTCCTCAGTGACCCCCCCATCAGATTTCTCTTTCCACTTGAATTTCTGGGAGGCTCTAGCAGTCAAAACGTGGCTTCTTCCCCCCAGTCGTGATTTTTGGTTTTCTTCCTACTGTTGGGATGCGTCCTCCCTCCAAACTGAAAACTGGTGCTTGAATGATCAACCATGGAATGGTAATGAGGAAAAAATGTCCTCCAAATAGGTGGATTGACTTATGGGACAAGCAAAAATAGAGCCATACCTTGCCATACGAATTTTCAGGGCTTCCCATGCTCCATCACTCTCATGAGTTGATTTCTTCAACCACTTCCTTAAAACATAAATAAATGACAACTAGGACAATCAAAGGTGGGTTCTCATGGTGACATATGGAAGCGTAGGGTTCAATCCCACAACCTCCTCACCTCTCCCTAGTGGATACACATAGCCCCCTCATTTAGTTGCATCCATAGCCATCCCCTTGGTATTTTTATTGCATGAGATTTGTTTACATCATTTTTACAATTTCCATGGCTTAATAGCACATGGATAACACAATATCAAATACTTGCCTCATAAAGTTGAGCATTCACTAGCGGGGCCTTCACCTTGAGCTCCACGCTAGGAATCATACATCACATATATACAACATTTACATTAAAAGCCAATACATCTGAAGAGTCAAAATGGGGATATTACACATATCGGAGTCCACAAGAAATTGTATCTCAAAGGTATCTAAGCACATGCTTAGAAACAACCCAATGTCTATGTATCAGATCAGACATAAACTGACTCAGAATACTCACATCATAACATATATCTGGGCTCGAGTGTATCAAGTACATCAACGAATAAATAAGTTGTCTATACAAAGTGGGGTCCACTGGATCTGATCCAGAATATGACTCATGTAGTCTCCTCAAATTGGAAACCATCGGAGTACTCATGGATTTGCAATCCATCATGTTAAACCTACGCAATATATCAACAATGTACTTCCCTTGAGAAAGAAATATCTCATATTTTCTTTACCAAATCTCAAGGCCAAGAAAGTAGTGCATAAGGCCTAAGTCTTTCATCTCGAACTTATAAGTGAGCTCCCTCTTGCACCAAGAAATCAGTTGTTCCTCTCCAGTAAGGAACAAATCATCAACATATAGAACCAATATCAAGGGTTGGCTCTTCACTACTTTGAAGTACAAACTTGGATCAACTTTTCTCTTAGAGAAGCCCAACCTTTGAAGATAACTGTAAATTCTCGAATACCAATCTCTGGGAGCTTGCTTAAGCCGATACAAGGCTTTCTTCAATTTGCACACATGGAACTCCTTCCCATGAACCACAAACCCCTCATGCTACTGAACGTAAACCTCTTCCTCAAACTCACCATTGAGGAAGGTTGTCTTCACATCCATATGGTGAAGCTTCCATTCTATAACAAATGCAAGTGAGATCACAACTTGAATAGTGGTGTACCTAGCCACAAGAGAAAATGTATCCTCATAGTCTATGCCTCCTTTCTCAGAGAAAACTGGGGAAACAAATCTAGCTTTATACTTTTCAATACTTCCATCAACAACATGATTCATCTTGTAAATCCATCTAGAAGTAACTATGGACGTCCCTTCAGGTTTATGAACAACTTCCCAAACATCATTCCTCATAATAGACTTGTATTCCTCTAACATTGCATATTTCCACACTTGTTGCTTTGTAGCTTCTTCATAGGTGGAAGGATTTGAATCACTAATGTGACTCATCTGTGCAACATACCTTGAATGTTTGTCAGGTTTCTTTCTCTCTTTGGAAGATCCTAATGGTTCTCCATGCCTCTCCGCATCTTGTAGTATATCTCGGCACCATGCAAACCTCCTCTTGGAAGGAGGTTTATCAACCAGTTCTACTGGTTCACTAGGATCTAGCGAATATGAGAACTCTACTAGATTCTCCCTCTTAATATTTGAATGGGGAGAATAAATATATGGGTCCTCCATCATAGGAGTCTCTTTCTCATCTTTGTTTGTATCATACTAAAGCTCTTTTGATCTCTTGAATGTTGCCTCTTCATGGAAGGTCACATCTCTGTTGACCTCAATGTGTCTTTCACTTGGAACATATATTATGTAGGATTTGGATGATTCCCTATAACCAACAAAGGTTCCCTTCTTTCCTAATGGCTCCATATTTCTCCTCTTTTCTTTTGGCACATGAATGTATACAAGACTCCCAAAAATCCTCAGGTGTGAAATATCTGCTTTTTCACTAGTGAACACTTCTTCAGGTGTCTTCTCATCCAGAATTGCAGGAGGACTTCTATTTTGGATATATATTACTATACTAGTGGCCTCTGCCCATAATGAGGTAGACAGGTCTTGATCATGCATCATGGATTTTGCAACCTCACATATGGTTCTATTCTTCCTTTCAGCAACCCCATTTTGCTAAGGGTTGTAGGGTACAATTAACTGTCTACAAATTCCTGCATCACTACAAAACTCATTAAATGCATGCGAATCAAATTCACCTCCATTATCAGATCTCAAAGCATGGATGTGCTTTCCTATCTGATTCTCAACTAGGGCTTTGAATTCCTGAAACTTGGTAAAGGTTTCGCTCTTAGCCTTTAGAAAATAAATCCACGACTTTCTAGAGAAGTCATATATAAACAATACATAATATGAATAACCACTCAGGGAAGGGGATGGCATGGGACCACATACATCAGAATGTATTAAATATAAAATCCCTTTAGATCTAGTAGTACTACCAAAGAAACTCTTTTTAACAATCTTCCCAAGTGCACAACCCCTATATACACTATCATGCTCAAAATCAAATACAGACATACCTTTCACCATTTATTGTAATCCTGGTAGTGCTTTGCAGTGGAGGTGACCAAGCCTCCTATTCCATATCTTGCATGGACTTATAGTGTTGTGAACTATATCTTGAATGTACTTCCCGGGTGCCTTGTAGAGACCTCCCTTTCTAACTCCAATCATTGTTGTATATTTCAAGTCTTTGTTCTTCGTCCATAATAGTTCTTGATTATCCATCAAGATAACTCAGAAGCCCATATATTCAAGAACCAAAACTGATAGGATTTTCTTCTTCAATCATGGAACATACATAATGCCCTCCACATGTAAAATATTCCTGAAATCAGCTGGAAGGATGTGGATCCAAATCCTTGGATCAAATAGGTTGTGTTGTCTCCCAAATCTACCTTGCATGTAATATTTTTCTCCTTGAGATTGGTGATGGAGCTCTTATAACCATCCATATTTTTTGATGTGCCACTGTCAACCAACCATGTGTCCTCACTTGTGATGATGGATCCAGAAAGTGTTGAGACTAGGTAATACTCCCTCCTTGTCTCATTTTCTTCCAGTGCATTCTTCTGAGTAGTTTCATCTTCTATAGTAGTAGAAGCATGAAACCTTCCTTTTCCCTTTTTGTTTTCTTTGCACTCCCTTGTATAATGGCCCTTCTTTTCACAATTGTAGAATCTAACCTTCGACTTGTCAAAGTCCTTATTTTATACCTTCTTCTTCGAATGTGAAAACTTCTTTTGAGAGAAGTTCTTCTTTCCTTTGTTCATCCTTGGCATGAGGGAAAGGTTTTATTATTTTATGCACACTGACTTGCTCTGGATTCGCCCCTCCTCTTGGAGGAATTCATGCCACAACATTTTGAAGTTAGTTTGTACCTCTCGGCCATTTACCGCATCCAAGAATGTCTCTCATGAGGATTAGAGACCATCAATAGATGTTTGGATAAGATCATCTTCATCCACCACTATTCCAATACTAGCAAGCTGATCTCTTACCTAAGAGATCTTGGTGAATAAGGAGGCCATTATCTCATCCTTCTCCATGTTTAGTTTTTGAAGCTTATTCTTCAATGCCTTCTTTTGACTCGGGTCCTTCTTCTCATATAGGTTTGTCAATGTATCAAACCACTTCTTTGCGGTCTTCAACGAAGTGATCACAGACATCAAATTATCCTTTACCGAATCATATATGATCCATTTGGATTTAGCTTGGTTCTTCTTGAAGTTGATGCGCATTTCATTTGATGTAGGCTCCTCCACCACAGTGGATATGTATCCATCCAAGTGATGTTCCTCCAAGATGTTCAACACCCTCGCCTTCCAAGTGTTGAAATTCGAAGTGCCCTCAATACAGTCTTCTGGTCGAATAGAGATCGATGCCATGGATCTCAAGTATTGTGATCAACTCCTCAGGATATACGTAGGATCGGGTTTTCTTAACAAATATTAGCTTCTTCATGCCCTAAGCTATGATACCATGTTAATATTTGAGCAAAAAATATGAGCTTTGAACTTTAAAACTTTAAGTGTGGAAATACTGAATACTTGAATCAATGAACCATTCAATCACATGAAACATTCAACCATAACACAAAATGTCCCCTGGGGAATATCCTCAAAACAATGAGGATGAAAAACCCCAACAAATATTTAAAGTATAATTATGATAGATAACATAGAATGTATTTTATAAAATAGAAGATTGCTTTCGGAACCCTAGGTGTAAATAAGAGAGAATATCGAGCAATAGAAAATACATATCAACTGTATCAACTTTCCCTGTTCCCAACACATTAATTACAAGAAATAATCATGACTTCCATGCAAGATGTAGCGAATGGTTGCATGGATAATGGTGCATCACATGCAAAACTTGTGAATTGCCTTCTTGGAGAATTATCCTGTGCAAATAGAAGTGTCTTTCCTTCTAGGAAGAAGATAATTCACTTTGCATTTAATTCATCAATCATGTATAACATATTTATATATTATTTACATGAATCAACCTCTATTTTTATCTTCTGACTTCATGATGAACTCGCACTCCATCTGGATGTATCAATATTGCATGAAGAAGAGCACCCCACTTCTCATGCATTGCATTAACTCACAGAATTGAATCTTAGGATGAACTCGTCCCTTAACTGAAATATCGCCCACTTAGTTAGATGGCTAACTTAAGTGTCGTCATGCAAGTCTCACAACTCAAGTGTCGTCTTTTAGTTTAACATAAGTGTCATATTTTAGTTTCACATAAGTGTCATCATGAAATACCACTTAGTTAACTAGATCTTCTTTGTTATCACTTAGTTAACTATTATTAACTGAAATCATGCTTGTTGATTTACTTGTAGTGACCACTGTGAGTTCTTTAATTAACTTAGGCATACATTTTGACTTTAACTGAAGCTTAACAATTCGAGTTCACTTAGTCATCTCATGAGCAATTCGAATTCTCTTTTTCTCTATGCATTTATCTTATCTCTTATCTTTACTACATGGTCAATATGTGTTGACTTTAATTATCTATCATATTAGATTATACTCAGAAGATTTGTCAGATGCTGTGATCATATTATATTACTCTCAAACCAAATGCTCATATTCTAAAGTAATTCACTCTAGAGGTGGCTAGTCTCTAAAGGACACTTAATAGCAATCAGTGACCATGGTTAGTAATACATCGCACAACATTAATGCTTCAACATGAAAAGAATCTACCTATATAACTGGAGGTCCACCCCATGTACCTACTATAACTGGAGTTCCACATGAGAATCTTACTTGACACATAAGTCCCGAGCCTTGCCCAACAAGACTTCACAACATCATCACTTTGATACATCAAAGCATTCACCTCAACACATGAGGAATAAAATTTTACAACTGAAGACCTACTATGCATCAGCCATATCAGGGTATCGTAGTTGAGAAAAAAATGGAGACTGATAGAAAAAAAACTCAGGGAGGCTATTTACCGAGATTTGCTAAAAACCCATCTCTGCAGATCACATCTGACAAGTTGCGAAACAAAGTTAAGCAATGGAAGGAGAAATCCCTCATCGGGAAATTCATTGGAATATGGCCAAAGGATAAAGTTATGATTCGATGGATCAAGACCACTTGGAACCTCAAAGGACATTATGATCTGTACCTGTGAGCAAATGGGTTTTTCACCATTATCTTTTTCAACCAGGAAGATCGTGATCGTGTTCTAATGGGGGGGCCATAGTTTTTTTACTCTGCAGGTTTATTCCTTCTCCCCTGGAAAGAGAGGTTTAACCCTGATACATAGGACTTGATTATTGCTCCGGTCTGGATCTGGCATTACTCACTCATGTGCGATTACTGGGATCCTGAAATTCTGGAAGCCATTGGGAACACCCTTGGGAAGTTTGTGAAATTTTCAGAACATACAAGGATTCAACGATACACCACCTATGCTCGAATATGCATCTACATAAACATCTTCAAAGATCTCCCAGAGGCAATGAATTTGACTTGGGAAAATGAGGATTGGGTCCAATCTCTTGACTATGAACAACTCCCTTTCCATTGCCGACAATGCCATGAATATGGGCATCTGAGCAGAGATTGTCCGACCCTTAAATCCACTGTGACCCCGATCCTGAAGAAAAAAGAAAAGGAAAAGGATAATGAGGGTTTTACTCAGGTTCAGAACCGCAAGGAACAAAACAAAAAGATTCCCCATCCACCTCAAGCAAAACATAACACAGAAAAGCGAAATCAGACCGGGAATAGGTTTGCGACCTTGAGTAATATGGAGATCGAGGAGGAAGGTCTTCAAAAGGATAAAAATACTTATGAGGAAGGAAATCAGTCCACAATCAGGCCGATGGAGGAGGTAGTGGAAACCATGGAGGAAGAAACAATGGAGGAGAACGAGGACATGGACCTGGGCGATCTGGATCTTGATGAGACAGAGAAGGAATGCAGTAAAAAAGGGCAAGGTTATGTATCCAGGAGGTAGGTGGAACTTCTACAACAAGCTATCCTTAAAACCAAATCCTCCCCACACCTGGGTATAGATAAAGATCCAATGAAGGGCAGTAAAAGGAAACAACTTGAGGAAGGGGAAAAACGGGGGTGAAAGACTAAACAACAGAGAATTGCAGAGATTGGGACCAGGCTAGTTGAATCAGGCCAGTACACAATGATACGGGCGACCTTCTCAGAAGTAAATAAGAGTATCTAATGAAGATTATAACCTGGAATAGCAGCGGGGTTAACAATCCAAGAAAAATGAAGACCCTGAAGATGAAGTTAAGGAAGGAAAAACTAGATGTATTATTTCTGCAAGAAACCAAATGCAGATCAGATACTATGCAGGTGTTAGGCGGAAAAATTTGGCGAGGAAGTCGGGTGATAGCTATTGATTCCTGGGGTGCGGCTGGTGGAATTGCTATCTTGTGGAACCCTGTGTCAATTTCCCTTAACAACTTCCAAGCAACTAGGTTCTCCATCAGTGCCGACTTTAAGCTTTATAATTATGAGGTAAGAGGTACTCTAACCAATGTCTATGGCCCAAGTGTTATGGAACATAAACCTTCTTTCTTATCATTCCTAATTAGGAATCCCAAGAGAATGATGGCTTTCTCTGGGTTATGGGTGGTGATTTCAATATGATCACTTCCCTGGAAGAAAAGAAAGGAGGAAGGCATAGTATGGAAGCGACCAATATATCTTTCAAAAAGTTCATATAGGAGAATGGATTAGTTGACATAGAAACATGGAATGGATGGTATACATGGAATAACAGAAGAGGTGGCGAGCATCACGTCGCCTCTCGTCTAGATATATTCCTTTTACCCGAGGCAATGATTACTGGGGACAGGGAAGCAACCACGCTGGTCCTATCCTCAACAGGCTTTGATCATTGGCCAGTAAGTTTGGTTTGGGATGATGGTGCCCCCCCCCATCAGACGACCTTTTCGGTTCGAACAATTTTGGCTTGAACATGAGCACTTCAAGGAACTTGTCGGAAAATGGTGGGTGGAGTTGGAACCTATCAGGGGCACTCTGATGTACCAATTATAGCAAAAAATGAAAAAATTAAAGGCAAAAATCCGTATTTGGAATAAGGAGGAAATTGGGAACATATTCCAAGATAAGAATTTTTTAACTGAAAAGCTAGACGATATCCAACGGGAAGGCATGAATTCTGGGCACTCTAAGGATATGAAACAACGATAACAGGCCACCTTGGAGCATCTCAATGCAAGAGAACGGCAAGAGGATATCTTGTGGAAACCAAAATCCAAGAATCAATGGCTGCAGGAAGGAGAACGAAACACAAAATTCTTCCACCACTCGGTGATTCAGAATCGTCAGAGGGCTAAGATAACTCGGTTAAAAAAAGATGATGGGTAGTATATAGAAACAAGGGAAGCTATGGAGAATGATATTTTTCAGTACTTCGAAACCATCATGAAGGAATACAGGCAAGATTGATCTGCCCATATAAGTAAGATCACCAGACACATCCCCAAGTAGGTGACAACAACCCAAAATGAAATCCCGATGAAGCTTGTGGAATTCCAAGAAGTGGAGGATGCTGTTAATCAAATGAAAGATGGAAAATCTCCGAGACCTGATGGGTTTACCACAATTTTTTTCCATCACTTTTGGGATTTGATCAAAGCTGATGTCTGGAGAATTGTGGAGGACTCCCGTAAGGATAAAGGAGTCCTAAGAGCTTTCAATTCAAATTTTCTCACTCTTATCCCCAAAAAGGATGGGGTTGAATCCCCTAGGAAATTCTGACCTATAGCGCTTTGTAATGTCATTTACAAGATTATAACAAAAGTGTTAGATAAGAGGATTAATCCTCTCCTTCCTGATCTGGTGGCCCAGGAATAGTCTAGGTTTGTGGAAGGGCATCAAATTTTGGATGGTATCATTTTGGCCCATGAAGTCATCCACTCTCTGAAAGTCACTAAAAAACCTGGTATGTTGTTAAAGCATGATATTTCAAAATCCTATGATAAATTAAATTGGCACTTTATGAAAGAGATGCTTGCGGCCTATGGTTTCTACCAGGATTGGGTCAATTGGATAATGAATATTACCTCTACAGCCTTTTTCTCTATCCTCTAGAATGGCTCCCCAACCAGAACTTTCAAACCTTCATGGGGTATCCGACAAGGAGATCCTCTATCCCCTTTCTTGTTCATCCTTATGGCAGAAGGGATGAGCAGGGTTATCAAAGGCAAAATTGAAATTAGGGAGCTTAAAGATTTGAACCTTCATAATGGATCAGAGACTATTTAAAACCAACGATCTGTGGATGACACCATGCTGATGGGACACTCATCGATTCAAGAAACAAGAGCCCTAAAGAAATGCTTGAATTCTTTTTCCAAATATTCTGGGATGGAAGTGAATAACACTAAGTCCCAGGTCTTCTTTTTCAATACTCCTAGGATTCACCAGAGGAATATTCTTCGTATCCTGGTTTTCTAAGGGAGCTCCCTTCCATCCAAATATCTCGGTGCTCCTCTTGCTGATGGGGTGATTAGGAAAGTCTCATGGGAGGACCTCCTGGAGATATTAAGAAGGAAATTGGATAACTAGGCTTATAGGTCTCTCAACCCTGCTAGTAGGACTGTGCTAGTGAAAGTTGTGCTCCAAGCCATGCCTATCTATCTTTTTTCCACTTTGGCAACCCCTAAATCGGTTCTAAAGCAAATAAGATCAATCCAACGACAGTTCTTGTGGGGAGGTAATCAATCCAAACACCAATGGGATTTGGTTGGTTGGGACACTATTTGTAAACCAAAGGATCAGGGTGGTCTTGGGCTGAGAGATCCAGAGAAGAACAATGAAGTTCTAGGTGCAAAGATCTGGTGGCACTGGGTGTTGCACAAAGAGGAACCTTGGGCCAAGCTTTGGCACAATAAGTACGCCCAGGGGAAACCCAAACAAGACCTGATCAAATTCACTGAAAATTTACAAGGATCCCCTATCTGGAATTATGCCCATGCAAATAGAAGGATTGTCCAAAATCATATTTTCTTGGAAATAAGGGATGGAAAGAATGCCAATTTCTGGAGTGACTCTTGGGAACAGCTGCCAAGGATCATTGACCAACAATAAATGCACAATAGCTGGTCCCATGCCAAAGGCCTAGGCCAGATAAAAGTTTGTCAATTCTGGAGAGAAGAACATGCTAATCAATAATTTCAAGAATGACAACCACAAAATTGGCAGTACCAAATATTCCTAGTGGAAGAGATACCCAAGATCATGGAGGCCTTGTAGGATTGATGCATTTGAATCCAAAACCAACCAGATAAACTAAGATGGGGGTACAAAAACAAAGGAATTTATACCACTAAAGAAGCCTATGACCTGCGATTTAACCAAGAGGATACACCACATAGGATGGACTTGAAGGAGGTATGGGACCTTAACCCATGGCCCAAAATAGCTACCTTCATATGGTTGGTATCTTATAGGCGTATCCTGATAGGAGAGAACCTCATAAGAATAGGCATGCATGGTCCTTTTTGGTGCGTGCTCTGTGAAGGCGAGGATGAGTCAATAAACCATCTTTTAGACTCTTGTCCCATGGCTTCCTCTCTGTGGGAATGTGGTGCGGAAATTTTCAGAAGGACGAACCAGGTTAGAGGGAAACCACACCAGCCAATTAAAGGTTGGGATAAGGAGGCATTCAAAAATCTTTTCATCCTTAAAATATGGCTCATTTTTTTGGGATCTTTGATGTGGTCCATCTAGAAGGAGAGAAATGGGAGGATCTTTGAAGGAAAGAAAAATTCACCGTAGACTGTCTGGAACCAAGTCAGTACGGATATCCAGGAGACCATCAAAATAACCCCTTGGACCGAGAGAGACTGGGAAATGGATGATCACGAGAAATAGATTTTGGCGGGATGGCAGATGGACTGCTCTCCACAAGGTTGGAGAATGTTTAAGGCCCAGAAGGCGGATCCTATAAGTCCTCATCTATGGAACCTTCCACCTAGGGGCCATTTCAAGTTAAATTTCAACGGGGCCTCCAAAGGGAACCCCAGTTCAGTCAGATTTGGAGGAGTTATCAGAAACACCGCGAGTGTTATCCTCCGATACTTTTATGTGGACATCAGACATGGCACCAACAATGCGGTAGAACTAGAAGGATTGCTTCATGGCATTAGAATCACAATTCGCAATGGTTGGGAACCCATGGTCATTGAAGGGGATTCACACATCATCATCCAAATGGCTAAAAACATACAAGGTGGACAAACGGTTTCCAAAGTCGTGAAGAGATGGAGAATGATGTACCGGGTCAAAAGACTTGATGGCCTCATCCGTGGCCGCCACACTTGGTCCTTTACCCACATTAAACGTGATGGAAATAAGGTGGTCGACATGTTGGCAAACATCGAGGAGCGAAACAGAGCTAGGGAAGCTGAAGGACAACTGCCGGACGAGGGAGGTAATGACTGGCAGATCCAGTGCACCCACCTGGCAGCCCATGACATCAGGTTATACCAGGATTTGATGGGGCGCACGATTATGGCCTCGGGTACTATGACGAGAGCACATTTGTCAAGTCCACTCAACACCTAGATGTCGTCCCATCTACAATCATCATGCGAAGCGGGTTCTTCAGTATTAAACCAGGACATGACTTCCCATGATCTCACTCTGATTTTCAATAATGGGGAAATCTTGTAGCCACATCCATCCATTGAAAGGAAAGGTATGACGAACCAAGTAGAGCAGCTGAAATATGTACGGGATTCTCATGCAACTCAATAGCATGTTGAGTGGAATTAGTATGGTTACCAGATTTGGTTTGAGCCGCTTGGCTATTTATTCGAAGCACTCCCATCCTCTTCTCATTTTTCCTTTGTATGTTCTGGGGATCTGTTCAGAGTGCTATCAGGAGTGAGTGTGGTGTTACTTGTTGTACCGGGCGATTGGTGCAATGGCTCCCAAGCGACAAGCGCGTAAGGGTAAAAAGGATGAGGAAAGGAGGAAACCGACATGAGGGCTGCGGAAAGCAGGGCAGGCCTCCCATTTATTCCGCAAGCACATTCCACCTATTATTGGGGATGAAATTGAAAGGGCTGAGAGGGACCTATGGGAGCAGGTCAAATCCATGGATACCGACACTATCAAGGAGGAGGTAGAAGAGTGGATAAGTGATCCTGGGTCCACGGCTAGCCGTCTCTTCGCATATGATAGGATTGTCACCACCTATTGGGTGACCAAGGAGTCCTGTCCCACATGATGATGGACATGGAAAACAATGCTTTAGGAGATGCTAAACCAGCGTGACCATGGAAGGAGCATCTGGAAGAGAATTGCTTGATGCGCAGGACTATTGACCGCATTGCTCTTAAACTTGGCATGTTGCCGAAAGCCCTGGGTACTGATGCTGGTCCTACTGCTGCACGCCATCTAGGGATGTGCCCCATTCACGGCCCATATGGCTAGTCCTCATCCGGAGACAACAACAAGCTCAACGACCTTCGCTCTGGGACTCTGATGCATCGGACCATTGACCAGACTCCCAAATGATGGGTTTCGGGTTGGTTTATTTTGATTACAACTTTTTTTCTGATGATTATGTATCTTTTTGTTCGAGTAGTCTGCTATGGTGCTTGCGGGATTTACCCATAGTACACCTCTATGTAGTCAATGTCACTTCAGATGTAGTGTCCTTTTCCACAGTTATTTGGACTATGTTTGAAGGTCTTTTGAGACAGAATTTTGATAAGGGTTATTGTAACAGGGTTAAGGGAGTAGGTAGTTTCTGTGTAGAAGGGATAGATGAATGGATAAATTTGGTAGTGGGAATTTGTTGCAAAATATTTGGGCATGAAAGGCCTTGTGAGTCCTGAACTTTTTTGTACTGAAGGTTCCTTTTTAATATATTTTTTCTTGCTTACAGAAAAAAAATAAAAATTTACAATTGAAGGCGTAGTCATTCTTGAGTCCAACTCAAGAATCTACTCCAAGTTCATGAGTCCAACTCAGGCTCCCTACCTCAACACATGAGGTCCAATCCTGTCTGCACAATATTGGATTGGAGAATGACTCGTGATGTTGTACATTTAACATTAAAGACTACTTTGAAACATGGATTTATCATATCACTATCCTAAATCTTCGAAGAATAGAAGATCCAGGAGGCCTTAGCATCAACCCACTTGGTGGTTCAATGCAAAGGAGGACCACTAGTTTATCGACAAGCAAGAGACAATGGATTATGATTTCCCCAAAGAAGCTTCTCCCAAGAGCGAGCCCTCCTAGAAAGATGTGGAAAAAACAAGTGATTCTCCTCTATTAGAACGAAAATCCAGGTTTGAAAAGCCATGCATCCTCCCTCCATAAAGGAAGAAACAACTTTTCCCTCTTCTATTGCAAATCCTCATCTCAAGCATAAGGAGAGCTAGGAATACCACATAGAAGTGGATGAATTAGTGCCCAAGGAGGATGATTATCATTGAGAAACCCTAGAGAAATTTTAAAACAAATGGTAGGCCTAGTTGCAACTACATTATATTTGAAGGAAGCTTGGACAATAGTAGCAAAGAAGAATAAATCTTCTCCAACCATAAAGCCAATGGTGATAAGAAGTCAGTATCACAAACCATTTTAATCATGTACTATTTATGTATCTTATTTTGAAATCAATATGTAAGAGTTTATTTTATCTCTAAATCCTTTAAAAGAATGTACTTTTGTAAGAAGAAAAAAAATGTTCTCCTCAGAAGACTCTACTCGGAGGAGGAAAGAACTAGAAGATGAACTTTGAGTTTATCTTTTTGTAACTTTGTGTTGAACGATTTATTAGTAGCCTCTTTTTAATATAAAAGGTATATGTTTCTGTTAAAAAAAAATAATAACCAACAATCCTCTATTGACTTCAATGTCTCCATTTATATTTGTCTTTACATATATCAATATAAAAACAAAGGTTGTTTTATAAGTCTGCTTATATTGGCACCTCTTCTTGTTGCAAATGGTGGGTTTTCCCTGCAATGTACAAATTACAGTAGAAGAAGTTCCAATATGTGTACATGGAACTTGTCCATTGAGGACTTAATTATAAAGAAGACTAACATGAACTACATGAAAATGAATCATTTTCAGTGTGCAAGAGGTTTATCAACATATAATCATGTAATTACTAGTAAGCATGATGACTTTGAAGTGTTGATAATATATTTAGATGTACAAAAGGATTTACAACATTTAATAAATTTTTTCATTCATGAAAACAAAGTGATTTTGACATAGGGTTAATTTAATGGTGTTGTACCATCTAATTATTTTACAAAGAAATAGAAGTTGAGTGTAAGAGAAACATAAGATATTGAAAGAAAATTTTCATTTAGAGTATTCAAGGTGGTGAATTGTGGATGAAAGAACCCAACTATACACTATGGTAAGATCTCAACATAGAATTATTAGCCATTGTTGGGCATGATATTGGGGTTGAATTATATTAATAGTTATCTATTTTTTTTTTCATAGTGAATGTTTTCATTCATAATCTTGACTAGGTTGGATGATACATGAAGCCTTAATTTTTGGTTATAGTACACGTATAATGAATTTGGACAACTTTGTAAAGGTGCACTGCTAGTTGAGTTTCTAGTGCTCTATTTATTCTAGTCATGGTACAAACACAAATCGATCGAAAGAAGAAAGAATATTTTCAATGCACGTTGAACAATTCATATGTAGGGTGATGCAATATATATATATATATAGATAAGGACTATAGGCTACTCAAATTCAATATTCCATGGAAAAATTAAAGTGGTTCAAGGAGAGTGTGGTGGGTCCATTACCCATAAGTTCCAAAATAAACAAATTAAAAATGGTCTAGTACATTTAGTATTGTGTACTTTGTTTAGGTGTATGTATAGTTTTACCTATAAAATGTTGCACGATTATATAGAACTTTAGCTCCAACATAGTGAACCAATTCTAACACACGATGAATTTGAGTTGAAATAAATCTATGAATCATTGAGTCACACATATATATAATGTTAAAGTTACAACATAATGAGTCATTCTCTAGGTCAATCTTGTGTGTCAAGATTGAGCCTTGTGTGTCGAGGTAGTGCCTTATAGGAGCTTGAGTTGGACTCAGGAAACTTGGAGAAGAACCTTGAGTTGGACCCAAGAATGGTTAAGCTTCATGTGTTGAGGCAAGTGCTTTGTTTGTCAAAGTGATGATGTTGTACAGTCTTGCTAGTCAAGGATAAAGTATTGAGTGACAAGATAGATCCTCATGTGTTGAGGTGATGCTTTTCATGTAAAAAACATGTACGGTGTGTGATGTACTGCTAACCATGGTTGGGCTATTAAGTCTTCCCTGGGGAATGACCACCCCTAGAGTGAATTACTTTAGCATATAACCACTTGGAACGATAGTAGGACAATATGATCACATCATTGGGAAAATATCCTTAGTATATTTGATATGATAATTAAGTTGGCACATGTGGACCATGCGGATAAGACAAGAAATAAAGATAAGAAGTGATAAGATATGAGAGAATTTGAATTGCGCATAAAAGAATTAATTAAGAGAGAATTTGAATTGTTAAAATTCAATGAAGACTTCAGTAAATCAAAAGAGAACTTCAATTGATCACTAAAGTGATGTTAATAAGAAAGAATCAATTAATAGAGTTAACTAAGTGATAACAAAGAAGATCTAGTTAACTAAGTGTTATTGCATGACGATACTTATGTTAAACTAAAAGACGACACTTCTGTTAAACTAAAAGATGACACTTGATTTGCGACACTTTCATGATGACACTAAAGTTTTCCACCTAACTAAGTGGAAAAGCTTTCATTTAAGGGACAAGTTCATCCTAAGAAGAAGTTCAGTGAGATAATGCACTGCATGAGAAATAGGGCGCACTTCTTCATGCCAGTTTGATGCATCGACATGGAGGGCGAGTTCATCCTGAATTCATAAGATAAAAATAGAATCCCATGCATATGAAGAATGTATAAATATGTTATATAGGATTGATGAATTCAACGTGAAGCGAATTCTCTTCTCCCTTGAAGGAAATGCACTTCTCTTTGTGCGGGATATTATTTTGATTCTCTCTTCTTTATCTTTCTCTTGCTCTGTAATTGCACCAAGGGCTCTTGATGTAAAAGACATTCTCTACTATCTATCAATATACTAAGAAGGTTTTTTTGGGATTTTCTCCCTCAAGTCATATAGGGTTTCCCTCAGGTAAATTCATGTGTCGAATGTGATTGCTTATGTGTATGATTGTTATTTGATTTCAAGTACTATTGCATTTCCGAATTAAAGATAAAAAATTAACATAAAAAAATATCGTCAAACATAACAAACTTTTATTGCAAATAGTGATTTTTCAACTAGAAGACAATTGTGTACCAATGAATCCCTCTCATGTTCTTCCAAGGCCACAAAATCAAATAATTTATTTGTATTGGCAGCATGCTTACTTAAAATAAAAACTTTACTAAAATAACATTTAACATACCGAAAAACATTTTATAGAACAATGTGCTACAAATTACAAAATGCACTGCAAGTTGTGTGCTTAACTTAACTCAAGAACCATCAATGATGTGCCGAAACATTTATTAAATCCCAAACTTCCACATAGATTCATTTTAAAATTTTATAACTTTCATAGTGCACTTTGAAGGTAATGACACACTGCTAAACAATGTGTCATTAATACACACCAACAATTAATGCATATAATATTAACTTGATGTGTGTGTGTGTGTGCACGCGTGCACCACCACCTTTGAAAATGGTTTCAAAGGGTCATCAATCTACTTAAACAATGTGACACTTCACCAACAAGGTATTTACACATCAATTATCACACTGGATAACTTGGTAAAATTTTCAAATAATAAATATAGAAATTATCCTGTGCAGTGCGTTTGGGATATACAAGAGCACCACTATGCACTATGAACTGTAACTCCAACATACGGTGTGAGTTGGATGTTGTGAACACACCGTTAAATTTTCATAATTGAAACAAGGAAATTAAACCCTAATTTTAGTTTTTAATCCGTTATAAATGTAAATTAAGAGATACAAATTAATTTACTTAATCTCTTCTTCATCCATGACGCGTGGTTGCGACATGGTGAAAAAAAATAAATTTGGTACAATTTGGAAAATTCCAAAAAGAACATGAGTCCATTGTTGAAACAAAGGAATGAAGAAATTGGGAAATCTGGTAATGCTAGTGAATGAGGTGGTCTTAGAGGCAAAGTGACCATCAATGCTAGTATGGGTGTGTAGCACTAAATGAATAGTATAAATGAATTTTCAATTTGGTAATTTATTTTTAATTTTAACCTAGCCTAGTGCACCTAACATAATATACATCGATGCATTTAGTGGTATGTGGCACACTATTCTTTTTGCATGTATATGCATTGAACCAATTTATAAAATATATGAAATTCACTAACTTGAATTTTGGGAACGAAGGACATATTGTTTATAAAATATTATCACCTTTAATGGTGCAAGTGGTATTGTTGTATACCGGTGTGCTTATAATGGAAATTCAATGGTGTGTTTGGTTATTATAATCACACCAAAACAAAACCAAAAAAACACTAAAACATTTGGTTGCTCGCCTCCAATAGAAATAGAGAAATAAGAAGTGGTTTTGCATAATCCTTTGCCAATTGGGGTTTTCCTTGTAGTGATAGTCACATTGCCACCATATTCCTTTGGATTCTTCAATGTATAGAAGAGAACCTTTGGGATTGTATGAGTGATTAAAATATGATATTGTTTGAGCTCACTAATGTGCCATTAAGATTCATATGTTGATGGATGATGTCTTCAAACCTTTTACAAATCATGTTGTTATCATCTACCTCAATGATGTTCTTTTCTATATCAAGAATTAGTGAGAGAAATTGAATCATATTAAGCAAGTTCTTCACTCTTTTTGCCATCAAAGTGTGTATGCCAACTTAGCAGAGTGTTCATTTGCCATCAATCAAGTTAAAATACATTGTCTATGTCATGGATGTAATTGGAGTTCATGTTGACTAGGAGAAAATATAGGTCATTAAAAAGGAGCCTCACAACTTCTAAGACTTTGCCAAATTTATTTACAAGGTTCATAATAAGACTTGTTGAGGTTACATGGCCGAACCATGCGTGGAAAGAATGTAACCTAACTTGATTTTAAGGAATTGAAAAATGAGTAATGTTCCACCGTGGTTCTTACTCTATCTTATTTACACAACACTTTCAGGATAAAAATGGTGCATCTTAGTAGGCTATGGGAACTATTCTAATTCAATTTGGTTATTCGATAGCATATCATTGTAAAACATTCAATGAAGCTATGTGCAAGTATTCGATTTGTGATTGTAAAATGTATGTTGTTGTCTAGCTCGACATTATAATGGGACAATCATTCACAATAACCACAAAGCTTTATAATTTGTTTAATCATAAGATATATATAACATTGAACCTTCTTGATGGTTATTTCTTTCTCTGTTAAGGCTCACGTCAAACTAAATCAAGATCCAAAGTCCTCAGCACATTATCAATATCTCTTCCGAGGATGATGGATAAATGTATTGACATGTTCACTCCATTTCATTATGGGTGAAATGGATGGAAGGAACTGATCAATCGAACCAAAAATAATTGATTATCTCTGTATAATAATTAGTTTAGGTATAGATAATCAAATTGAAAAGTTGAAACGGATAGCATCACCAGAGAACTATGTGAACACCGACTGCATCATGAAACAGTTTTGTACGTTACATCAAACTATTAAAAGATTACAAATGTAAAATTAATAACATAATGAAATTTGAACGGCCTATTAGCTCAGTTGGTTAGAGCGTTGTGCTAATAACGTGAAGGTCGCAGGTTCGAGGCCTGCATAGGCCATTATTTATTATTTTTTAATTGAGATTTTGTTCCTTTGTTATTTCTTCTACCGACCGTTAGTGCAGACTTCATTCAATCTCCAACATCCACATAAACACAATTCTTCCTTTTTCTCAAAAATCCACATTGCTATATCTAGCACCATTGAATTTGATTATATAATTTTTGTAAATTTAAGTGCAAGATCGTCACCCTCACCCTCTATCACAGTCCAAGTCTGGAGCATTTGTTAAGTTGTTTTCATTGTGGTTCTAACAATTCCTGGCATATCTCAGACTATTGTATGATGTGTCCACATCTTTATTCACAACTTCCACTTCCATGAACTTTTCAATGTTAGAGTTTGATCATTTTGTTAGTGTTTAATTTTGATAATTTGTTTGCAGGAGGTTTGTGTTGTATATGTTTTGGGTTATCTTTGCAAAGGACTTGATATAGAATTCCAAGGATATACATTTACACATCATTTAAACTAGAAATAGCTATAACATTTAGCACAATTATGGATGTATCTTTATTTCTGCTTGTAAATGATTAAGTGACTAGAGGTTGTAAACATATTTACATTAACACATGATTCATATTACTTGAAATTAGCATTGATAACTTCAAAATCGTGCATGAAATAAAATATTGTCCTTGCATAGCATCAACTACATGAAAGTAAGATTTTGACCAAGTACTTGAGATTGATATTGTATATTACTTGTGAAGAATGCTATGGAGATATAAGGGCAATGCTTCTAGTAAGCATTGCTTGATCATATGTTGTATTTCTTTCAAATTATTACAACAAAAAAATATTTTTTAAACATTCATGAAATCCTCATTAATTCTAAATGATTAGAGTTGGAATGTGACTCGCTTGGATTAAAAATTGAATGTGCCTAAGCCACCAATTAAGGAGGATAAGTTGAAGAAGTTCAATGTAAAAAGAGAACAATTGTTCTACATCAAGATTCAAATAAAGATAACCAAGGTCAATGCACTATCTAAGCCAGGAAGTCAAAAGAAAATGATCTCATGTGCTTTAGGGTAAAATCTAGCATTGAAAACACATAATAACCTAGACTCATACCCATTGGGATGGCTCCACAAAGACACTAGATACAAGTATTTATTATATAATTAATATTAGTTGATATCTATTGAGCCCAGAATTGGCTCTTTTTAATCATCTTCAATCATATTTCCTGCCCCTGTCTTACACCATTTATTATGCCAATTAGACCTGTTGTCCTCACTTTATTTCCCCAAATTACCAAGGTATGATTGATCATTGTTTTATTTTATTAATGCTTATGATTGTGATAATTAAAGCTGTGCATCTCTCAATTGTGCTAACATGTTACGATTTATGAAGGTAGTTGAGATAAATGGACTGCAGGAAGATCGGGGCTGAACAAGTCGTGAAAGAAGGGATGTTCGTTGCTTGTAGAGGGATCCTTGGGGCTCGAATCATCAATTAAGGCACAGCTGTGACAGGGCAGCTGTAACAGAATGCGCTATCTTGAGTATGTTGCTGCTCGAGTCTAGCTGTGAGCTGGAAGGACCGCCACTGTTGGGTCAATTGATAACTTTCTCATATTTTGATGTTTCTGTTCTGCCACGTATTGTAATAGCTAGTTATTTAGGGCGCCTGAAGATCAGAGATCTTCATGGCTGCCCGATTATAGGGTTTGATGTTATGATTTGTATAAATATGGGGAGTTGCCTCGACCCAAGGGTTGAACAACAGACAATTAATTTATTGTATTAGCAGCTGAGCAAAATTGTGTAATCATTCTTCTGTTAATATAAGGGGTTACTTCTGAGCTAAAGGAGTTCGTGTTGTTCAGCCAGCGTCTCTGTGTGAAGGCTGGACCCGTCTTCCACAGAGATTGCTGAGTTAAATTAGGATTCTTTTATTTATTGTTGTGTGATGTTTTGTTTAAGATATTTCTTCTGTGCGCAGCAGTAGTAGTTATTGTGTGGATTTTCAGTATAGTTAAAGATTATATTTCTGTGAGATTGGTGAATGGTGTAGAATAACAGTCGACTGAGTAAGGTTTGCTTTATGCGTTTCATTTGCAGTTATACACAGCTGTGTTCATCTTACAGTTAAGTTGTGATCCCATGAGTCCTGGCAATTTATCTTTTCTGTTATAATCGTTGATTTCCATTCTGCAATTCAATTTCTTAGAATAGTTGACTCAATCTTTTGCAATTGGATTTGTAGATTAATGTTCAGTTTATGCCTTATGATTTTCCAGAGTGATTAGATCAGACAGGTGATTGTTCTAGAATACGAACGAGATTTCTTTCTTGCAATTGTTGATTAGATCTGATACCATTTCTTATTGATGCATGATAGAGAGGAATTGAAGTGTAGCAGTTAGAAGACAATTGGGATTGCATAGATTTATGGGATGAACATGGATGATAGAAGATAAAAGTACTCACTTCTAATGGTTTGGTGTTTAAGCATAGATTGTGCACTTATCCTTTGAAATAAAAAGACTTTCTCGGGTTGACAATAAATCTCATATGCTCTGTGTGTATTGGTAACAATTTATCTACATATAGAGTGCTTGACATTTTGGCGCCGTTGCCGGGGAAGGATAAAAATTAAACATTGATCATTAGTTGCATCTGGTAATTGTTTCTGGTCAGTCTTTTCTTTGCTGAAATGATTTGGTTCGCATGAATACAAGGAGGGTAAAACGCGATCACCTCCCAACTCCCAAAACCCCACAAACTACTAACAGTGCAGGTGGTTCGGGTCGTGGTCGAGGACAACAATTGGGCAGAAGAACATTCATTGACGATCTTGTTGACATAACTGATTCATCCAGCAGGGATCGTCATCAAGAAACTCCTATCAGACGAAACCCTGTCGATTTTGGAACGCCAACGTCCACGGTGGAGAATACAAGAGCAGCCGTGACTCCCTCATACACCCCTGCTAAGGAAGGTACAGCTGACGCAGCTGTCACAACTGAATACGCAGCTGCTACAACTGAAGAATACGCAGCTGTTACAACTGAGGAGTACGCAGCTGCTACAACTGAAGAATACGCAGCTGTTACAACTGAGAAAAAGAACGCAGGAACGAACGAAGAAGAGGATATAGAAGAAAAGATGAATAACAGACATGAGAACGAAGAGGAAGAGGCAATGGTAGAATACCATCATGAAAATCACTCCCTGCCAGAAGGAACTATGGCTACATTACAATTTCCAATTCAGCAGCTAGAAGGGACAGCTCCTATGAAGAACATCTCACCATCGGTGTTGCCTCGCTTCCATGGCAGGGCAGCAGAAGATCCAGATGAGTTCCTTTTTGAATTTGATATCCTCTGTCGCAGCTATGATTATGTCACAGATGCTCAAAAGCTGAAACTTTTTCCCGCCACCCTGAAGGACAATGCATTACGATGGTTCATGAGCCTTGGGGGAGGAACTGTTGCTAATTGGAATAAGATGAAGCAAGTATTCCTGGAGAAATATCAAGAATATTGCAACACCAGGGACAAAAGAGAGGAATTATTCAAGATGGTGCAGAAGGAGGATGAAAGTCTGGAGGATTTTGTAGAAAGGATGTTGTACAATGTGCAGAGAGCTGGGCAGACGAACATGGGGCTGGACATGCTCAAGATCATCTTGCTTCGAGGGATCAGGGATGATTGTTTAGACATGTTAAATCTGTTAGGGAAGGGAGATATCTCCAAAGATCCTTTTGAGACGATTGTGGAATTATGTAAGAGATACTCCAGGGGATCTTCCAGGAACAATAAGCGGGATAAACGGGACAAGCTGGAACGTGATGTCTTCGACAGAACTCAGAAGTCATCCAATGGAGGAGCTACACGTGCAGAGATAGGCAATCTCCTTGAAAATTTTAAAACATAAATGATGAGCTCCATCTCTTCGGAGATTGATGTCCTGAAGGAAAAACAAAGACAGGCAGTGGAAGATCTCACTCTAGGTGTGTTCTGTCCCCGATGTAGAAAGAATCATCCACTGAAAGAATGCCCTCTTGACAAAGCAGAAGTATGTCAGCTATGTGAGCTGAACCATGACATGAAAGAATGTCCCACACTTCCCCAAGTGAAGGCTGTCCTACAGGCATCAACTCCAGAATTGGAATCAGCCTATTTCATTGCACAGAAGAAACCTTGGCAGCCTCGAAATCAAGGTATGCCTCTGGACTCGTTTCGATTTTTGAATAATATGAACAATTGGAGTAATAATATGCAAAATGTGAATACACAATTCCCTTCAAATTATGCTCAGTGGAATCCTTCTCAACCTGCAATGCAAAATTATAACTCATGGAGTCCTTAGACATAGCCGCCACATCAACCTACGTCATGGTCTCCTGGATGGAGAAACTTCCATCTTGGGAACCAGTTTCCTCAACCACCTCCACCTCAACAGTCACCATATTCTCCTCCATACCCCCAATTTCCTCAATTTCCTCAATACCCACCTCAGCAGTCGCAGCTGCAGCTGCAGAATAATCCTGTTCCTAATATACCAATACGGCCTCAGCTGCCTGCCCAACCCAATCCTAACCCAAATAATAAAACAGTCCATCAATTGGAGATTGTCAATATGCCAGCCTACTCTCTTTCCCCTGTACCTTGTAATGATATTCGTCTACGATCTGGGAAGATAATAGAACCTGTAATTACAGAAGATATTCCACCTTCTGTGCATGAAAAAGGAGAGAGTTCACAGCATCCATCCGATCCGGTTCCTATCAATGAAGGTGCTGAGCATCCCTTAGATGGGACGGCTGAAACATTAAATGAGAAATCAGATAATACACAGCCTACCCAGCTGGTAAGGAAACCACCATACCCTGAGAGACTAATGCTACCAAAAATAGGGGGGCAACCTCAGTTCAACCTCCTAGGAGAGTTGAAGAATCTTTATGTTAAAATCCCCCTTCTTCAAGCTCTTCAAGACGTGCCTATTTACGCTAAAATAGTTCGGGACCTGTGCACTAAGAAACCAGGGAGGAAACCTAGAGATCCTCCCACTGTTCACGTCATAGGGAATTTATCTGCTTTAATAATAGGAAAAATCCCTGTGACCAAGTATGACGACCCTGGCAATCCCACTGTCACTGTACATATAGGACAAACGCAGATACCCAACGTGCTAGTCGACTTAGGAGCAGCGATCAATGTCATAACAATTGAGACTATGAGGAAGCTTGGACTCACTAATTTTAGGCCAACCCCTACCATTTTAGAATTGGCAGACAGATCCACCATTAGACCCGAAGGGATTCTGGACGACCTGGTCATCTCAGTAGATTCATGGGAATACCCTGCTGACTTTTTGATATTGCAACCAAAATCACAGCTGGGGGGACATCCATTGATCCTGGGGAGGCCTTGGTTGGCCACAGCTGATGCTTGCATCAGCTGTCGATCTAGGTCCATGACTATATCTGATGGTACAAAGATTAAAAACCTCACCCTGTATCCTCCAGCTCGGCCAAGTTTAGAGACTGAAACTTCTCTCTGGATAGAGCAGGAAGAGGAGGAGGATGTTCATCCACTATTAACAATAGGGAAGGCCTTAACTTTTAAAAATGAAACAGAAGATGATGCCATCAGTAATTTCATTAGCGAACCTGCTTTAGTGGATAAAGAAATCTATCAAATCCTGAACATTACCCTTGGGAAGGAAGAACAAGAAAATCTTACGGAGAAAACACTAGTCGGTGACGCAAACATAATCCCAGTTTTGAAAAACTCGAAGAGTATTCCTATTGAGGTAGAACCTGGAAGAACTTTGAACATCAACCCTGATCTCTCCTCGGAAGAACAGATGCGCCTAATCAGTCTCTTGAAGGAACGTAAGGGGGCATTTGCCTGGGAATATACAAACATGAAGGGTATCCCTTCTAATATGTGCACTCATCATATTTACATTAAAAATGACTCCCGGCCTATATGTCAACCCCAAGGACGCATGAACCCCAATCTAAGGGATATAGTGAAGGAGGAAATCCAGAAACTTTTGGAAGCAGGATTTATCTACCCTATTTTAGATAGTGAGTGGATTTCCCCACTTGTAATTGTGCCCAAGAAAAATGGTAAATGGAGAGTGTGTGTTGATTATAAGGAGCTGAACAAAGCTACACAAAAGGATCATTTCCCTCTGCCCTTTATTGACCAAGTACTTGATACCCTATCAGGGAAGAAGTTCTTCTCCTTCTTGGATGGGTTCAGCGGGTACAACCAAATTCAGATTGCCCCTAAGGACCAGGATAAGACCACCTTCACTTGCCCCTGGGGAACGTTTGCCTACAGGGTGCTTCCCTTTGGTTTATGTAATGCACCAGCAACGTTCCAAAGAGCTGTAATTGGCATATTCTCTGAATTATTTAATGATAGCATGGAAGTCTTTATGGACGATTTTACTCCCTATGGCAAGGACTTTGAGGAAGCACCGGAAAATTTAAAGAAGGTTTTAATTCGATGTGAACAGTCTCGCCTTTCATTAAGCACTGAAAAATGCCATATGATGATGAGTGAGGGGGTGGTATTAGGACATTTTATCTCTACCGATGGCATTCAGGTGGATCCTTCAAAGATTAAGGTGATAAAAAATATACCTACTCCTTCAACGCAGAAAGAAGTGCGAAGTTTTCTGGGACATGCTGGATATTACAGGAGGTTTATAGAAAACTTCTCCAAATTTGCTTTCCCTTTGTTTTCATTATTAATGAAGGACGCACAGTTTGTGTAGAGTGAAGCATGCCAGACAGCGTTTGACAAGCTTAAAGAGAAGCTGTCCACAGCCCCTATCCTAAGGGGACCTAATTGGACCATACCTTTCCACATTTCTTCAGATGCTTCTGATACCGCCATTGGAGCAGTACTAGGACATGAGGATGGTCAAGTACCTTATGCTATCTATTACATTAGTAAAAACTTAGCCCCTGCTGAACTTAATTACACTGTTACTGAAAAAGAATTCCTGGCTATTGTCTATTCTATTAATAAATTTCGGCATTACATTACTGAGTATCCTACATTTGTGCACACTGACCACTCTGCCATTAAGTATTTGATGAACAAACCTGTCACCAATGCCAGAGTAACCAGGTGGCTTTTATTATTACAGGAATTTGATATTACCATTATAGATAAACCTGGAAAAGAAAATGTTGTTGCTGATTTTTTATCACGATTTACTAACAGTGATGACAGTTTGCCTGTTGAGGATTCTTTCCCAGATGAACATCTATTCGCACTCTCAGCTCATTCACCCTGGTATGCAGACGTTGCTAATTATTTGGTTGCAGGAAAGCTTCCGCCACATATGTCTAAACGAGAGAAGAGAAAAATCATCCAGCAAAGTGCCAGGTATTGTTGGCTCAATGGTCATCTCTTTTACACAGGACCCGATCTTGAGATTAGGAGATGTGTAAGGGAAGATGAGATCTTTCATATACTGAAGGCCTGTCATGATGAACCTTGCGGAGGACACTTTGCAGACAGAAGAACAGGGCATAAAGCACTTCGGATGGGCTACTATTGGCCGACACTGTTCAGGGACGCTAAAAGATATGTTCAGTCCCGTGACAGCTGCCAAAGGATGGGCCAACCTAATAAGACAGACCAGATGCCTTTACAGCCCCAAGTGGTACTAGAACCGTTTGATAGATGGGCATTGGATTTTGTTGTCCCTATCAGCCCTCCTTCCAGACAGAAGATTTACATTCTGGTGTGTACAGATTACATGACCAAGTGGGTAGAAGCTGTAGCTTTAGCTAAGGCTAATGACCAGGCGGTGATTGATTTTCTGTACAGTGAAATCTTTACCCGCTTTGGGGTACCAAAGGAAGTAGTCACCGATGGGGGACCGCAATTCATCTCACACCAATTTGAGTCCTTGCTCTGGAAGTATCATGTGCAGCATAGGATAGCTTCACCTTACCACCCCCAAGCCAATGGTCAGGTGGAAAGTACTAATAAAGTTATTGAAGCAATCCTTACTAAAACAGTTAAAAGCCATCGAAAGGATTGGGATGATAGGCTTCCAGAAGCACTGTGGGCATATCGCACAACTTGGCGCAATACCATAGGGTTTTCGCCCTATGATCTGGTGTATGGAAAGAGTGCCATCTTTCCAATTGAGTTTGAGATCAAAACCCTGAAAACAGCCACAGAAATGAGTCTGGATGTAACAGAAGCCCAGAGGAGAAGATTGAATCAATTAAATGAATTGGATGAGAAACGGTTAGCTGCAGTAGACCAGACTGTGCTGCTTCAGCAACAGAGATCCAACTGGCATGACCGATTCATCAAAAAGAAAATCTTCTGGGAAGGAGACTGGGCGCTATTATACGACTTCAGATTCAAGAAGGATTTTAAAGGAAAATTACGCACAAGATGGCTGGGTCCATATTTGGTCGACAGGGTATTTGATAACGGCACTGTTCGCCTGGTGACCATTGATGAAACCCGTATACCATTACTTGCTAATGGCCACAGACTGCAACTGTATCGTAAGCCCATCTCGAAAGATGCATTCATTTCACAAATTGCTGCCGATCCAGATTATCAGTTGGCACCAGAGCAGGAATTTTTCTCTGCCTTTGCCAATCCTTAAACTGAAAATCGTATTTGCTGTACATAAATAATTTCCTGCTGTAGCGTATAATTGTTGTTTTTTTTTCTCTTTGTATTTGATCTTTTCGTTTGCTGTCATTTTTCAGAAATTTTCAGGGAAGCGCCAGGAGAACGATCAGTTTTGGGCCAGTCAAGCGAAAATCTCCCTGTGCCATCCTTGCTTAAAAAAAATAAATAAAAAAATAAAAAATCCGTCAGCTGCGACATCTTTTTCGGCAGCTGCAACATCTTTTCCGGCAGCTGTATATCTTTTCCGGCAACCACGTTATCATTTCCCATCAACCGTAAAAATCCTTTTCCCCACGGCCGCAAATCCTTTTTCCCGTCAGCTCCAACTACTTTTCTGGCAGCTGCAACATCTTTTTCCGTAGCTGCCACCTCATTTCCCAGCGGCTGCCATCTCATTTCCCAGCCGCCGTAATATCCTTTTTCCCGCCTGCCGTCAATCTTTTCTGGCAACTGCAACATCAGCGGCTGCAACATCGGTAGCTGCAACATCTTTTTCCGCAGCTGCCACCTCATTTCCCAACGGCTGCCACCTCATTTCCCAGCAGCCGTAATATCCTTTTTTCCGCCTGTCATCAATCTTTCCTGGCAGCTGCAACATCGGCGGCTGCAACATCGGCAGCTACAACATCTTTTTTCGCAGCTGCCACCTCATTTCCCAGCAGCTGTAATATCCTTTTTCCCGCCTGCCGTCACTCTTTTCTGGTAGCTGCAACATCGGCGACTGCAACATCGGCAGCTGCAACATCTTTTTCCGCAGCTGCCACCTCATTTCCCAGTGGCTGCCACCTCATTTCCCAGCAGCTGCCACATAATTTCCCAGCAACCGTAAACTTTTTTTTTCCCGGTACCTGCAACAACTCTTCCCTGCAGCTGCAACATCTTGTCACAGCGACTGCAACATAATTTCCCAGCGGCTGCAACATAATTTCCCAGCGGCTGCGTTATCATTTTCCGTCGACTGGTAAAATCTTTTTCCTGGCAGCTGTGAACTTTTTCTGACGGACGTGAACTATTTTCCGGCAGCCGCAACCATTTTCCCGTAGCTGCAACAACTTTTTCGACAGGCTACAACATATTTCCCACAGTCGTAAAACTTTTCCCACCAGCTGTAATTTTTCCCGCCGCAGTAAAACTTTTCTGTGACAGCCGTAATCTTCCCCGATACCGTAAATTCTTTTTTCGGCTGCCGTGAATTCTTTTCCGGTGGCTGCAACTTCTTTCCCGGCGGCTGCAACATATATTTTTTTTGGCGACTGCAACATCTTTTTCGTCGGCTATGCTATCATTTTTTTGGCAACTTGCAGTGGTAACTCCTGTGTTAACAGAAGAATTGTTTCAAACCTACTAATCATGGTGCTGATTCACCTCAGTCGTGCCGGCGAACTCATCATTCCGACCCTGAGGACGCGATGGTTTGTGTTTCACCGGCAGAAGAAATTATTGCCTTATCCGAGTCATCATGATCACACGTCTGACTGTGCACGAGTTCAGCTCCGTGACGTCACCAACTGCATGCTCCACCATTTTCTGCAGCATTCTGACGCACAGTTTTATGAGGTATGGCTTTCATTTATCACGTGATTAAGCATTGATATCATTTAAACGATATTAGTCGTACCTTCACTCGTACCACCATTTATACCTGATTAAACATTTCCCTCGTACGACGTAAACACTAATAACTGCCACCTTCCCCAATTCGGCATGGAAATTTCAAACGCTTTTCTGTGCTCAACTTTCCAAATTTGCTCATTCGCTCAACGTCTCCGCTCAACGATTCGTGCATCCTCTGTGCTGCAACTTCCATTCTGGGATCCTGTAATCTGTGGAATAGCAACTTCAGCTTGCAGCCAGGACCATGGGGATTCCAGTTCGCCATGAACCTTTCAATACCCGGGAACTCAGGCGGAATCTCCAAGTTCTTGCCATTTTTCAAGCTGCCGGCTGGCTCGAATTCTTTGAGCGATTGGACGGATTCGATCGGGACGCAGCCCTGCAATTTGCCTTGAATCTTACTAAAACTCACTCCACGGTGTGGGGGTTGCGCATAGAAGTTTTCGAGATCATTATATCCGAGGTTACAGCCATCCCGATGGTGGGAAAACCATGGTTTAACCGACGAGTCCCTGCAACGGTTGCAAGAGAAGAATTTTTACTCGCAGGGGAGCAAGTTGAAGCATCCAGAAGAGGGATTGCACTGAACTCACTGCCGCGGCCATGGGACCAGGTTGCTGTCTTCCTCAAGAAGTACATTACTTGTGAAGGTAGATATCAAACTGTGTATAACTCTGAACTTCCTTTGCTTTCTCATCTCCGCCATGGCATTTTATTGAACATTCCATTTTATTTACTGCACGACTTGCGTCATATGGCGACATTTGTTCAGTCTGCTAAGCACCCACTTTCCTCTCTCACCCACCATGGCCTTATCAAATTAATCATTGCAAGAACCCTTGTCCAACATCATATAACTTGGGAACAATTCATAACCCGACCTCAACAACCCATTCCCTTGCGGGTCGTCCCATTACAGCAATTACAGGTTCCACCACAACAGGAGGACCGGAGTTCCTCCAGTGAAGTTGGGGGGAGGGATGAAATGGGGGAACAACAGCAATCGGGGGCACAGGCAGGACCATTTGGGGTGGGTGAAACCACAGTAGAAGAACAGCAACCGGGGGCACAAGCTGGGCCATCTGGGGGGGATGAAACCACAGTAGAAGAACAACCAGGGGCACAATCAGAGCCATTCGGGGGAGATGAACCTCCGGCACAAACAGAGCCATTAGGCGATGGTGTAGATGAAACCTTTGTGGAAAACCTAGATAACAGGACAGCTCCGACAACAGAAGGTGAAATTGGAGTAGCATCAAATGCTGCGACAATGGAACCTGAAGATGACGGAGCCAGGGCAATGGAAGAGGACATTGAGCTGGTAACAATTGAGTCTTCACCTGAGTGGGTAGGAGGAGGAGCTGTGATTGAAGAAGAACAGCATGAGAAGCAAGCAAATATTCCTTCGACCTCAGCTTTGGATCCCTATGTCCCAGCTCCACAGACGGAAACACCACAAAAGGAAATACCACAAAAGAAAACACCACAGAAGAAAAGAAAGAGAGCCACCAATGAATTTAACCTAATATCACCAATCAGAAAGAAAAGAACTCGATCAGCCACAGCAGCAGAGGCAGCCAGGAAAAGATGGGAAACCTTAGAGGCACGGGTTGAGCCCCCAATCCTTGTACCAAGACCGATGGATGCTCCACAAAGGCCAGTGGAGGAAGAACCTAGAATTGAAGGACTTCTGGCTGAAAACGCAATGCTGAAAGAGGATCTCCAAGTACTTAGAAGGGAGCTAGAAAGTTGGAAGGAAACCTGCAGAAAGCAGGGTGAAAGAAAAATGTACACATTGATAGAGGCTGCAGAACAACTGGAGGGATCAGATTCTGCTGAAGCTGGGCAGGAGGATGAACGAATACTCTGTCCCATCTGTGGAGAAATCTTCAAGGAAGCAGGCCACAAAATCAAACTTAGCACTTATTCAGCACAACAGCCCGTGGCCACAATAAAGGAAGCAGCAGAAAAAGAAGGTGTTGTCACACAAGAACCAGCATCTTTGAACATCCTTGCTGAAGCTGCTACTTCCCATGATACAGAGATTAGAGAACAGATAGGAGAAGAACATGGGATGGAGGACAGTCTGGAGCCTAATAAAGAATATATGGCAACTCCAGAATGTTCTCATGATACAGAGATTATAGAACAGATGGGAGAAGAACCTGGAATGGAGGTCACTCTAGAGGCCAATGAAGAATTCCATACTGTGACCCCAGAATGCTCCCAGGACACAAAAATTTTAGAAGAAGAGGCACAAAGGTAGGACAGTGATAAACTGGAACAGGATGCTGTAACACAAGAACCAGCAAACCTGAATTTACTTGTCCAATCAGCCAAACAGGTGGGAGAAGAACCCGGGACAGAGGACACTCTGGAATTCAATGATGAACTCTGGGTTGTAACCCCAGAGGACTCCCATGACATAGAGCTCATAGGAGAAGAGTTGCAACAGGAGGATGAAGAGGCAAGCCAGGATGTTGCTACACAAGAACCAACATCCTTGGAAGTTGCAACAGGAGCTCCGGAATTTCATTTGAAAGATAAACCTGGAGTGGATTTCATTCCCGATACACAGTGGGGAGAAGATGAACAGGTACAGACACCATGCTTAGGTGACACCGAAATTTTGGAGGAGGAGCTGCACAATGAGAAAGAGATCCAATCTCAGCAGCAGAAGGACAAGGAAGACACTGCTACACAAGAACCAGTGTCCTTAAAAGCAATGATGGTAGCTGCTGAAGAGAGCCTAAAGGATGTTGCTGTCACACAAGAACCAGCAACTCTCTTATTAAACTTAGAAGTGCTAGAAGACATTGCCCCACAAGAACCAGTGCTTCTCCCTCCTAGGAATGTTATTGATTTAGATTTAGATTAAGGATTGCCTTCTAAGCCCCAGGCACAGCATAATAAGACTGCAGGAAGATTCCCACTACACTAATTGCATTTCCAGATACCAGCAATTAGTAGTGGAAGGGGAACAGTGATGAAGGAAGATGTTGGGTTACTCACAGAGGCTGTTCAAAAGACAGATAAGGTACCTGGGTTTCCTACAATTCTTTCTCTCTCCATGGATAGAGCTCAGTACATGATTCAGATTGTGAATAATGCAGGTTGTTGCATGAGGACATGCAATAGGGTAGTTGGGGGGAGATGTTGAGCCCAGAATTGGCCCTTTTTAATCATCTTCAATCATCTTTCCTGCCCCTGTCTTACACCATTTATTATGCCAATTAGACCTGTTGTCCTCACTTTATTTCCCCAAATTACGAAGGTATGATTGATCATTGTTTTATTTTATTAATGCTTATGATTGTGATAATTAAAGCTGTGCATCTCTCAATTGTGCTAACATGTTACGATTTATGAAGGTAGTTGAGATAAATGGACTGCAGGAAGATCGGGGCTGAACAAGTCATGAAAGAAGGGATGTTCGTTGCTTGTAGAGGGATCCTTGGGGCTTGAATCATCAATTAAGGCACAGCTGTGACAGGACAGCTGTAACAGAATGCGCTATCTTGAGTATGTTGCTGCTCGAGTCTAGCTGTGAGCTAGAAGGACCACCACTCTTGGGTCAATTGATAACTTTCTCATATTTTGATGTTTCTGTTCTGCCACGTATTGTAACACCTAGTTATTTAGGGCGCCTGAAGATCAGAGATCTTCATGGCTGCCCGATTATAGGGTTTGATGTTATGATTTGTATAAATATGGGGAGTTGCCTCGACCCAGGGGTTGAACAGCAGACAATTAATTTATTGTATTAGCAGCTGAGCAAAATTGTGTAATCATTCTTCTGTTAATATAAGGGGTTACTTCTGAGCTAAAGGAGTTCGTGTTGTTCAGCCAGCGTCTCTGTGTGAAGGCTGGGCCCGTCTTCCACAGAGATTGCTGAGTTAAATTAGGATTCTTTTATTTATTGTTGTGTGATGTTTTGTTTAAGATATTTCTTCTGTGCGCAGCAGTAGTAGTTATTGTGTGGATTTTCAGTATAGTTAAAGATTACATTTCTGTGAGATTGGTGAATGGTGTAGAATAACAGTCGACTGAGTAAGGTTTGCTTTATGCGTTTCATTTGCAGTTATACACAGCTGTGTTCATCTTACAGTTAAGTTGTGATCCCATGAGTCCTGGCAATTTATCTTTTCTGTTATAATCGTTGATTTCCATTCTGCAATTCAATTTCTTAGAATAGTTGACTCAATCTTTTGCAATTGGATTTGTAGATTAATGTTCAGTTTATGCCTTATGATTTTCCAGAGTGATTAGATCAGACAGGTGATTGTTCTAGAATACGAACGAGATTTCTTTCTTGCAATTGTTGATTAGATCTGATACCATTTCTTATTGATGCATGATAGAGAGGAATTGAAGTGTAGCAGTTAGAAGACAATTGGGATTGCATAGATTTATGGGATGAACATGGATGATAGAAGATAAAAGTACTCACTTCTAATGGTTTGGTGTTTAAGCATAGATTGTGCACTTATCCTTTGAAATAAAAAGACTTTCTCGGGTTGACAATAAATCTCATATGCTCTATGTGTATTGGTAACAATTTATCTGCATATAGAGTGCTTGACAATATCGATCCACCGTAATTTAAGCATTCCAACATAAGTGAATACTTGTAATGTTATGACAATGTTGATATAAACAAAACTTTCAGAAGCGCTATGCAATTTTGACCGGTTAACTCTCCCTTGAACTCCCACAATCCATGAGGGATAACATGATTCTAAATCAAGGAGAGATCCCCATACAATAACCATTTATCAATAGTTGGAACTACCTTTTGCAACAATTAACATCTTGGTACTCTCAAAGATTCATCAACCATTTAAACATACACTTTGATTTAATGAATAAAAATATATAATGTCATCAATAACACAACATCTTTACAACTTAAACCCCCGAGATACAAACACCACCAAAACATTTTACACTTTATATATATTTTTGTTATACCAAAAATATAATTTTTCCTGCACAATCTTTCTACAACAAGATACCTAAATAACACCCATGATTCCCCTTAATTCGTAATGCTCAAAATAATAGTTTGTAGATTCCCCTTAATTCGTAATGCTCAAAATAATAGTTTCTTTACAGGCCGGTTTAAGAAGGTGGATTTCTCAAACAATGCAAAACACGTTATAATAACAATACCGTTATACACATCAAATGCAAGCATTGCCTAAGAGATTCGAACTCTCGCGGGGAAACCCCATGTACTTAGCAGGCACACGTCTTAACCACTCGGCCAAAGCGACGAGATTGAAAACTGTTAGGTTGCCCAATGGGCAAATGAGTAGATTGGCTTACACAGAGCCAAATAACAAACACAAAGACAAATAGAATGGCGTGAAAGCACAATACATTTCATTAAGATATGCACATATAAATACAATAATATGTGACCCTTTGGATTCGTATTCCAAAGAATCTCTTTGACTCCCAAGATGACTGTTCGTCTCCCAACCTGACGAACTAGACTCCAACAAATCCCCCCTTAATCCGAAGGGTGTATATGAGTCCAAGAAAAAGAAGAGAGCTAAATAAGTGGAAGTGGATAGCTACCGCCAGCTGAACATTTCCATCTTGAACATCTTTTACTAAGAAGGTTAGCTAGAAGCTTGCACATGCTTCTGCTAGATACAATGGCTCTCATAAGGGATGGTTTTTAGGCTGACCATCAACCGAAATAGGATAACAGAAGGATGGAATCTTCTACTATGTGTGTGGTTCAATGCTGACCACAAAATCTCGAACTTGGCTCGAAGGCTTAAAGGTTCTGTCTAGAATGGTTGGGATGGGTTGACACCAAACCAACTGGAGAGATGAAAACAGGAAGTGAACAGCTGCAACTTGTTGAACATTTCGATCTTGACAATTGTTTGCCAAGTTAGCTAGAAGCTTGCACATGCTTCTGCTGAATGAAGGTGCTCTTGGTTTCATGAAGTGCCAAGCTTGAAGGAAGGTATAATTTGATGTACTTGCTTCATTCATTAATAAAGATCAGACATTCTTTCCTTTCCAAATATGACTTATTTATGTGTGTCTTAGATTTGATTACGGCTTGCTTATAATCTGATGTTTTCTTCTATTATGAATATCAGCCTTATATATGTGGTCAAATGTATTTGAGAAAGGTATGAAGTGGTTTTGCAGGTGTGGGCATTGCGACATTGGACAACATTGAAGAGCAAGGAAGGGAAAGCTAGGATCAACCTTCGTAATAAGGTGCACACATCTCTAAACTCTAATCTCTTTACTTATTTGTTGTACTTGCAGAATGCTTGTAAGTCTATATTTATCACCGTAAGTTGGTAGTTTCTCCCCTGAACTATAGGTGAATTAATCTTAGCTTGTAGATGGTTTTCTAACAATATCAATATCAAATAATAGTATTGTATTTTTGGTACATAATGACAGTGTGGAGATGGTTGTAGGAAAAAAAAAAATTGGTCGAAGAAACAGAAAAACAACTCCTTTATGTAAAATTTTGAGCAAATTATGAAAAGTCAACGAAGTGTTGCTTTATGTTGACATTTCAAACCTTTTTTTTGCCTAAAAGATGTAAAGCCCCAACTAAGTTTTTGCTACAATGCCTTATCCTTTACCTTAAACCTAGAGATTTTAACATAGGTCATTCTGGGTCCCAGCACTTGGGGAGGTCAGTAAGTCTTATGACTTAATCTGAGCTTGTAGATGGTTTTCTAACCACGATAAAAAAATAGTGAGCTTGTAGATGGTTTTCTAACCACGATCAAATAATAGTGTTGTATATTTGGTACATGATGGTGCATGCATACGTTATGGGTTGATGATATGAATTAATCTTAGCTTGTAGATGATTTTCTAACAATTTCAATAACAAATAATAGTATTGTATTTTTGGTACATAATGACAGTGTGGAGATGGCTGTAGGAAAAAAAAATGGTCGAAGAAACGGAAAAAACAACTCCTTTATGTATAATTTTGAGCAAATTATGAAAAGTCAACGAAGTGGTTCTTTACGTTGACATTTCAAACTTTTTTTTTTCCCTAAAAGATGTAAAGCCCCAACTAAGTTTTTGCTACAATGCCTTATCCTTTACCTTAAACCTAGAGATTTTAACATAGGTCATTCTAGGTCCCACCACTTGGGGAGGTCAGTAAGTCTTATGACTTAATCTGAGCTTGTAGATGGTTTTCTAACCATGATCAAATAATAGTGTTGTATTTTGGTACATGATGGTGCATGCATATGTTGTGGGTTGATGAATTAATATTAGCTTGTAGATGGTTTTCTAACAATATCAATATCAAATAATAGTATTGTTTTTTTGGTACATAATGACAGTGTGGAGATGGCTGCAGGGTAAAAGAAAGGTCGAAGAAACGGGAAAACAACTCCTTTATGTATAATTTTGAGCAAATTATCAGCATAGAAATTATCAAGCACCTTGAGGTGTATTTATTTTTTTAAATTTAAATTCAAGAAATTTGATATCTCTTGATTGATAGATCCAGGTTTAAGTTTTAAGTTTTTATTTTATAAACGAACATCTATTTTTTAAATACTTTTCATAATATTGTATTTTATGAACCAACATGGATTTTTTTTTTAAATACTTTCCATAATTTTTTATTTTATGAGCCGACATGAATTTTTTTAATTATTTTGTTACATCACAAACGTTACAACATCTCCCCCATACCGTGCTCTAGAGCACCTCCTTTCACTTGGTGCAATGAAAAGTCAACGAAATGTTGCTTTATGTTGACATTTCAAACTTTTTTAGCCTAAAAGATGTAAGACCCCAACTAAGTTTTTGCTACACTGCCTACCTTAAACCTAGAGATTTTTGAAAAAATGGAAAAACAAACAATATCAATATCAAATAATAGTATTGTAACCGTGTGGGAAAAAAAAAAAAATTTCAAACTTTTTTAGCCTAAAAGATGTAAGACCCCAACTAAGTTTTTGCTACACTGCCTACCTTAAACCTAGAGATTTTTGAAAAAATGGAAAAACAAACAATATCAATATCAAATAATAGTATTGTAACCGTGTGGGAAAAAAAAAAAAACTGGTCGAAAAAATGGAAAAACAAAAGTTCACTTGAATGGCCTATGCAGGTTTCGAACCTGCGACTTTCGCGTTATTAGCACGACGCTCTAACCAACTGAGCTAATAGGCCGTTGGATTTTCTCGAATTGTGTTTTGTCTTAAACTTTACAACATTTATATAATATGCTTGGCCGTTTAATGCTCACTGTTTGTGGAGTACAGCACTGTTATGGGCAACCCTTATTTCCATTGTGCGTTTGGGAAAGTGGCCGATGTGGCAGCGCTGGCCCCACCCTTCCACCTCCGTCTAAATAGACGGACGTTTGTACATGCAGCCGAAAAAGAATTCAGGACTATCCCTCTCAGACTCTCAAAAAAGAACTAGCAGCTCTGAGCTCGATATTTCTGTGTGCTGTCAGCCGCCATCCTCCCGTAGCAGCTCGGAGCTCGATATTTCTGTGGAGGTTGAGAAATTTGAAGAAGGTTCTACTTCTTTCTCCGTAATGTCTTGGGAAGTTGGGAGTGATCAGATCGCATGTCTGGAGAAATCATTCGGGCTCTCCTTTATGGCGCAGTCTTCTGAGTTCCATGCCCATTATAAATCAGGTTAATAGCTATGGCGTGGGATATCTCACTGGCACTTAAATCGTAAATGTATCGTTTTTTTGGCGATTTGTTTTCTAGATTCGGTTATAAAAATTGATGGAATCGTAGTTCCATTCTATTTACTGTAAAACTATGCCACAGAACTGTGTTTCTAGGGGTTTTGGCCTATTTTAAGACGATGAAACTGTGCCGATTTTTTTTTTTATAGCCAACAAGGGGCGATTTGAGTGCCAGCTATCACACGCCAATAGCTACTGCTTGGGTAGTAGGCAGAGGGACTCAAATTTTTATTAGCACAGATCCGGTTATTGGACTTGATGAAAAATTCCATTTGTCCGATGCTTTAGTGGATCAATTACATCGTCGGGACATCTATGTTTTAAAATAGGCAGCTCTTATTTCTCATGAAGGTATTATCACGTGGCGATCTTCCAAGGATCTGAACCTGGGTTATCCACTGGACTTTGAATGGGATCGGTATGTGGACTCTCTCTACCAGGCGGGCATACACTTAACTGAATCTGAAAACACTCTGGCATGGTCGTATAATAATTCTGATGGAGCGGTCACGGCTCAACAGCTTATAACCTCTCGCTGGAGTTGGCTTTGGATTTGAAGCCTTTATGGTGGCTGAAACGAGTTTGGCTGAAAAGTGTTTCGCTTGGTTAACTTTTCATAACAAAATCCTTACCGGGAAAAATTTGCAGAAAAGGGAATTTGAAGGCCCAGGTATACATGGGCTTTGCACTGTGGCTGAGGAGACGACCGATCACTTATTTGGTAGTTGTTCCTTCTTCCAAGGCATTTGGCTTGCTCTTGGGAATTTTTTTGGTTTTCATTTTCAGTGGGATTTTCATCGTTTTGAAGTTAACATGCAGAGGTAGTTGGCACAACATTGAAAGGATGATATTCTGATTTTCTTCGTCATATGGGGTGTGTGGAAGGCGCGTAATGGGTGTATTTTCAAAAATTGTAATCCCTCGGTGGATTTGGTGAGCTCTCATCTTATACTATATGGAACACAAAAGAGGGGATAAAAAGAAGATGCATGACAGGTCTTTTTCTTTGAGGACACTTTCAACTATCCCATGGGTTTTTTCGACGGGGTGAATAAGGAAGAACACTGTGGTGCTGGCTGTGTGCTAAAACTCACCCCTGATCATGTATTTCACCTGTTCTTTATGGCTGGAGCTGGAACTAACACCAGAGCTGAATTATTAGCCCTGTGGTGCTTATTGAGGTTTTCAAATAGCGAAGGTGTTATTACTTTACAGGTTTTTGGCAATTCCAAATGTATTGTGGAATGGGTGCTTGGAAATGCTACTTTGCACTAGCTCAGGCTTGAGTATTGGATGGACAAAGTAAGAAGATTGATGTTTTCTTTTGTGCGGGTTTCTTTCAATCACATTTATAGGGAAGCTAATTCGGTGGCGGATTCTCTCTCCAAGCATGCCCTTGGCCATATGGATCGAAAGCTTTTTTGTGAAGAATACATGAATGGAAGCCTTATTCACTCTTTTGTTTATGGGGAATGGTAGTTTTGACACTCTAGTACTACTTGATCGGGCACTGTATACTCCCAATGATGCGGTTATGAATCTATGTATACTCTGAGTATGTTTGTCTCTTAGTCTTTTCATTGAGAAGATCCTCACTTTTCAGTAGTGATCATGTATTGTTGCATACAACTTTTCCTAATATAAAGTTGGTTTTTTTTTGTGTGTGAAAAAAAAGAGTGATCAAATTTGAAGGTTAGGGTCCTATTTCACTTTGAAGGACTATTTCAATATTAACATGTTAAATCAACTATTCTTTTTATTATGTCCTCGACATATAGTTTTTCGGTCAGGGACATTAATCAGGAGGGTTGTTTGCATATTTTTCTATGCGATGAAGGTCTGGCCATAATCTAAAGCAATTTTTTATTTTGGTGGTTTTTTTTATAAATAGGATATTTTTTATGTTTCCATTGGCTCCATCCGTCACGATGTCGGCCTCAGTTTTTGCGCTCCAGGCCTTGGCGGCGTGCTGGCATCACAGGCAGTTTAAATGCATTTCAGTCGGGGTTGACGTGTATTAATTGAGTTGGTGTCTCCGTTTTTGCAATTGGGTTTCTCAAATGCCCCCGCTCTTGTGTTGTGCTCTGCTCTTCCAATGCCACTGTCTCTCGGAAGTGACGAGTGGCCTATGTTCAGGTTGGCTGGTTTTCTGGGTTTCTGCAATGGGGTTTTCCACAATGCATCCTCTGTTCTATTTTGCTGTCATCTTTAAATGTCGTTGTCTTTCAAAAATGGCGAGCGTTCTCTATTCACATCCAGTTCTACATTGTCCGATGGGCAGGGGTTTCCGTGGACTTGGCCACTGCGTTTTGCGAAAGGTTTCCTTCATTTATTTTGGAATGGGTCAAGGTCATGTCTGCCATAATTGTTGGTGCACTGTTTCAGATATGAAGTGCTGCAGTTTTAGTTGTGAGCATCTGCAAACTTGTGAGGGATGGATTTTGAAGCTGTTGTCGAGGATTTCTCCACGTTTATTCTGCAGACGACTTCTTCTGTTGTTTTTGGGTCTGAGTTTCCTTTGTGTTTTCCATTGATGCTAGTGGTTTTTGTCAGGTTCTCATCTTCCCGGAAGTCGATGCAAGGAGCGGGAAGCAATTCTTCTTCGCGAGTTCTTCTCTACACTCGTTTTTCGGTTTTCTTTTGTGTTCAACATGTTGTTGCGAAAGGCAGTTTCCTTTGTCTTCTTCGGGATGCTCGTGGCGGTGTTTCGAAAGGTATGCTTCATTGATTTTCTTGTAATGTGTATGCAAGGTTTTCATGTCTGATATCTTGTGTTTGATATGCCCATTGGTCATCTAGTCTTCAGTTCCTCTGTTTCGCTTTTGCTAAAATTGTCTTGCATTTAGACTCGCGAATTGGTCAATTCATATAGATGTGTGGTCTATATGGATACTCTGTTTTTTCCTGCATGGACTTCTAGTTTCAATTTTGCTTCCGATTTCAATTTTTCTTCTAATGTAGAATAGCATGTTCATAATTGTTTGTTCACTATCCGCAGTGGGTGTTTTCCTTGCACTCTCTTCAAAAATTGTTTCTGGGTGTGTGCTTCCACTATCTTGGGGTTTTCATTATGTGTTTTTTTGAGTCATTATAACTGGTATGGCTTAGGTTCTCTTCAGTGCATATTTTGATTGGATGTCTATGCTATTATTATTATCGCAAACAAATGCCAACATGTCACCCCATGAAATCCCTAAATTTAGAGATAGTGGTCCAAGTGTCCAGTTAAGAACGAAATAGAGATTTGTCTTTTGAAAGAAGACTGTCTTCAAAGGTTCATTCGGCTTCTTAAACCTGATTTTTATGATGGCAATATGAAATTCCTTCAGTTCAAAACCTTGGAATAATGAAACTTCAATGACAACTTTAAATCCGAGTTAAATGATCACTCCACTTTACTGAAGTAAGTTGGCTTAAGTGGCGACGGAATTTATCATAAATAACACTATGTTCTAGAACTAAACTTGAGTTTGTAAAGGGATAACCACCGATACTAGAACTAAATTTGAGTTTGTAAACTTGTGAATTAGTTGTCATTTTAACCAAATATGAGTTTGGGGTTTGTTGAGTCACAAATTCAACCTTTTCTAAAAGTCTACCACATTGAATTTATTATGTCATCTAAGTGCTTCTCCATATTGATAAATTCGGCCCTGGAAGAATATCATATATATTGTATTGGCTTTCATGACTTGTTCAATTTGCAATTTTCCCATTTTGGGTGAATATCATATATTATATTATACCTGGGTTTCAAGACTCGTTCAATTTGCATGCAATCATTTTGGATTCACTAAACATTATCTATGTTTTATATGTGATGAAAACAACCCTCATTTACTAATTCCAAGTTTAACTACTCTAATTCTAATTTGCTCTCTTGGTGTGCCATTTATGGTTGAGACAAGTCTTGGGTACCGAGCTGTACATTCCAATAAATCAAGCTTACACAATGTTACCTCCATTTCCCATTATATTTATGTCTTGTTGTATTGACATGGATTTGAATGAGTAACCAAATCAGAATTTACACAGTCCATAATCTACTTCATTTTGTGATCAAAGTTATCATCATTTATATTGTCGAGACAATGAATTTTTTGAACTCAAACTTTGCAAAGTATAGCCAATATTTAATTGTACCTCCTTCACCGTTGGGGCAAATTTTGGGTGACATTTACACTCATTAGTTATATTATCATCTCATATCTTGTTTAGTGAATGCATACTCATCAACACAAGTTTATTTAGGACTGAAAGCAATGGTTTAAATATGCCATATAAACTCAATTTATAAGAATTGTTGCCGTGTTCTAGCTTATGAGAAAAGATTAGTTCATGTGCTTTGACAGTGACATTGTCTTGGTATTGAGTATCTTAATTGTTGGTATCATCCAATAAATCAAGCTTACACTATGTTACCTTCGTTGCCCATTAGATTTATGTCTTGTTGTCTTGACATGGATGTGAATGGGTAACAAAATTAGAACTTACACAGTCCCTGATCTACTTCATTTTGTGATCAAAGTTATTGTCATTTATGTTGTGGAGACAATGATTATTTTGGACTCAATATTTGCAAAGTATAGCTAATATTTAATTGAACCTCCTTCACTATTGAGGCAAAATTTGGGTGACATGTACAATCATTAGTTATATGATCATCTCATATCTTGTTTAGTGAATGCATACTCATGAACACGTGTTTATTTAGGACTGGAAACGATGGTTCAAATATGCCTATAAACTCAGTTTATGAGAATCGTTGCTGTCTTCTAGCTTATGAGAAAAGATCGGTTCATGTGCTTTGACAATGACATTGTCTTGGTATTGAGTATCTTAATTGTTGGCATTTCTACAGGAGCCCCTTAGCATAGTCCAAGGGCTATGCCTTGCCTACGTCCAATGCATAGCCCTTGGGCTATGCTACGGGGTTCCCATATCATATCCCAAGGGCTATGCAATGGGCACCAAAGGGTTATGCATTGGGCGCTCAGAGGGGGTCGGGGGGGGAGCGGATCGCGCATCCCGACGGGGGGCATTGTGGGTTCCCAGAGGGGGATGGGGGGGAGAAGAGCATTGTGGGCACCCAGAGGGGGCCCTGGGCTGGATCTCCGCTCCCCGTCGACCCCCTACGAGCTCCCACAATGCCCCCCCGTTGAGCATTGTGGGATCCCAATGCATAGCCCATGGGATATGCAATGGGCGCCCATTTGGGCTATGCAATGGGGGATAAGAAATGGGCGCCTATGCCCTCGAGCAAAAAAAAAAACTTACCCAAGTTTTACAGAGGGCATGCTGAAGCCCAAAGAAAAAAACTGAATTAAAACATAATTTTTTTAATTTAACTAACCTTGACAATGTTTGAAGTTGTTCGATGGTCTCCAAATCCTTGTGGATCGTTGTTTGCAAATGGTGACTGTAGAAAACCAATCTGCGTTTATATAGCATAAATAAGTTTTTTTTTACCGTTTTATGAATGTGGGATTAAAAACTGTGTAATTAGATCATGCATTATTTCTAAATTTAGAGAAGAAGGCATTAAATGAAATTTGACTAGTGTTATGACTTTTGGTTTAAAAAATTAATGTAAATAATTAATATTGTATTAAAAAGTTTGGATAGCATTGTTTAAATGTTATTTTATTAGTATTATTACAATTATTATACGATAAATTAAATTACTTTTAATAGTGTTATAATTGTGTTTGAAATGTGTGATTTATTTTGCAGGGGAATTTTGGAGGGAAAATTTTGAAGGGAAATTTTGGAGGGAATGTTTGGGAGGGAAAATTTGGGAGGGAAAATTTCGTTCTTTTAGCTATAAGATTGTGTGGGCTTGATAGTTGCACCATTGTACTTTTTGGTGAGGAGTGTGAGAAAATTTCATTCTCTTATACTTTTTAGTGAAAAGTCATGGACTCGTCTGAATCAATCTCAATGTCTGAAGATGTACATGAAGATTGTGGAAATTTTGATTTAAGTGGGGATTTCAAAGGCATCGATGATGATTTATCTTCAAGTGAGTATTTTAAAGGAATTAATGTTGATGATGAAGAGATTGCTCCATGTGGATATTTTAAAGACACTGAGGAAGATGATGAAAATTTTCCTCCAAGTGACGATTTTCAAGGCACCAATGATGATTTTGCTCAGGAAAATGATTCTCAAGGAATCAACAATGATTTTCCTCCAAGCGATGATTTTCAAGGCACTAACATTGATTTTCCTTCAAGCCAAGATTTTCTTCCAAGCGAGGATTTCCAAGGCACAAACGATGATTTCCCTCCAAGACAAGATTTTCCTCCAAGCGAGGATTTACAAGACAACAAACTTGATTTTCCTCCAAGTGAGGATTTTGATGGGATACATAATAATTTTGGTGAGGATGAAGGCACTAATTTTGGGGTAGATGATTTTACTTCAAGCAAGGATTTTAATGGCATCGATGATTATTTTCCTCCAAGCGAGGATTTTCCTCTATAGTCTTCGCTCCAAGACTATAGATATTATCAAAATATTGTTGGCACCATAAATAGTCGCAACATGGGAGTTTGCTAAACCAAGGCATAGATCTAGAAGGAATTGACATATGAAATGTTGGGCGTACATGAAGATTCAGATGGTGCACTCATTGATAGTAGAGAAGAATACAGGTCATCTACATCTTCATCCAGTCATTCATATGAAGAAAATGTAGCTTCTGATAGTGTGTTAGAATCCATGTGTTGATTTGAATATTTGCACATGAAACATTTTGATTTTTTTATTAATATGCCATTGTTTGTATGGAAACTCTAAAGGAGTGCTTGAATTTTGATATGAATTACTTCTATGTCTTATTGTTTAATATATGATTTTATGATGAATATCATAATTTTTTGTATTTTATATGAAAATAGTGGTCAAATTATTTATTGAATAATTTGTGTTTAACTCAATGCAAGTTTTATATAGTGTAACTAAGAGATTAAATAAGCACAATTTTCAATTTTGATAAAATCATATAAAAATGCCATTTTAAAAAAAAGTGCGCTACCAATAGCATTAGTTTTCAATTTAGAGTTTGATTTTAAGGTTTTTGCAAACATCAATAACAAATGTTTTGGTTCATTTCTATATTTTTGACCCCAAATCAAAAAGTGGTGCTATCGGTAGCACCACTTTTTTATTCGGAGTTGTTTTTTGGTGTTTTTTATGCAAAAATATGGGTTTTTATGGCTAGAGTTCTCGTTTTGAGTATAGAATTCTCGTAAAGTTGTATAACATATTAGTAGTTGCCAAGGGAGACAATGGTGGTAGGATATCACGTTGACGTGCCATAATAATAATAGTTAGGTTAATGAAATGTCAAGGGTCACACACCCCTTCACCCAGTGACTAGTCAATGTATATTTATACACTGTCACAAGGCTCATTAAAAACCATCATTCATTACTCAATATTTTTTATTATTAATAATTGCAGATATATCTCTTTCAATTTCATAATATATAGCAACTGATCATTACACATTACATGTGAAACTAAGTAGACTTCTGGGTCATATTATATTCAATGATGGCTCTCCAAAGATTGAATTCTCAGCTAGCCAAAAGTGGTGCTGAACATGTTAGTTAAACACTTGAAAATTTTCTCTGATTATATTTGGATCTCTAAAAGAGGTCAAAATAGTTGTCACAAACTATTGGGAGGAACAATTGTGTGCACCCTCATAAAGAAGGGAAATTTATGGAGTCTCTTCACCATCATAGACAAGCTATGGGAAAGGTAGTGGTTTTACTATGCCAATTTACAATATTGCATTTTCCATCTTATCTTCCAACCCATTTTCCTTTGAATATGAGTAGGCATTATCTTTATGAAAATTGATCCAAGCTCTTTGCTTATGCAAGCATTTCCTCTATATTTCCTTCTTGTTACTTTTGGTTGCTTATCATTTTAAGGATATCCATAATTCCTCGGTTTAAATGCAATGTTGGGGCCTTTTTTAATCGGACACTCATTTCATGACTTACAACAGTGGGATAGTCAATATTATGTTACTAATACTCAAATTTAGGTGAAAAATAAATACTTGATGCTATATGCTACTTCAAAGATGTGCATATTGTCGTTATACTACTATGATGGCAAGACTAGGGGAGAGTGGTCTATTCTTGAACAGGGACCAGTAGTTGTCATAGTACTGTTCCCACACAGCCACCACATATTGACATAAAAACACCCATAAATTAAACATAAATATTCCATATTAAGTGCAGTAAATATTTAAATTATGTCCAAAAATAGCCCATCAACTGACTGGGCCAACAGGTGTCCATAAATAGTCTTTATATGCAAAAGAGTACAAAACATCTTGTCCCAACTAAGTATAGATCTACTCAGGGATCCAAAAGTACATGAACAACTAAATAACCCAGCTTGTATTTGCCACCTACTGCAAGGTACCTATCAAAAGAGGACCCACGAATATCTATTGGAGCCTAAATATCCCAGCATTCATTAAAACCTGTTCAAACATTCATTAAAACATGTTCAAGCAATAGAAATGATAGTGTCATCCATAAATACAAGATTGTTCAACATTCCAACCCACTATATTCAATAAATGACACCTACCCATTAAATGTTCCCATTAAACAGATGTAAGCACAAGGATCATGAAACAAATGAGGGCACAAGGATCCACCATGACAAGCTCCCAGCCATTGGATCACTTTTAAATCAATCCACAACACACATTCAAATTTGAGAGATTGCAATCCACGTGCAACCTTCTTACCAATCCAATTCAACAACAAACAACTATAAAAGAACCACAACCCTTACTGAAGTGGCATTTCATAAATTCGAACTGCAGAGTGTGTGCACAGTTGCATTTCAGAAATTCGAACTGCAGAGTGTGTGCACAGTGGAGGCATACCATTAGAAGTGTGTGCACAGTATAATTAGGTTACTGTTTATGCTATTTATATTTCTGTTTATGTTAATTCCATTTATGTTATTTATATTTATGTTATAATCAGCTTCTAGTTTCCTTCTATATAACCAGCTTCCCTTGTAATGTTATTTCCATTTCTGTTATTTATATTTCTGTTATGATCAACTTCCAGTTTCTTTCTACATAATCATCCTTCCTTCTAAATGTGCAGGCTGTTGCAGGCATGGAAAGAGTCAGCAATGCAAGGAGCACAAGTCGTCAATTTAGTAGGGGTGCCCAGCTGCGCTGCACCTCATTGGATGAGGAGAGGGTTGATCATTGAAATGCCAACAATGCTCCCAGCAATGTTGTTGAGAATGCCAATGTGGTGGTAGAGGAAACTGTTGTCCCACCATCAACCATAGTGCAAGGAACAAGTTCAACCACCAAAATCAGTGCAATAAGAGGCTGGACAAAAGAAGACATGCTAGCTGCCATTGATGATATAGAGTTCAATGGATATTCCATTCGTGCTGCTACTAAAAAACATGGAGTTTCTACCTCTTCAGTACATTATTGGATAAATGGGATCACACATACAAAGCACAAAGGGTTGGTTACAGTTATGAGTGAAGAGGAGGAGGCCGAGGTGGTTTAGTGGTGTAAGGAGATGGCTGAAATGGGACATGGGCTAGAGATGATACAACTAAAATCCATAGTAGCTCAAATCTGTCAAGGGAGGCCAAACCCCTTCAAAGATGTGTCTCCTGGTAAGTCATGGTGGTTTGGGTTTAAAAAAAGGCATCCAGACCTTGTGTTGTGTACAAATGAGGGCCTAGATAGAGATAGGGCTCTAAATCTACGCCCTGCAATTCTGACTAAGTTCTATGCCACCCTTTCTAGTGCATACGAGAAACATGGGTATGCTCCAGACCATATATGGAACTGTGATGAAATAGGTTTACAGGCAGGAAGGAACTGTGGCATGCGTGTAATTTCCAAGAGAGGAGTCTTAATGTGCCAAATATTTTTCCTAGGAGCAGGGAGTGGATCACTATTCAATGTTGTGTCAATGCGGTGCTTCAATCCTTGGATTTTATCTATTTAAAGGTAAAACTCAACTCAAAAACTATATATAGAATTGTGAACCAGGTGTATGCATGGCTACACATCCCCATGCTTGGATGACCAAAGAACTCTTTTTGAATTGTCTTACTCACTTTGTTGCATCTATACCAGGCGGTGTCTCACCAGTACATAGACACCTGCTGGTTTTAGATGGTAATAGAAGCCACATTGTTGTGCAAACAATCGAGGAGGCTAACAATTTGGGCATCGCTTTGTTGACACTGCCTGCTCATACCACTCATAGATTTTAATCCCTAGATGTCAGTGTGTTCGGGCCTTTCAAGAACTATTTCAGGGGTGAGTGAGCTTTGTGGATGGCAAAGAATCCAAGGGTAGAGGTAAAAATGTTTGAGCTAGCCGAGCTTGCAAGTAAAGCCTTTAAAAGGGTTCTCACACCTTAGAATATCAAGGCCTGGTTTAATTGGACTGGAATATGGCCACTGAATTCTGAGGCTCTCATGCATGATACTAGTTGTATCTAGGCATTTGAGCTGGATGGTCATGAAGAATGGGATGTCCAATCACATGTTGATGGCCAAGAAGATGTGGAAGTAGAGGAAGGCGTCGTTGCTACTGATAATATGATATCCCTCTCTCAAGTAGGACCATATTGTGGTGATGAAGAAGAACAAGTAAGTGAAACCCATTATAACAATGAACCATTGACAGTAACATGGAGGTTGTTACACCAACTGAGACAGTTGCAACTGCTGCTTCTGATCTTCTTAATGTCTCTATTGATGAAATAGTTGCAACTTTTGCTTGTGATCATGTCAATGAAAACGTTGATCATGCACCAGGAAGTAGCAATGGAGAATTGAATTTGCCAAGCCAATTTACCCCACCATCATGACTAGCAGAAGCCATGATGAATTTGAACAAAAATATTGTCTCAAGGACCAATGAAGAAAGCATGAACATGCCTTCACAGCCAAGAGAATTGGAAGATGAAATTATTCATTATTTTGTGGACAATGGAAACTTGGACAAAGATAGTGTCCACGATGAGGTTCCAGCTGAAGAGGACAATATGGTTCAGATAGAGCAGGAGAACATTGACCCAAATATTGAAAGGAAAGTGTCAAGCAAGGAGAAGCAAGTGCCAAAGAAGGGCCAGTTGCTTGGTCCGTTCTTAAAGCTACCAGTAGAGAGAGTGTTAGCAAAAAGAAGGCAAGCAACAACAGACAATCTTCGTCTATGCCGAAGTTCACAGTTACTCACCTCAGAAGACTATATAAAACTATTGGTTGAGTCTGAGCATAGGAAACTTGAAATCCAAGATTTAAAACAGAAAAAGAAGGACTTAGCTAAAGAAAAGAAGGCTGCAAGGATTGTTGCAGCAAAACTTCGATCACAGGAAAGGCTTGAAAGAGAGAAAGAAAGAAAAGAAAAGACTCATAAAAAACAAATGACAAGGCAGGAAAAGGAATTGAGAAATGCTCAACAATTGCTTCAAAAAGAACACGGGCTGGCAGAAAGGGTTTCCATTGATGCAAACATAGTGGAGGGGAGTAGGATGATGCCAAACACATTGGAACATCTTGCAGATAATACTCCATGTTTCCAAGACCTCCTAAACATCCTAGTCCCCCGCTATCAACAAGTGCACATGCCCACTTTATTCCCTCCTACCAGTGCAGGTGTCAGACGTATGTATGATTATCGGGGGGCTCAACCTAATGCAGGGGTTAGTAGCACAAGTGTGCATTGTGGCTACTCAATTCCTCCATGGCTACAAGAAGCAAATTGGATAGCATATGGAGGAAACCAACCACAACTTAATCAACCATTTTTAGGTAGGCCAACCAACTTGACTCAAGCAGGAAACTCAACAATATTGGGCAGTGAAGATCTTGGAGGACATCAAGCATAGGGGTGTCATATAGGGGTGCCAAGTGTTTTGTTGTGACCACATTGCAATGTGGATTTCTTAATCATTGGGTCTAACTACTGCAACATGGCCATTTTTTATACAATCCTAGACCATTTTGGGTACAACCCTAGGTCATATCGTTCCCTAATGTTTGCGGCATTATAATCAGGGGTTTATCATAAGGTTTAATATACAATTTCATCATTTCAACAACACGTTGTAATGTTCTCTGATTAAACATTTCACTAACATTTTTTAGGGTTTATGAATTTAGTTTGTTGTTGGTTTATGTTGCAATCATAGTTTGGGATGAATTATTGAAGGTTCTATGGTTTATGTTGCAGTAGGGTCTATGGCTTATGTTGCAGTAGTTTGGGATGAATTATTGAAGGTTCATAATTTGGGCTGAATTATTGGAGGTTCTATGGTTTATGTTGCAGTAGGGTCTAGGGATTATGTTGCAGTAGTTTGGGCTAAATTATTGAAGGTTCTATGGTTTATGTTGCAATCATAGTTTGGGATGAATTATCGAAGGTTCTATGGTTTATGTTGCCCTACATTCCTTAAAGTAACAGTTAGGAATGGGGTTGAACCATTACCTGGGTGTGAAACCCATACATGCGATGCTAACTGATTGGGAACATGCCCATATTTCTCTCCATGGAGGGATCTCATGCATGACTTATTACACCTAAATACAGTATCATACTAATTAACATAAAAGCATGCTATGCTCTACCCAACAACTAATTGAACAAAATAACTACAACCAAATCAGCAGGAAAAACTGAAAATTTAACTTCTTCTATTTTGCCCATAATGCAAGTAATGACCTGATAAGATGGAGCATCTCACTTGATGTTAATAGTTAAAAGTTAAAACCGCATCATACAATTGTAAATTAAAACAATAGCCAATTGTGTTCTCTACAGTCCTAATTAAAGTAAAAGCCAATCAACAATAGCCAATTTGGCACACTTGCTCATATGAACAACTGAAATTATGTGTATTCTTCCAATAAGATGAGACAATGGAAAAAGTCACTGTTGTTAACTGGCATCCATCCCATGTATGATGCAGTTTTGACTTTTAACTATTAACATCCTACTGCAACAAAAACAACAACATAAACCAACAACAAACTAAATTCATAAACCCTAAAAAAATTATAAACCCTGCTGCAACATAAACCATAGAACCTTCAATAATTTTGCCCAAACTATGATTGCAACATAAACTAACAACAAACTAAATTCATAAACCCCCAAAAATTTATAAACCCTGCTGCAACATAAACCATAGAACCTTCAATAATTCAACTCAAACGATGATTGCAACATAAACCAACAACAAACTAAATTCATAAACCCCCCAAAAATTATAAACCCTGCTGCAACATTAAACATAGAGCCTTCAATAATTCATCCCAAACTATGATTCCAACATAAACCAACAACAAACTAAATTCATAAACCCGGAAAAAATTATAAACCCTGCTGCAACATAAACCATAGAGCCTTCAATCATTCATCCCAAACAATGATTGCAACATAAACCAACAACAAACCAAATTCATAAACCCGAAAAAAATTATAAACCCTGCTGCAACATAAACCATAGAGCCTTCAATAATTCATCCCAAACAATGATTGCAACATAAACCAACAACAAACCAAATTCATAAACCCCAACAAATTTATAAACCCTGCTGCAACATTAACCATAGAGCCTTCAATAATTCAGCCCAAAATATGATTGCAACATAAACCAACAACAAACTAAATTCATAAACCCTAAAAAATTTATAAACGCTGCTGCAACATTAACCATAGAACCTTCAATAATTCACCCCAAACTATGATTGCAACATAAACCAACAACAAACTAATTTGATAAACCCTAAAAAATTTATAAATCCTACTACAACGTAAACCATAGAACCTTCAATAATTCAGCCCAAACTATGATTGCAACGTAAACCAACAAGAAACTAAATTCATAAACCCTAAATTTTTTATAAACCATACAACAATGTAAACCATAGAACCTTCAATAATTCATCATAACAACTTCGCATAATAATTCTGCATAACAACTTTGCATGATAATTCTGCATAAACCCTAACAACTTCACACACCCTAGCCAACACCAATTCCTAAACCCTAACAAATTCACCTTAACCCTAATAAATTCATAAACACTAAAACATTCATAAACCCTACTGCATCATAAACCATTCATAAACAAATTAATAGGAGCACAATAAACCATTCATAAACCCTACTGCAGCATAAACAAACTAATTATTCATTATTCACCATTCATAATTCATTAAACAACATTAACATGAGCACAATTCCATGTTGCGGTGAATGTAGTTCACCACTGCCGCCAATGCCACATAAAAACCCTAATGCGAAATGCATTTCACCATTGCCACAAACGCAACGTAAACCCACCACAAACAATTCAAACCTAAATCAAAGTGCGAGCAGGAAGGCACCATCGCCACTACCGGGAGCAGGAAGGGACCAAACCAATTCACCAATAGAAATGCACAAATTCACAACCCAGAAATGCACAAATTCACAAATTTACAACCCATAAATGCACAAATTCACAAATTCACAACCAAGAAATGTAGAATTTAACCTATAAAAGCAGCAAAAATGGTCCACGAAATCCCTAAAAGGTTGAGAGTGTTGAAAAACACTGATGCGGGAATGGTTGGTAGGAAACCTACCAGTGCCGCCGAAGAAGTGCGAGCAGGAATTGGCATCGCCACTGCCGCAAGCAGGAAGGGACCAGCCACCGCCGTGAAGAGGAAGGGACCAACGCCACCGAAGAAGCACGAGCAGGACGGGACTAGCTCCACCAAACGAGGCAACAAACGCGTGATGGAAGCCACCATCGCCACCAATGAAACCAGCTGAGCAGGAACCCAACAACACCACCACCGAACAGATGAAACCCTCCAATGGGGTCCGCTGCAGATGAGTCCATGGGCATATGGTGCGCCGCGAGCATCAGGCGAGCATCAATGTCGGGAGAACGAGCAGACAGAACAAACCGCAGTAGCGAACGCCATCCGTCAAGGAGAAATGCACCACCCATCCACCACATAATAGAAGCACAATAAGAGTGGAGCAGAACCAGAGCTAGAATGGCCAAGAACCAGAGTTGGAGCGAACAGGAACTGGGGTGGCGTAGCGACCACGGACAGGGCCTGAGAAAGAATACACGGGAGGAAGAAGAAGCTGTGGGAAAAGTGCTGGGAAAAGGTGAAAAAGAGTGCCATAAAGGCTGCTTATGGCGCCCACCCACCACAATGCGTGGTGCTGCCAGCTGGGCCCGGTCACGCCATGTGTTGAGGTGCCAGCGTGGCGTGGGGGAGGGAGCCACGTGGGGTGTCCAACAACTGGCATCCCTCCCCTAATTGACATTGCATTGTATCTTTTTAACAAGACGACTGATATTGATTTGATCAATTTTCCTCAGTGTGAGGCAAGGCGTGTTTTGGAGAGGATTTACCTTAAGCGTAGCATTATGCAAGAGACTTTAAACTGAAATGTTATATTGAAACATCTGTCAAATTTGAATAGCAAGTAAAAAATGAAGATGTGTATTGTATTGTCTTTTATTGAAAACTTTTCCTGAGCTTATCGCAAAATTCATCAATGGAATTATTTTTAGCATAGTATCTATGTCCAAGTATTTGTCAGCATCATGTCTATATATCTCTCTATGAATCATATATACATTTATTCTCACAAAAAACATCATATGCACATTACTCATGAGCTATCCCTCCCAACACAGGAGAGAAGAGTCAACATCTCTGCACTGGTGCCCATTGTAGGATTGTATGGTTTTTTTTCTAATGATTCCTATTATAGTATGCTGGTGAATGGATAAGATTGAATATCTATATGAAATCTTTTTGGAAAAAAATAAATGATGTCTATAATCATCGATAAATAATTAATATAATTAATAGGAGAAACAACAACAATGGGATACCCATCTCATTGCATCTCCCATTGAATACAATGCACATGCCTTATATATATTTGCTATGACTATTGTTAAGTTATATTACATTAAAGTTTCTTAATGCTATACAAGAATTTTGGTTCCATTTCCAAGTGGATTTAATGGCATTGTTATTCTTAACACTACAGTCAAGGTAAGTGGGAAATTGGAATACATATTTAAATAGAACCTCTCCCTCACCTTAGCATTGAAGCTTGCATCAAGAAGGATATTTGATGATTTGAAATCTTAGTGAATCATTGCAGAGTTGTGGTCTTCAAGCTTGATCATGTATAAATATGGTTGTGGACCATGTAGATTAAATATGGTTTGGAGTCATTCATAATTTGAGGATAGTTGAATTTGGTCATGCCAATTCAAAAATGTGGACAAAAGAAAGGAAATGCCTATCATCATTAAGGAGATGCATGCAACAAGGATGTTCTCTCTTGGAAGCTTCAATTTGCCTTCGTTCCTCTTCCAGTCTCTTAAGATATTCATCAAGCCTTCTCATGCATTCAAATTGATTGCTCACAAGGTTGAGCACTTTCAACACTTCAGAGAGTATGAAGTTGCAGAGATCCCGCATTCCAATTTCAACTGTGGTGGAAATCCCATCATAATACACATATTTGTATGTGAAACGTAGGAGAAAAAACTAATTAGAAGCTTACATATTACATTGTACAAAAAGAAACCCACACCACAAATCCATCATTACAATTTCTTTGAGGAAGTGGGTTTTCATAAGACAATCAATGCAAGGAACCCATTCCAACAAAACTCTAGTGTAGTCTCCCAGGGAAAATGGGAGGAACCCATAGAATCAAAACAATAATTTAGCCTCTCTATCAATAAAACATTGCATAAAGAAAACCCAAATGCTACATAGTGAATTACAGATTCTGGGGGGTGATACACTTCAATGCCTATTTCAAAATCATGAATTTCAATCCCAGTTTTGTACTATAATTGATCACATAAACAAACAATGTGAATTTCAGAGAAAAATCATAAAAGTCATTATAGGTAATGCTTTCACCATAACACTCTTGCCAATTGAAGGAAGTAATTAGCTACCCCAATGCTATAACTTCAAAACACATATACAACTAGTCCAATGCTATACTTTCAAGTTTTGCTGCAATTTTCAAGCCAAGTAGAACTATTATTTTACGATAGATTGAAATCATTATTTGTTAAATGTAAATTTAAGAAAAAGTTATTTTCATAATAGAGGTAATGAATTAAATATATATATGTAATCATTGTTATTATATATAACACATTTAATTAATCAAATCATTGCATTAATTACCTCACTCATTTTTCCGTGAAACATAATTAAAACCCTTAAAATCACTTCCTGCATGTTTCTTGTTAATTACAGTTGTTCCTTCAATTAATACAATTAAAGAAACTTATCAATTGTAGAAATGAAAAAGGGAGCAACCTCTCTAGCCTCTACAACCAGAAAGCTAGAAAAAGAGGCAAAAACACTACAACAAAATAGCCCTTTAGGGGCGGTTTTGTCTTGCGGGGGTCTTGGTAAAACCCCCCCTAAAAGTTTTTTCAGACATTTGGAGGCGGTCTTCTAAAACCGCCCTTAAAATTCATGGAAATTGGACTTTTGGGGGCGGTTTTTTTAAAACCGCCCCCAAAAGTCCTGAAATTTGACTTTTGAAGGCGGTTGTGGGAAAACCCCCCCTAAAAGCCCAATTCTCATAACTTTTGGGTGTGGTTTGTCAAAACCCCCCCTAAAAGTCATGAGAATTTAACTTTTGGAGGCAGTTTTTTTGGAACCCCCCTTAAAAGTCCTGAAATTTGACTTTTGGGGGCGGTTTTGGGAAACCCCCCCTAAAAGCCCAATTCTCATAACTTTTGGGGGCGGTTTGTCAAAACCAACCCTAAAAGTCATGAGAATTGAACTTTTGGAGGTGGTGTTTTTTGGAACCCCCCTTAAAAGTCATGAGAATTGAACTTTTGGAGGCGGTTGTTTGAAAGCGCCCCCTAAAAGCCCAATTCTCATAACTTTTGGGGGCGGTTTGTCAAACCCCCCCCTAAAAGTCATGAGAATTGAACTTTGGGAGGCGTTTTTTTTTGGAACCCCCCTTAAAACTCATGATTAATTTGAACTCTTGAATGATGATTAAGGCCTTGCGACATCACTTAATATCTAAATAGTGAATCTAATTTCAACTACAAGTGGGATATGTTGGTAATTCTTAGATCTGTAACACCAAAAATGAAAATTTTCCTACCAATTTCAACATGCTAGTAATTTTCATTCTGCCATTACCCTTTCTTCTCATTGTTTTCCCCTTTTTATGAAGGGTGACTCAAGTGGATTCCAATGGACAACAATGGCAACAAGAGAGCATAACATAACACACACATGCCCATATCCAAGGCCTAGAATATATTTTAAACTAATGAGTTGAGTGAATTCAAGATGCAATTACAATAATTATTAGACAAAGCGTTCATATGACCAAGTGCATCACCTTGGATAGAACACATATTGGTAGTCAATAACAAGGATGGAACCTTTTGGATGTGAATTGGTTATTCAATGTTAAATAAGGTGACAATTAATTAAGAACAAGTAACTCCTACCCAAATTGATGATCCTCTTTATTAACTTAGATGGGAAGAGGTTTTTTCAAAGTTGGACTCATGAAGTTTTGGGTATCATCATATGTGAGCAAAGACTCGCGGTCTGCATTATTTAAGATGTGCCACCACCTATTGCCTTGCTGTAGACACATGTCGCCTTGCTGTATACATATGTTAGTGCATACCGGTACTGACTCAATTAACTGTGTGAAGAATGAGCTCTCCACCATCGTCATCGGTGCCTATGATCGGTGACGGTCAAGGAAGAACTTTAGGTTAAACATTCCCGATAATTGCATGGTTTTGAACTTTACATGTATTGTTCCTAAGGAGTTGTTGTTAACACGAAGCTTTGGAACTAGTCTAATAAAATACGAGGAGACAGAATTTTAAAGTTAACCAAAATTCAAATACATTGGTCAGGGTCGATGCTATATTCAACTTCATCAGTTTCGTTTCATCAGTTGCCATGTGTGCCTTAAAACAGTGAGTGGAGGTGTCTTTCACCAAAATCCCAATTCCACTTTGATCCTTATTTGTTGCACCATCGAAGAATCCCATGGGTGAATTACCAAATAAAATTGGTCGATTTATCAAAAATTGTTTGTCTGCACCTAGATCTATGACGAATTCTGCTGATGCTTTAATAATCCTTCTCCAACCCTCTTCTAGGTTCTGTCTATAGCCTTAAAAAAGAATGGCATTCATTAAAATCCATAAGCCCCATGTGACAATAAAGGGAATTGATTTTACCTTGGGATTTGTTAAAAACCAGAGCTTTAAATTTTCTTAAAGGGCCTGCAGATGCCAATTATTTTTTACTTGAAGAATGCTACAAATCAAAGTCCAAAGCTCCTGAGTAATGATGCAATCTATTGCAAGATGTTGTATGGTCTCCTCACTACTCAAACATAATGGATAGGCTAAAGGTCCAATTCCACCCCTTTCTCTGTAAATCTCCCCTGTTAAGACTTTATTTCGTAAGCATAACCACATAAATAGAATTGATTTTGGAGGAGCTTTGATTTTCCATATCACTATATACCACCACTTCAAATCATCATTCTCATAACGATATATAAATTCATTATAGGCCTCTTTTACTGTCTGCACAATCCCTTCTATTTTGTTCCAAGTCCAAGCCAACCTATCTGGTTCTGTAGACAGAGTAATCCCATTTTGGTAAATTCCCTGTATGTATGTGTTCCATTCACTGGCTAGAGTTCCTGTGAGTCCGAGATCTTATCCAGAGAGCCAAATACTAGAACCTGTCAAGTTGGAGATATTTGTCTTATGTATATATGCAAGATTATAAAGGCTCCGACTGTGTAGGTGTGGTAGCAGTTCTTCTGATAGTATAAAGCTAGATCCTCCACCCAAAAAAGGATCCAAGCCTAAAAGAACTCGCGTACCTGTACCAACCTTCCAAGCAATCCACCACTTAACCACAAGTAGTGTAGTCAATATATTTTTCCATATAATGGAGGCTATTGGGAAATAAAAGTGTTTCTTCCTCGACCATGATGCAACATCAACTCCTTTCAAATATGTCCTTCTCATAGTGACACTCCAAATACCATCATGAAAAAGTGCCCTCCACAATGATTTGGTAGCTAGGGCCTTGTTAAAGAGATTGAGATCTCTTATTCCCCAACCTCCCTTATTTTTTGGCTTTGCTATCAGACTCCATCTTGCCAAATTGTAACCCCCCTGAAAGTCCAACTGGTTGTCGCAACACAGTTCCATGCATGTCGGACAAACTTTTAGAAAAAAATATTTAGCTCTAACATGATCTAGCATAGTCTCTTGAAGAAACACAACATCAGGTTTAACTGTAGACAAAAGCTCCTTGAGGGCTAGCATCTTGGACTAGGCACCCACAATACCCCTAATGTTAAGAGAGATTAAGACTAGCATTAAGGAACCCTCATATCAGGGTTCAATGCTCTAAGTTGCCCAGAAGGAGAAGGAACATAAACAAGGTAATTTGAAGAAACCATTATGGGGTATGTTTCCAAGCCTCCCTCAACAACCCCCATGTCTTTTTTCCTATTAGTGTATTTGTTTTTAGGCTTCTTCCTGATGGTGACATTTGCAATATCCACAAGGCCAACTCTGTCTACAAAGGATTTATAGGTCTAAAGAGGCGCTTTATTAATAAGAACTTCTTTGTATGAGGGTTCCGAGGGTTTGGTAAACAAATTTGTATCCAATGGAGGGGGAGAAGCCAAGGTGCATTCACTGTGTAAATGAGGGGTAGTGTGAGGTCCCTGAGGAGAGGTCTCAGTCAAAATAGGGCTTTTGGGATTTGTAACAACCAACAGTTCTGTCGATGAGGGGGAAATCAAAGCAGGGTTTTATGAGATGATAGGGTTCAAATGAGAAGTAAATGGATGGGAATTGTTAAAAATTTCCAAGAAAATTTGCCAGAAACCCTCAAAAATATCGACTAGCCACTCCTCATTACTACTTAGCAAAAGAATGTCTTATTCAGTTAAAGAAGTACTAAAGAAATTTGGAAAGAAAATCTTTAACTTACCAATGAAAGATTCAGTAGAGGGAAATTGACTGGGCACCTCTATCTGAGCATTCTGAGTCCTCCCATTTAAGTCTTATTCTCCCGCTTCTGAAACCAACTCCAACGACTAAGCCTCTCCAACCACTGAAGGACAATTTGTTTTTATATGGCTAGTGGATCTTCATACATGACGATGAAAGAGTTCTCTCCAATACTCTAGGGTTTGAATGAAGGACCCCTTTTCAGTGACAATCTCAACTTCTTCTGGCAGTCCTAAATCTATGTCGAACTCCACTAAAAGCTAGGCCATGCGTTTGTTATTCCACCTTAGGTCCCTTTCATCAAAGAAAACAAATATGCCAACAACATCTCCTATCCCTCTCAAAACTGCTAGATCCCAGTATTCAATGGGGAGGTCGGGCATTAGTATCCATAAGCATCTCTTTTGGAAGAACACTGTAAAAGGGTTGAAATTACCCTCACACCCTGTGTTTTCTTTGTTGTATCAAGTCAATTAGGTGGCTCTCGAGTCCCACCTTGTGTTTTCTTTGTTGCATCAAGTCAATGCTCGAACTCCATGCTTCCATGGCTCCGACCATCAATATATAATATTACAGGAATACAAACAAGCTTTTGCTTATACCCTTTCTCCATCGTGGTTGAGCTACTTCCACGTTCCACCTACCATATCTACTCCAGTCCTCTAGGAGAGTTTGTAGAGCGAAGCTGCCAATGCCAACCTTCCATAAACATATATAAAGAAATTTGTTTTCTTTGAGGAGCTCAACTTAAAGGATGATTGGATTGCTGACATCCTATGAATTTACATGTATGTACATCATTTTATCCATTCATGATCCTATCAATTATTTAAAATTTTTGTTATTTGATTAAAATTATGTAACTTCAAAGTTCAAACACAATATTATTATTTGATTGAAATTTTGTAACTTCAAACGGGCCTTGAAGGCTTCAAATTTGAAGCTTGGACCTGAGAGTGGGTTTGTCACAAATCTACATCAGAGGCTATTTAGAACATCATTTATCGATTCCCAACTGCAGCAACAACACCAATTGCTTCTTTCTTCATATGTCATGTGTACACGCATATGATTCCATGTGCTCCTTGCCTTTCCCTATTTTCCATTGTCGCCTGATTGAAGCTCTTGAGAATTTAGCCTCCCTTTAACTTTCCTGAAATGGAAGGGACAAGGAAGACCATTGTTTTCACTCTGAAACCGAGTACTTCCCCGCACAGCTGCCACTAGCCCGGTTGCATCCCTACGAGAAACATGTGTGCGCACTATGCCCCCGAGCTTTACCAAAAATCCTGGGGATTTGGGGAAGTTCCCACTCTACCAGCCTCCATGCATCTAGTTAATGATTTAGATCAAGAATCCAGACTTTGTATCTAAAATTGTATTGCATGAGCCATTTTCCCCATTTGCTCAATCGTCGACTCGACACCTTCCTCTGGTACACGGCTTAAGATTCTTGGGATTTATTAATATGAAGACCACTGATACTACTACACTTACAATCCCAACTAGCTATCGAATTTCAATATGATTGAGAATATGCAACAACATCTGGTGAAGGAAAATGCTAAAAGCTATCAATTTTCTTAGAATGCCTAGTGACCACTCTTGCGTTCGACAATACAAACTGGGACAAAAATATTTTTGTAATCTTGATTTTTAGAACGAAAGTGCTACTTTACCTTTTGATTTTGTTGCCCTTATCGATCGATCTTGAATAGAACAGGAACTTCAACGATATAACAAGAAATTGAACCATCTATGCATCTCCTCTCTACTTGGTCTCCCTACGTTTTACTTATGCTTCACAACCCATCCTCTACTCCGTCATACCATAGAGTTAGTATGTATAACAAGATCTAGGGGGAGGGATATAGAGAAGGAGCAACCAGGGTCCTTAATCAGCTATTGAGAACAAAAGTTTCTCGGAGTCGGATAGTTCTCTTTGCTCAAACCATAGCATAGCATGTAACATGTAAGTAGCACTTAAACTTATTCTATCCCAAGTACGTGTGGAATTCAGAGTGTTGAATGAAAAATTAAAACATATATTGTTTTCATTGGCATTCAATTCTATTGTAGGGTACACAATTAGAGTGACAAAGAAACTTGCTATTGGTTTTCAATCCAATCCAACTTCTTTGTTGAACTGTTCTCTCTGTTAGACTTGCGAGAAGGAGGATTATAAATGGCATAGGAAACGCAGTTGTTTGATAGAGGTTCATGAAAGTGAATTATGGTCCTCAATTCAACGAAGTAAAATTTTTTTACCATTCAGATTCTTTCCCTTCACCTTTTTTACTACCTTTTTGCATACATCTCTATTGTTCACTAATTTAGCAGCAGATACAGACGAGACTCAATGCCCAATGTTTTTGGCTTCTGAAACAGTTTCTTCCCTTTTGGGCTTACATTATCATTTTTTCCATTGTTAAGTAGGCTAGATTTTATGTAGGCTCGAATTTATATTAGTATGAAAAACGCTAGTGATTTACAAAGATTGAACTTTTCCAAGAATAAGCATCGCGTTGCTTTTAGAAGAGTTGAAGAAACCAATTCTTCATCGAGCTTGTATTGTTCGAAGCAGCCTTGGAACCTGTTTTAAGAGGTATTAAATATTATTATACTACTAGTTAAAAGTTGGATTGGAATTGGGCTAGCAAGCTAACTGTAGCTGCACTGATGCAGAAAAAAAGATCTATAAAATTAGTTATGGAAATTCACACTGATTTTTTGTGTGTCTCCTAAGTTATGTTTCACTAATATATTCCTCATGTTCAGACAAATCATGAAAGAGTAAAATAGTATTAATTTTGGCTGGAAGGATGAAAGTTGGATTAGAATGGGGTTAGCAGGTTAATTGTATTATTATACTGGTTAAAAGTTTAAGAGGCGAGATCAATTTGGGAAACTACTGAGATGGAAAAGGTGGCATAGTGCCTAGAGACTGAGCCGCTAAATCGGATTGAAATATGGTTGTGTTATATGACATATATAACGTTCAGTGCCACCATATCCACTGCAAAATAAAGCCTCTCGACTTTACTTTGTAAATAAACAATGAAATTTTGATGTACTAGTACATTTTCAAATGAAAAGAATGACTTATTTTTACATGTGATCATTGAAAGGTTCAATATCTCATAGGCAATATCTCATAGCCCTTCAAAGTGAAATGGGACCCCACCCTTCAAATTTGATCCGACTCCCGTTATTCTGTTTTCGTTGTTCGTAATTTTTAGTTTTTCAATCTAAAATCTTTATTGGAATTTGAATAGCACGCTGTATAATTTTCTTTGAAAGAGGAGGGAAATTTGAAAACATGCAGGGAGGCCATAGGGATGGCGACATGTCTTTCTTCACAAACCCATTTGGTTAAAAAAACAGGGGGAAATGTTTTCTCTAGCATTTTTGACCGTGACTCTTTCGATGATCCCTTTTTCACGAGACCATTTGGAAGCACTTTTGGGATGGGTAGCATGTTTGGGCCGGAAGGATTCTTCGACAAACAGAATGGTTTCCTTGATGACCATGAGTATCAGAAGCCACAGGTAATTATACATAGAAATTGATTTATCATTAGGTTAATTTGATTTTGTGACTATACTGTATGGGCATTGATTTCTCAATTTATTGTTTCTATAGAAGTGGGAGGGATGCTCAATTTGTTTTGCCATTTGAGGAAGGATTTCATAAATGTATACTAAGGATAGTGAATTTAATAACTATGGATGTATATTATGTAGCCTGCTCGAAGGGGTCCTATGATTGAAGAGTTTCCTGATGATCATGAGGATGGACACAACAGTTCGAGTCAGGAGCCCATTGTTGAAGATCCAGATGAAGACCAAGGGAAAACAAGTACAAAATTTCTCTGTTTTCTAAGGAGCACAGGGGTCTTGCAAATCAAAGGCCAGCTTTTTTATTTTTATCTTGCTGGACTTGTCATTCAGTTTCGATTTGATGGTTAAACTGTGGTAGTCATATTCCCACCAAGGTTCAAGTCATCGGACAGATGCCCTTCTCTGTTTGCGGGCACTCTAGAGTTCTTCCTTCAAGCCCTGGTGCATTGTAATGCTTTTCGACTTGGGGAAAGGCACGGTTGCTGCATTTGACTATAAAAAAAGTAAAGTGGCATAGGGTTTTTCCTTTAGGTTTAAGGTGGGTATACTCATCGGATTAAAAAAATGAAAAAATTAGAAGGGCATGTTGCCGTGTCAGATAAAAAGGGAAAATCCAAAGTTTGTTCAGGGCATCGATTCCTAGAGTCTTGTAACACTGTTTAGTTCATTTACAGTATTAGTTGATGGAATGGATTGTTTTTTTAAACTGCAGGACATAGAACGCAGAGGCAGAGGGGGAACCAAAGTGTAAGCTAGGGAACCAACAATTCTTATCCAAGGCAGTCATCATCTCAAACCTTCTCATTTCAAAGCTCCAAAATAACCTATGGAGGACAAAACGGGGCATACTATACATCCTCAACAACCAGGAGATATCTGCTCTGCTCACATATCTACTCATTTCAAAGCTCCAAAATAACCTATGAAGGACAAAAGTGCAGATATCTGCTCTGCTCACATGGAATCCCAGCTACTATGTATGTGATAACAAGAACATTACATTAATAATCATGTACACGATAAATAAGTAGATATATAAGACCCTAGCACTCCATGTATAATCATGTACAAGATAAATAAGTAGATATATAAGACCCTAGCACTCCATGTAGTTCAAGAAACCATTAAACTTTTGTAACTAAATCTTGTTTGACTATTTATGAATAGGATGAGAACCAAAATAAATAGGCATTTTGTTTGATTCACTTTTTGAATCCATGTTTGGCCAATCCATTTTGGAGAAATACCTTTATTCTAATACTATGAGTGTGAAATTTCTTCTATTGCCTCGCTGAGAGTTGGAGTCGTAGTAAGAATGTTTCTTTACAATGTCGATTATTTTCGTGTAATGAGTGCATTTTTTATATTTCTCTCTCAAACCTTGTCAAATGTTCTAATTTTCTGCATTTAGTTATTTATATTTTTACTTTTATTAACTCAGTAATTTTCTTGTTGAATATAGCAGTTATATGTTTGGTGTTGTGGTTATATTTTTTATTATTCTCTCCTAGATGTTCACTTTGTATGTAAAATAAAATTGCATTTGCATTTTCATTTAGCATTGTAATATTTTAAATAATGTTTAACTCTGAATAATGGTTTCCAAGCCATAATTCAGATGGGTTCCCTATTCCGAATAGTGGGATTTTGTTTGGGACTTCTCCCTAGGGTGAATTCATGTTATTGGAAAAAGGAAATTTTACCTTATCATCAGTTTTTGTGCTATTAGGAGGGAAACCTTAGTATGGTTGATAGAGACAACTTTCAACCATGTGATGTTTATTTTGATTTTTCAATTCATGGCATGTGCTATAGCCACACATTCACCCAAGGCGAAGAGTTAAACCCTAAAATAGTCTTTGAAGATAGTGTTGCTGATTTTGAAAATCCCAATTTCCCAAAGATTGAACTCAAATATGTTGTCTCCAATTAGGAATTTAATTCTTTCCATCATGTTACCTAGGCATATGATCAACAATTTTTCTATTTTCCCATCACTCCACTACTTATTAGATGCAAAAAATATAGTAAGGAATATCATTCAAACTAAAAAAGAAATTGTAGTTGAAATGATAGATGATCTAGTTGACCTCATCCTTGCAAAATCCTATCAACCTTACATACAATTCTACCAACTCCTCTTTCACCTACTTACTCTTCAAGCTCCTCAACCCACAATTTATAAGTTGAATATAATAGACGAGCTTGCTTAATAAGATTATGGGCACTTTGGGAGCACTTCTGAGCAGTGTGAAGGTCGTAGCAATCTATAAAACACCTTGAATTAGCAATAAACAAAGGCATATTCCAATCTGGGCACAAACAACCATGTTTGACAGTAAAAAAGGGCATGGATCAGCCTTAATTCAGCCCTTTGGGTGCATCTTAAGGTAATGTTCAATTCTGCACCAATTCTGGGCATAGCATAGGTAGATCTGGGCATACGCAGCCCAGTTTTGGCTTCCTAAGATCCATAAAGCAGCAACAATGAATCCTTTCAGTCACTTCTGGGCAATTTAGAGATTGTAATAGCCATCAACAACCATCAATCAACAATAAAAAGCACTAAGATTCTCAATCCTAAGAATGTTATATGATGATTCTTTGTGGCAGCATACCAAAAGAGCAGTAAGAGGCATCATCTATAGGTCTAGATACATTCTGGGCATGATATGAGCATAGTTCACCTCCAAACAGTAGTGCCTTCACTTTGATTTCATTTTCAGATCTCAAGCTTCATGACGATGCACCCAGACCTAATGATCAAAACCAGTGCTCACCCCCTCTGAGGATTTATGGCTATCTTGGAGGAGCTACAGTGTTGCAGATCTAAAGCATTCATAGCCAGAAGTATTTTATGACACAAATTAACATAGCAGCCAGACCTATTGTGGCTTATGTCCTTCCTGTAGTGTGCTTATCCAAGAGGAATTGAAGCCTTGCTGAGACAACTAGCCTGGTTGTAATTAAAGAAGGGTTTGCATTCATGGTATGAACATTCAGCCTGAGAGGGTTTGATCCATTTTCTACACCATGAACTTGTTTCCTGAGGTATATATCTTATATATCGGTTTTCTTTCCATATTCATGTGGCAATGTGTTTATTTGATGTTATTGTTGCTTTAGATGTTAAAAAAATTGAAAAAAAATGAATATTTTTGTGTTTTTTAAGTTTGTCGATTTTTGCCGATTTGCTACCGAGATATCCCGAAACGATGCTTCCTGGACCCTACCGATTTTTTCACCGCGCCGATATTTGTAACATTGGTACTATAGAACTCACAATTAAAATTATAGGCACAAATTCAGAAGGCCTCGAGAGAAATATGAGACTGATGCTGGTTTTGCATGGATTAATAACTGGTCTCTTTGTGTACTATGTACCCATTATAGTATTTCTAGTCTTTTCAAGCTTGAATGCCAAGATTATACCTAATTTCAAAGTTGAATAATCTAGCTATGCATGTGGAGGAAGCACTATGTTGAGTGTTGCTTATGGGAAGAGGACGGATGGGTTCCATCCTACTATGCACTAGCTATTATTTTCATAATGTTATGGTCTATGACAATAATTATTGAAGATTAGTTGTAAATTATCAGTGGTACTATTTCACAGTGGTAATTTTGCAAGGCTGACTCATCTCCTCCTCGAAGTACCAGGAATTATTTGAGGTACACGTCACTTGGGTTTCTTCCTGCGCTCCTTGTATTCATGCTTAATATTTATTTTTCTTTTGATGAGTCCTACATTAATCAATTTTTCAATAAGGTTGATATATTAGTTTAAGGATCATTGCATGGATCAATGAATGACTAAATTTCTAATGGTGCATCCCATAGTTGAGGCTTCCCACACAGGACAGAAAAAGAAAATTATCTGAAACTTTTCATTTATGATTTTTGCAATATTACATTGAGGGATGTTGTAGTCGATCTCTGTTTTTTCCCTAAAAGGTCATTGGTATGATTTCTATAATCAATCCTCATGTTAAAATTCCTTTCTTATGGTCACACTATATCTATTTTTCTCATTAGAAGTTTGAATGCTATTTGACTTTGCCCCATTCCATGACTAGTGTCTCTTTTTAATATCTCAAGAATTATTGAAAATCAATGTAGCTATTTGAAACCTAGTGTGTACTTGGAAACCACCTTAACCTGCACAACACATTCTATTATCCGACACTTATCCGTTTAGTTCTAGATGCAATAAAATAGAATAAAATGATCTATGAAGGTTTTCCAAGTTACTTTATCAATAGTATTTTCAATGACATATGCAAGTAGTGAGGTTGCAATTTCCAAGTTATGAACCTTTTGTGGTTTCCACGGTATGTATCTTATGGCTAGGAACATGATATTTTGCAGTAAAGTGGATAACCTTGAACACAATCGATGGGAAGTGAATAACCCTGAACAAAATCGATGGGAAGTGAATAACCCTGAACCAAATCGATTCCTTTTTGGATGGTGCAAAGGGGAGGTAGACAAGGAGGCTCTTCAAAAACATCAATAGGAATCTATGATACCTTTAATATCTAAGGGAGGGAGTTTTATTGTGTCTTCTTTGTCTTTTTGAACAACACCAAGTGCTAAGAACTTATAGAAATTTACCCATTTTATTGTTGGATTTCCATAAAGTATAGGAGTGATGGTCAACAAAAAAGCAGAGGTGGGTTTGTATAATTTACCATATTTTTGGAGTTGATAGGTATTATATTGTCCATCATGGATGGCATGTCAATCACTCTGATAGGGATACCCACTAATTATTTCAGAACAGTGGAGTGGAGTGATATCATAGTGAACAATATTCTTGAAGGGGCTAATGGCAAAAGTGATTGCACATTTCCTTATTACCAGCGTGTAATTCCTAACAACTTTAACCCAATTGAGGTGATAAGGGGTAGGATGTGCCATAGAAGGAAGTTGTAAATATGAAACAAGCTTTAGAGATACTAGGTTCTTTTGACTATCATTTTAAATGATGAGGAAATAAGTGATGTTTTACTTGTAAATTGTGTGTGAAGAGGGCTTCATTTGGACTAGCGACAGAGTCCTTGTTAATCAGAATGCATTGTGGATTTGGAGCATTTGAATTGTTAATTGTAATCTCTACATCTTCAGGTTGTTTTTTTGTGAGAAAATAAATATCTTAGGATTATTTTTATGTGAGGACAGTCTTGGACTCTTGTTTGAATTCAAGAGCTCTCCATTCATGAATGGAACGATTCAACCTCTTATGATAGGTACAATATTTCCCTTTACCAACAAATGAAGAGGGATGGTTTAAACTTTTAGTTTGTTCATTAGGGTTGGACAAAGCCTTGGAGCTGGAAGGAATTGAGGAAAAAGTACTAGTGTTGTTGGAACTATTTTAATCATATTAAGGAGTTTGAAGTTGGGTCTTTCAAACAACAAGGATTCAAAGGCAAGTAAAGTGTGGAAAACAAGGATTTTCTACCAAATTCCAATTTCATTTCGAGTCCACCACCATTCTTTAAGTGAAAACTTGGAGAAACATCAATATTTTTCATTTCTTTGGTTGAGAAAGTTAGAATAGCAGATGGATTTGATAAAGGGGCCAGGTGCCTTCACGTTTCCATAGATGGTGTTGATAGTTTCTTGCAGCACATTGATTGGTGTAGGGGAAACAAAACTTACTTGATCTAAACTCAAGTATTTCAACATTCTCTTGTAATCATCAGATTGGGCTCAATGCTCACTTTTGTAAAAAATGAAACAGGTCTGTGTTCATTAGAATTAAGAGTTTGATTCTCAATCCTACAGGATTGAGACCAAGAGGATGTATGCTATATATTTGAAGGTGCCAATATTTTACATATCTTGACCATACGAATTGAAAGGAAAGACATGCTCATAGAAACCATGTACTCCATTCACACATACAACAATTGCAAAAACACGAACTCTTCAAGCTAGATTCAAGGCTGCAAAGATCAATCTTCATGATTCCTGGTGCCATGCGACCTGACATTGATTCCTGAGAAGAGGAATTAACACCCACAAGCATTGGGCTCTGCAATCACGATTTTGATCCACGAGTCTGTAAGAAGTGGAAGTAAAATAAGCTACTGCCTCTAATTTTTGTAAGTTGATGATTCCCCGGTCTTGTTGGAGTATTTTCCTTTAGGTTCAAAACTGTGAAGCCATCTATTGAAACAGTTAGTCACTCTTGCTGCCTTTGAAACTTGTTTCACCCTCAGTTTCTTGCTCTGATACCACAATTGGTTCCAGGTTGTAATAGACTCTGCCACTCATATTAAATCCATGTAGAGACACAATTCTGTCTCCATTTTGCAATTTTACAATCTACCTTTGGTTGCAAACAATATAAATGTCACCCATGTATTTGTTGAAATGCGGTGTGTTTATAAGGCTACAAAACTTCTCTGTGACTATGTTGGAAAATCAAATCTCCTCTCTGAAGTTTTTTCAACACATTATATAAATTGGAACTTGTCAAACACACTCTACATTTGTGGTCTATTACTAGGCGCACCTCTTGGCAGCTACTCAAGAACATGAAAATTATAACCAATCACTCAAAATTATTCCTCTTTTGTGTTGTACAAAACAAAGCAAGAGATAGGTATCACTTTTTGCAAGATAGGGCACGCAACTGACACTGATTTGCTAGAAATGAAAGCATGAAACTCACACAGGTTGCATTCAAGCATAGACTAGTCTTTCACGTAATGGTATGTTTCTTTATTTATGAAGCATTGGTATTCCATGTTGTTATGGGATAAATTGTGTCAATTTGTTGTCTTTCTAATTGAAGAGACTCACTTGAAAAAAATATGTTTTGATGAGAATGCACCAAATATAAGATAAGATAATTTTATTAATGTCCACAAATGATAATGTGATAGGTCAGTGTGATCAGAGATTATAGTCAGTGGCCATTAAGTAGTGGGAGTGTCTAGAACAGTCCTAGAGCTCAAATGTTACCAAAATACAAGAGATATAAATGGCAATAAAAGAAAGACAAACCCGATCTAGGGAAACCCTATTAGGTGCAAGGCCCTAGCTCCACATCAGCATCATAAATGGAAATGAAAGTAGAAGAGTGAGAATAGGAATCCCTATCTTCATTAGCAATTGTGAAGGGACCGATCCAAATCTTGATGATGTTGTTTGGGAAAATGTAATATTTGTAGGATATTTCATTCTTCATCAGTATTACTAATCCTTTTTATTGGCTGATTTGGTCGCAGTGCTAACCCTTTATTCATTTGTTTAATTTGTTTCTAGGAAGTGTACTTTTCTCTCATATATTTTCTTCTGGTTAAACTTTTTCTTGTATAAATTCTTATGAATTGAATCATATTTCAGGAAAGATCAATTATTGTGTGTTCTAATGGACCAGAGAAACCCATTGGTATGTCTTGTTTTATTTGTACTATACCAACTTTCATTGATTTGATTTTTTTTTGTATTTTTTTTTAAATATAACTTGTCTCCTCTTTGGAGGACATAGAAGCCAGCATTATATAATTCAAGTGTTCAATCTATACTTTTGTGGTTACTTGTGATGTAGGTGCATGTGGCATTGATAATTTGAGACAAAGGTCTTTACTTTTGGGGCAAAGATTTGTTATAAGAATAGATGGATGGGATAGGAGATCAAAACTTCCAAGAGGCCATGTAGCACATTTTTTAGGCCCAATTGGTGACATTAATGCAGAAAATATGACTCTCTTGGTGGAGAATGATATAAATATCTCATCTTTCAGCTTTGTGTAAGTAAAATACTTGTACCTGGGTGAATCTTGATCATGTTTTGAAGGGCTAGTATGACAGTCTATTTCACCTTAACTGTTCTTGAGACAATCTTTTAGTTTTCTTTTGTCTTGTACTAGTCCTTACATCCTTGTAACTTCAATTCATTGCAAGAACATCCATAAGATACAGAGGAGTATCCATGGGTAATACTAGAAGAAGAATATTCCAAACGTCGGAATATGTGGTTTTCACATAGAGTTTACAAGTGATTATTAGTAGTTTATGGTTTCATGTATTTGAATAATATATGTGGGAGCAATAGAAATTATTTTGGCATATGGCCCTAGTTTGTATGATGCTCCTTATTGTTGGAAAATTTTTCATTTCATTGTTTTATGATTGCATGCTTTGACAACAAATGCTTGTGTGAAGTTAACATTCTTGTACTTGTATTCAAATATTCAAGTTTATATATTCTCATTTTGGCCACAAAGATAGACCGTAGATAAATGTTATGCATCTATTATTTCTAGAGACAATGTGGTAAAAGTCAAAAGTCTGTAAAGGAACATGACACCAAGCTGATTCTACTTCAAAATTATTTCCCAGTGTCACATTGTGTTTGACTAGACCTAAAGGCAATTTGAATTTAACTTATTGAAAATCAATGTGCACCTAAGCTATTATGTAACCCATGGTTTAATGGTGTAAAATTATATGCATTTGTTTTTTTTGCTGCCATTCATTATGTGTAAATGAATGACCCACCTATTGACTGCGATACTTTTATTTGTATGTAGATTGTGTTAGAAGTAGATGGTTATCATCCATATCTTATATCCCCTGATAAGGGATTAAGGGCCTTTATAAAAGGAGTTTTGGAGCTAGCCAAAGAACCTACGCATCTTTGTGTTGATGAGGTAATCTTAACCTCTTGTTTGAATTCATCAAAACAAAAGTGGATTTCAATTATTTCTAAAATTTCATTGTGGCATCAGATTGATACAAAAATGATGATTATATGGAAACTAAACTGAAATTTAGTTAAAAGATAGTATTCTTAACAAGAGCTGACGTTGTAGTTGGCTAATATAGCTACAAAATACTGGTTTGTCCTTTACATAATTTCTACTGTTAATCAGGCTTGAAAAGCTCTATTTAGGTGCATTGAATATTCTTATGTGATCTTGTTGATTGTGGTTTGCTTTTTTGCACACAATAAATCGACAAGCCTTGCATGGCTATTGTGAGTACATATTAGAAGTTCTCTGCTTGATCTTACAAGCCTTGCAAATTATAATGTGTTTGCAATGTAAAATATCCTTTGGAAAGCTCCTCATTCATGAAGATTGTACTCACACTCAGATTGTATTTTAAGAGTTGGGAAGAGGATTAGATATTTAGCACTTCAATTTTAGGTCTTTGCTTGGTTGATAGGGTTTCTTGAAAGACAAATGATTTGGCTACGTTCTTGTTGTAACTCCAGTTAGTCTCCAAAGTTCCAACATTACAATTTTGCAGTACCTAAAAATGATTTATGAAAGGAGGTTGCTAACTCTAGAGCAGTTATGCAGAAGCCTTACGACGGAGAGCATTAACATAAATAAGAGGTTTAGTTACATATAGTTTCCACAAAGCCTGCGAGTAAAAATAGCTGTAACTTCTACAATTTGAGTCATTTACTTAGTTTTTGTTATTTCACTAGGAAGGTTTCGCTCATGGAAACCATAGAGTTTCATTTTGTTTCCTAACACCTTTTTAGCTAGAGGAAACTGTTTGTCAGTTTTGGTAGGTTGGGACAAATTACAATGACTATCCTTTCATACTACAAAGGTAAAGCAATACGAAAAGTGTCTTGCCCTCCCTACCAATTTGTTGTAACGTCAATTTGGATAACCAGACACAACATAATTTTTCGAAGATGAGATCCAGAGAGTGGAGAAGAGACCTGATTTTGGGCCAGTAACAAATTGATAAGTTTCTTTGAAGTGCATTCAAATAGGGGCAAAGAGTGTGGACAAGCCATAACTGGTGAAAACTAGTATGTGTTTGGTTATGTTTTCTTGATTCCATAGGAAAAAATTACGGTTCACTCCAGGCCTTGGCTGAGTATCTAAAGCAGATGATATCCTGTTGGATTTTTGGAGACTCAATTTTCACAGAGATTTAAGGATAAATGCTTGTTTATTGGTGCAAGTAACCATCTATGTGATTTCTCCGATAGTTTTTCTATTTCAAATATCGAAAGCGTGGCCTATGTTCCCAGTAATGAAGTTGAATTTAGGACAGTTCTAAGAGGCTTAAATATTGCTTTACAAAGACTCAAAGAGAGATCTAAGAGTTGATTATCTAGGGATGTTTCAAATTGGTCTTTGAAGCATTGTTGGAAATTTAGAGTGAACCACGTGGAAGCATTCATCTTGTTCCTTGATGCATTGGTTGCGTCCCCTGCCTTCCACGAATAAGGGGATGCACTAGAGACATATTCCATGCATCCCCATTTGCACGTAATGTTGAGGAATTTTCTTCATAAGATAGATAGATAGATAGACATAGGGAAGTGATTTCCTAATGGTTCACAATATCGAAGTGGATGCTCTTACTCACAATCCCGAGTTAGTATTTTTTAAGGGTTAAGTAGGTGAATCCTACCATATTATGCCTTGCACCCCAGAGAGTATGAGATCCAGCTTCATTCAAGGTTAGGTCTTCTGACATCACCAGTTAGAAGATTCATATCAAATTTATTGATAAAGTCACGATCACGATACTTCTGGTTACTCTTTCAATGTGATAAATTGCACTTCAAGTTGCACATCTTAGTGACAGTGCGGACATTTGAACATAGCTTGTCGGCATTTTTCTTCACATGTGTTCATTTATTCTCAATATGCGGGCATTACCTATAACCCTTGGTATGCTGCGTGCACTTTCACCCTGTGTGCGGGCATTTTGGAAAATGTTGCAGGAATTTTTAGTGCTTTGTGCCATTTGTTTAATATTTTGTTCACTCATGCGAGCACTTTAACTCATCAGTGCTGGCACTTTTCATTAGTATGTGTGCACTTGCAGGCATTTTTTAGACTTTGGAGGGCATCTCAGGTGAGTCTGCTGACATTTTTAACTTGCTACGTACATATTCTTACCTTTTGTGGGCAGGTGTGGGCATTTTCATGATGCTTGCAGAGTACTAAAAAGGCTACTCATTGCAAATTCAAAATACTTAAAACTTATTCCTCAAATGATAATAATGAGCTTGGATCTCTAGACATAACAATCCTTTGCGGTTATTGTGCATGGATTGTCATAACTACAATGTATATCAACATAGAGTTCATCTTCAATTCAATTTGTGCAGAACTCAAGTATACATGTGTATCCGACAATTTGTGAAATTAAATGAACACTAGTGGTCTTTTCCAATAACCTTTTGAATCTTCAAAACATAATCAGTACTTATAGTTTCACTCATCATGGTTTAGTGTGCTCAGTAACCCTACTTCATTGCTTCATCAATTCTTCTCAGTGTTGCAACATCTGCGAAGATATTACTAGATATTAGTGTCTTTTCTTGCAAAGTTGTGCAAGTTGTTTAATATATTAATGTCTTTTCTTAGAATTACAAATGATGCAATCTAGGTGTTCATATTCTCCTCTCCCCCATTTTGAAAGGGTTCTAGCTCAATGGAAGAGTGCCTGCCTTACAAGCAAAAGGTTGGTGGTTCGATTCCTCCGTGTCCTATTGATATTGCAATATTGGTATTTTTAATAAAATATATTTTATTATGATTTATTATGGCTATAGAGGGGGTTTCAAACCGTCTTTGTATGTTGCCATGAGGGGGGTTCTAAACCGCCTTCATATGTCACTACGAGGGGGGTTCGAAATTGCTCTTGTATGTTACAACGAGGGGGGTTTGTAACCGCCTCCAAAGGTTTGTAATAAGGACTTTTAGGGGTGGTTCTGAACCGCCCCCATAGGTGTCTACGAGGGGGGTTTACAACTGCCCCTAAAAGTCACTTTTAGGGGGGGTTCCAAACCACCCCTATAGGCCTCTACAAGGGGGGTTTCAAACTGCCTCTATAGGCCTCTACGAGGGGGGTTCAAAACCGCCCCTATAAGCCTCTACGAGGGGGGTTCTAAACCGCCCCTATAGGACTATATGAAGGGGGTTCACAACCGCCCTTATATACCTATACGAGGGGGGTTTGAAACCGCCCCTATAGTCCTCTACGAGGGGGGTTCCAAAATGCCCCTATAGGTTTGTATGAGGGGGCTTATGAGGGGGGTTTAGAACTGCCCTCGTAGCTCTCTATGAAGGGGGTTCAAAACCGCCCCCGTAGGTCTCTATGAAGGGGTCTACGAGGGGGGTTTAAAACCTCCTACATAGACCTCTACGAGGGGGGTCACAAACCGCCCCCAAAAGTCACTTTTGGGGGCGGTTCCATTCTCATCAAAAACCACCCTTAAAGGGAAAAACTTTTAACATTGGTGCCTTTAGGGGCGGTTTTGCCAAAACCCCCCTCGTAGGTCACTTTTGGGGGCGGAAGACAAACCCCCCTAAAGGCCAAAAATGTAGTAGTGAAAGTTGCATGCACATAAATAGTTCCATGAGTTAAAATAAGACTGTTACAAAGACACCATATATATTTAAATTAAAGCCAATGGAGCAGTTCAAAGGGAAACTAGGGACAAACACTTAAGGTGTTCGACATATGTATGTATACAAAATTACGCCCACATGAACAATTCCACCACTTAAAATGTGACTGTTGGACACAATATATATTTCAATTAACGCCAATGGAGCAGTTCATGAGAAACTTGGGACAAACAACATATAACCCTAAGGGGTTCATATGTCTGTATTCAAGCTTAATAGACTCAAAAGATCATTGCATTTCCAAAATGAATATTAAAAATGTCATTTGTAAAACTTGTCAGGATTTGCTTGCAGCTCCAACAAACTAATTGATCTGAAGGGTTTTTCAATAATCTCATCATTCATTCCATAAGGCCAATCTCATAATGTATGTACAACCACCCTTTTTTGAATATAAACCGATAAACTTAACAAACAAAAATATGTTCATTTTCAAGTGATTAAATTATTTTTCCCTTGCAATGCACACCAATTTTCTGAACAAGAAAGCACAACTTACGATTTCTTATCAGGCAGGTAGAAGCAAGCATTCATAAGTAAAATCATTCATCAATTGTTTTTAGAAATATTTAATCATTCTTAGACAAGAGTACATGAAAAAGAAAAGTTGCCCACTGTGCTCTTATTGTCATCAACCGAACAAACATCTAATGAGGCAAGGATGGGGCAAGATATTAAATCTAGTCCTAAATTTTCTTGTTGGATGCCAAAAAAATATTAAAAGAAATCCACTGGCCGTTTGATTGGGAAAAAAATAAGAACAAAAATATTTCAATTTTTCCTAGCCTTGACATCACTCTTTTTTCCTATCCAAACCCACCACTATTTCAATTTTTTTGCATATAGTAGAAACTTCTAATGTCGTTAAACAATTTGCTATTTATTTTTATATTTTTGGAATTGTCAAAGAAGAAAATTTTCAAATCCAAATTGTTGGATCAATCAAAACTCAAGAATTTTTTTTTTAAAATACATATTTTTCATGTGGACTTTACGAAGAATGATTTTAAAATTAATCAATCTACAATTAATACAGAAATCAATAAAATGATAAGCATTGAAGGAGGAAAGATACTACACTCAGACCACTAAAAGCACTAAAAACTAAATTGATTCTCCATAAGAGAACAGAGACAGAGGAGTACAAGAGTACAAACCAAGGCATCCTTGGTTACATCAATAGTTGCTAGATAGAATGTAATTTACAAGTGTTATACATGACACCAAACAACATTGGAAAGAAGGAGCATGTTTACAAAAGAGTTTACAAATATGTAAGCACTAGTCATCAAATATAAAAACCACAAGCATTAGTATGATTTCCAAACGCTTTGCAATAGCATAAGGACCTAGTTGTATGAATGATGATGGTCTATCAAAACACCATAAAAACTCATCATTTTTACCTTAATAATTCACATATATGATATAACAACAATAAAATCAATAAACTTTTGCATGAAAACCATGTTACAACATATGAAGAAGGTAACGACATCTAGTGTTGTGCTTGCACTTCTAAATTTCTCACAAACCTTTATCATGTATTGTGATTCTCTCTTCCCCAGTATAGGTGTTGTCCTCATGTAAAATCAACAGCCAATTGCCTTTGAAAACAAGAAGTTCACTCATAAGGAGAAGTAGTTATCTGTGATAAGGAAATGTTGGCTCTTATGCATGATCTTGAAAAGTTCAAACAATATTTGCTAGGGAAGCATTTAATTATTTCAACAGACCATCAAAGTTTAAAGAATTTGTTATCACAAAAAAACTTGAGTAAGAAACAAGTCAAGTGGGTGAGAAAATTACAAGGTTTTTAGTACAGCTAATAACTGAAGAATAGGTTAACTGTCAGCAAATCGGCTTAAATAAAGCACTGTATGAAAACTCATTAGTGTCAACACTGCATATCTTGAGATTAGATCAAACCAGAAAAAACTAATGGTTAGATCTACATAAACAATAATCTGGAAATTCAAGACACCATAATAGAAATATGTTCTATATCATCAATAAGCTTTTAGCTCTACATAATATAGATTCATAAGGCAGGGTAAGGCTAATGTCAAGCATGGTTGGTGACAGAATTTTCTATAATTCACCCTCATACAAATTCATACATAACAAGAGACCACATAATAGATCACAATTCCAGATGATGACACTTTGGCCATGGAAACATTGCTTCGTCATATTCTAGTTATACAAGTGATAGCAAATTCCAAAGTTGTGGGAAAGTAAACATGGTAGTAAAGGAGATGCAGACAGACCAGTAGACAACTGCAAGTGTATCCATATATAGCAGCCAGTATATGGCTTTCCTAGCAAGAAGGAATAGTTGCTTTGTTTCTATTTCAAGCTAGTAGATGTTTCTTTGTGTTTTTCTCAATTTGCAATTTGTAAGGGTATATCCCTCTTATATAATGGTGAACTCTAGGAAGCATATTAGGAACTTATACAAAATTTTGATAGCACAGATGCTTGTTTTCTCCTCTCAGACAACATCTGAATTTTGTCTACTACTACTAGATATGTAATGAATGGCTATGCACAACCTCCTTTTTAATACAATCTGTTTTCAAGTTCCTGTTAAAAAAAAGGTGTATCCATTTATAGAAAAGATGGTGCTATCCAATTTTACTAACAAAAGGATAAATTAATAATTTAATAGCTCACTTCTGCAAACTATCTGTGAAAATCCTCACAGCAGATCTAAGAGCTGATGTATACCTCACAATGAAAGAATTTAGGAATAAGATTAAGAGTGGTCAATGCAGTAAAATGAGCAACAGAATAATAATAGAGTAGAACTCTGATAGAAGCAAAATAACTTCACACACACTAATTCATTAATCACAATATGGAAAAACAAGTAGTACAATGCATGAGGATTCAAATGCCAAGTTGGAAATTCGAATTAACCTTCACGGAGTGATCAAAAGATCACTGGAGTGTCATCAAAGCACAACTAGAAGTCTTCATCATCATCAGTGGAGTCATCAATGCTCAAGTAACTGTCAACCATTAGTCAAACTGAGTCTAACTGAGTGTGGTAGGTGTAACTGAGTGTAACTGGAACTAACTGAATGAAGGAGGCTTAGTGGAGGGCGCATGAGGAGCTAACTGGAGTCAGAATGGGTAGTCTAGTCTCATTAGCGGTCCATCGGAGTGATACAGTCAGTTGAGAGTCAGTCTAGCCTTGAATCAAGGAAAGAATTGATGATAACTCAATTAACTGAAGTGCAACTGAGTGGTAGGTGAGAGAGGACGAGTGGCTTCCTTAAATGAAGGAGGAAGGGCGCACTAAGCTCTAGGAGGGCTAAAACTGATCTGAGAGAAGCTCCCGGGGGTTGGCTAACTGAGGCTAGGTGTTGGGATTGATGACTGGGATGCATGCATGTTGCATGCAGAAATGCATGCAAGACTGAAAATGCAAATAATGAAAAATGTTGGTAGGACTAGGATGGAGTATAGGAATATCCTAACACACCCCCTTAATCCATCATGGGCCCTAGTAACTAAGACCAAAGGTCACCCAATACAATGAATAATAACAGCCAATAAACTGAGGAAATGGGGAAAACCTCATGGGAAAAATACCCCCCCTCAAAATAGACTGTAAGGCACACACAAAAATAAATGCTCCAAACTCAAGCAGGTGTGATACTTGGTCATATGTCTTGAGGTATCTTCTTCTTGGGAAGAAGTGGATCATGCTCAAAAGGCATGTGCTTGTACTTTCTCTTCGGATCGAATTTGATGAGAACAAATTAAAAAATATGGGGATGATCCCTGAACCTGTGATTCGAATCAGCTGAGGTAGGATCAAATCTATGAATGTGCAAATAGTCTTTGTCTTCTCCTTCGAACCATCATGGGTGAGATTATGCCAAAAAGAACCATCAAATAACAGTGATTGCTTGGAATCCAAATCAGCTCCAAGACTTGAATCATGGTTGCTTAAGATCTCCTTTGAACCATTAGAGGTGAAATCTAAACCAGTAAATGCATGAGAAATTATCCCAAGCGAATGGAAATGGTTTCTTGAGATCTACTTTGAACCAGTAGAGGTGAGATCAAAACCATGATATGCATGAGAAATTATCCCAAGCGAATGGAAATGGCCATAATTTTCAATAACCTTCTCAAAAGCATGAAATAATGATCATATAGTAGTACATAAGAGGTGAGTGATTAAGGAGAGCGAATGCATTACCTCCAATGGATGATTTTACCTCTGAAACATTCAATAGATCATGATGCAAACCAACAGACTCTGGTGAAAGAGAGGATTTAGGAACCTCTGCAATTTCTAGAGTGTGAGCTAGTACAAAATTCGGAATAGAAGAAATTTGGAGCATGAGTGTAGAATCTGCAAGTTCTTCTTCTTTGTGGACAACTTCAATATGAGATATGAGATATTCATGATCAATGAGATCATCAAGGAGGGTGAAAGCATCATTGGGATTGCTCTCGAAAGGGTTTGGACCAATCCCTTCATTCTATTTTCCAAATCTTTCATCCAGATGGGCCCATAGCTCTTTTGGAGATTCAACATCAATGAAGTTGATTCGCATGTATCGAGACATAGAAAACATCATGAATGCATAGAAACTGTCACCTTTATTTAACTAATCATTCTCTTCTTCAGAGGATTCGAACTCTCTTTCAAAACAATAATCAAAGAGATCATTTCTCTTCAAATATGCTATCTTTTTTGGTTTCCATTCAACATAGTTGAATGGATAAAGAGGAGGGATTTCTTTTGAATACATAGAAGCTATAGAAAACCTGCAAAAACAATAGAAATGTCTACAACTGCTACTGCTGCAAAAGTGCAGAAATTGCTGCAACTGCTGCACTCGAAATCTGGATAATAACCTGCAAAAAACTCTCAGGAATGGTGATAAACAATACTCTCAACATGATCTGATACCATGTGAAAATCCTCACAGCAGATCTAAGAGCTGATGTATACCTCACAATGAAAGAATTTTGGAATAAGATTAAGAGTGGTCAATGCAGTAAAATGAGCAACAGAATATTAATACAGTAGAACTCGGATAGAAGCAAAATAAATTCACACATTAATTCATTAATCACAATATGGACAAATAAGTAGTACAATGCATGAGGCTTCAAATGCCAAGGTGGCAATTCGAATTAGCCTTCATGGAGTGATCAAAAGATCACTGGAGTGTCATCGAAGCACAACTAGAAGTCTTCATCATCATCAGTGGAGTCATCAATGCTCAAGTAGCTGGAAACCATCTGTCAAACTAAGTCTAACTGAGTGTGGTAGGTGTAACTGAGTGTAACTAGCACTAACTGAATGAAGGAGGCTCAATGGAGGGTGCATGAGGAGCTAAATGGAGTCAGAATGGGCAGTCTAGTCCTACTGGAGGTCCATCGGAGTGATACAGTCAGTTGAGAGTCAGTCTAGCCTTGAATCAAGGAAAGAACTGATGATAACTCAATTAACTTAAGTGAAACTGAGTGGTAGGTGAGAGAGGATGAGTGGCTTCCTTAAATCAAGGAGGGAGGGCACACTAAGCTCTAGGAGGGCTAAAACTGATCTGAGAGAAGATCCCGGGGGCTGGCTAACTGAGGCTAGGTGCTGGGACTGATGACTGGGATGCATGCAATTGCATGCATGCAATACTGAAAATGAAAATAATGAAAAATGATGGTAGGACTAGGATGGAGTATAGGAATATCCTAACACCCCCCCTTAATCCAACTTGGGACCTAGTAACTAAGACCAAAGGTCACCCAATACAATGAATAATAACAGTCAATAAATCGAGGAAATGGGGAAAACCTCACGGGAAAAATACCCCCCCTCAAAATAGACTGTAAGGCACACACAAAAATAAATGCTCCAAACTCAAGCAGGTGTGATTCTTGGTCATATGTCTGAAGGTATCTTCTTCTTGGGAAGAAGTGGATCATGCTCAAAAGGCATGTGCTTGTACTTGCTCTTCAGATCGAATGTGATGAGAACAAATCCAAAAATATGAGGATGATCCTTGAACCTATGATTCGAATCAACTGAGGTAGGATCAAATCTATGAATGTGTAGATAGTCTTTTGTCTTCTCCTTCGAACCATCATGGGTGAGATTATGACAAAAAGAACCATCAAATAATAGTGATTGCTTGGAATCCAAATCAGCTCCAAGACTTGAATCATGGTTGCTTAAGATATCCTTTGAACCATTAGAGGTGAGATCTAAACCAGTAAATGCATGAGAAATTATCCCAAGCGAATGGCAATGGTTTCTTGAGATCTCCTTTGAACCAGTAGAGGTGAGATCAAAACCATGATATGCATGAGAAATTATCCCAAGCGAATGGCAATGGCCATAATCTTCAATAACCTTTTGAAAGCATGAAATAATGATCATATAGTAGTACATAAGAGGTGAGTGATCAAGGAGAGCGAATGCATTACCACCAATGGCTTATTTTACCTCCAAAACATTCAATAGATCATGATGCAAACCAATAGACTCTGATGCAAGAGAGGATTTAGGAACCTTTGCAATTTCTAGAGTGTGAGCTGGTACAAAATTCGAAATAGAAGAAATTTGGAGCATGAGTGTAGAATCTGCAAGTTCTTCTTCTTTGTGGACAACTTCAATATGAGATATGATATATTCATGATCAATGAGATCATCAAGGAGGGAAAATGCATCACTGGGCTTGCTCTCGAAAGGGTTTGGACCAATCCCTTCATTCTGTTTGCCAATCTTTCATCCAGATGGGCCCATAGCTCTTTTGGAGATTCAACATCAATGAAGTCGATTCACATGTATCGAGACATAGCAAACATCATGAATGCATAGACGCTGTCACCTTTATTTAACCAGTCATTCTCTTCTTCAGAGGATTCAAACTCTCTTTCAAAACAATAATCAAAGAGATCATGGCTCTTCAAATATGCTATCATTTTTTCTTTCCATTCATCATAGTTGAATGGAGAAAGAGGAGGGATTTCTTCTAAATACATTGAAGCTGTAGAAAACCTGCAAAAACAATAGAAATGTCTGCAACTGCTACTGCTGCAAAAGTGCAGAAACTACTGCACTCGAAATCTGGATAATAACCTGCAAAACAATCTCAGGAATGGAGATAAACAATACTCTCAACATGCTCTGATACCATGTGAAAATCCTCATAGCAGATCTAAGAGCTGATGTATACCTCACAATGAAAGAATTTAGGAATAAGATTAAGAGTGGTCAATGCAATAAAATGAGCAACAGAATGATAATACAGTAGAACTTGGATAGAATCAAAATAACTTCACACACACTAATTCATTAATCACAATATGGACAAATAAGTAGTACAATGCATGAGGATTCAAATTCCAAGGTGGCAATTCGAATTAGCCTTCACGGAGTGATCAAAAGATCACTGGAGTGTCATCGGAGCACAACTAGAAGTCTTCATCATCATCAGTGGAGTCATCAATGCTCAAGTAACTGTCAACCATGAGTCAAACTGAGTCTAATTGAGTGTGGTAGGTGTAATTGAGTGTAACTGGCACTAAGTGAATGAAGGAGGCTCAGTGGAGGGCACATGAGGAGCTAACTGGAGTCACAATGGGAAGTCTAGTGTCACTGGAGGTCCATCAGAGTGATACAATCAGTTGAGAGTCAGTCTATCCTTGAATCAAGGAAAGCACTGATGATAACTCAATTAACTGAAGTGCAACTGAGTGGTAGGTGAGAGAGGACAAGTGGCTTCCTTAAATCAAGGAGGAAGGGTGCACTAAGCTCTATGAGGGCTAAAACGGATCTGAGAGAAGCTCCCAAGGGCTGGCTAACTGAGGCTAGGTGCTGGGACTGATGACTGGGATGCATGCAATTGCATGCATGCAAGACTGAAAATGCAAATAATGAAAAATGTTGGTAGGACTAGGATGGAGTATAGAAATATCCTAACACCCCCCCTTAATCCAACCTGGGCCTTGGTAACTAAGACCCATGGTCACCCAATACAATGAATAATAAGAGTCAATAAACCGAGGAAATGGGGAAAACCTCATGGGAAAAATACCCCCCCTCAAAATAGACTGTAAGGCACACACAAAAATAAATGTTCCAAACTCAAGCAGGTGTGATGCTTGGTCATATATCTGGAGGTATCTTCTTCTTGGGAAGAAGTGGATCATGCTCAAAAGGCATGTTCTTGTACTTTCTCTTCATATCGAATGTGATGAGAACAAATAAAAAAATATGTGGATGATCCCTGAACTTGTGATTCGAATCAACTGAGGTAGGATCAAATCTATGAATGTGCAGATAGTCTTTTGTCTTCTCCTTTGAACCATCATGGGTGAGATTATGCCAAAAAGAACCATCAAATAACAGTGATTGCTTGGAATCCAAATCAGCTCCAAGACTTGAATCATGGTTGCTTAAGATCTCCTTTGAACCATTAGAGGTGAGATCTAAACCAATAAATGCATGAGAAATTATCCCAAGCGAATGGAAATGGTTTCTTGAGATCTCCTTTGAACCAGTAGAGGTGAGATCAAAACCATGATATGCATGAGAAATTATCCCAAGTGAATGGCAATGGCCATAATCTTCAATAACCTTCCGAAAGCATGAAATAATGATCATATAGTAGTACATAAGAGGTGAGTGATCAAGGAGAGCAAATGCATTACCTCCAAAACATTCAATAGATCATGATGCAAACCAACAGACTTTGGTGCAAGAGAGGATTTAGGAACCTCTGCAATTTCTAGAGTGTGAGCTGGTACAAAATTCGAAATAGAAGAAATTTGGAGCATGAGTGTAGAATCTGCACGTTCTTCTTCTTTGTGGACAACTTCAATATTAGATATGAGATATTCATGATCAATGAGATCATCAAGGAGGGCGAATGCATCACTGGGCTTGCTCTCGAAAGGGTTTGGACCAATCCCTTCATTCTGTTTGCCAAATATTTCATCCAGATGGGCCCATAGCTCTTTTGGAGAGTCAACATCAATGAAGTCGATTCACATGTATCGAGACATAGCAAACATCATGAATGCATAGACACTGTCACCTTTATTTAACTAGTCATTCTCTTCTTCAGAGGATTCGAACTCTCTTTCAAAACAATAATCAAAGAGATCATGGCTCTTCGAATATGCTATCATTTTTTCTTTCCATTCATCATAGTTGAATGGAGAAAGAGGAGGGATTTATTCTGAATACATTGAAGCTGTAGAAGACCTGCAGAAACAATAGAAATGTCTGCAACTGCTACTGCTACAAAAGTGCAAAAACTGCTGCAACTGTTGCACTCGAAATCTGGATAATAACCTGCAAAAAATTCTCAGGAATGGAGATAAACAATACTCTCAACATGCTCTAATACCATGTGAAAATCCTCACAGCAAATCTAAGAGCTGATGTATACCTCACAATGAAAGAATTTAGGAATAAGATTAAGAGTGGTCAATGCAATAAAATGAGTAGAACTTGGATAGAAGCAAAATAACTTCACACACACTAATTCATTAATCACAATATGGACAAATAAGTAGTACAATGCATGAGGATTCAAATGCCATTGTGGCAATTCGAATTAGCCTTCATGGAGTGATCAAAAGATCACTGGAGTGTCATCGGAGCACAACTAGAAGTCTTCATCATCATCAGTGGAGTCATCAATGCTCAAGTAACTATCAACCATCAGTCAAACTGAGTCTAACTGAGTGTGGTAGGTGTAACTGAGTGTAACTGGCACTAACTGAATGAAGGAGGCTCAGTGGAGGGCGCATGAGGAGCTAACTAGAGTTAGAATGGGCAGTCTAGTCTCATTGGAGGTCCATTGGAGTGATACAGTCAGTTGAGAGTCAGTCTATCCTTGAATTAAGGAAAGAACTGATGATAACTCAATTAACTGAAGTGCAACTGAGTGGTAGGTGAGAGAGGACGAGTGGCTTCCTTAAATCAAGGAGGAAGGGCGAACTAAGCTCTAGGAGGGCTAAAAATTATCTAAGAGAAGCTCCCGGGGGCTGGCTAACTGAGGCTAGGTGCTAGGACGGATGACTGGGATGCATGCAATTGCATGCATGCATGCAAGACTGAAAATGCAAATAATGAAAAATGCTAGTAGGACTAGGATGGAGTATAGGAATATCCTAACACTATCTAACCTACATCAAAACACAATGTGTGCCATCCATTACAACAACCAAAAAACAATCACATACTCAATCCATCATTAAGGCTAAAGAATGGCTAAGAAGTGGAACCACCATAATTAGAGCTTCTCCGGATTATTAAGTGTATCCATATATTTCCCACGGGATGAGAATAAAATTCTAAAAACAAAGTAGCAAACTAAGATTGGAGGAGAGTAAAATTAATCTGGAACATAAACCTAGAGTTTTACTTGGAAGATGTGTGTTCACTGACTTCTCTATAAACATAACAACCTAGACATAGTTCTCTGAAAATCAAACCCCCAATAGTCAGCAGCCAACCTTGATATGGTTCTCTGAAAATCAAACCCCCTGTAGTCTCAAGGTTTGACATGCAATGCATTCAACTGTCAACACATAAATAGAAAGGTGGCCAGCAAACAAGTAAGAGATACAAGAATTATGAAAAGGATGGCTAGGAATCTCCAAAATACAAAATATGTAAAAGTGGTTCTTTAAAAAAAAATACATATTTCAAGAAAAATAAAATTCAATTTTCATTGCACTCGTAGGAGGAAAAAGGAATGAAACATCCCTTGCATAATTAAAGGCTAACAATCACATAATCCAATAGTTATAATGAATAAATCCAATATTAAAAAAAATAGCATCCTTCATAAGGGATGAGATCAATGAAAAGAGCATCCATCAAAAGAATTTACTGCCTTAGCAAACTGGGAAGTCCCAAACAAAACTTTACTTCTTTACCTAATTTATGAGCAAAACTTGCACTCTTTTACAGTCTGATACAACAAACATAGCATAGTATAAATATTGACCACGTTGTTGGAAGGGAAAAAAGGTTAACGTTTGTTAAAAAGATGGCAATTGCAAAGGACAAGTTTAACCAAAACAAAGTAGTTCCTACCAGCAAAATTCTTTACTAGTCTCAGGTACTATCCAAAGACACTGCTGATGAACCAAAACATAGTACCTTTTGTGGTCACATCCATCCCATTTTCAACTAGTTAAAATTGTTAAAATATAAGGCTTACATATGCAATAAAGTCACCCTAGTGACTTTAGGGTTTTCACTTATCATTAGTGTTTAGCATTTTGGACAAATAATAATATAGACAATAAAATTGTTTGTGCAAATAGCCCACAAAGAACTCCAAGCCAAAGTACCTAAAGCATCCAACAAAATCAGTTATCAGATGTAGCACACACAGAGAAACAAGAAAGAAGTCCCTACTTTCTTCGAACATAACTTTTCAGGGTCAAGCATGGATGGGACCTTCCATACAGGTAAATTTGGTCTTGGAAATATTTCAGCATGACAATTGCTCACCAACTCAAATACCTAGCCAAGAGAATGAGTATAAATGTAGTCACCATGTGGGGAGAGCTTAGAGACCTTGAGCATCAGACATGGAAGGATTTGTATAATCTGGAAGGGGGTAAGAGCTTGCCGAATTCAGATAAAGAAGCAAAATATCCTCAAAAGATTATACTTGAAGAGGATTTGTTTATAATAAGTGGTTTAATTGAGGGACCAATCTAGAGGCACTAGTGAAGGAAATTTAGTGAGACTATTTTTGTGTTTGACACTCTCAAATTCTATCAAGCCCGTCACTCAAGGGCCATGTTCTCATCAATATTGAAAAAGAGGTTGGCAGTTAATGATACTAGAAACAATTTGATAGTTAGGCTTTAAAAGGCATGGTTATAGCTCCTCACAAATTAAGGACTTTTTCCTGGTTGTCAATCTATCAATGTCCCCCTAGAGAAAGCAAGTCTTGCATAATCTTATTTCATAGAGCTTTCTTGTCCTCACTATCAGAAGAAGGAATTGGTTAAACATCTCTTTGGATTTCCTAGAAGCCAAACGCATTTCGAGCAAGCTACTTGTTAGGTTCCATATTATAATCCTTTGTTAGATGAAAGACCTCCCAAACTCTATATAATAAAGGTGAAATCTCATTGTAATGGTGTGAAGTATTTGCGTAATAAAATATTGTTATTCCATGTATCTCCATCTCAACCCTATTTAGGGTCTCAAAATTTAGTGATCTAGATTATTTTATAATACAAATAAGGCTCCAAAAGGCTATAGAGAAAATGGAAGAAGTTTTGGGTCAAGGATTTGATCATGAAGGATTTAAGATATTTAAGAAAGGGAAAAGAACGTGACTTAAAATGACTTACTGGGGATGGGGAAAATAAAATATATACTGTATCAGATGAAGGATAGGTAGGATTTCAAGGAACCACAATGATTAAACAACAAGATATCAAGATGGAGTTCAATGACTTGCCTCTTGAGGTCAATATAGACTGCAAAATAAAGTGTTGACTATAATTCAGAAAGTAAAGACAATTCCCTTGTAACAGAAACTTATATCCAACCCAAAGAGGAGAATCTGGTAGCGGAACCAATAAGTCTGCTCTCTCTGGAAAATTTGACTCTGGAAAGAAACCAAAAGGATAGTTCTATGATAGAGGCATGCCAGTGGCCAGAAGCCCTATTTGAAGAAGAAATTATTGTTCTAATAGCAGGGAATGGTGCTTTCACTTTGATATCTAATTGTGGCAGATTTGATGATGATTTCTAGTATTTCTAATATGGTAGATGTGGCCACTTTAACCTCTGTTTGATCTCAGAATGAGCAGTAGTCGTAAATATTCCCAAGATGATGCTAACGAATAAGACTACTCTCTTTTTTCTTAAAAAAAAAATTGACTGAAATTCACCTTGCCTTTGAAAAAAAGGCCAATATAAGCTCGAAATTTGAATTTTTTGGGTCATTTTTTTTATGTTGTAGTAACCAGCAATATTAAATTCTCAAGGTAAAAGCTTATATTCTTATTATATTTCATTTTACTTAACTTTAAGATGACCATTAATAATTCAATGATGTTTGAGAGTAGATTCAACCTCGTATAACTTCATATGAGGAAAATAGAATTTGATATCCCATTCATAATTCAACATAATTAACAGCTTTTTTGGTTTCAACATTCCAGGATTGTTGGGTTTGAAATATTTCAATACTAAATTCTATCATGTATAAGGGTATGGGATTGGCATTTAATCAAGAGAACCAAGCCCTCTATGAACCCCTTTGTTGGCGGTGTTCACTATTGGAGTAATTCGTCATGACCTTAATAAAAAATTACCTTTCACTCAAGTCAAAACCAATGATTGCTGATTAGGAATGTTAAAATTTCTACCTAATTTTACAGCTTGGATTAGCCAATTTCATCAAAATTGGATGGTGTTTCATTGCAAAACAACATGGTGGATGGACTTGGACCCACAAATATTACCAAGTACTAGCTACTTGGAGGATCAATGAAGAGGCCAAAGAATGAGGTAGAGGTTTCTATCGACGACGAGGATCCCAATATAGGGTATGATTTTGATTATATGTAATTATTTGTTGTCGCATGATGTTTTTTGGACAATGGCTGCCATTTAGAGCCTTTTAAGTATTGCAAGCACTAGCATTGCAAGAACTATCACAATATTATGATGCACCGCCCTTACATGATAAAAATATGGAACTACTAGTAGTACAATCAATATGATAAAATCGAATAACATGTTTACCTGTAAGTTACCACTAAAATACTTCTGAACATACAATTTAAACCATCATTCTATGTCTATTAAAGAATTCAAGAGTGCCATGTTGAAATAAACCTTTAATTGGAAAAATGGTTACATGTTAAATATGAACTCATATCACATATTCTCTATAGTCCTATTCATAACAACTTTTCCCTGCAAAGTTAATTTGACCTACCATCATTGCTCAAGAGAAAAAGAAAAAATACTTGCAAAGCATCACCATATAAAGCTAACAAATGCTTCAAAATAGTACAACTACATGTTTTCCTACAAAAACAAGGTAGCCTGCTAGAAACAAGTGCCAATTTACATCATACACACCATCACTCAGTCATCATTGTCGACATGATCATACATCTACAAATAATCTTAATAAAGACATGAATTAGCATTTGCAATCCCAACTTTTCCAAGGGAACACTAGATGAGCTAGCAAGTTCTACTCAAGTACTCTGGCAAAGAATATGCAAATGCATAAAATCCTCTAGCATAGTGGCTTAACAAACAAAGCAGGGCCCTTGTGAAAAACTTGAATAGAAATCAAACTCTAAGATGCCTCCACAATGTGGGAACTCAACTCATCAATAATACAAATAGTGAACATGTAGAAAACATAATACGATAACAACAACACAATATAGAGAACATGGAAGGAAAGTTAAGGACAGCTGCACCAAAAATATCCAAACCTTAAGGTTAAAACTCACCTGCAACATACATCGATGGAAAATCAGTGAATTCAGATGTTTTAAAAACAAGATTTTCTCCATATAAATGCTATTTAAAATGAAATTATATTAATGAACAAAAGTGACCAAAGTATGTCACTAGAAATATAAAGTACAAGCAATAAGAGCAATTGAAGAGTGAGTGGAGCATCTAAGAAGATTAGCTTATTCTGCCTTGCCCTTGTGAAGACAGTATACACTAAAAGGCTAGATTATTCTCCATGTTTTCTACTTGTTCAGGAAGATGGGTATTTGTCATTCTATGGAAGTATGGTATCTAAATCCCTGGCTGTACAGTATCCTCTTAGGTTACTAATGCAATTGGGGTATTTGAATTTTGAACTATATTGTAGTTATTAAGTTAACAACCATGGAAACTTCATTTTTGGTTTGTGAAAAGGAAGAGAGGACAACAAAATTTTTTTCCTGTAAATTCTCTACGCTTTCCATTGACAAGGAGCAAATTTAAAAATAGAAATAGCAAAGATAGGGCATGAGTGATCTGAAGTAAGTATATATTCATTGGCTGTAATAATTAAGAAATTAGTTCATCCTAAGGAGGCGTGACAGGATAGGACCCAAATCCACAGCAGAATGTAAAGAGCCAACTCCTCAAATCTACCTTTTTATTAGTGAAACTGTTATATAGAAAAGAAAAAATGAAAATGGAATCGCCCTTACCAACACCCAGGGTGATGCAGAGAAGTTCAGTTATCATGCCCTGAACAGCTCCAATGACTGATGGTTTCTTGAAAAATATAACATCCAGGCAAGTCCATAGAAGAATGCTGGTAGCTGCACATATGTTAGTATTCAAGACTGCCATGGACGAAACAACATGTTAGTTTTTCAGAATTTACTTCAATCTGATATAGGATCTTAACTGAGAGAACAACATTACAGCATATCTACAACATATCAATCATGGACACAATAATGCAAGCACACAAGAGACACAGAGTTTACTTGGGGAAAACCATAAAGGTGAAAAACCCCAATAACTTCCTCAGATATAGATAGAGCAATGATACAACCCAAGCATAAGAGATAGACATCTCCTAGCAGTAGCTTCTCCTCCTCCACAAGTGCACCACTCTCCAAAGAGTGTGTGTGAGAATAGAATGATGAAATAGAGTGCCTCCCGCACTCTATTTATACTTGACTTGAATTGCCTAATAACCTTTACTAGGTCGGCCTCAACTTAACCACATAACACAATGCTGACTGGGTCGACACCCAATAGGGTGGTCTAATAACCCTTTGACCCACATGGACGACCCCCAATAGGGTGGTCTAATAATCCTTTGACCCACATGACTTATACAAGGCCGACCCCAACAAGGTGGTCTAATAACCCATCAAGTATAAGTTACGACACTTACAATATAAATGATGACACTTCCGTATAGAGGAATAATAACATCTCTATAGGAGTACAATATACATGGCTGAAATACATTCCGAAGTTACATATACATCAACACTCCCTCTTAACTAGGAAGGTATTTCTCGACATAGATCTGCTATCACAAGTCTTCTTCTCTGGATCATCATCAGCTTATCATCGTCCTCGAATCATCGTCATCGTCACTGGTGCTGCTATCTCAATCGCTCTCTGAATCTACTCGTCATAGGAAGTTCTACAGAGCTAGTCCTTTTTCATACTGGATGTAGGCCCACCACCTGCAGGTCTTCATCATCACTGGCCATATTGTGGAATCCTCAGGACTTATTACGTGCATCACAAAACCTAGCTGTAGCATCCCAGGCTGTTACAAGCACACAGCTCTACCTGTCGGATCTCCTAGGAGCACATTACGTGTGACCTCATCACAAAACCTGGCTGTAGCATCCCAGGCTGTTACGAGCACACAGCTCTACCTGTTGGGTCTCCCAGGAGCACATTACATGTGATCTCACCACAAAACCTGGCTGTAGCATCCCAGGCTGTTATGAGCACTCAGCTCTACCTGTTGGATCTTCCAGGAGCATATTACATGTGGTCATGGCAAAACCTGGCTGTAGCATCCTAGGCTGTTACAAGCACTCAGCTCTACCTGTCAGATCTCCCAAGAGCACATTACATGCCATAGGACAAAACCTCGAAAGAGCATCCTAGGCTATTACGAGCACACATCTCTACCTGTCAGATCTCCCAGGGTTGGATTATATGTCCTCCCAAAGCAAAACCTCGAAAGAGCATTTTCCAGATATCCCAGGGCCACATTACATGGCATGGGAAAAACCTCGAAAGAAGATCTGCAAACCTCCTAGGGCTGGATTATATGCTTATGTGCACAACCTGTCCACGGCCATAGAGTATCATCCTGATACTCTGCATACATCATCCTAATGTACATCAACACATGATCATCTTGATCATCATCACTGCATCGTCCTGATGCAAGTCATTTAGAGCATCGTCCTGATACTCCTCACACATGATCATCCTGATCATATAATGCATCCACTTGATGCATACACAGTATCTTCTTGATACATATCATCATACATGATCTACCTGATCATACAATGTATCCACCTGATACATATACAAATACATGATCCACCTGATCATACCTGATACATATCAACATACATGATCTACCTGATCATACAATGTATCCACCTGATACATTTACATATATATACACATGATTCAACTGATCATATCCAGCATCCAACATGATTCATATACATATAAATGATCCAACTGATCATATCCAACATCCAACATGATGCATACATATATATAAATGATCCAGCTGATCATACAGAGCAGAAACTAGAACATCATCCTGATGCTCATCATCCAACGCTTACATCCATAGCCATGTGAAGGATCCTCCTTCCACCATGCTTAGAATGGCTTCAGCAAATGTCTCCATCACTTCTTTCTCGAAGTGTCGTCAATCTGAAGAACACCAAGCCTCTCTATGAAGTACTCGAACTTCACTCTGGATAGTGGTTTCGTTAGTACATCTGCAACCTACTCATCCATCACAACATATAGGAGCTTCACTGCTCCTCTCTGCACCATATCCCTGATATAGTGATATTTTATCTCGATATGCTTTGAACTATCATGGAACACTGGGTTCTCAGACAGCTTCACACAACTCTGGTTATCATAAAAGATACCAGTAGCATCCAATGGGAGATCAAATAACTCAGACAGTAGCTTCCTCAGCCATACTGCCTCACAACTAGCCGAACAAGCTGCAACATACTCTGCCTCAGTTGTACTCAGCTACGCAGGACTGCTTCTTGCTAAACCAAGAGATCACACCTGATCCCATACTGAAGTAGCACCCAGAAGTGCTCTTCCTATCTGCAGCACTACCTGCCTAATCTGAATCAACATAACCTTGCAAGTTAAACTTTTGATTCGTATCATACTTGAGCCCATAGTCAACCGTACCCTTCAGGTACCTCAAAATATGCTTTACAGCAACCAGGTGAACACCTCCGGGATCTGTTAGGAACAGGTTCAATGTGTTCATCGCAAAGCAAATATCTGGCCTCGTGTTCATCAGGTACATAGAGGACCCAATCATCTGACGATACATCGTGACATCAACCGGATTAGATGAAGCATCACACAGAAGATTTAGGTTCGATGCCATAGGTGTGGCCATGGCCTTGCAGTCCATCATCCCGAACCTCTTCAGGATCTCTACTGCATACTTCCCTTGTCCAAGGAAGATCCCATCTGCACTCTGCCACACCTCCATGCCTAGAAAATAGTGCATCATCCCCAAGTCCTTCACCTCGAACTTGGAAGCAAGCTTCCTCTTGGTATCTGCAATCAAACTATCTTCTCCTATAACAAACAGGACATCCACATATAGAAGTAGTATCACTGTATTTCCTTCCTCAACCTTGTAGTAAAGGTTGGAATCCGCTTTACTCTTGGTAAAGCCCAAACTAGATAGAAAGCTGTCTATCCTACCATACCAAGTTCTACACATATATGACTTCCCATCATGTGTCTCAAAACCAAGTGGCTGCTCCACATACACTTCCTCTTCGACTACACCATTCAAGAAAGTTGTCGTAAAATCCATCTGGTGTATCTTCCAATTTCATCACTGCAGCCAGAGCAAGTACTGATCTGATGGAAGTGTGCCTGGCTATAGGTGTAGAAGTCTCTTCATACTCAATCCTTTTTTCTGAGAGAAGCCACGAGCTACAATCTTCGTTTTGTATTTCTCCATGCTACCATCTGCAACATGCTTGATCGTATAGATCCATTTGGAAGTCACAACAGACTTCCCTTCAGGTCTTGGGACTGCATCCCAAACATCATTCTTCATGATCGACTGGTACTCCTCGATCATGGCATTCTTCCCAAATCCTGGGAACTTCAATATATTCAGATAACTTTGTTGCTGAAACAAATGTTGTAGTCCTTCTTTTGTAGGTGCTCGTATACGATATTTCCTACAAAACAAGTTAAATTGCATGATTAGAAACTTCTCATAGTTTTCATAACAAATTCTTACATCTGAAGAAATATGTCATACATTCATGCAATTATCTTTAGCCAATGCTTCAATACAACATTTATCCATATCCTGTAACTTTCTAGATGCCTTCCAATCTCTACCAGAACATTGTTAAGAGTTTGCACTACTCCCAACATGTCAGCAAAGAGGTTTCATTCTAGATAAGTAGCAATGGAATGTTGTACAGTGCCATAGGTCACTTACCCATTACATGCATATTAGTAGTATACTGTTCATTATTGCAATTATTCTAATATGCATAATACACACCCTAAGTTTAGGAACATAAGCATATACATCATTGAACAATATTATTTAAACAAACAAATATGTAAGAAATGACAATTCAAATACTTATCTTTGTTTGGTTGTAGGGTGGACTCCCTCTTAGTCATTGCTTCCTTTCTGCAACTCCATTCTGATGTAGATTATGAGAAGTGGTTGACTCCCTCTGAATATCTGCATCCTTGCAGAAACTATTGGAGTGTGCTTCCTCTTGATCTTTGCTTCCTGGATTACTTGTCCTTGAACTTATATCCATCCTCGATCACTATGCATGCTTACAAGTATCATTATTGTGATATCCTCGAGATCTCATACATAATCATACATTTATTAGTATATTCTCAATACTATCAAAACACAATAATATTAAGCATGTATAGTTATGATCATTTCAAACAGAAATAATAAGCATTAGTATTCAAGGACTCTTATGGTTAGTCATATCATAAATTAAAGTAAGAAACATAATATGCCTAAACCTGTGATTACTCAAACCTATACTTTCATGACTCTTCTGGTTAGTCATATCATCAATTAAGGTAAGAAACATAATATGCATACACCCATTCAAACCTATGAATAATCATTATCAATCATGCCATGTATACTTATATAAGAGATCCTATCACAAGGTAGGATTCTAACTTGATATAGGGAAAACATACCTGGATTAGTATGTTAGCTAGTTATGTCTAACATACCCACATGATGTCTTCTTGTTCTCTTCAATGACTTGTGCCAGTAACCTGCATATCTCATAGGTTAACCATTATGGAACCAAATTATACATACCTCATAAATAGATCTTCTAAATGATCCATGACAATGGATGAATCTTTGTCTTCATGTCACCATGATCATATGTTCTTGAACTAGAACATGATTTGTCTTTCTTGGTGTACCTTTCATGTTAGCGAACAACATAAAACTCATACAACATCACAATGCATTAGTACAATCATAAGTGTCAAAACCTTAATCAATGAATATCTTCTATCATGTATTCATAATTTTATTAAGGTGATACGAAAAGTCTAGTAATTAATCAAGATTGTACTAACCGTAATGATATGAAGACAAACATATCATAAACTTAACCATGAACATAATTCGAAACATACCTGTAATTCATACCTGTCGAGATTGCTTGTAATCTTCTTATGTAAGGCCTTAGCCTCATCTCCCTCTGAAATGGGAACTTCTTCACTTATGCAGGTGACCAATCCATTTTCTTCTAGGATTAACCCAATCCACTTGATTTGCAGAAACTGGATCTTGAGCTGGATTGGGGTTTGTCAGGGAAACCCTAAAAATTCAAAATTTGAATTTCAAACTTCTGAAAGGATAGAAAGATGCGCCTTGATGAGCTGATCAACCTGGTATACTCAGAATTTGAAAAATGCAAAGTTTCACCCCTCAAAATTGCCTTTGAGACTTACGGATCTTCTGGACAGGATCCCGAACTAGGGTTTGATAAAGCCCACCCTTCTGCCCAACCAAAAGGTTCGATCCAAAGCTCTAAACTTCGATTTTTCTGAGGAGCTTCCATCCGTGGTCACAGACTTCAAAAATTCCAACTTTTGTAGAAGCCCTAATTTTCCACTTTTCCGATCAAAGTCCCAAATAGGGTTTGATCAAGCCCGGCCTTCTACCCAACCAAAAAATTTGATCTTGGTCTCTAAACTTTGATTTTGATGAGTAGCATTCATCCATGGTCTCCGATTACAAAAATACCAACTTTCTCCGAAACCCTAATTCCCAGAGCCATGAATGAAGGTGCTTAAAATCCAATTATGTTTTGACAGAAATATGCACATGATTATTTCTGGTGTAACTCCAAACTTTCCAATCCACAGGGCCTGAAATTTTTTCCTGTGGTATCCTGACTTGTCATCTCTCCAACCCCATAGGTATGACCTCAAATGTATTCTATGAGAGAGAGTTATGCCAAGTGTCGCAACGTAACCTGTTTATGGGATAAAACAGGAGAGCGAACTTGTACGGCATTCCACCTGTCACTAGTTCAATTTTGGCCTTTGAAAAAGTTACCTGAGAAAGTACAGTCCGTGAAATACCTGTCACCTTTTATGAAATTTAATTTGGAGCTTCCTAGCCCAAGTTATGACCTTTTTTCCTAGGTCACCTGTTTATGACTCAGATATGGAAGAGGCAGAAGCCCTAGATTGTACAGATCATAAAACACAAAGTACAACGAATTAGAAATTGTCCTTTGGAAAAAAGGTACATGAGGATCTAATATTCGATTTGTAAAAGTTTTAGATCTGAAAACTTCTCCAAAATGGATTTATAGCGAAAGTTCTACGATGACTGGTTTTTTCTATATCAAGCCCTAGCATCGCAAGTGCAACAAGTGTCATACATGCCATACCATGCCTTCTTTCAGTCTAGCTCTGATACCATCTTAGTTTTTCAGAATTTACTTCAATCTGATCTAGGATCTTAACTAAGAGAACAACATGTAAAGCATATCTATAGCATATCAATCATGGACACAATAATGCAAGCACACAAGAGACACAGAGTTTACTTGGGGAAAACCATAAAGGTGAAAAACCCCAATAACTTCCTCAGAGATAGATAGAGCAATGATACAACCCAAGCATAAAAGATAAACATCTCTTAGAAGCAGCTTCTCCTCCTCCACAAGTGCGCCACTCTCCAAAGAGTGTGTGTGAGAATAGAATGATGAAATAGAGTGCCTCCCGCACTCTATTTATACTTGACTTGACTTGCCTAATAACCTTTACTAGGTCGGCCTCAACTTAACCACAAAACACAATGTTGACTGGGCCGACACCCAATAGGGTGGTCTAATAACCCTTTGAACCACATGGACGACCCCCAATAGGGTGGTCTAATAACCCTTTGACCCACATGACTTATACAGGGCTGACCCCAATAAGGTGGTCTAATAACCCATCAAGTATAAGTTACGACACTTACAATATAAATGACGACACTTCCGTATAGAGGAATAATAACATCGCTATAGGAGTACAATATACATGGATGAAATACATTCCGAAGTTACATACACATCAACACAACATTGGAAGCATAAGGGCCGCCTCCATTAAACCCTGACCAACCCATCCACAAAAGTCCTGCTCCAGCCAGCATAAGCAACACATTGTTTGGAGGAAATCTTTCACAATCTTTAACCGATCTAGGTCCGACCTGTACTCCCCACCCACAAAATAAAACCAATCAGCATAAGCAATTTATGGTATAGACTAAAAAGAATTGATAGGCTACTAGGAGTATAAAAGAATTGTAACATACCCAATAAGCTGCAGTGAAACCTGCAATTCCAGAAGAGAGATGGATTACATAACCACCAAAAAAATCAATGACTCCCCACTAAAAGAGGAATACCCCTCCCCATATGTTGAAAGCTCCCATTGTATATGAAAAAGTGAGCCAGAGTGGCACAAAAACCATCCATGCCTTGATGTTCATTCTTCCAAGCAAAGAACCAGCCAGTAGGATCAGAGTTATAGCCGCAAAAACGAATTAGAAAAACACAAGGGTAGCCATAGGAAAAAAGGGCTCAAGAGTTGGTGTCTCCAAGTCTCCATTCTTATGATGGTGGAATGTTTCAGGAACTTTTGCTTGTTGGATGAGAAAATTTTGGCCAAGTGCAAGTCCTGACTTGCCCCAAAATGGAAGAAGTTGATCGCCAAATGACATTTTATAGGCCCAGGTGACCCAACAGATCAAAACAACTGCAAATGCATAGAGTGCCATGAATGCAAAATTGACGGCCCATTTCTTCTTCACAATGCTTCCATATAGAATGACAAGGCCTAGCATGCTATGCATTCCTACAATGGTTGCAGCTATCATTTTCCATGCATTGTCTCCTTTCTTAAGCCAATCTGGTACTGTTGTCCCATTCTGGTAGGCTACTAGCAGCCCATCCATGGCTGCTACAAACCAAAAAAATCAAATCCAATCACCAAATTCAAAGCTCTACACATAATCCATGAAAATACATGAAGTTAGTTGTCACAGAAACGCAATGCATTACAAGATTTCACGCTCTGCAAGCCCTTGCCTCTTCACACCATACCACAGGGGCTTCACCAAAAAGCCACAGAAAACCCTGGCCTCCGGCCGCAACGCGATTTCCCTGCAGCACTCTCATTTCCATTTCGAGGGACATTTGGCAGCCTGACCATATATAATATACCTCAACGTATTGTGTATTGCTCTATTAAATAAATAAAAAAACTAACCACCCTTAATATATAAGCAATATAATATCATGGGGGATTCACTCAATAAACCGATATCATAGCAAGTTCGTTCATGGCATATGAAACAATACCCCCTAATTTCACTAAATATTGGAAAATACCTTCCAAAATCGTTTTTTTACCCCCTCCCAATATGCCTTCCCAATTTTAAAAAACCCCTATTTTCACTAGATATTGTATGTATCAAATTTTTCATTAACATTTTTTATACCCATTTATATTTCTACCTAGTATATTGATATGATACCCCTCTTATGACCCCACATGCACTCTAGAATGCACCTTGATTCTTTCGATGGATATTGTGGATGCACATTACTTCACCCACAATGCAATTACTCAACCACATATCATTATGATTTGCAACATCTAATGGTCTGATGAAGAGATAGGAGATCACTTCTTGTATGTCACTAGAGCCAATACACATAGTACAACATTTAGATTGCATGTTGCAGTTCCCCAATCGCTGACTAAGCCTGTTGTGGGATAGGTATCCAAGCCCTCAGGGCCTATAGCAAACTCTAGGAGGCTGACTAAACCTCCCAAGGCCTGTAATAGGCACGAATTGTTGGGTATTCAAGCCCCCAAGGCCTATCGAGGGCCTATAACAGGGCCTGGAGGCTTAGAGCCTCCCAAGGCTATTGGTAACAACTGGCTGAGTGTTATTGGTAACAATTGGCTATCAATGACCATTGTCTCTCGACTATCATCGAATGGAAACCCTCTTCACCACGAAACCCCTGGCCTTAAGCATGCCTCAAGATGCGATTTCCCTGCGTACTGGTAAGTCCAAGCCTTGCCTCAACCCAATTTCTCATCCGGGCGTGATCCCGCCATCTCCATTTGGCGGATATTTGTCAACCCGCCCATCTAAAAATGACCCCAAAGTATTTTTGTATTGTTACATTAAATAAAAAAACCCTTTGCTCCTTAATATATAAGCAATATAATTTTTAGGTTTTCATGATTATTTAATACCCCAATATGAATGAATGTGATATTATATTTCCTTTTAGTGAAGCCCCCGTGTATAATATTATGGTTTTCATGTTTAATTAATACACCCAATATGAACGAACGTGGTATAACATTGAACCCCTTGTGAAGACCCCATGGGCCATGTACTGGTTTTTCATAATGATAGATGTTTCTTCATCTTGATCCCGTCGTTCCTTGGCCAACTGTTCTAGTAGGGTCGACACGACACTTTCAAATAATGCATATGCTTTGTTGAGAGGGTTTTCAATGTCGGTCCTCGACAGAATAGGTACCACTTGTTGGACTAAGTTTTCACACTTAGTAAAAAATGTAGATTGTGTCGCTTGAAGTGTTTCAATGCGCTCTTTGTCTTCATTCCTTCTTGGCCTATGCTCTGGGTCAATAACGTCAGTGAGAAGATCAATTTCTTCTTCTTTGGCTTGTCGGGGGTCGAAAGTGGCAATAGGACCTAGCTGATCTAGATGGACAGTAAGTAGAGGTTGTTGCTGGAGGTGTTGCAGGTGCTGCTGTTTTTTATGCTTTTCCTTTTCTTTTCTCTTCTTTTCTCTCCTTTGCTTCTTCTTTTTATTTTCTTTATTTTTTTCATTTTTCTTTTCGAGTTATGTCTGCTTTTCTACTACCTTTTCCTTGTTGGCAGCTTCTTTGTCTTGTGTTGCTTGGGTTTCTTCATTTTGCTGCTCTACTGGTGCTACAGGAGTTAGGTCAGCAATAGGAGCGGAGGGTATCTTGGTTGTATCAACTGGAAGTGGAGAAGTGACTTCATTCTGTTCAGTCAATGATGGGGAAGTGGTCGGTGGTGAGGTTGGTAAGTTGGATATGTCGAGTTCTGTCGAAGGAGAGGGGGGTAAGTCATAACTTCCGGTCAAGGCTGTATTTTCCTGCGACAAAGGTATTTCCTGGTTGTTTGTTGAAGCAGGTTCAACAATCAGTTATGAAACTTCAAAAAGGGTTTCCATAGGTACGTTGGTGGTATCATACTGGTCGGGGTCTTCCTGAACTAAAGGGGTCGAGGATGGTACCGAAGCGGGGTGGTTGACCGGTAAGGGTATAAAAGTAGATGTTTGCTGTGAACCAACATCACTATTAGGATCATGATTTTTCTCTAAGATAGTTTCAGTGTATCCAATAATGTTTGGGTTGGAGGCTGGATGTGGTGGTACTTGTTTGGACATGTGAACATCAGGTGGGGGTAAGTCGGGTTGTTGTTCAAGGTCGGCTACAACTGGTTTCTTTATAACCAACGTAGATCCAAATCCTAGGCTCTATCAAGCGTCGAGAGGGATCCAATCTCCCGAGGTGCAAAATAGAGCCTAGGATTCAAAAGTTACTTTAAAAAGTTACGGTATTACTTTGTATGTAGAATATTGTTTGTATGTTAAATAAAAAAAATATAATTTTTTTTATTATATATATATATATATTTTATTTAAAAAGTTAATAAATATAATAATAATAAAATTATTATTATATAGTTTTTTTTGTTTTATTAACTTTTGATGGGCTTGTTTTGTAGGGCGTTGGTGGCTGCGAGCAGGCCGAGGTGGAGGTAGAGGCAGCTTGGGAGTGTCGGTGCAGATGACGTGGAGGCTGATGGGGAAAGTAGTGTGGAGGGGGAAGGCGGTGTGGAGACAGCGGAAGGCCGTGGGGGAGCAGCCGTGGGGTAGCAAAGGGAGGGGGATAACGGAGGATGCGTGGAGGAGGAGACTGTGGGGAGCAGCGAGGGAGTGGGGGAGTTGCTGCGTGAAATTGGATGACAGAGGTGTGAAAGGGAGGGAGGATGGAAGCGGGAAGGGCAGAGAGTGTGATGGAAGGCTGGTAGGAGGTGTGGGATGATGGGGGTGGAAATATTGTGCGTAGAAGAGCGCGTGGAGGGGAGGACGAGCACGCAAGTGACGTGGGTGATGAAGAGAGGGGTTGGTGGAGTGGAGGCCCAAGCAGGAAGCTGCGTGGAGCTATGGAATAGTGTGGACGGAGCATGCAACGAGTAGCCAATAGTGAGATGAGAGTGGATGAAGGAGCTGAGTCCAAGCTCACCTGAGGAGTAGTGAGTTAGCTCTAATATTTTTTATTTGTTTATTATTATTATTATTACTGCTTTTAATTATTAATTTTAATTATTGGCTGACATAATATTTATTACTTTTTATGGCCGACAATATCGACAAACAATCGACTCACAAAATCTCTCTCATACTAACAAAGGTTATTTATGGCCGACAATATCGACAAACACTCGAATCACAAGATCTCCCTCATACTGGGCTGTAGAGTGCCTCTTGGCGCAATAAGCCTCTTCCACTCGGGTAGGATTGAAGGTAACTAGTTAATGAACTCTTGTAAATTGAAATCAATCTTTATTTTCGCTCTTAAAGGAGCAGGAAGCTGGTGTATAAAACTGGGGCTGAAAGTTGAAGATGTGGGTGGAGGTGTAATAGTGTTCGAAGAAGTCGGTATGATGACTTCTTCCATGACAACAGTTGGCCCGATGGAGGTGGTGGATTTTGGGTAAGGTCGACATGCGACTTTTCCGCAAATTTGACTTTCTTGCTTGGTGGCACTTGTACCTGTTGTTGTTCTTCCTCTGTAAGAAACTTTCCTAGCTGCTCAGAAACATAAATATTATTCTTAGTAGCATCTTCTAGTACTTGAGATGTGCAGTCAAAGAGTTTAGCATTATCGTCTTTTGTCGGTTCCTGGAGGATAAGCTTTCACTTTCCTTTTCCATGCATTTTGATTTTCCTAGTCCGTCTGGATATGAATATGTCGTCTTTGGATCTCTACAAGAGGATAAGCTTTCACTTAAAATTTAAAATTTTTTTGTGATTGTCTTTGGATCTCCACAATATTTTAAAAATATTGTCACAAACTATTGGGAGGAACATTTGTGTGCACCCTCATAAAGAAGGGAAATTTATGGAGTCTCTTCACCATCATAGACAAGCTATGGAAAAAGGTAGTGGTTTTACTATGCCAATTTATAATATTGCATTTGCCATCTTATCTGCCAACCCATTTTCCATTGAATATGAGCGGGCATTAGCTTTATAAATATTGATCCAAGCTCTTTGCTTTCTGCAAGCATTTCCTCCTCCATATTTCCTTCTTGTTACCTTTGGTTTCCTATCATTTTAAGGATATCCATAACTCCTAGGTTTAAATGCAATGTTGGGGCCTTTTTTAATCGGTCACTCATTTCATGTCTTACAACAATGGGATAGTAAATCTTATGTTACTGATACTCCAATTTAGGTGAAAAATAAATACTTGATGCTATATGCTACTTGAAAGGTGTGCATATTGTCGTTATACTACTATGACGGCAAGACTAATTGACATTGCATTGTATCTTTTTAACAAGACGACTGATATTGCAGCTCATTATTATGATTTGAGCAATTTTCCTCAGTGTGAGGCAAGGCGTGTTTTTGGAGAGGATTTACCTTAAGCGTAGTGATTCTGCAAGAGACTTTAAACTGAAATGTTATATTGAAACATCTGTGAAATTTGACTAGCAAGTAAAAAATGAAGATGCGTATTGTATTGTATTTTATTGAAAACTTTTCCTGATCTTATCGCAAACTTCATCAATGGAATTATTTTTAGCATAGTATCTATGTCCAAGTATTTGTCAACATCATGTCTATATATCTCTCTATGAATCATATATACAAGTATTCTCACAAAATACATCATATGCACATTACTCAGGAGCTATCCCTCCCAACACAGGAGAGAAGAGTCAACATCTCTGCGCTCTCTATGAATCATATATACATGTATTCTCACAAAATACATCATATGCACATTACTCAGGAGCTATCCCTCCCAACACAGGCGAGAAGAGTAAACATCTCTGCGCTGGTGCCCATTGTAGTATTGTATGGTTTTTTTGGTGAATGGATAAGATTGAATACCTATATGAACTTTTCTTGGAAAAAAATAAATGATGTCTACAATCATCCATAAATAATTAATATAATTAATAAGAGAAACAACAACACAACAATGGGATACCCATCTCACTACATCTCCCATTGAATACAATGCACATGCCTTATATGTATTTGCTATGACTATTGTTAAGTTACATTACATTAAAATTTTTCTTAATTCTATACAAGAATTTTGGTTCCATTTCCAAGCAAATTTAATGGCATTGTTATTCTCAACACTACAGTTAGGGTGTAATGCCCTGTTTTGACTTTACCACCTAAACCACCATTTCCCAATGTTGTTTCCTTCTTAGTGTGGAGATTTTTCAGTTTGATTAAGGGTGAAATAGCGAACCTGGGAAACACTTATGTGACAAACAAAGTGAAAAAAATGGAGCATGGGCAGATGATCACGTGAAAATAAGTCAACCTCAAACTCTAGGCCGAGAGCTTAAAAAACTCTAGGCCGAGAGTTTTGAGATTTAAAACTCTCGCCTGAGAGTTTAAAAAAACTCTAGGTCTAGAGTTTGAACCAATCGCCGCGCTGTATTCTTAAAAAAACTCTCGGATGAGAGTTTGAACTAAACTCTCGGTTGAGAGTTTGGAAGATATTTTTTCGACCGAGAGTTTATGGTAAAAAAAACCTGCGAAAATATCATGCATCTTTCTAGAACCTGCAACTTCAGCAAGCCCGAACCCCTGCAAATTTTAAGTATTATTTGTCGTACTTGGTAGCAATGGATTCATCTCTGAATCTAGTTTCCAATGATATAATAATTGTTTCATTTCGATTTGAATTACTGTTTATTAATAAATTTTTTCTAAACCTTATCCCTTAAGAATTTTATTACTTTGAAAATCACCCGAAATGAAAATTCAATATCATAAAAAAGACAACACCAAACAATTTGAAATTTCACAGAGATCATAATTGGCTCATCCTCTTCAAAAGGGTACTTTTATTTTTTCCAAGAAGAGTCACATTTGTAAGAAAATGTGAAGACAAAAACATGTGTCAATAATGCACCATTTTCTGAACATACGTTGTCTCAATAAATAATAAAAAATAGTTCCTAAGTCTTAAAAAACTCAAAATATAGTCCAGGATCTAGCGTAGTGTGTGTAGATTATGAGCCTACAATTTTTTCCCTAAAATGAATAACCATCTATCAAAAAACTGTCGTCAACACAGGTCACTCATTATCTATACCAAAAATTTTCAAGTATATGCCGTATGTTGACAACAAATTTGTCCCACGATATGTCCATAAAAAAATTTAAAAAACATACAAGTAGAAAGCTAATTCAATTCTCTAAAACCTTTGTGTTTACTTCAAGTTGAAATTCCTAAGGGAGATATGGGTTTGAAGAGGTCGAAGTTGAAAAACATAAAATTTAGCAGTTTTGTTTGTCAAAAAAAAGCCAAAATTGTTTCCCAACTTCATGTTTTCCCCCTTACACTGTGTAGATGTGGATTTATTATTTTTGGCATTTACATATATGAGTGTGCTGTTAATATGATGAATTATTCTTCTGTTTTGATTATGTCTCTAAAATGCAATTTAATAAATGATGGGTACCTAGATACCAAATTAAAGTTATATGTTGCATGGATGGATATGATACTAGGTGCATGGTATATAGGAAAATTAGTTTTCATCATTGTTCATTTTAATGAAATGTATATACATGTCAATGATTGCACGATATTCTTGATCTTGTGATTGGAGACTAACCTACAGGTTAAATGAGCTAAGTGATAGCTGAGTCCTACAAGGTTGAAGTACCACTGAGACATGGATTCTGGAAGATAAATGGTATGCAAGTGATGCATTATTGTTTAGCATGAGTATTTTTTTATTATCATGATGTGTGGGTGGGTGTGGGGTTTCAGGAAACTCAACTGCCCAGCTTGGTTATTCGATGACAAAACTTGAGTACAACAGTCGCAATGCAGTCACTATGCCAATGTAGACATAGTCCCTTGTTACATTAAGGGGGGTGGAGGCATTACCCATAGTTTATCCCCGAAACCCAGAGTCATGGGAGGGCTGTGCTACGACACGCTCCCTAAGGTTTGTGATGATGACTAGTGGTTTCCTGCTGGGGAAGCTTGGTTGATATAGTCGACACTTCCGCTTACGGGTTCTAACTAGAGCCGGTCATGGCGTGACACTTCAGGGTAGTCCAGCAGAGGAAGGATAGGATGTGGAAGTTAGATGTTAATTAGGTATAAGGAGGTAGGTATATAGGAACATATTGGATGTTTTGGAGGGAACTTAACTAACTGTGTGTGTGTTGAAACCTCTGTTTGATTCTTGTGTTGTAACTCAGTATAATACATTTGTGCCATAGATTATTATGACCTAAGTTAGTGGTGGTAGGTACCCTTCCTTGTAAATGATTAATTAAACTAATGTGAACATAAAGATAATGAAATGAAACCTTAAATGGATAACTCTTACAAAAACTAATAATGTGAAAGTAATTAGGTTATATGTATGCTCGTTCTACCTGCACGGACGATTATTATTATTAGTTAGCAAGTAAGCTTATGCGAGATAATGTTGCTTATAGTACACATCCGACCTGTGCATACACTGGCCACGCATGCACACTTTGCATATGTACGCTAGTATCAATATATGAATATTGGATATGTTAAATAATTGTATAAGTTTTTAGTAATAACTAAGTTGATTGCACGATGATCCAATAAAGATAGTGAACATTTAAGTTGTTAAGTATATGTGAACATTGTAATAAGCAATTGGTTAAGTATCGTCATTTAGAATTGTGGTATGGAAATTATCGTGAATAAAACATAAACACTGTTCCATACTACATCAAAAGACTTGTATTGTTTAATCGTTATTGTGATTGTTCAAAACACTTAAGGGGTGCATGGAAATTATCGTGAATAAAACATAAACACTGTTCCATACTACATCAAAAGACTTGTATTGTTTAATCGTTATTGTGATTGTTCAAAACACTTAAGGGGTGCATGTTTATTAAGAAAGAACATTGTGTTGGTATTAGGGTACTTGTCGGATAAACAAATAAATATCATTATTAATAATTAAACACTAATTATTAATATTAATATTATAATTATTATTGTTATTATTATTTTCAATTAGTGTTAATAATAAAAAAATGTCCTTTATTATTATAAAGCATAGTGGATCAACTCAATTATTATAAGTATTAATGAGTAAATCAACTCAATTATTATAAGTATTAATGAGTAAATTAAATAAAAAAGGGGATAAATCAAAGCATTTAAGAGAAGTTAAAAATAACTATTTGAATAATTAATTGGATCAAACAGTATTGTTATTTATTAATTACCAAGTAAAGTATTATATTCGGATGGATAATACATTGAGACTCTCACCAAAAACCAACTTGAAAAGTCAACACTAATAACTATTAAATTATTATTTTATTTAAATGTAATTAATGCCAAAATAGTGAGTGGGAATAGTAATTAACCCACCCTCTCTTGAAAATCCCAAGTGAACATATCAAATATTTTATTATTAATATATGTGCAACCCACTCACCCAACTAAATTAATTAACATTTATGTCATTTAACTGACAGAGAAAACATTTACCTAAAGATATATTATTTTATTATGATGAAATAAATGTTTGGGGTTTTGGGATTGAGTTGATGGGAGCAGTGGAGTAAGCAGCCTGAAGGCATGAGTAGGATGAAAGGGGTATTTAGGAGAGGAGGTGAACACTATGAAAGGATGAGAAATTTATGGGAAGGGAGGCTTCGAGGAGGGGGACAACTCGAGGTTGGAGGAAATGGAGGATGATGGAGAAACAACAGAGGAGCAGAGGTTTGTTTTTGATATTTTGGAGAAACATTGAACTGGTTGGACGGGTTGTACTCAAGTTTTGGGGTCGGGGGTCCAAGAAGAAATTCTTGGGGCTAGGAAGTTGGCGAGACTTTCCTAGTTGGCAGGGTGGTTAACCTCTTGTGGCGGGTTGAGTTTCTGTTATGTTCTCCTACAGGTATTTTACTTGTATGAAAGTTAGGGAAATTTAGGAAATGCAATAATTGTATGAAATGCTACTTATACATGTTCATATTTAGTTCTACTTGTTAGAATTGTTGTCTATAATTGTATGAAATGCTAATTATACATGTTCATATTTAGTTCTATTTGTTAGAATTGTTGTCTACATATATATAAGAGATTGCTGCTATCTATATCTAAACCCAGTGACTTTACAATACTACAGAAAACAAACAGGAGGTCCCAAACAAAACAACTTGAACAAATAAAAGATTTTCAAACTGAAATAGCCTTTCAAAGAGAAAATATTTCCATTCATTTAAACTAAGGACCTGGTGAAGTCCTTACATATGGTATCAGAGCCATAGGCTCGAAAACCAGGACCTTAGGGCCTACTTACAACCTAGACACAACTTGAACAGAAAATTTTGAAATTATTTATACACATAGCATCCTCAACCTCAACCTAGAAACTTGAACAAAAACAACCTGATGCAAAAGATAGAATAGATAATTACAATCGCAACCCTCTCAATTCCACCCAGCAGATTCTTAGTTACAGTGCACACAACTCTTGCTTCCTGCAAGAGAAAATATTAGCTTAGAAAATAAATAAAGCTCAGAAAATAAATAGAAATATTAAACAAAAGAAAAGACAAGCTTAGAAAATAAATAAAATAATCAGGCTACAATAAACACATTATTGCATGTATCAAGGATGTAAATGAAATAATGCAAACTATTATAAGATTGCAAAGGCAAGAATGTGTGAGTAATGTTTTCTTTACACCTCTTAGTTTGAATGGACATTTAGAAAATGAGTGTACACACTATTATCACCTTGACATATCCAACTTGTAAAGATAACTAGAGTCCATATAGCATTAGAAGTCAAGCCTCTGCTTGATTTCTTTCAGTTCGAAGCTAGTGCTTGCTGACTTAGGGCCCTACGGGAATCTCAGGGGTCAAAAGTGAATGAAATGATCTAAGGGTCAAAACTTGAATTAAAGAATGATTAATAGTGTCTTAAATTAAATCAAAGGTCATTTTTTTATGTTCATTCTGCAATTAAATTAAAATAACAAGCAGGTAGAAATGACCTCAATGCTGAAAAATATGCACAGAAAACTATGCAGAGAATTGTTATTTTGGGAATGCAACTCAATACAAACCTATGCTGAAAAATGCCTAAGTAAATACCTTGACATATCCAACTTGTAAAGATACCTAGAGTCCATATAACATTAGAAGTCAAGCCTCCGCTTGATTTCTTTCAGTTCGAAGCTAGTGCTTGCTGACTTAGGGCCCTAGGGGAGTATCCCTAAATGATCTCAGGGGTCAAAAGTGAATTAAATGATCTAAGGGTCAAAACTAGAATTAAAGAACGATTAATAGTATCTTAAATTAAATCAAAGATCATTGTTTTATGTTCATTCTACAATTAAATTAAAATAACAAGCAACTAGAAATGACCTCAATGCTAAAAAATATGCACAGAAAACTATGCAGAGAATTGTTATTTCGGGAATGCAACTCAATACAAACCTATGCTGAAAAATGCCTAAGTAAATGGGCAGAATCGAAATTACAGAATGCCGTAATGGAGATGTGATCCGTAGAAAGTGAATAGGAATCATTCCGCCAACCATTTAGTTTAGGTTAGCTCACATAAGAATGCCACAGGCAAGTTAAAAATTCTAATGCAAAATCTAGAAAATGAATACCACTTTAGTGTTTAATCTACTTACTCCAAGATTTTGTGTGTTTGGTATTGATAGACTACCATACATAAAGAGATCCGTTAAAATTAAGGTTTATATATCATGTTAGAATCACTCATACTTGGTGTATGCCCTTTCTTAAGACCCCATCCCTATTGATTTACATTGTCCCTTCTCTATTTGTTGCTCAATGGGTAGGATACTTCATGACAAGAAGGAAATAAGTCATTACAGACAGGAAACAAAATACATGGGCAGAACACCTTTATTTGAAGCTACAGAGATGAAATAGAACGCAGAGAAGGATAAAAAAGGAGAGTCGCAGCCAAAGGCAGGCTAATTAATGTGGCGTGTCAGATAGCACCGGATGGATCGTGTATAGAAATATAACATTTTAAGCTAATCATACACGTATATAGAGCAATTGGACTGCATTGCTAAGGCGAATAGAGCAGCAGCTTAGTGGTCTAGTAGTACATAGATAAAAGGTAGGTAATTCAACATTTAAACAAGAAGACAAATCCAATTTGGAAAAAAAAAATAGAGCAATCAGTTGGCCGAGCATTAAGTACTTGGATAGCCATAACAACCTACAGCTAGACAGAGGCCTGTACACAAAGCATAATACAATTAATGTCTAACTATCCGGGCAAAAGATTTGTATTGAAAGGAAACATCTATATTTTTTTTATATAGCCAGCATATACTCTCCAACATGCAACTACGACTAGCGTAAATGTGAGACAAATCACATTTGTAAATTGGACATCGACTACCATACAATATATATATTTTAAAAAAACCAATAGATGGCATTTTAGGGCTCAACAGCATCAAAAGCACCCAGCGCACAACATCAAACACCAAGCACATGGAGTAGGATCCCCACAAGGGGGTATAAATATTGGTCTTTGATCATCGAGCTCGAACTCCATGTTCACTATCTAGCCACCAAACCAATGTAAAGTCCAACTGTCAAGGAAGGAAGGAAAGGAGCCCACAAGGGAAATGTTCAGCACTGCGCATAATGAAAAAAACCAGAAACGCAACTCATCCCTCAGCTCGCAACTAAATCTGGCAAGATATCCACCCACTAATAAAGTATAGTAAGGAAGTGCTCTTCTTCCATAGGCATCTTACAAAGGATGGCATTAAGCAATGCAAGGATTAAGGAAGTTGGACCACTCATAGATTGCTAAGGCCCCGCATCTTGAGATCAGATATGTTATCAACATGTGGACAAGAAGCAGTGGAACTGAAACTGTTGAGCAACAGCTGAATTTGCCTTCCTTCTGCTGATCAACTCTATTTATTTGATGCTAGTTTAGACAATCTATCCTTCTGATATTTAGATATAGTTGCAAGGATGATAAACAACCTCCAGCAACCAATGTTGTGTTAGTTAATGTCCAACCAACAGTTATCAAAAGTCATTATTTTTCCAAATGGAGCCCAATAAAAATATGGTTCAGGTTCGTTATTTTACAAGACTGACTCTTGAAGAGTAATTTGGCTTTTTAAAGTTTTTTTTAACAAAAGTCATGAAAATAATATATTCAATTTAACAGTTATTAATGCATACATTAACCCTGCCATGATTTTCACTGAAAATATCAAGCTGGATTTCAAAGCTTAAAATCTAATATTGAATTATTTTGAACGCTTAATTGAACCTTGGTTACCATTAAAAACACAAAGTAACTAAAGAAGAAAAATATGTCAACAAGAAAATAAATAATGTGGCAGCGAAAACACTGAGTTACCTTACAAGGAATGATTATCATGCTCAAGGTCATCGTAGTGGTGATGATGGTGGTGGTCGTTAGAATGGTGAGGTGAGACATCATTATAATATCTTCAGACGCTATTGCTCAAAGCTTGCTTGACTTCATACTTTGAAGGTACCTTATCTGCATAAACACACAACAAAATTTAAAATAAATTGTTGCTTGTCACTATTGGAGTGGAATATTGGTTGTTTATGATATTCTGAGTATCTGGAGAATATGTATTCGAACTAAGTGAATGGAACCCTTGAATAATAATAGGAGAGAGCATCCTCTTCTGGGCATGCACTGCTCAGGAAGTAGGGTGGACTGTTGGGAAACCATGGAGCACATCATGGAGCACCATATCAATGGGGTGGGCAGCCAAGGCCCAGTCAAAGGAGGTGGTCGACCCAAGACTAGTAGGACCGCTATGGTTGTTGGCCACATTGTAGGAGAGTAAAAAAAAAGGGAAGACCAACCTTCGAGGAGGGGATGCAGATGGGAAGAGGGTTTTGCCTTGGGCGGCCTTGGAGCCATGACTTCCTATGGAGAGGGCAATGCTATTCTCGAGCTTCCTGTAGCAATTGTCCAATAGCTCCTAACATACCAATGTTTCCATACTTTGCATCTCATCCATCAGTGGCCTCAACGCCCAGGTTGTGTCTAGATGGAGTGAGGGAAGTAGGCCACTCGGCCGCTTCTATAAACTTGGTAACAAGATATATATATATAATAATAATAAGTAAACGGAACAACACTACATGTAGCAGCCCATCTGAGAAGGAGGCAGAGCTGCCCCTTACGAACAAGAGGAACACTAGGTAAACTAGTAGGGAAAACCAACATCACGAATACATAATGCTAAAGAGAACTACCTTTTCCATACCTAATCCAGGAGGGCGAGTAAGAACACCTTTGTAAAAGACATGCTCTGAGTTCAGGCGGATTACACCATAACTGCTGCACCTAGTTGCAAAGCTCATCCTGAGAGAAAACAAAAAAAATAGTTAAGAAAATGATGGGTTGATGGGGACTCATCTTATCGGCAGGGGTAAGACCCTACACGTGGTCAACATGCGTAAGATTAGATTAGGGTTAGGGTTGCACCATTTAAAAACTCTAGGGTAGGTTTAAATTAATTGCATTCTAAGTTAGTATATAAAAAAAATTAAAAAAAATTAAATATTTATTTTCTTTTAATATTGGAATGTAATTATTCAAATTAATTCATAATTTTGAATCAAACTTAAATATATATATATATATGATTTACTTACATTTTAGGTATTTTCAAATTTAATTATTTTGGATAAATTTTATTAAATTATATGCTAAGACTAAGATTAAATCTTGGATTAGGATTAGTAGAATTCTAAATGGATACTTAATTAACTTATAAATCAAATTTTATGATAAACCATATATAAGTTAAATGGTAAAGTTAATTTAAATTAGTTTACAAGCTTAGGAGACGAATCGAGTTAATTCGAAGTTAGGACAATTAAGTAACATAGTAGGTTTCATGCGGGAATCACGACAAGTGCGATCCCCACAGTAGATGTTGACATCGGTGACTACTTAATCCAGGAAAATGATGTGATATTGTACATTTTACCTAATACATATTGTCTTATCCCTCAATCGCGATGTTAAGACTTAATGTATAATGATGTGTGATGAGGGATTCCATTCCGTTATAGATCATTGACTATATGATGTCGTATGGATGAGAATCATTCCTCAAATGGCTTATACACAAAACTATGAATGTGTTATAATCGTCGATCTAAATAGATTATTGATGGATATTGTTTCATTTGACCCCAAACATAAACTAAACAATCAACCATAAAACCCCTTTTGTTTAAAATTATGACTTGAACATGATTCATTTTTTTTATTCTTGCGAAAATATAAGAATTTTGAAATGATAAGCTTCATGCTTTTAAAAAAAAATTATTCTTAGAAGAGTAGTAATTTGGCATAGCAGTGAGAAAAGATTAAATGTGAAATTTTATCGAAATGATGAATTTCGACAAGATTATAGTATCAATTATTGATTTGTCACGACAAAGCACAGCAAACGACATTACTAAGATCGAGGGAATGTCTTGAGAGAAGGGATATTTATTTTATTTTAGTTAAATAAACAAGATCTTAATTCCTTTCAAAGTTGTTATTATTGTCGAATCTTAAATTTGAAAGTAAAGTGGCGTATAAGAAAGAATAACGATGAGAAGTTACGATAAGAGTTGTCAAATAATAAGAAGGAAATTATACATAAAGAGGATAATAAGGTATAAGAAGATGGTATAAGAGGAAGCATACAGAATTAAGGGATGCACATTAAAGATATTGTTAGGATATTTAGACACTTAGGAGTTAGTTAAGATCAACTTGTGTAATATATCCGTTAGGGATAGTGTGTTTCTTTAGTATGCATTAGTATGCATTTGTAAATACTTAATCTGACGGCCACGATATGTTCCCGACATAAAGTGATCCGACGGCTCAACTTCTCTTAGATCAAACCTAACCTTGATCCGTGGCTTAACACCCGATTGGTCCATGATCTCTATTTAAATAGCATGGAGGGTTATTCTTTAGTTGATCGATTTTGAGAAGCTCATTTGTAACTTTCTTTCTTTGCATAATAAATTGTCCCGTAGAAGCTATTTGGTCGGGGCCGTGGAGTGTTTCCCTCAAGAGGGTTTAAACCACATCAAAACATCGGTGTGTTGATCTGTGATCTGTTTGTGTGAAGTGGTTGCTCTTGGTGTTCGGTCCTTTGGTAGTACCCTATGTTCCCGAACATGGTATCAGAGCTTTTATGAAGTGCCGCTTCCGGTTATGATCTAGATCTTGAACTGCTATTGCTGAAACTTGAAAGGGTTTCTAGTTTTGGTATTTCTGTGCATTTCTAGGCTATGGGAGGTGTTCCATTGTGTCTGGAGCATCATTTCCATTGGGAAATAGTTTTTGTTTGATCGAAAACGGTTCCCGGTTGCTCCAGAAACGCATATTTCATCAGATCTGAAAGTATAATGTTACAGTGACGCATTTTTTTTATTTTCTGTTTTAAAAGAAAAAATCTCATATTTTATCATTTTTTACTGTTAGATTTTTTGTGGGTTCGAATTGTTGCTTTCCCGTCTGCGTATGCTCTTTGCAGTGCACCTTGAGCGATCTCGGCAAATCAGAAACAGAAAGGGAAAGGGTTTTTTCTCGGCTGCATATGCTCTTTGTCGTGCACCTTGCGCAATCTCGGCAAATCAGAAATAGAGAGAAAACGTAGACTTTCTGGGCAAACTAACGAGATCTAACTCCACAAGTGTGGAAATTTTTATTTTTTTTTTTATTTGTGGTGTGTTTTGCAGGAAAAAGGGAAAGCACGCAAACCGAGCAAGAAGAGTAAAAAAAAAAAAAAAGGCCCCCTTTCTCATTCCCATATTTTACATACCTTTTAATCTAGCTCACTTGGTTCAAAGTTGCTTTATTCCTTAATAGGTCTTGAGTTCAAGTCTTAGGAAGTTACTTTTAAAAGAAAAAGTGCATGCAATTCTATTTTCAAGTTACTTTATTGTAAAAGTGCATCTCACTTAAATAATAAAAATAAAAAATACAAGTGAGTCACTTAAGTTTTTTTTATTGTTGCACTATTTGAAAGTAATATCATTGTAAAAGTGAAATCACTTATTTTACAAAAGTGGTTCACTTAAAGCAACTTTCCTGTAAAGTGATTGTCAAAAGTTTCATCTTGGGAAGAGGGGAGTTCTTTTTTTTTTGTTGGACATTCTCTAGCTGCCACGTCACTATTGGGGACATCTTCAACAGTTTCCTTGTTCAAGCATAACTTCATCATACAGTGTCAGTTTTCAGTGCCATTTTTTTTTAAACCGCCTATTTTTTCGAGCTCTTCACATCCAGACTATTGGTTTCTGCTTTTACAGCCATTAATTTACAAATATGCCCGCCCCTTGTGATATTCTGCTTAACAGTTCCAACTATTTCTCATGGAAATCTCGTATGGAGGATGTTCTACGAAGTAGGGGACTTTTCAGAATTACAACAGGGAAAGAAAAAGAACCCACTGATGATGATAAGAAAATAAAATGGGCAAATAGATGTGATGAAGCTCGTGGATTGATTGGGATGTCAATCTCTACTGATTTGCGATTCCACATATCTGGAATTGATGAACCTAATGCTTCTTGGGACAAGTTGGAATCTGTATTTGGTAAACACAATGAAATTCGAGGTCACCAACTCGAAAATGAGTTGATTTCTTTAAATCCAAGTGACTTTTCATGCATTCAAGATTATTTATCTAAGTACAAAACTCTTAAACTCTTATGTGCAGAATGTAAGATTGAGAGGGAAGACAAACAATGCATTTATCATATTCTTTCCAAACTTGGACCTGCATATTCTGTTTTTGTATCTACATTTTACTCCATGAAAGCATCCTTGAATGCAGCTAGCTATCAAGAGCCTAGTCTTGAATCCTTTTGTGATTCCTTGATTAGAGAACAAGATAAACTCATTCATCTTGGAATAATCAACAATGCAGATACATCTGGGAAAGCCTTATTGTCCCAATAGAAAGAAAAGTCCAAGCCTCCCAAGAAACAAAATTTTTACAATAATAAGTCAAACAAGGGTCCAAAACCCTCTCAGTCAGCTCCTTCTTTAAAAAATGATAAAGGATCCAAGCCAAAAGGCAAGAAGACTGAGCGTCATTGCAACTATTGCGGGAAAGATAATCATGATGAATCTAAATGTTTCAAGAAGATGGCAGCCTTGGAAGCAGCAATGAAGAAGCACCACATCAGCCTAGATTCGTCTTCAGAATCTGCCTCTCATGGACATGCACTTTGTGCTTCTGGTTATTCTTATAATGCATCTTCTTCTTCTACTTCAAATGAATGGCTCATTGATTCTGGAGCATCTTATCATATGGCTAAGGATCAAGCCATCTTTTATACTATGCATGAATGTAACACCAAACAAATATTTGTTGGTGATGATAGATCTCTAAGTGTTGTAGGAGATGGAACAGTTCCAGTAGATAATGGTCATTTTAGTGATGTACTATGTGTTCCAAGAATTTCCTGCAATTTGTTATCAGTCTATCAGATCACTCATTCTGGTGAAGGTAAAACTGTGACCTTTACACCTCACCAAGTTGTAATCAAGGATTTTAAAGATCCTCAACAGGTCCTAGCTACCAGAATTGTTGATGATATTACCAGGTTGTACAAGTTTAACAACTTTGGGTCATCACCTTTCCCTTCAGTTTTTGTTGCTCATAGTGATAACTTGAGCAAACTTTGGCATGAGCGATTTGGTCACTTAAATTATCGCTCATTGCAACAACTATGTAAAGAAAATATGGTGACAGGTCTTCCGATGGTATCTTGCAGGGATGGTGTTTGCTCCAGTTGTGTACTCGGAAAACATCATCGGGACAGTTTTGACAAACGTGCCTTTTGGCACGCCTCGGTTCCCTTGGAGCTTGTGCATAGTGACTTGTGTGGTCCTCTTCCATCTGCTTCCTTTTCTGGTTTCAAATATTTCTTAACTTTAATTGATGATTACATCAGACGCACTTGGGTTTATTTCCTAAAACTTAAGAGCGAAGTATTTAACATGTTCTTGGCCTACAAGGCCCTTGCTGAAAAACAATCTGGTCATCAAATTATTAAGTTAAGATCTGACAATGGAGGAGAATATGTTAACAAACAGTTCACTACTTTCTGCGCTGAACAAAGCATCCAACAACAACACACTGTTCCATATACACCACAACAAAATGGTGTAGCTGAGCGAAAGAACTGCAATTTAAAAGAAATGGCTAATTGTATGATCCAATCTAAGGGACTAAGTCTTCAATTTTGGGCTGAAGCCATTAATTGTGCAAATTACATAGTTAATCGCACCCCCATTAAAGCATTACAAGGTATAACACCGGAAGAAGCATGGAGTAAAACTAAACCTGATGTAAGTCACTTCCGTGTGTTTGGTAGTGAAGCATGGGCTCACATTCCGGATGAAAAACGGAAAGCATTGCAGCCTAAAAGTGAAAAGTGCATATTTGTTGGATATTCTGAAGATGTAAAAGGTTATAGACTTGTTCAACCACATTCTCATGATATAATCATTAGAAGAGATGTTAAATTTGATGAAAATATCTTGGCCTGCGAGCCTAACTCGGCGATTGTGCCATCTTTGGCCTGCGAGCCTGATTCGGCGTTTGTGCCTTCTTCTTCTTCTTCCAACTTCCTTGACAGGTTTCCAACTCCAGTTTCTGATGATGACAGTGAGGATGAAAATCCACCTCTTCCTGCTCATGTTCCTCCAGTTGCACCAGCACAAGTGCTTTCTTGATGGGTCCGTTCAACATGTGAAGTAGCTGGTGATCTTGTCGGTGATCCTAGAGATCAACGTCGAACACGTTCTCAGTTTCAGCGAGCCTCTTCTCTTTTGGCTCAATTTTCTGAGAATCATGATCCAGAGACTTTTGCAGAAGCTTCAGGGAATCCAGATTGGGATGCAGCCATGGATGAAGAATATCGTTCCTTAATGGCGAACGATACTTGGGATCTTGTACCTCTTCCAAAAGGAAGAAAACTTGTCAGATGTAAATGGGTCTACAGAACTAAGTATGCATCAGATGGAAGTGTTGAAAGACTTAAGGAAAGGTTATTTGCCAAGGGTTTTTCCCAAGTTGAAGGGATTGACTACAATGAAACCTTTGCTCCCGTCGCAAAAATGAACTCCATCCGCCTTGTTCTTTCCCTTGCAGCCTTACACAACTGGGAAGTCCATCAAATGGATGTCAAGTCTGCCTTCTTACATGGTGATTTACAGGAGGAAATTTACATGGAACAACCTCCTAGCTATGTTCAGAATAACTCTAGCCTTGTCTGCCGCCTTAAGAAATCCTTATATGGCCTTAAGCAAGCTCCTAGAGCTTGGTATTCCAAAATGGATAACTTTCTCCTTGACATTGGTTTTTCTAGATGCCATTCTGACCCCAATGTCTATACCAAGAAAGTAGGAAACCATCTCATCATACTTGTTCTATATGTTGATGACCTTATTCTTACTGGTAGTGACCCTAAGCTTATAACCCATGTGAAATCCAGTCTTAAACAAAATTTTGAAATGTCAGACTTAGGACATTTGCATTATTTTCTTGGTCTCCAAGTCATGCAAACCAAAGAAGGAATCTTTCTTTCTCAGTCTAAGTATGCTTGTGACCTTCTTCGTCGCTTTCACATGGAAGATTCTACACCAACCCCTTCTCCCTTCCAGTCTGAAGTCAAAATTTCTTCCACTTGTACTTCCCCTGAAGTCGATGCCACCTTGTATCGTCAGCTTGTTGGTAGTCTCTTATACTTGACTCATTCCCATCCTGACCTTTCCTTTGCCGTTGGTCATGTTGCCCATTATATGCAGACACCTCATGAAAGTCACTGGAAAGCAGCTAAAAGAATACTTCGATATATTCAAGGTACAATTCAGTTTGGGATTCATTACAGTACAGGGGGGAAACCTTTGTTGGTTGGTTTCACAAATTCAGATTGGGCCGGCAATCCTGATGATCGAAAGTCTACTGTAGGTTATGTTTTCAGTCTGGGATCTGGACCTATTACTTGGGCTTGTAAGAAACAACAAGCTCTTGCTCTTTCTTCAGTAGAGGCAGAATATCGAGCAGTAGTTAATGCCAGTCAGGAAGCTTTATGGCTTCAACAGATCCTTTCAGAGTTTGGATTCGAGTAGCAGCAGCCTACTCCACTTTGGTGCGACAATCAAAGTGCCATCAAGCTTGCTAAAGATCCAGTTCTACATCAACGCAGCAAACACATTGAGCTACATATGCACTTCATCAGAAATCTTGTTCATGATCGTGTTCTTGAAGTGCTCTTTTGCCCTACAGATGATCAAGTTGCAGACATCTTCACCAAGTCTCTTACAGAAGCGAAGTTTTCTAAACTTCGATCTATGTTAGGAGTTCAGGAACTTGTCATTAAGGGGGGATAGGCTCTAATGCCTCCTTCCTTCTCCTAATAGTGTCACTTTTATAAATCCTTCAATCCTATCCCAATTTGTTCTTAAGGGGGGATGTTACGATATTTAGACACTTAGGAGTTAGTTAAGATCAACTTGTGTAATATATCCATTAGGGATAGTGTGTTTCTTTAGTATGCATCAGTATGCATTTGTAAATACTTAATCCGACAGCCACGATATGTTCCCGACATAGAGTGATCCGACGGCTCAACTTCTCTTAGATCAAACCTAACCTTGATCCATGGCTTAGCACCCGATTGGTCCATGATCTCTATTTAAAGAGCATGGAGGGTCATTGTTTAGTTGATCGATTATGAGAAGCTCATTTGTAACTTTCTTTCTTTGCATAATAAATTGTCCCGTAGAAGCTATTTGGCCGAGGCCGTGGAGTGTTTCCCTCAAGAGGGTTTAAACCACGTCAAAACATCGGTGTGTTGATCTATGATCTGTTTGTGTGAAGTGGTTTCTCTTGGTGTTCGGTCCTTTGGTAGTACCCTGTGTTCCCGAACATATATGTAATCATAAAAATAAATCATGTAGAATATTATAAATGCAGAAGGGAACCTATGGGCATAGCAAGGATATATTAAGTGGTGAGAATGTAGGATGTCTAAGAGTTATAAATTACACATGAAGAACTATGAAATGAATGATGTGCAAGATAATATGCGAAATAATGAAAAAAAATTGGAAGAGTAGTGGTGCAATATAATGGTTAGGAATGCAAATGGGTAATGGTTAAAAGGGTTGAAGGTATTAATGATATCAATAGGTAAATATATGTGACAACTAAATACAACATAAATTAAAGTATGCAAAAGACAATATGTTTAAATTACACATAATTATCATAAGAGCTAGTGTTAGTGATAGGAAGAGTGGTACAAAAGGAAGAGATCTTTCAAGCCTAATAATAAGAATTAGTGTAGAAACAAGTGAATGGATAAATGACATTTCTATCTTCTTATAGCAAAGGATATGGCGAGTAGGGGGTAGGTTGACCCTTTGTTGAACTTCTAAGGTGACTTAGCTAGAGGAAAATCTTGAGGGGTTAGAGTTCACCATGGATAATGTCAATGTAGGCCTGATGTATAACTATTAATATTGCGAGGTATAAAATTAGAGGAAGAATATATGAAGAAATATAGTTATAAGAGTGAGAATTGCATGGTAGTATTATAGATTGTAATGATGGCCCTTGTAGGAAGTAAAATTTTAAACATTTCAAACATCTGGTATTACCCTTGCTAGTAGGCATATCTGAGCATCTGTGACGAACATTGTAATAAGATTGTGTCCTAGTTTTAATAACACACATCCCAAAAGAATTTATGACAAAATTAATTAATTATGAAAAAGGATGGGTGTATTTACAACATCATTGCAGGGAGTAGGATGAGTCCAAATAACGAATTTCTAGCCAATTGAGTTAAGGTGAGTATTTATGATTGATTCTAGTAAGCCATGTTTTTGCCTTGTAAAGATAGGCTAGGTAATGAATAACAATAGCTTAGGCTGGCAAGATAGTACAAATCCTACAAGGCATGTGTGTAGGCATGGTAGGTTGACACTCATGGTGGGCATGAGTTGTTTGCATTCTCCATAAGGGGGAATTTGGTGTCAAATTTGAAACCATATATGGATGGGTCTATCTCGAGACTCGTAAATCAAGATCACCTCGAAATTGTCGAGTAATAATATGCAATTCATTGATCAGTAAATGGTGTAAGTCAAAGTGAAGTTCACTTGAGATGGGAACCAAGGAAATAATCGTGACAACATTTCAGAATCAAACTAAAAGTTATGTAGAAGACACGGTCTTCCTATAAATCACATTAAAGAAAATACAATGTAATTTAACAAGAATGTTAAGTATCCCATGGATAAGTCTAGCAATGAACCTTGATTAGGACAAATCAACAACCTATGCAAACATTAAACAAAATAGAAGAACACTTCCCTTGTGATAAAATGAGTAAATTTTGTGGAAGTCGTTATGTCTAAATGAGAGGAGGACCATTGTGGCAAGTATACCCCAGGTTCTTCCACTTAGGAGGAAGCACAGACCACGTGTCGTCATTTCCCCATGCTACTATGATTATAACTTTGGGACGAAGTTTCTTGAAGGGTGGGTGTATGTAATGCCCCGTTTTGACATTACCACCTGAACCACCATTTCCCAATGTTGTTTCGTTATTAGTGTGGAGCTTTGTCAGTTCGATTACATTGTGTACATGTTGATTTATTATTTTCGGCATTTACATATATGAGTGTGATGTTAATATGATGAATTATTCTTCTGTTTTGATTATGTCTCTAAAATGCAATTTAATAAATGATGGGTATATGGATACCAAATTAAAGTTATATGTTGCATGGATGGATATGATACCAGGTGCATGGTATATAGGAAAATTAGTTTTCATCATTGTTCATTTTAATGAAATGTATATACATTTCAATGATTGCACGATATTCTCGATCTTGTGATTGGAGACTAACCTACAGGTTAAATGAGGGCTGGTGCAAGGTAGTGATACCCAATTATGACACGTTAGTTGCAATGACATTCTGGAAAAACAGAAATATTATCATTAAAATGAATTATTAGAGGTACCTACAAATTTTTTTGGATTAGGTGTAAATAGATGAAACGTAGAAAAACGGATGACCTTCCGGAATATATAACTTTTATTTACGGACAAGTGGTATAACCACCCCAAAATGTCATTATTCGAAGATTGGTACGTTATTTGTTTTCTCAAACATAATGCACATGTTTTTGTTGAGCCACCCGTTTGCTATGTAAATTTTCAATTTACAAGAAAAAAAATATGTAGAGGCGTAGGCAACAGAAGAATCTTGTGCGGGTCTATTTTTCCAAAATTTTAAAAGTAAATTGTATATATTTTTTAAATTACCGAAGTCAGTGAAGCCCTAAAACGACATGGTAAAGTGTTGAGACACCATATCATGGTCTAAAAATAATCAAAATACTTTTTTTTTTAGGTTGTAGGTATTTTCGTGCTCTTGTGCGGGTTCTCTTCCGTTTTCGAAATAGGTAAGCCAATCAAAAGTTATAGGCCAAATAAACGACCTATGTTTTTTACAAATTTGACATGAGTGTAGTTAAAAATGAATTAAAAATAGAAAACAACAACAGATCTACTAAAAAATTATATCTTTAGAATCTGAACACAGAGCTCGACAAGCATGTGCAATTTCATCTGCAGTGCACTCATGGAGCTTATGTGGAACTAGTTGCGAAAAACTGAAAGTTACAGCATTTGATGTTTTCTAACATAAATCAGGCATAAATCAGACCGAGCCTCAAGGTGCAATCCGAAGCTAATTCCAATCCTGCAAGGGCACCAAAAACAATTTGAATTCAGGCTCGCGTGCATGTAGTTACGCAACTACGCGCACGCGCAAACACGCGCATGCATGATGGACAATGCGCACGCATTAATAACAACGTGCACTCATCCTTGCGCGTATGCGCTATTGTATGCCTTTGTATGGTTTATTTAATTTCCTTTGTCAAGGGGATACATGAAGTTGATGAAGATGTGATGATGAAGAAGATGGCGATGATGGAGATGCTGATGAGGAAGGGGGAGATGACAATGATGTTGAATATGTCGATAATGATGAAGATTTTGATAATGATGACAATGGTGATGAAGATGACGATGAGGATGATGAGGATGATGGTGATGATGATTAGGATGATGATGATGGTGATGAGGATGATGATCATGATGGTGATGAAGATGATGATGATGATGATCATCATCATCATCATCATCATCACCATCACCATCACCATCATCATCAACATCTTCATTATCATTGTCATCTCCCCCTTCCTCATCAACATATCCACCATCGTCATCTTCTTCATCATCACCACCTTCATCATCATCATCATCATCATCATCTTCATCACCATCGTCATCAGCATCAACATCTTCATCTTCATCTCCATCATCATCATCTTCTTCATCCTCATCACCATCATCATCATCATCTTCGTCATCATCATCATCGTCATCATCAACACCATCATCATCATCGTCCTTCTTCCTCATCTTCATCAACATCTAGGTCATCATCTTCATCGTCAACGTCATCATCATCATCATTATCATCCTCATCATCAACATTGATGGTGATGATGATGATGTTGATGATGAGTACAATGATCATCAACATCATCATCATCTTCATCATCGTACTCATATCCATCATCATCCACCACCATCATCATCATCATCATCATCATCTTCGTCATCACCCTCTTCCTCATCATCATCATCAACAACATCTTTGTTGTCATCATCATCATCATCATCATCATCATCATCATCATCAATGATGATGATGACGATACGAATATGATGATGATGATGATGAAGAAGATGACGATGACGAGTATGATGAGGATGATGAAGATGACGATTATGATGATGAAGACAATGATCATCGTGACCATGATCATATGATGATGATGATGGTGGTGAGGATAATGAAGATGGCGATGATGATGACTAATCAAGATGATGATGACGGATATGATGATTTTGATGATGATGATCATATTCATCATCATCATCATCATCTTCATCATCGTACTCATATTCATCATCATTCACCACCATCATCATCATCATCATCCTCGTCCTCACAATGATTATGATGATGAAGATGATGACGATGATGATAATGTTGTTGATGATGATGAAGATGCTGCTGATGATGAGGATGATGTGTTGCATATTCGTCATCATCTTCATCATCAACATCATCATCATCATCACCATCATCTCCATTAAATTCATCATGATCATGATCATCATCTTCGTCACCATCCTCGTCGTCATCATCATCATCATCATCAACGTCATCATCATCATCATCCTCATGCTCATCCTCACAATGATGATGATGATGATGATCATGTTGTGGTTCATGTTGTGGATGATGATGATGATGTGTTGCATATTCGCCATCATCTTCATCATCAACATCATCATCATCATCATCATCATCATCTCCATTAGTCATCATCGTCATCATCATCATCATCAACATCATCATCATCACCATCTTCATCATCATCATGATATTCATCATCATCATGACGAAGATGATGATGATGATGATGATGATGATGATGACGATGATGATGGTGATGATGATGATGATGATGATGATGACTAATGGAGATGATGATGATGTTGATGATGAAGATGATGACGAATATGCAACACATCATCCTCATCTTCATCATCATTAACACCATGATGATGATGATGATGAAGAAGAAGAAGATGGCGATGACGATTATGATGAGGATGATGAAGATGACGATTATGATGACGAAGACAATGATCATCATGACCATGATCATATGATGATGATGATGATGGTGAGGATGATGAAGATGGCGATGATGATGGTGAGGATGATGAAGATGGTGATGATGATGACCAATGAAGATAATGACGACGAATATGATGATTTTGATGATCATCATCATCTTCATCATCATCATCATCATCTTCATCATCATACTCATATTCATCATCATCCACCACCACCATCATCATCATCATATTATCATCATCATCATCATCATCCTCGTTCTCACAATGATTATGATGATGAAGATGATGATGGTGATGATGATGATCATGTTGTTGATGATGATGAAGATGATGATGGTGATGATGATGATCATGTTGTTGATGATGATGAAGATGATGATGATGAGGAGGATGATGTGCTGCATATTCGTCATCATATTCATCATCAACATCATCATCATCATCATCATCATTATCATCATCTCCATTGGTCATCATCATCATCACCATCTTCATCATCATCGTCGTCGTCATCATCATCATCATCATCATCATCATCATGACGAAGATGATGATGATGATGATGATGATGATAAGGATGATGGTGATGACGAGTATTATGAGGATGATGAAGACGACTATTATGATGACTATCATCATCGTCATCATCATATGATCATCATCTTCATCATCCTCAACATCATCCGCGTCCTCATCGTGATGATGATGATGATGATGAGGAAGTTGATGATGATGATGAAGATGTTGATGATGTGCTACATATTCCTCCTCATCTTCATCATCATCATCATCACTGTCATCATCATCATCTCAAATTATTCATCATCATCATCATCCTCATATTCATCATCATCCACCACCACCACCACCATCATCATCATCATCATATCATCACGACTAATCATGAAGATTATGACGATGAATATGATGATTTTGATGATGATGATCATATTCGTCGTCATCATCATCATCATCTTCATCATCCTACTCATATTCATCATCATCCACCACCACCATCATCATCATCATCATCATCATCCTCCTCCTCACAATGATGATGATGATGATGATGATGACGATGATGATGGTGATGATGAAGATGATGATGATGACGAGGACGATGTGCTGCATATTTGTCATCATCTTCATCATCATCATCAACATCATCATCATCTCCTTTAGTCATCATCATCATCACCATCTTCATCATCATCGTCGTCATCATCATCATCATCATCTGCATGCTCATCCTCACAATGATGATGATGACGACGATGATGAAGATGATGATGATGATCATGCTGTGGATCATGTTGTGGACGATGACGAAGATGATGATGATGTGCTGCATATTCATCATCATCTTCATCATCAACATCAACATCATCATCATCATCTCCATTAGTCATCATCATCATCATTATCACCATCTTCATCGTCATCATCATCATCATCACCATCTTCATCATCATCATGATCTTCATCATCATCATCATCATCATCATCATCATGAAGATGATGATGATGACAACGATGAAGATGGTGATGATGATGATGACAATGATGAAGATGGTGATGATGATGATGTTGATGATGAAGATGATGACGAATATGCTGCACATCATCCTCATCATCATGATCATCTTCATCATCATCATCATCACCATGATGATGATGATGATGATGAAGATGGCTATGATGAGTATGATGAGAATGATGAAGATGCCGATTATGATGACGAAGACAATGATCATCGTGACCATGATCATATGATGATGATGATGATGGTGAGGATGATGAAGATGGTGATGATGATGACTAATGAAGATGATGACGACGAATATGATGATTTTGATGATGATGATCATATTCGTCATCATCATCTTCATCATCATACTCATCATCATCATCATCATCATCATCATATCATCATCATCATCCTCGTCCTCACAATGATGATCATCATCATATCATCATCATCATCCTCGTCCTCACAATGATGATGATGATGATGATGATGATGATGACAATGATGAATATGATGATGATGATGATTATGATGAAGATGATGATGAGGACGATGTGCTGCATATTTTTCATCATCTTCATCATCAACATCATCATCATCATCATCATCATCTCCATTAGTCTTCATCATGATCATGATCATGATCATGATCATGATGAAGACTAATGGAGATGATGATGATGATGATGATGATGATAAGGATGATGGTGATGATGAGTATGAGGAGGATGATGAAGATGCATATTATGATTACTATCATCATCATCATCATCATCATCGTCATCATCATCATATGATCATCATATTCATCATCCTCATCATCATCCGCGTCCTCACAATGATGATGATGATGAGGAGGAGGAGGAAGTTGATGATGATGATCATGTTGATGATGATGATGAAGATGATGATGATGTGCTGCATATTCCTCCTCATCTTCATCATCATCATCATCACTGTCATCTCCAAATTAGTTATCATCATCATCACTGTCATCTCCAAATTAGTCATCATCATCATCGTACTCATATTCATCATCATCCACCACCACCACCACCACCACCATCATCATCATCATATCATCATGATGAAGACGATGATGTGCTGCATATTCGTCATCATCTCCAACAACATCTTCGTCATCGTCATCATCATCATCATCATCATGAAGATGATGATGATGATATGAAGATGATGACGAAGATGGTGATGGCGAGTATGATGACGAAGACAAAGATGAATACTATGATGACGAAGACAGTGATGATCATGACCATGATCATATGATGACGATGAAGATGGTGATGATGGTGACTAATGAAGATGATGATGACGAATATAATGATTTTGATGATGATCATATTCGTCATCATCAACACCTTCATCATCATACTCATATTCATCATCATCATCATCATCATCATCATCCTCGTCCTCACAATGATGATGATGATGATGATGAAGAAGTTGTTGATGATGATCATGGTGTTGATGATGATGAAGATGATGATGATGATGATCATTATCATCATTATCATCGCTATATACATCATCATCATTATCATCATTATGATTGATGTATACATCATCACTTTATACAACATTAATATATCTACTATGTATTTAATTATTCTTGATGTAATACATATGTTTCTAATTGAAAATTAAATTAATGTTTTGAAATCAAAATACACAAATTTGTAAATATACCCTTAAACCCCTAAACACCTAGAAGCACTTGAATGCACTTAGGGATTATGGGTTAGAAGAGGTCCTAAAGGCCTTTATGGGGGAGGGGCTCTTTATGGGGAGGGGCTCTATGCATAACTCGACACATTTATATCTGTTGGACAATAAATACAGTGAACATTACCCACCAAACATTACAATGTTCAATAGGGACATGCACGTGCTAGATGCGTGCACGCGCCTCTGGCGCGTGTGTGTCCCTGTTGAACATAAAATTTAGAAAATCACCCACGTTCTTTCTCCTGCATTTTTTTCCTCATTCATCGCGTTCTCTTCGCTGGTTTCACGCACAGTCCAACAAGCATTTACATGGTAGATTGAATTCATACACCATTTGGTGCTTCCTTCACCATTTGGATAAAATACACAACATTTGGGGCTCTATGTGGCTCTTTGTATTGATTACACACCTATTGGGCTCTATTTGGATCAATTGAATGAATACACAACAGATGGACTCTATTTGGCACCTTGGATTGAATTCTCATTCTACTTGGACACACATGAAGTCTTCTTACATATAGTGGACACATCAAAACAGCATTTGACATTTGAAGCAAAGAGCAATTATAATCCTTGAGGTATGGTGATAATTTTATCTTTTTAAATGTAATTTAGTCTTCATTCACTTGTTTGAATGGCATCTATTTTGGTTTTTCCTCATGAATTGTATGATAGATCTATTTTAGTCTTCTTAATCTTCAACATAGACAATAAAAACATCTTACCAAAAAAAAACTATAACATGCACCAAGCAATGCTTTCAACCTTTCGTGAAGATAATAAAAAAAATTACTTGCATCACCACCAATAACATTTCATAATCACATTCCTCCATCTAGTAGACAAACATTTGTTGAATTCCTCATGGTTTCACTACAACAACTCACACAAACACCTAAACAATTGAAAACTCTTAGTCTTTTGGGGCTATTTTCCCTCATCCATACCATGAAAATGAAGTGATATGAGCTTCTCCCTTGTAGGCCGGAATTTGCTCCTACTAACATCCCATACCACCATCCAATACCATCCTACTGAGTTCCTAGAGGTGATGTTGTAACTTTATATGTAGGGAATTCCCAATAGCTTTTCAGATTATATATGAAAACATTCTCACTATCTATGTTGTTTTACATAATCAATTGCTACATCGAGATTTAATAATCATGCACATCGAGTTTTAATATCTTGTTTGTTGTTCATTCTTGCACGGGTCATATTTTTACTTTTCCAAAAAACGCATTGAATATGGGCAATAGACGTAATAATAAAATAAAGTCTAGAAGGACCCAGATGCCCCTCGAAAAGATCGATGAGATAAGAGAAAATGCCAGGTTGTACATGCAAAACCGTAGAAATCAAAATGTTAGTGCCTTAGATCCATCAACAAGCAATGGCGAAGTGGTTGAAGTCAATCAAATCTTGCCTGATGTCGAGTATGAAGCCATTGATGTTGAACAAGTTCTTAACTGGAAACCACCCCAAGAAGAGCACCCACCTGGCGAACACACTCCATTGCAGGACCAATTTGTGAACAAAGGGCCACAACAAATCGTTGACGAGACTCGTACTTCCTTGCCAACTCCCTTGCCTCGACTATCAACCGGACGACGAAGAACTCCCAGACGTATTCATGTGGATGAAAGTTCATTTTCAGGACTTGAAGGTAAGATGCCCAAACGCACTATTGATTTCCATTGTAGCAAGATAATCAAAGATTTTTTTGAATCCAAAAGCGATGCAGCAGAATGTCAATTGTTTCTTTCTTTGTTAAAATCACATTGTCTAGCTGATGTTAGGAGAATTTTGGCCATAAAGGTAGTTAGAATTTCAGAGGCCAACAATCATGTTGTTAGAAATCTACAATCTGCATTTAATTTGATTGGAAAAACTTCTCGTACAAAATATTTTAATGCGGCCCGTCGTGTACTGTCAGAATCCATTGTAGACAAATCCACAAGGAAACGTCGCCTACTATCACACACATGTAAAATATTTAAAGTAGATAGAAAGACTCTTCAAAAGTATTCTTCCATTAGAGAAAAAATTGAGACCCCAGGCCAAAAATATTGTTGGGCCTTTGTTGGTAGGTTACCTCATTCAGACATGAAGCTCATTGATGTTGTTAAAGAACTAGTGCAAAATTTTTGGCATGATAACACTAGACCGTCATCGAATCAAAGAGATGTTTTAAAGTTGAGAAAAGGTGTTGGGGGGGTGAACCCCATGCCAAGCACTTCCTTGACACGACACAAACAAAACTCTATGAGAGGTTCAAGAATGAGCACACGCAATTGAACTTGGGCCAAAGGTCCTTCGAAAAATGCAAACCCTGGTATGTTATAATTTGCATTGATCGTAATACATGTTGTTGTAGATACCATGTAGAATTTGAGTACTATTATGATACATATAGACATATATTTTGTGGTTTTCATACTAACATTATGCAGGATTTCCCTTCGTTACAACCACCGAATACATCCAGAGAATTCATACATAGCATAATGTGTTGAAGGCCTGAAGGACAAAAATATTATAAAAGATCATGTTTATATGGGACATGTTCTAGTTGTAGTGGATTTGAATTATTGAGCCGCTGCATCCATACAACCGTGGAGCACGAATTTGGGAGGATGTCAGTAGAAATGTAGAACTTCCAGTACATAACATATCAAGTAGATAGTTTGAAGGAAAGCAAAAAAATTGCATTGGTGAAGTCACAGGTAATCTAAGTTTGCATGATTTCATACTGTATATGTTGAATTTGTACATATATGTTAAGATTGAAAATGTCACGTTGTATTAATGCCCTTGGTTTTGTCGCACCAGGTACAAATTTGCAAATTCATGAAGGAATTCTACAAAAAGATCGAGCATTATGTACAGCACGTCCATGTAGCACAATGGCAGGATGAACAATACATACAGTGCAGAGACACCTTTCCCAAGGGCACAATATTGTCGGTTGTGGACTTTGTAGAAAACTACACCCTACAGCCACAGAATGAGATTCAAAGTCAATACTACCATTCAGACCAAGTTAGCATAATGGTCCATATCACGTACAAGCACGCACCAGAGAGCAGCAGCGACATGAGGATAATATTGAAAGAGACCAACTTCTACATCAGTGACGACAGGTGCCACAACCTGCATTATGTGCAACATTGCTTCAAAATTTTCTATGATCAGCTGAAGGAGAGAGGTATACAAATGGATCATCATTGGATATGGTCAGATGGTTGTGCAGGCCAATTCAAAAATGCACGTGTTTTCCAGTGGTTGAGTATTTTGCACAAGACTTATGATGTGCTGCATGTATGGAACTATTTTGAGACCGGGCATGGAAAGGGAGAGCACAACGGGGTTGGAGCATGTCTCAAAACTACCCTACGAAGGGAGGAGATGAGGTGTATGGGAGGCCCTCATATTCGGAATGCCAAATCCACAGTTCGATGGTGCAAAGAAAAAATGTCAGATCGAACCATGGAGCAACACATACCAACAGGTAGAGGACATGTTGTCAGAAATTTCTGGAATGTAGTTGATATAGATCGATCGCGTTCTTATAGTTGCAGTACTGTGCAAGGTGTTGGTCTAGGAAATGCCCCTTTTTGGCCATCCTTATTACATCATTTTGCCCTGATTTCATCCTACTTTCATAAGCTATATCCATGTCTTTCTCCAGATCGATCAATGATGTTGACAAGTATAATTCGTTATTGCTTTATTTATTTTATGCCTAAGATTGTTAAGATTTGAGATCCTAGTCCTTGGTTTATGTTGATATGTGTGATTTCATTTAGTTAAGGTCTGAAACACAGGTGTATCAACCAATTGGTGCTAGCTGTTACTCTTCCAGGTCTGATTTATCATACTCCAAGGAACAGTGCATCCTCCACATGAGCTGTAACAAATCCTCACTGTAACAGATTCCACTGAAACAGAACCTAGCTGCGACAGACAGGTTGCATTCCAGTTGCTGAGTCTGTTGATCCATTAATTATTAGAGCAACAACATCCTTCATGATTAACAGCCTTGTTTAATACGGCTGTATCAGTTAGTTGTAACTCCGCAACATGAAGATCATATATCTTCATTGCTGCACGATTATGGTGGATCTGAAACTGTATTTTCCTTGTATAAATTCTAGAAGTCTCTCGTAGCCTGTTGTTGGACAATTACAATTTTACATAAGCTGTAACAGAGCATTGATACTGTCAATTTCCATCATTAATATGAGAGCAGAGTTCTTCATTTCTGTGTCTTAATTTGTTGTGATTCTCGACATCTCTGTTAGAAGGCCACGGCCCGCCTTCTCACAGAGATAGCCAGTTTTAAGTAGGTAGAGTAATTTAGCTTTCATTCTATTGTGTGGTGTTGAATTATTGCAGATGTTATTGGTAGCTGCAACAGAGAATTAGATTTCATTTTGGTAGTTCATAATTGCATCTTGAATAGTTGTAGCAGATTGGTGTGACAGTCGACTGTGTAGGATAATTCAGTTAATGCATGTGTGTTTGAATCAGCTGTAACAACCAAGCTCAATTCCAATATCTTTCAATTGTTTATGCTTTCTAGGATTTCTTGTAATTATCAGTTAGAGTCCAAGCTTAAATTCTGGTTACTGTTGTATCTTCAACTGATTTAAAGTAGGCAGATTAGGATTGAGTAACAATAGCTGCTGGATGGATGATTTTGGTAAAGATCAATTATTGGTAGTTTGATAATTATAGGATTTAACTTCTTGCAAAATAAATATGGTTTATTTCTATTCTTAAATTTGTAACTCCTGGGTGATTTCTGCAGGAAGGTAGTTTCAATCAAATCCTTAGATGTGTGAATTAGCTTAGTTTGCTTTATGGAGTGAGTTTAGCTGGATAGATTGGTAGGATCATTATCTACATTTAGTAAATCAACTGCTTGACATGTTTATGCACAAATTATGCGTATTACCATTGAAACAAAAAGACTTCCCTGGGCTTGACAATTTATATTGACCATTCTGTGTGTTAGCTTTAATTAACTGACATATAGGGTGACCAACATTTTGGCGCCGCTGCCGGGGATGGTAATAGATAGACAGAGTTAGTAATTGGTTTCATTTGATTTTATTTTAGTTCAATTATTTGCAGCATGCATGAATATAAGAAAAACAAATCGGGAACCCCCTTTGAATACTAACATTGTAAGTGGAAGAGGTCGAGGTCGTAATGCAGGTCAGGAAAGACACACATACATTGATGAGATAATTGATAGAGCTGATTCTTCCACTAGACCACAGCAAAACTCTACAGGTAGTGGAAATTCTGTTCCTCCCAATCTTGAACATTCAGCATCCATAGTGGAGAATACAACGGGACCTTCAACTCCTGTTGCAGAAAGTAAACCTCCTGAAGACAAGGGAAGCGCTGTAGGTGCACCAGATAAAGAGGAGATCTATCATATCAATGGAACCAGAGTTACTAAAGAGGTGTGGTTGGAGACTCGTCGAATAGCAGAGGAAGAGAGAAGAAGAGAAGAAGAGAGGAGAAGAGAGGAAGAAGCTAAAGCATAGGAAGAACGCATAAAGGAAGCTGTTGAATTTTGGACTAGAACCATGGCTGGTAGAGAAAAGGAGGGAGACAACGAACATGGGAATAACCAAGAGGAAGAAGGAGAAAATAATCATCCTGGTAATACTATGGCTACTTAGAATTCGCTATCCTCCAGATACCTGGAGCAGCTCCTATTAAGAATATCTCACCATCAGTTCTCCCGAATTTTCATGGTAAGTCCTCTGAGGATCCTGATGAGTTTCTTTTTGAGTTTGATATCCTCTGTCGCAGCTATGATTACACCTCTAGTGCTCAGAAGCTGAAGTTATTCCCAGCCACCTTGAAAGGAAATGCTCTGCGCTGGTTCATGAGTCTGGGTCATGAGACCATTACAAGTTGGGACCAAATGAAAAACACCTTCCTTTCTAAGTACCAAGAATATTGCAGAACTAGGGATAGAAAAGAGGATTTGTTTAAAATGGTTCAGAAGGATGAACAAAGTTTGGAAGATTTTGTGGAAAGATTGTTGTATAATTTACAGCGATCTGGTCATGCTGAGATTGGCAAGGATGTGCTCAAGATCATCTTACTAAGAGGAATTAGAGAAGACTGTCTTGATATGTTAAATCTGTTTCGGAAAAGGGGATATCTCGAAGGAACCTTTCGAAAAGATTGTTGAATTATGTCGAAGGTACTCTAGGGGATCCTCTAGAACCAACAAACGAGACAAAGACTGAGACCGGGATGTCTTCACTAGGACTCGGAAGTCAACTAGTGGAGGGGCCACTCGAGCAGAAATAGGCAACCTACTGGAGAATTTTAAAATAGACATGATGAGCTCCATTTCCTCAGAGTTAGATGTCATGAGAGAAAAGCAAAAGCAAGTGGTAGAAGATCTCACACTTGGTGTATTCTGTCCTAGATGTAGGAAAAAGCACCCACTGAAGGAATGCCCTTTGGACAAAGCAGAGGTATGTAGGATATGTGAACTCGAGCATGATACTAAGGAATGTCCTTCCTTACCTAAGGTCAAAGCAGTCCTCCAAGCATCTATTCCAGATGTGGAGCCAACATACTTCATGGTACAAAAGAAACCATGGCAACCTCGAAACCAAGGTATGAATCCAGACCCATCATTTTTTATGAATAATATGAATGGAATGAACAATATGCATAATATGAATACACAATTCCCTTCACATTATTCTAACAACCAGTGGCATCCATCTCAGAAACCAATGCAAAATCCTAATTCATGGACACCATGGTCACAGCAGTCAAACCATCCTCCTTGGAATTCCAACTGGAGAAATTCTTACCAAGGAAATAACTTTCCCCATCACCTGACTCAATATCAATAGTACCCTCCTCAACAATGTCAGCACCAACACTATCAACACCAACAATATCAGCAACCCCAGCTCCCTTTCCAAAACAATGCCGCACCTATGAATGCACCACTTTGACCACGGCTACTTGCACAACCTAACCTGAACCCAAACAATAAAGCAGTCCATCAATTTGAGACTGCCAACATTCCTGCGTATTCCATCACCCATATTCCCTGCAATGATATACAATTACGATCAGGAAGGGTGGTGGAACCTATTATCATTGAGGATTTTTCATCCCCAGTGATTGAAACTAGAGTAAATCAACACTATGAGAACATGGTTAATTCAGCAAGCCCCATTATTTAGGATGCCGATACTCCTACTAAAACAGTAGCTAAAACTCAGAAAGTAACACATGATGTGTCATAGCCTACACAATTGAATAGAGAACCACCATACCCTGAACGATTAGCTCTGCAGAAAACAATGGAACAGCCCCGATTTGATCTCGTGGGAGAATTGAAAAATTTGTATGTTAAAATTCCACTGTTACAGGCCCTCCATGATGTGCCCATTTATGCCAAGACTATTAAAGATTTATGTGTCAAAAAACCAGGAAGAAGGCCCAGGGACTCCCCACTGTCCACGTGATGGGAAAGCTTTCAGAATTAATAATGGGGAAGGCCCTTGTGGCAAAGTACAATGACCCTAGGAACCCGACTGTTACAGTTCACATAGGGAACACACAAATTCCAAATGTCTTGGTGGATTTAGGCACAGCTATTAACGTTATGACCATATAAATTGTGAAGAAATTGGGACTCACTAATATTCAACCAACCCCTACTATTTTGGAACTTGCTGATAGATCAATGATCAAGCCTGAAGGGATCCTAGATGACCTCATGATCTCAGTCGATTCGTGGGAATACCCTGCGGATTTCTTGGTGTTACAACCAAAATCCTAGTTGGGGGGACACCCACTGATCCTAGGGAGACCATGGTTGGCCACAGCAGATGCCTGTATCAGCTATCAGTCAGGATCTATGACCATTTCAGATGGAACTGAGATCAAGAACCTAACCCTATACCCTCCAGCTCGACCAAGCACAAAAGCTGAGACTCCATTATGGGCAGATTTGGAGGAGGAAGAGGGTGTGCAACCATTATTAACCATAGGGAGAGCCTTAACGTTTAAAGATGAAACAGAGGATGATGCCATAATAGTTTCATCAGTGAGCCCACGTCAGTCAATAAAAATGTCTATCAGATCTTGGACATTACTCTAGTTGCAACAAAACAAGAAAATCTTATAGAAGAAACTCTAATCGGTGATGACAGTATAATTCCAGTACTTAAGAATTCGAAGAGTGTTCCAGTAGAAATTGGGCCAGGAAAAACATTGAATATCAATCCTAATCTGGCACCTAGCGAGCTGGAATAGCTAGTCACTCTGCTGAAACAACATAGGGGAGCTTTCGCTTGGGAGTACACAGACATGAAAGGAATTCCTTCTCATATGTGCACCCATCACATTTATATTAAGAGTGAATCCAGGCATGTATGTCAACCACAACGAAGGTTGAACCCGAACCTAAGGGACATAGTGAAAGAAGAAATCCAAAAACTTTTGGAAGCAGGATTCATATACCCGATTTCAGACAGTGAGTGGGTTTCTCCACTTGTGATTGTGCCAAAAAAGAATAGGAAATGGAGGGTTTGCTTGGATTACAAAGAATTAAAAAAAGTAACGCAGAAGGACCATTTCCCCTTATCTTTCATCAATTAGGTCCTTGATACCTTGTCTGGGAAAAAGTATTTCTCCTTTTTGGATGGCTTTAGCGGCTATAACCAGATCCAAATTGCTCCAGAAGACCAGGACAAAACCACTTTCACCTACCCCTGGGGAACTTTTGCATACCGAGTACTTCCTTTTGGGTTGTGCAATGCACCAGCTACATTTCAGAGAGAAGTGATTGGAATCTTTTCAGAAATGGTGAATGATTGCATGGAAATTTTTATGGATAACTTTACTCCATATGGTGATAGTTATGAAGAAGCACTGAAGAACTTAGAAAAGGTCTTGAAACGCTATGAACAAATCCAACTCTCTTTGAGCACTGAAAAGTACCACATGATGATGAGTGAGGGCATAGTGTTGGGGCACTTCATCTCTTCTGATGGTATCCAGGTAGATCCATCCAAAATCAAGGTAATTGAAAACATACCAACTCCTGGAACTTAGAAGGATGTACGTAGCTTCTTGGGGCATGCTGGTTATTATAGAAGGTTCATAGAAAAATTTTCCAAACTAGCTTCTCCTTTGTTCACTCTGTTGATGAAGGATGCACAGTTCGTCTAGAATGATGCATGTCAAACAGCGTTTACTGAGCTAAAGAGAAGGCTGTCTACAACACCCATCTTATGAGGGCCCAATTGGGCTCTGCCTTTTCACATTTCTTCAGATGCTTCAGATACTGCCATTGGAGCAGTTTTGGGACAGTAGGAAGGTAATGCTCCTTATGCTATTTACTACATTAGTAAAAATTTGTCTCCTGCTAAATTGAATTATACTGTCACAGAAAAGGAATTTCTTGCCATTGTTTATGCCATCAACAAATTTAGACATTATATTACTGGATATTATACTTTTGTGCACACTGATCATTCTGCTATCAAGTATTTAATGAATAAACCAATCACGAATGCTAGAGTTACTAGATGGTTGTTAATGTTACAGGAATTTGATATCACAATTATTGATAGACCAGGAAAGGAAAATGTTGTTGCAGACTTTTTATCTCGACTTACTAATAGTGATGACAATTTACTAGTCGAAGATTCCTTCCCTGACGAACATTTGTTTGCAGTATCAGTTCATTCCCCATGGTATGTAGATATTGCTAACTTTTTGGCTGCAGGTAAGCTTCCAGCACATCTGTCAAAGAGAGAAAAAAGGAAGATCATACAATAGAGTGCTAGGTACTGCTGTATTGATTGCCATCTTTTCTACACAGGGCTTGATTTAGAGATCAGAATATGTGTTAGAGAAGATGAAATCTTTAGCATTCTTAAAGTTGCCATGATGAGCCCTGTGGGGGACATTTTGATGACAAAAGGACAAGTCATAAAGTTTTGAGAATGAGCTATTTCTGGCCTACATTATTCAGGGATGCAAAGAAGTATGTTCAGGCATGTGATAGCTGCCCAAGGATGGGCCAACCCAACAGATTAGATGAGATGCCTTTGCAGCCACAGCTTGTGGTTGAACCATTTGATAGGTGGGCTCTAGATTTTGTAGGGCCTATCAACCCTCCCTCAAAGCAGAAAGTTCACATCTTGGTTTTCACAGATTACATGACCAAATGGGTAGAAGCTGTAGCCTTGGTTAAGGCCAATGATCAAGTTGTGATTGATTTCCTATATGAAGAGATTTTTACTTGGTTCGGAGTACGTAAGGAAATCATTACAGACGGTGGACCACAGTTTGTGTCTCACAAGCTAAAAGCACTGTTACAAAAATTTCATATTCATCACAGAATAACCTCGCCATATCATCCACAGGCCAATGACCAAGTGGAGAGCACAAACAAGGTTATCAAGGCTATTCTGACAAAAACAGTGAAGAGCCATCGTAAAGATTGGGCTGAAAGGATTCCAGAGGCACTATGGGCCTATTGTACCACGTGGCGTAACACCACTGGTTTTTCCCCATATGAGTTAGTGTATGGTAAGAATGTTGTTTTTCCAATTGAATTTGAAATCAGAACCTTGAAAATAGTTGTGGAAGCAAACCTGGATTTATCAGAGGCACAGAGGAACCGAGTGAATCAGCTCAATGAATTGGATGAGAAGTGCATAGCTGCAGTACATCATACAGCTTTAATCCAACAATAGCGCTCTAAATGGCATGATATATTTGTAAAAAAAAAAGGGTCTTCCAGGAGGGAGACTGGGCTTTGTTATATGATTCATGGTTCAAGAAGGATTTCAAAGGAAAGCCACACATGCGTTGGTTGGGACCCTATCAAATAGAGCAGGTATTTGACAATGGAACAGTCCAGCTAATCACCATTGATGAGAACAAGACACCATTATTCACGAATGGTCATCGGATGCAACTGTATCACAAGCCGATCTCAAGCGATGCTTTTATTTCATATGTTGCAGCTGATCCAGAGTATCACTTAATGCCAGGGCAGGGATCTTTCTCAAACCCTGTGAATTCCTAAAAGCTGCAATTTCCATACATATTTTGTACATAAATAATTGGTTTTTCTTTCATTCTCTATTTTATTTATTTTTATTTTTTTGCACTTGATTGGTTTGTTTTGAAGAGCTGTGTGCAGGAACTAATTGGAGGAACAGCAGTCGTGACTGGGCCAAACGATTGTAGACACCCCACATTGTTTCCTGATTTAATAAAGCTCTTTGAAAAAGATGGATGATTCGTAGTCTTCTACATCTAGCTAAAATTTGCTTGTTACTTCATTCTGACACAGCTGCGACTCCTTGCCTTGCTCATTCTTCCTATTTTTGCAGCTGTGACTCCGCCATTTTTCCTTTACTTCACTTTTCCACAGCTGCGACTCTGCCACTTTTGTCCATTCTGCCAAACTCCTTAGCTGTGACTCCGCTATTTTTGCTTACCTTTCTAAGTTTGGCAGCTGCTACTCCGCTACTTTCGTTTCATTTTTACCCCTTTCCAGTAGCTGCGACTTCGCCACCTTTGCCCATTCCGCTAAACCTAGCAGCTGCAACTCCGCTATTCTTGACTATCCGCCAAATTCAGCAGCTGCAACTCCATTATTTCCACTTCATTTCTGCTCTTTCCGTATAGTTGTGACTCTGCCATTTTTGCTTATTTTTCTAAGTTTAGCAGCTGTGACTCCGCCAGTTTGTCTGCTCTCTGATTGATGATGCCAATAATGATTCAATTAGGCATCAGTTTTGTTGCTCGCTCCACAAGATCCAATCATGGTTTGCCACAAAGGAAAATTTTGGGTGTCTTGAGTAGCTGTCAGCTCGTGTGGTGGTGGCCACATCACTTCAGCACATGTGCATTCATACTCGCAAGGATGATGGCCGGCTGTAATGATTGATCCATGGCTCAAACTCATAAACGCAAAGGTACGGATCGCATCTTTTACATGATTTGGAAAAAATTAAATATGGTAATAACGATTATTCATACTGGCGCAGACTTGCCTAAAACCTGATTTTTGAACGGAATATTCATACTAGCGCAGACTTGCCTAAAACCTTATTTTTGAACGGAATGTTCATACTGGCGCAGACTTTCCTAAAACCTAATTTTTGAACCCCAACAACCCTTTGCATGTTCGTAAAACTTCAACTTCCATGTCTAGACTGGAAATTGTTGCATTCGTTTTGAACTTTGAGGAGGAATTAAAATGGGAAACCCAGTCCAACATGAGCTAGTAAATACAAAAGTTGTACGTGCCAAAGCAGAAGTTCTTAATATTTTTATAGCAGCAGGTTGGATGGCATACTTTGAACGGTTGAACGGTTTCCACATAGAAACTGCATTGCAATTTGCCCTCAACCTAACTGATACTCACTCCAAGGTCAGGGGACTGCGTGTGGATGTTACAGAAGAAATCATAGCCGAGGTTACTGGCTTACCCCTGGTTGGGAAGAAGTTATTTGGACGGAAGGCACATAATGCAAATGCGGTGAGGGAATTTTTGGCAGTTGGAGAGCAGGTTATTCCAAAGCGTCATGGGCTGGAACTGGAATCTTTACCACCACCCTAGAATCAAGTGGCAATCTTTGTGAAAAGATACATCTCTTGTGGAGGTAGGTACCAAATTGTTTCCTTCTCTGAACTCCTCTTATTGTCTCATTTACGCCATGGAAATTTGGTGAATACACCATTTTATCTGCTTAAAGCCCTACAAACCATGGCTAGATATGCAAGAACTGCCCAACACCCAGTTTCCTCCCTTACTAATCATGGCCTAATTAAATTACTAGTCCTAAGAGCCATTGCAAATCATAATTTAACCTGGGAACAATTTTTGGCTGGAGATGCGCCAATCATACAACCTGTATTAGAAATGGAGGGTGTTAGTGAAGATAATGAGGATCGACGTTCCTCAAATCCAGTTGGAGGGGAGGATGGAGCATTAGAAAACCAGACCAGTGATGAATAAGAATTAAACAAGGGAGAAGCAACATTAACAGAAAACCTTGTTGCTGAGGAAATTGTGATGGAAACCATGGAGCAGGAGGTAGAAAAATTAGAAGCTGTAACTGTAGAAGTAGATATTCAAATAAAAGAAGTTGAAACTGGAGCAGCTGTTGAAGCTGCGAAAGTAGAAGCTGCAATTGTAGAAACAAGAATTCAGGAGGAAGGATATCAGACAGGAATAGTAGAAGAAGGGACTGTGGAAATTTTGGAGGTTTTGTCCTCTCCGGAGATAAGGAGGACCATTATTGAAGAAGGAAAGACTGAGGTAAAAACCCCTGTGTCAAAGAAATGAAGAGTAGGATCAGGATACAGGGGTCAGACACCCACTGCAACAAATAAAAGGAAAATCGGAACTGTCAAAGCACCAGTAGCAGTAGGCAGTGAAGAACACCCAGTGGGAATGGTGAGGAAAAGAAGGACTCGATCGGCGGGTAGCAGCAGCAACAGCAGTAGAAGCAGCTGTGACAGCAGCAGAAGTAGCTGTGACAACAGCAGGGGTAGCATAGATAGCAGAAGAAGCTAAGACAATGGATGCAATTGGGGGTAATATTGAAGCACCCTTAGCAAAGACAGCAGGAGCAGTCAGAGAAAATATGGAGTCACCTATGGTAGAGAAAGCACCTGTAACAGGGGTAGATATAGAGATTCCCATTTTAAACCCCAAGTCATCTGCTGCTATGAAGGAACCTTCCATAGAAGAAACTCAAATCAAAAATCTCCTACTTGAAAATGAATTATTAAAAGAGGAGGTGCAGATATTGCGAAATGAGCTGGAAAGATGGAAGGGAGTAGTTGGAAAGCAAGCAAAGAAGAATTTGAACACATTAGCAAAATCTACAAACTTATTTGAAAATTCATCTTTTGCATTTGAAAATGAGAAGTATGGAGAGACGGTTTGTCCAGAGTGTGGAGATATATTTTTTGCAGCAGGACACATAGTTGTTGTGTTGGGATATGTATCACAAAGGCATGTACAGATAGAGGAGGTGGAAGAAGGAATTCCAGAAATCGAATTGATAGGGGAAAATGAGCCAAGAATTGAATAGATCCCTGATTTGAATTTAGGAGATGAAACAATACAGTCCCAGCCATCAGGGGATACCGAGCTTCTTCAGGACCAATCTCATTAGTCAGAAAGACTTGATATAACCCAATAACAATCTCAGCAGTTCAAAGAAATTGAAGAACAGGGGACTGTTACACAAGAACCAGTACCCTTGAAAATATTTAGTGAGGCTGCAACTCAGACAGCAACATTTGATATCAAGGACCAAGAAGAAAACATTGTTACACAAGAACCAGTGTTTCCAAAATCATTCGCTACAGTTGCAACACAAATTGAGATGGTTGAGATTGAAATGGAGAGGGAGGATGTTGTCACACAAGAACCAACAATCCTAAGAATATTGGCTGAGACTGTAACACAGACTGAGGGGGATGAGGTTGATATGGAAATGAAGGATGCTGTTACACAAGAACCGGCATCCCCAAAATCCATGGCTGAGACTGCACCACAGGCACAGACCATTGCCACTCCAATAGAGGATGAAGCTGTTATAGTGCCAAACCAAAACAAGGAAGTCATTTATCTTGACTCTGATGATGAAAATGAGGTAGAAGACAGGAGATTTCAAAGGTTGGAAAAGAGGATTCTCTATTTAAATCTCGAGTTGGATAAATGGCTCAAGTGGATTGATCAGTTTAGGACAGGTATGATCTCTCTCCAAGAACATAGGAATGTCATTAAAGGGCTAAGACAAAAGTGGGCTGAGGATTTGTTCTTCCAGAAACTCCGGTGGGAGGAACTTCAAGAAAAGTTGGAAGATTTGAAGAAATTTAAGTCCCTACAACGAGAAAAAGACAAAATGTATACTCTTTCCCTAGAATTGTTGAGTTGCAAGGCTCCATCCCCCTCTTACCTTGTCTTTCTCCATGAGCAGACAACTTTATTTCAATTAAGGGCTCTTAAGGAAGGAAGATCATTTGATGTGGCAACAGCTACTCAGTTTTTGGAGACTTTTCTGAAGAGTGATTTTGAGGATCAACATTTGTTATGTGAATTGTATTTACATGACAGGCCTTGTTATATTGACTCTCCATCTAATCCATTACCTTGTCTAGGGGATGTTCAGTTGAGGGAATTTGCCTCCTTTTTCATTAACCATGTAAGATGGCGAGATGCTTTCCAAACCATCCTCAGGAATGAGGAGAATTCTACTCTCTAGATTAGGGGGGAACCTCAGGATCCAAAAGCATTCATAGAAAATCATGCCAAATCTCTTAGGGTTCCTTCAATTTCCCAATACTTTGAAATCCTGCGAGATAAAATTCTTACCACATGTGTCCCAATGATTCTTAATATGCAGCAGGATGCCCTAGAAGGTAGTGAATACATATGGCTGTACTCTTCCTCATCTCTGAAGGAAATGGATCCATATGGCTTTGAAAATTTCAGGCAAGCTTTGACAAGGATTCCTAGATATGTGCAGTGCATGAAAAAGTGTGGGTCCTGGTGGATTGGCTTAAGATTCAAATTCCCTCTCATATGGTTTCCTGTCAATCCTTACAGAAACAGCTATGCTTTGACAATAGAAGAAGAAGAGTTGTGGTGGGAGCATTGGATATCCTGCTATGGGTTTGTGCCTCGAGGGGAGACACCAGAACTTGCCTATAATCTTACAAATCTCCATAGGTTCAACTCAGACTCAGATTCATACTAGGGGAGGTTGTTGCATGAGGACATGCAATCGGATAGTTGGGGGAAGATGTTGGGTCTAGGAAATGCCCCTTTTTGGCCATCCTTATTACATCATTTTTCCCTGATTTCATCCTACTTTCATAAGCTATATCCATGTCTTTCTCCAGATCGATCAATGATGTTGACAAGTATAATTCGTTATTGCTTTATTTATTTTATGCCTAAGATTGTTAAGATTTGAGATCCTAGTCCTTGGTTTATGCTGATATGTGTGATTTCATTTAGTTAAGGTCTGAAACACAGGTGTATCAGCCAATTGGCACCAGCTGTTACTCTTCCAGGTCTGATTTATCATACTCCAATGAACAACGCATCCTCCATGTGAGTTGTAACAGATCCTCATTGTAACAAATTCCACTGAAACAGAACCTAGTTGTGACAGACAGGTTGCATTCCAGTTGTTGAATCTATTGATCCATTAATTATTAGAGCAACAACATCCTTCATGATTAACAACCTTGTTTAATACGGATGTATTAGTTAGCTGTAACTCTGCAGCATGAAGATCATAGATCTTCATTGCTGCACGATTGTGGTGGATCTGAAACTGTATTTTCCTTACATAAATTACAGAAGGATCTCGTAGCTTGTTGTTGGACAATTACCATTTTACATAAGCTGTAACAGAGCACTGATACTGTCAATTTCCATCATTAATATGAGAGCAAAGTTCTTCATTTCTGTGTCTTAATTTGTTGTGATTCTCGGCATCTCTGTTAGAAGGCCAGGGCCCGCCTTCTCACAGAGATAGCCGGTTTAAGTAGGTTGTGTGGTGTGGAATTATTGCAGATGTTATTGGTAGCTGCAACAGAGAATTAGCTTTCCTTTTGGTAATTCATAATTGCATCTTGAATAGCTGTAGCAGATTGGTGTGATAGTCGACTGTGTAGGATAATTTAGTTAATGCATGTGTGTTTGAATCAGCTGTAACAGCCAAGCTCAATTCCAATATCTTTCAGTTGTTTATGCTTTCTAAGATTTCCAGTAATTATCAGTTAGAGTCCAAGCTTAGATTATGGTTACTGTTGTATCTTCAATTGATTTAAAGTAGGCAGATTAGTATTGAGTAATAGTAGCTACTAGATGGATCATTTTGGTAAAGATCAATTATTGGTAGTTTGATAATTATAGGATTTAACTTCTTGCAAAAGCAATCTGGTTTATTTCTATTCTTAAATTTGTAACTAATGGGTGATTTCTGTAGGAAGGTAGTTTCAATCAAATCCTTACATGTGTGAATTAGCTTAGTTTGCTTTCTGGAGTGAGTTTGGCTGGATAGATTGGTAGGATCATTATCTACATTTAGTAAATCAACTGCTTGACATGTTTATGCACAGATTATGCTTATTACCATTGAAACAAAAAGACTTCCCTAGGTTTGACAATTGATATTGTCCATCCTATGTGTTAGCTTTAATTAACTAACATATAGGGTGACCAACACAAGGCACTCATGGATTTCATTTGGTTCGAAGTTCAAACAACCCCTTATTTGAAATATGGATGCGAAAACTTGCTTACTTTTGTGGGTCTTACGGCAGTTGTGAGTGGGATGAGTGCGAATCAATGGATTGGGTTGATGAATGGGATCATGTATCACTTGCAGTGGACCCACGTGCAGTTGTTGAAACAATCTAGTTAGAGGAAGGCCAGCCCTCTATTTTGAATGAATATGATCAAATATCTGATCTTGTACAGCCAGGTAAACATTTCTACATTCATGCTTGTGGAAGTTGCAGGGATCCTGGAGGCATTCCAAAGACCCCCATGCGGGCAATTGAAGAATGTCTAGCTGCAGGCATGTTCAAAGGCATAAATATGGCCCTTACGGGCATGAGTTACAAGCTAGAGCGGGCATGCTGGAAGCAAAAGAAAATGGTGATGATGTGGGTATGAAGACCACGTTTAGGTGGGAAAAAGAAAGTCTAAATAAATTTATACATATATATATTTATAATTTATGAGGTGTTTATGGAAATCAAATTAAAATTTGATTTAAAATATAGGCTCACTGATTCACCCCCCCATCTCAATGAGCCATTGTGTCTAACAAGGTGGATGTAAAATTCATTAAGGGATGTTGGCAGGAGGTTAGATGGGTCATTATCGCAGCACCGCAAGTGCTGCGATATCGCTAGAGGTGGAAGACAAAGCGCAAATAATGATATCTTTTGTAATATTTTGTCAATTGTACCGCGGTATGTGGTTTTTTTGGTCATTTGGACCCCAAAAGATAGATTTTGGGTCATTTGCTTGAAGTGTCGGTTAGGAAGTAGTTAGAAAGTGGACAAGCAATGTAAAGGCAGAAGCCTATAAATAGATGTAGGATTGTAAGTGTTGGATCATCCTGGATTGTATCTCAGATCTATAGATATCCGTGAGTTATGTGTTTTGCGGAGTATGAGTTGAAGACCGAATATTTTGTATCTGGGTTTTTGCGGAGTTAATATGATGTGACAGAGCTGTTTTGCGGAATCCCTATGTTTCTTCTATTCATCTATGGTAATGCATGTTGCGATATATGAATGATGCAATGTTTCCTTGCTGCAATTAATGCTTTACTATTATATTTGCTGCGATGATGAATGTTTCTCTTATATTTGGACCACAGTGTGAAGTGAAAGGAGGATATGTTGTGGCATCCGATGCAACCGGAGATAAAAAAATGGTTTGATCAGAAGTTGTAGGAATTTGCTGAAGAAGAAAGTCGGGACTCTCGACTGTCGGTAGATCAGTGGGTGGAAAGATATATTCATGACGGTCCGCACAAATATTTTTTCTGTGAGTTCCCAGTCATCTTGTATGAGTGGTTGGCGAAGTTGACCTTTCAGAAGAGGAACTTCCAAGGTGGTGAATCGACGACCTGGACCCTAGAGTTGATCCAGGAGCTGTAGGAAGTCGACAACAAGGCATCGCGAGCTGTCAAAGCTTGGCTTGACAGTATACTGGAAGGCTATATCACTGAATTTGCGATTGACATGAACAAATCCTATAGTGAAGTTGAGAGATATTTCTTCCGCGGACCCCGGGGAAGGTTTATGCTGTCACTCCAACTGTCTATTAAGATGCTTATTTGTGAGAAGGGTATATTGAAGATGCATCTAGATCAGTAAACACCCTGGTGGGCGGAGGTCGTGGGTACCGTGGTAGCAGGGGGGCGGTACATGGAATGATAAGGGGTATATGGGTGCAGGTCATGACGAGACTGTGAGTGAATCTGAGGAAGAGAATGGTCTTACAAGGGGAGGAGAATGGTTTCGACAGGAAAAGAGGCAGAGGACAGGAGAAGGTCCTGCTGCAATCGAACCGCAAGGCCATGAAGGAAGACCACATGGGATGAAGCGACCTCATAGTATGGACAAGGACAACCAGGCTACGCCCAGGATAAAGGCAGGACCAAACCCCAGTAGCAACATGCCCACACCTCCGCTCACTATCTATCAACCAGTAAGAAACACAACTTTGACACCACCGTGTCAACAAAACTTGATTGCTAGTAGTTCAGCGACTACCGAAAGGAACCCCAGGATGGCAGGCAAGGATACGAAGTTGTCGTTGTTCCATGGAAACAAAACAGATAATCCTGAACAATACTAGTTTTTATGTGAGGCAGTACGGACTGTGAAGCAAATTACTGATGATGATACTAGGAAAGGACAATTACCGACAACCCTACGAGGTTGTGCATTAGACTGGTTTATGAAGTTTGTTCTAGTTCCTACAGGAACTCCGAAGAAGATGCTAGACAATATCAGGAAAGGATTGATTGCAGAATTCAAAAAACCCAAGTCTGAAGCACAGTATATTACTGAACTAAAAGAGATTAAGTAGTATCCCAATGAAACGGTGTGGGACTTTGACCAGCGATATAAGACGCTGATGGCGAGGGTTAGTTTTGATATGAGCACTGTCCAACACAAAGAATGGTTCATTGCGGCATTTCTCCCACACATTCGGTTACTGTTGATGCAACAGAACATTACAACACCAAGCGAAGCTTTGGAGATTGCCATGCGGTTGGAAGCCTCGCTAATTGGTGAAAATGCAGCTGGGATGTTGCAGATTCAGACACAGCTAGATAACCTGACCATATAGCTGCAAGACCTTAAGAAGGGAAAAGAACAACGAGAATAAGTCTGGTGTACGCGATGTCGAGGAGAAGGGCATACTAAGGACAATTGCCCTTCCTTCTGCAATTATTTGGTTTCAGGGGCGCCAAACCCATTGAATGGTGGTGGCATGTCGTGGTGTCGCGTTTGTCAGGTATATGGGCACCGCCGTGAGGAATGCTAATACATGCAGAAGATGGTCACAAAACTGATGAATCTGTATTGTACATTCTGTAAATCTGTGGGACCTGAAGACAAAGATTGCCGTGCATATGGGTTGCTTCATGAGATAACGTACGATGCATTCTATGTGAAGGACGACTAGTGTGCCATACAACAACCGCAACCGCAGCCGCAGGTGGCCCAGCCGCTACCTTAACCGCAGGTGCAGTTTGTACTGTAGTAGCAACCATAGCAGTTCATGCCACAATATGCTCCGATGCAAATGGCTCCACAGCAGCCACAGTACATTCAACAACCACAGTATGTGCAACAAGGGAAAGGCATGCAACCGAATCCTATGCAACAATAGTTCAATCAACCACAGTACTAGCTGCAGGGTGGATTTCGTGGAGGATTCTGGGCAGACGCAGCAGAGGATTTGATCGCGGAGGAGGACGAGGAGATCGCGGGCCTGTTCAGTGCTATCATTGCGCGATATGGGGACATTATCAGTGAGATTTCCCACTATTGCAGACGCAATGTACGTTTTGTTTTGTTATAGATCATACAGTAGAAAACTGCCCGCAGTTGATTGCACGATGGAAAGCAGGGAACATTCCCCAGGTGCAGAATCAGACTCAGGCACAGCAACCCATACATAATCAAGTGCAGCAACCAGCACATAACCAGAACCAATGTCCAAATCAGAATGCTAACCAAAACGTGAACCAACCGGGGAATCCGTCGCTGAACCAGAATCAGGGTGCAAGTGTTGCGACAATTTCTGCAGAACCAAGGCCATAAGATGCAGCTGTTGCAGTTATCACTCGGGGAAGTACAACAACAGGAGGGGATAGCTCACACCCGCCTATTCAATTGGTAGGACAGAAGAAGGTGTCATTTGACATTGAGTTCGAGTGTGATGCATTCTTTCAGGCGTGTCATGAGATGGACCAAGATCGTGGTAAGGTTGTTATTTGCGACATGCCCCCTATTTTTTATGCCACTTCAGAGGTAGGTTCATCGGCGCAGTTTGGAACTTTACAGAAATTTTTTGAGAGATGTTTATTGTTGGAAAGGGATCCCACTGCTCTGGCCGAGATCGAGGGATTGTTGCAACGACCAACTAGGGGATGGCAGGAGTCTGCGGTAAACTCCTTACAACAACGAAAGACCGGTAAGGAGATGCGCATGAACATACAAATTGGGGACTATGAGGTTGATTTGGTTATTTTGGATCTTGGTTCGAATGTCAACATCTTAACCAAGCAGGCATGGCATAAAATGGGGAGCCCCCCATTGAGCTGGTCTCATGTACAGCTCTGGCTAGCTAATCATGCCAAGGTGACACCGATTGGGAGAGTTCCACACCTAGTGGTGGACATTGAGGGAATGAAGACTTATGCTGACTTCGACGTCATTGAAGTAGTTGAAGGGGGAAGCTCTTATCCCGCATTGCTGGGGATCGAATGGGCTAACGACAGTGGAGCAGTAATTAACTTTAAGAGGCGGATGATGACTTTTGAAAATCACGATCTTAGAGTTATAGCTCTGTTGGATCCGGCTGAAGGACGTAGATACAATGAACCAGTGAAGGACAATGATCCCAATGGATGGGACCATGCATTCAATATTTCATAAGATTATATTCATCCGACTGTCAACAGTGAGCTTGGATGGCGCAGCGACAGCTCTGCGTCTTCCGACTCTGACGATGCTTTAGAACATTGGCAGAATCGCTTGCATGAGGTGTCGCTCTGCAAGTGTGGGTTAGTCATGTAGTCATTGTGCCGTGTTGCAATTGAAATAGTCACATTACCCATATACAAAGGGCTTCCTGGCTTGGCTGACTTTCTGGCGGCGTTTGAAGAAACAGTTTTAGAACCACAACGACTGTTGGCATTGGAGGAAGCACTGATGGCTGCTCTGGCACGCTGGTGGGAGACGCATAAGAGGTCGATCGCAGGTTGGCCACAGTGTTAGCAATTGATGACGGTTCATTTCAGCGATACCAAGGTTTACCACGCAGGAAAATATGATGGTCAGAATGAACTTGGGAGCCACTTGATGGAGTGTCAGACATTGTGGGCATCGCAACCAAAAGATGAGTGGGTCCATGCATTTATCCATACTTTGGACAAGATGTCGCGATCATGGTACATTGTATCTGAATTGCGGGGAGAAATTACGAATTGGTTGGAGCTGACTATTGGTTTACTCATACATTCAGCTTCACAAATGCCAACCCGGATGTCCATAACGCATTGCAGCTCATCTGCGATGTGGTTCTGAAGGTTGTTCCAGTGGCATATCCTGCGGATCCGCATACACACTACCAGATGCAATCCATGATGGAATGTTATAATATCACTAGTGGGCCAGAAGATGGTGATGATCCGCGGAATGTCAATATTCCGGAGTCTAAAGGAAGTTGCGATGTTGTAGCACCTGATGCGCCAAGTGATCTGATCAATCAACCGATCAAGCTCCATAAGGTCAACATTAGGACAGAGGACAGTCCAAAGTTTTCAAATGTTGGGGACTATTGGAATGATGAGATGATGGGGAAGGTCACAGACTTGCTACATGAATTCCAAGACCTCTTCCCTACAAAATTTTATGAGATGAAGCGAATATTGGGCGATCTAGGAGAGATGAAGATTCTGTTGAAACTAGATGCTAAACCAATAAGGCAGTGACCCTATCGACTAAATCTGGGCCATAAGGAAAGGGTCAAGGTAGAACTTGATCGCATGTTGGATGTTGGTATTATTGAACCAGTTGAGGAGTCAAAATGGATCAGTCCTATGGTGGTGTAGGACAAGAAGACTGGCGAAGTGCGCATTTGTGTCGACTTGCAGAAATTGAATGATGCCTGCTTGCACGATCCCTTTTCAACCCCATTTACGGATGAAGTGCTCGAAGGTGTGGGTGGCCAAGAGATGTATTCTTTCACGGATGGGTTCTCGGGCTATCATCAGATCCGCATTGCAAAGGAAGACCGCCACAAGACAACTTTTGTGACAGAATAGGGTTGTTTTCAGTACACGGTGATGCCATTTGGGTTGAAGAATGCACCTGCGATATTCTCGCAGGTTGTCATTGCCGCATTCAGGGATTTCATTAAGAAGTTTTTGCAGCTATACATGGATGATTGGAAAATCTATGGCTTGATCAGGGATCATCTGGAAAACCTACGGTTGATGTTGGAGCACTGTCGACAGCATCAGATATCATTGAACTTGAAGAAGTGCATCTTTTGCGCACCATTTGGAATACTGCTAGGTCACATTGTGTGCAAAGAGGGGTTGTTAGTCGACCCAGCAAAGATCGCGCTTATTCTGAGCTTAACCCCTCCGACTAATGTCAAGTAGCTGAGAGTGACGTTGGGACACACCGGGTATTATCGTAAGTTCATCAGGGGTTATGCAGCCATCACGACCCCTATGGAGAAGTTGCTAAAGAAAGACGCAGTATTCCAGTGGATCCCTGAATGTCAAGACAGTTTTGAAACGCTGAAGGCTAAGATGGCTTCAGCGCCAATACTAGTATTTCCGGACTGGAGTAAGGAATTCCATGTTCACGTTGATGCCTCATCGATCGCACTAGGAGTGGTGTTGGTGCAACTAGGAGAAGGGGATCTAGATCACCCCATTTCTTTTGCAAGTCGGAAGTTGTCATCAGCATAAAGGAACTATACCATTACCGAGAGGGAAGGCCTGGCAATGGTTTATGCACTACAGAAGTTTCGACATTACTTATTGGGAGGACACTTTAAGATGTTTACAAACCACTCTGCATTGAAATACCTGGTCAATAAGCCTGTGTTGGGGGGGAATCTATGTCGCTGGCTACTTCTTTTTCATGAGTTCGATTTTGAAGTGATTGTGAAGCCAGGACGTTTGAATGCCGGACTTGATCATCTGTCACGGATCGAGACAGGAGAAGAGCCAACTAACATCGAAGACGGGTTGCCTGATGCGCAATTGTTTAAGGTTGAAGTGGTCGACGGCTACTATGAAGACATCATTCAGTTTCTGGCGACAGGAACCACACCCGAGGAATTCACCACTAGTCAAAAGAAGTAGTTGGTGGTCAAGGATGTAGATTTCCAGCTGATTGCAGGTGAGTTATAAAAATTAGGCCTAGATGAGATACTGCGGCATTGTGTTTTGCCTCATGAGCAATGGAATATCTTGTCAGAAGCGCACACATGCATGGCTGGGGGGCACTATGGCGGTCGTGAGACTACCAGGAAGGTGCTTCATGTAGGGCTCTGGTGGCCCACGCTACACAATGATGCGACAGACTATGCGCAGTCCTACGATGTTTGTTAGAGAACTGGGAAGCCCTCCAAAAGGGATGAGATGCCATTGATACCTCAACTGACACTATAGCCATTTGACAAATGGGAAGTGGATTTCATGGGACCCATCAACCCACCTGGGAAGCACACTGGTGCAAGATACATCATCACGGCAACAGATTATTTGACATGATGGGAGGAGGCTACACCAGTCGTTGATTGTTCCGCGGCCACAGCTGCGTGGTTCTTGTTCAACAACATCGTCACTCGCTTTGGCTGCCCCAAGATATTGCTGAGTGATCAAGGTAGCCACTTCCTCAATCGCACCATCAACGCATTAACGAAGGAACTGCAGATACAAAACAAGAAGAGTATGTCGTATCATCCACAGGAAAATGGCATAGTGGAAGCTTTCAACAAGATATTGGAACATGTGCTGACAAAGGTGTGCAACGTGAACCGTGATGACTGGGATCTGAAAATCCCAGCAGTCTTGTGGGCTTATCGCACCACGTGCAAAAGGTTGATGGGACAGACACCATTCAAGCTGGTGTATGGGAAAGAAGCGATTATGCCTATGGAATACATCGTTTTGAGTTTGCGCATAGCGGTAGCAACATGTATGGATGCTACAGCGACATTAGAAGAACACCTAGCGCAGTTAGTACAACTGGACGAAGATCGCTTTATTGCAGGATTCCACCAGAGTGTGGAGAAGGATTGTCAGAAGGCTTGGCATGATCGCCATATCAAAAACAAACAGTTTCAGTAAGGTGATTTGGTGTTGTTGTATGACAACAAGTTTATGAAACATCTAAGAAAATTGCAGATGCATTGGCTTGGTCCATATCGCATCAGTCGCATAAATTCAGGAGGAGCCGTATAGTTGCAGCAGTTAGACGGAGCGATGCTCCCAAAGTTGATCAATGGTAGCAGGTTGAAGCCCTATAGGTCAGGCTTGGAGCAACGCGATTCCTGAGTCACATCGGCCAAAAAAAAAAAAAAAATGCAGGTTGCTCAGTGGCAGGATGGCGCACCAACAGGGAAAGAACGCCCAGGATGGCGCACCAACAGGGAAAGAACGTGCAGGATGGCGCACCAAAGAGGCTTGTGTCACAAGTTAGGAGCTATTTGTGACAGTAGCAGGATGGCGACTGGGTCAAATTAGCAATAAATGTCGAAAGTTCATACAGTTAATTAACGGCGCTCGTTCGAATGATGAGCATTAATGGTGGATCCGACCGATCGGATGACAGGATCGACGATGAATTTAGGTCATTAAGACAGGATTTGGTCCGAGTTAATGCAGGATTTAGTCATGATTACGAGGGATTCGGTTGGGCGCTATAAAAATGGGCTAAGGCTGGTCGGAAGGCACCTGTTCCTGTCGAGTGAGTTCAGTTGCCAATTGTTGAATTGCGCAAGGTTGGGGTGAGTTGCAGAGAGTAGTGGAAGTGTGTTGGGCAAGTTCTGGGTTGAGCAAGGGTGAGCCATTTGTTGGCATTGTGGGAATTGAGCGCAGCATGCCGAGTGAGCCGGAGACGGTGGATATTTCTAGTGAAGCTGAGTCACCCCTCATCCCTATTCCCATTGAGGAAGAGGTCAATCTCATGGATGAAGTTGCTAACATGTCGGTGGGATTGTCCTCCGTGGTGCGCCAGAAGAGGGGGGGACGCAGCTTAGCTCCGAGCGGCCCGAGAAGCGACACACCCGTTCCACTTCCCAAGTGCCAGAAGGCGTCCTTGCAGAGAGCCCATCGAGCTCAGGGGTTGTGGAATCCACAATCCGTGCAGGCATTTTTTCCACGGATATCCAAGGCTACTGACCTCCATGCCAAGATGGGGTGCAGCTGAGGAAGGTCACTAAGAACCAGCAGTATCAAATACGGATGCCGGTAATCCCGCCAGGGATGAGTTGTACCACTGACATCGTACCGACGTTGATGTAGCTGCGGTACAATGATCACGATTTACTGGCGCTGGAATATGTTATGACGGAACCCTTTCATCTACGAGCACCAGGGAGGACCGGTCCGGTGCCGCGCATTCCACTTGATTGGGAATGCGGCTTGGCGAAGTCTGGGTTGTTGGGATTGATCTACATGCCACATTTCGGGAGGTTGACGGAAGCCAATGCCTGCGTCAAACAGTTGCTGGCTTATTTTCACGGTGGGGTGTTATGGTTGGACAGGAAGGTAACCGTCATGGTGGACCTAATTGCTGAGATCACAAGCTTTCCAAAGGATGGGGTCGACCCGTCGCAATATTTTCAGGGGAAGAACAACGACAAAAAGCTTGTGGCAAGGTTGCGGAAGCGGTACAAAATGCAGAAAGATGGACGGGCTTACCACTTAGACACTATCAACGAGCCCACAGTCAATATTGGGGCACAAATCTTGGCTACCAAAATATGCGGAACACTCGACCCAATCAAGGAAACTCCAGGGTTGTCGCCTGCGCCAAGCTATGTGAGGCAGGTGTGCATGTGAACCGATCCCTGTTTTTACTTAACCAGTTGACGGAGGACGCATTGGAGGCCCAAGCAGGACAGCGGTCATTCACTTATAGATGGCTGTTGATATTAGTCGCGTTGGTCGCCTGGATGGAACCCGACAATTATCAAGGAATGGACGTGGATGCGGAGCAAGAACGCAAGGTTGTGCACTACCAAAACCTGTGGTGGGTACAGGAACTGGAGCGGCTCAAGGATTGTGCCACGCAGTTCTGGTTTTATTGGGAAGCACTGCAGGTAGCCGCTGAGCGAATCACGCAGTTGACTCAGGCCACTGTCTTGAAGTACAAGGGGATTTCCCAGTTTGCGATCGGCCAACATAGTATCTACGTGCAAGTGCACCGCGATACAGATAGGAAATTGTTGAAGACCCCCTATAATTTAACAGATGAAGACTTGGAGTTGATCATCGACAACTAACCAGTCGAATGGAGTGTACCAATTATTTAGGAGGAGAAGTCTACAAGGATACAATCCGATGTGCCAGCCATGGATGAACCACGTCATATGTTGGATGAGGAATCATCGCAGACCCCTATGGACGATGAGCATCAAGTTGAAGAAGGAAAAACAAAAGGACAGTAGGACCATGGGATAATCAGTGGGATCCCCTATCATCGGAGGGGCAGTTTGGCCGACTAATACTAGCAATCACTAATGCATCTACTGGGGCGGCTCGAGCAATGATGGTAAAGACATATGAAGGTTTCCATGCACTCACTGCTCATCTAGATTCCTTGTGCTATATGGTTTCAAAGAGGGCACCGGAAGGAGCATTGGTGCAGCCAATTGGCGCAATCGGCACTGAGCCGCGGGTCAAGAATGTCGATATTCCCCCGACTGCGATTATGACTGACATTAAGGCTTTGAAAGCCTTGCTGCAGCCATTAGAAAAAGTGACGGTCAACATCAATGCACTTCTAGCGAAGGTGTTTGCCACTATGCAGGTGGTTTCCAGCTGGGAAATGGCGGATAGGATGCACGAGATTAACAGTAAGTGCCTGCACTTGCAGGATAGCAAGGTAGCTGTGAAGGAAGTGGTTGAAGAATTAACAGGGAGGGATGCTACAGCGCGGTAGGATGTGGATGAGTTGGAAGCAGACATCAAGAAAGAACAAACTGAGAAGGCTCGCATGATCGAAGAATTGAAGCAGGCACAGGATTGCCTCATTATAGAGAAGGCTTCCATGTGGGATCAAAAGCTGCAGGTAGAGACGGCCATTGCTGAGGCTTGTCACCATGTGTCGGAGCCCACCGCAGAGTTGGACGTGATTCAACGCATGCAACGACTTGGGGATGCCATTTCCTAGCTGCGGTATGAAAATCAGGATTTAACAGCCCTGGTAGACCCTGGCACACCCCAAGCGCAGGTGGACGACCGTAAACGTGCCATTGAGGAGGTAGCAGCACAGATGGAGGAGCTAGAAATGACAACGACAAAACTCACAGCAGACACTGTACAGTTTTGGGGACGCATTGTTCAGGACGAGAAAATTGAACAATTGACCAAGCTCAGGAAGGAGGCAGAGGGGCAGTTGGCGACACTAAAGACGGAGATGCGCACAATGCCACCAATGGAGCAGGTTGCCAAGTCCGTGGATTTAAAGGAGTTGCAGCAGCGCATCACCAAGGCCAACGAGCGTCAGAAGAAGCGCGTTGCGCAGTTGGAGGAGTTCCAAGAGATTGGTGATCAATTTATGACTAAATCCGGTGCGATACTCCAGGCTGTATAGGAGGGCCACCAATAAGTTTCTACGAAGTTGAGTGAGCATCCATCTTCCCCAGATGTGATCGAAAGTCAGGTGGTAGCTGTGGCAGTAAAGGAGCAGGTGACGGCAATCGATCAACAATACGAGGATTTCAGGGTCAAGACCACTGAGTACACCATGTCCTGCTGACGTGGCTCAAGGGTGAGCCACAAGATTGTGTTGGGGGCCTGTTGGCAGGCGGTTAGATGGGTCATTATCGCAGCACCGCGAGTGCTGCGATATCGCGAAAGGCAGAAGACGAGGCACAAATAATTATATCTTTTGTAATCTTTTGTCAATTGTACCGCGGTATGCGGGTTTTTGGGTCATTTGGACCACAATAGATAGATTTGGGGTCATTTGCTTGAAGTGTCGGTTAGGAATTAGTTAGAAAGTGGACAAGCAATGTAAAGGCGGAAGCCTATAAATAGATGTAGGATTGTAAGTGTTAGATCATCCTGGATTGTATCTTAGATCTAGAGATATCCGTGAGATCTGTTTTTGCGGAGTATGAGCTGAAGACCGAATATTTTGTATGTGGGTTTTTGCGGAGTTAATATGATGTGACAGAGCTGTTTTGCGGAATCCCTATGTTTCTTCTGTTCACCTTTGGTAATGCATGTTGCGATATATGAATGATGCGATGTTTCCTTGCTGCAATTAATGCTTTACTGTTATATTTGCTGTGATGATGAATGTTTTTGTTGAATGATGCTATGAATATAAATGATGTATAAGTTAAATGCATAGATCTATTTCTGAAATGTCACAATAAGTTAAGTAATTGAGCCGCAAACATCCTCCTTCATTCGGCGGAAACATGGTTCCATCAACTCGCCCTTGAACATCTCGGGTGAGACCTCATCTGCTCTGCAGGTGTTGCTTGACAGTGAGTGGAACCCCTGTCGATTGGGTTTGAGTTAACAAGGGATTGACAGTACGGAGGAATTAACATATGTTAAATAACAAATTTTATAATTTTTAGTTTTGGTATTTCATTTACAAAGATTTTTAGTTTAGGGCAACATAAAAATTTATATTTTTAATGATAAAATGAGGCAAGGATTTGGATGCTTACCCTTCCAATCCTCCTTGCAAGATGAAATCAGCCTTGTTGAGCTTCTCCAATGCGTTTTGGCAAGTCGAAATCGCTTGAACGTTCGCGTTTGGAAAAAATGATGGGTAAAACAGTGTCGCAGTCCACAGACTGTGTTTTTTTTTGTTATATTAACCAAAATGCACACGCGTTATAATGATACATAATGCGCGCGCGTTATGAATCACCATAACGCGTGCGCGTTTTGGAATCCTATCCTACATGTCAATTGACATGGCAGGGTCGGAGTCCTCCCATGCCTAGTTATAAGTAACATGCGCGTGTTTCTAATTTACACAATTCTCACGCGTTTTGCAAATGCACGATTGCACCTAAATGGTCTCTCAACTTCATGCGAGGGCCCCACTTTTAGATGCCCAAACTGGTCCTGGAGCTGGTTGGCCTAGGGTTTGTCAGAGAAACCCTAATTTTCCAAACTGGTCCTCAAGGCGAGTTGTCCAATGTACTCACTTCTCCAAATCTGTGAACGGAATCTCAAAATATTTGATGCCCTAGTTTTCCTCCGATAGTAGTGACGGGCCAAAAAAAATGAAAATTATCAAAATTTGATTATGCTTCGACATAAATATGTGCCCTCCTAGGGAGAGTTATCCTAGCCTCCTTTTCTTGATGATATGTGGAGAGAAGACCCCAAACTTAGAATCCCTAGCTTCCTACAACTGCACAATGTCTTATTTTCAGGTTAGCTCTAATACCATGTTAGTTTTTCTACTTTTAATCAATATTATCTAGGATCTTAACTGAAAGAATAACATGCACAACATAACACAATATGCCCAAATATTTTCCTTGGGGAAACCAAAAAGGAGAAAACCCCGCAACTTCCTCAGAGATAGAATCGTCACCAATACAATATCACAAAATGGAAAACCCCAAAACAAGATAGTCTTCTGCAACTCTCTCTCTTTTCTCCTATGTGAACTTGTCTTCTCCTCTCACTAATGCGAACTTGAGTGAGTGAGTGTGTGTCTAAATGTGAGAGCCCAACTCTCTATTTATACTTTACTTTCACTTGACCTTTTCACTAGCTAGGTTGGCCCCTGCTAAACCTGACTAGGCCGACTTCTCTAGGGGACTCAATAACCCTAATACATTTGACTCTAGGGGGGTCTATTGCCCCGACTTACAATGGAGGCTTTTACCTCAATGACCTAGTATGACTAGGCATAATAATGACATCCCCGAACAGAGGAAAAATATCTCCGTCGGAGGTACAAATAAAATACACTAATAATAACAATATAAGTACAAGTGAATATCTTCTGAAGTTACAATTACAACAAAAGAATACACAAGCTGAGTTGCTTGCTTTATGGGGATTACTTTGGATCGCCAAAAGAAAAAAAGAAAAAAAAGGAGTTCAAAATCTTCAGGTTGTTGAGGATTCTATGGTGGTTATCAATTGGATATCTGGTAAAGCAAGCTTAAATGCGCTTCATCTTTCTCATTGGATGAACATAATTCTGGAAATAAAGGAAGACTTTGCATATATCACTTTCTCTCACATTTACCAGGAGTTTAACAACAAAGCTGATCTCTTATCAAAGGAAGCCTTGGGACATATGGATGGAATTCATCACTTTGAGGAATTTATGGATGGAACTCATATTGATGTGGGAATTTTCAAACTGTTTTAGTTATGTGTTCTTGCTTTTAAGTAGCTTGTGACTGATGGTACAGTCTTTTGTCAAACTGTCTTTAGATTATTTTTGTGGGGTCATTTTGGGTCCTTGGTAGGTGGCAGGTTGCTCCTTATCGCCAATATAAGGTGTTTAACTTGATATTCAAGCAGAATGGATAGAAGAACAAATAGTCTTTTTTTGTTATATATGTTAATCTGATGTAACTTTGATTCAATCTGAATATCAAGTTATTTTTGTTTCAGCTTGAAAAAAAATAATGGCAATACCCATCTAAAAAGCAAACTCGCAGTCATATATATTAGTAGTGCATGAAATTATGTAAGCACTATTGATTGTCCCCAGGATTTACATCGTGTCTGCTTCGTAGACTAGTCACTACAGGCTGCAGGCAATCCGTGCGGCATATCGTTTGAAAGCATGCATTCGATTTAAACTCTTTAGAATCTAAGTTTAGAGTTTGTGAATGACAAGTACTGCAACCATTATGTGAATTTTTATTAAAAAATTATGTAGTAAACAGTATATATCAAGGCAACCTTGTTTAAAACCTTTTATTCCATATTTCACTTCGGAATTCCTTTAGCGCATGCCATTCATTCAGTTTTCCCAAGGTACCCCATGCTTCATGCTCGACGCAATTTATTTCATATGGGCAAACAAATTTAACTGCACATGCGCAATTGTCTCGATCCTGACATCTATCAAAAAAGTGTGGTATCAACTATCAAGTTAGCAGTCATGATTGTATTTATAGGTAATGGGGGATTGGTATATCCCGTTGTATTGTTCATTTGGCTTTGGTTTGTATGGTTTGTGAGACTTGGTTTTGTCTCGGCTTCACTGGTATTTGGTGTTTCTTTTGGGTATAGATAAGGTTGTAAGCACTTTTATATTTTTAATATAAGTAGAGTCTTTTTCTTGAGAACAAAAAGGTAATACAATAACCTTCGTAGTTATTACATTAGCTATACAATCTAGTTAAAAATTGTGGCAAACGAGCATTAAATATGCTTCTCCCAAATTTTCATATACTATTGTGACTAAATCTCAGAGGATTCTTAGTTCAAGCACAATAAATCTAAGAGGATTCTTAGTTCAAATGCTTGATCACTTGCTTTGAAGAAATGTTATTTAATGCATAAATTTATTTATAAAGTCAATGCCTTGCTTCTCATTTGCATTAAAGAATTTCCTGCTTATTGTTTATTTGCTCACATTTTTTCTACTCGTTGAAAGCTTTTAGTTCAAGCACAATAAATCTCAGAGGATTCTTAGTTCAAATGCTTGATCACTTGCTTTGAAGAAATGTTATTTAATGCATAAATTTATTTATAAAGTCAATGCCTTGCTTCTCGTTTGCATTAAAGAATTTCCTGCTTATTGTTTATTTGCTCACATTTTTTCTACTCGTTGAAAGCTTCAGGCTTGAGTTTGCATGGGCAAGCTTATTGCAAGAGAGATTCTTCCATCCTCTTATCACTCTTGTAGATTGACGTTGAGGAGATATTTGCTCTTGTTTGAGACTTGCCGGTGGTAAAGTCCATCTTAAGTATTTGGTTGTTATAATTTGCCATTGCTTACCTAATCTCATTTCCAACTATAAATGGAGATATAATTGTAGATTTTTTATGGAGACCTTGAATAGCGGCTTTCAAGTTTCATTTCATTCTGAATCCATGGAGTTACAAAGCCAAGGATTGGCACTTTTTGTGCCCTCATTCATGAATTCAACGATAAAATGGAGCAGAAACCATTCACACTCATGGAATGCTAGGGTAGTAATGAGTAGTTCAGTCAGAGAAGTAAAGATCCATGGTTATCTTCAACATGCAATGCTCACTTATTGTAAAAAAAAATTATGAGTTCTTTGAATAACAAGTCAACTAATTACAAGATTATAATTTACTTGACTGGTAGATTTTTTATGAGTATTTCGTTTAATGTATATTACAAAATGGTTTAATGATTCAAACCAAAGCTCATTTACATGTCAGCTCAAATTATATTTAAAACATTTACAATTGCATATCTATAAAACTAATTTAAAACTTTTACAACTGGTTTGCAAATTAAGAAATTTGATCCCTTTAAAATAAATCTATGCGGATAATATATGAGAACATAAATAAGTTTTTCATATTTGTAAAAAATTCATTCACATTAAGTTTTAATGAGTTTGTCTTATGTTATATTGCAAGTTTTAATGAGTTTGTCTTATGTTATATTGCAGATTTTTGACAGGAAACAAAGGATAATTCTTGGATTAAACGCCATGAATGGGCAAGCAGCTCATGCTTCAAACCTCCTTGCTCGCAGACCTTTTTATCACTTGTTTGAAGGCAGAAGAAAAAGGCAAGAAAGCAGATTTTGAGGCAAAATACAGGAAGACACCATATGGCGAGGAAGACATCGAGGGCATGGTTAAACAAACAAAGCAAGAAAGAAAGGAAAAACCATATCCATCTAAGAGAACTAACAAGAAGATGGTTTCCAAATTTCACAAGTAATTTTAATTATTTTTATTGTAAATGTGTTCACGTCATCCTATTTGAGATATTTGAGATGAGGATAAAGAGTTAAAAATTAGATTGGCCAAGTAAGATAGCAAAGTCCAAAGTCACTTTAGGAAGGTAGAAGGTTGAGTCAAAATTCATGAAGGTTTCTCAGAGTCATGGGGAATTTTTATAAATGAGCCTTTTACACGTTTTATATATATATATGAGGAGTTTACACTTTTATAAATTAGGTTTTTACACTTTTGTATAAGGTCTTTGTAGGAAGGTAGAAAGTTAAGAGTCAAAAGTTATGACAAGAGTCTTTGTAAGAAGGTAGAAGGTTAAGAATCAAAAGTGAGGAAGGTAGGAAGGTTAAGAGTCAAAAGTCAGGAAGGTAGGAAGGTAGAAAGTAGGAAGAGTTTTTGTAAGAAGGTAGGAAGGTTAAGAGTCAAAAGTCAGGAAGGTAGGAAGGTTAAGAGTCAAAAGTCAGGAAGGTAGGAAGGTAGAGTCTTTGTAAGAAGGTAGAAGGTTAAGAGTCAAAAGTCAGGAAGGTAGAAGGTTAAGAGAAAGTCATGAAAGTAGGAAGAGTTTTTGTAAGAAGGTAGAAGGTTAAGAGTCAAAAGTCAGGAAGGTAGAAGGTTAAGAGAAAGTCATGAAAGTAGGAAGAGTTTTTGTAAGAAGGTAGAAGGTTAAGAGTCAAAAGTCAGGAAGGTAGGAAGGTTAAGAGTCAAAAGTCAAGAAGGTAGGAAGGTAGAAAGGTAGAAGGTTAAAATTCATTAGGACTTTTTATAAATGAGACTTTTACACTTTTGTAGAGGGTGTTTGTAGGATGGTGGTAGAAGGTTAAGAGTCAAAAGTCATGACAAGAGTCTTTGTATGAAGGTAAAAGGTTAAGAGTCAAAAGTCATGAAGGTAGGAAGGTTAAAAGTCATTAGGACTTTTTATAAATAAGACTTTTACACTCTTGTAGGAAGGTAGAAGATTAAGAGTCAAAATTCATGAAAATAGGAAGGTTAAGAGTTATTAAGACATTTTATAAATTAAACTTTTACACTCTTGTACAGGGTCTTTAAAATTCAACTTATAAGTTGTTATCATATGTTAAATAATTTGAGATTTTTAGTTTGTGTTTTATACTCTTGTCCATGATTGTGCACTATTTTTATCATTCACAAACTTTTTTAGTGCTTATAGGGATGGAAGTTATGGCTTGTAGACTTTCTCTTGCTAACTATGTCTATGTTATTTAAAAGTTTTATGTAACTTTTGAGATTTGTAGGCTATCACAGTCCTCATAGCAAGGTTTGGGTTATTGCAAAGGTAGTTATGGACAATTCTATTTGCTCTTTTCATTTCTCCCTTTAATTTATGTCTAACATTTGATGTGGAATGTGTATTCTCTCCTTGATTTGTACGCTATCCTCGATGGGCATTGTTGAAGATCTATTTCTCACGTTAACATTTTGGTATTTGTACTAACATTGTTGAAGATCTAATTGAGCTATTTTTTTAAGTAAACTTACGATGTTGACAAGGACACATTTTCTCACGTTAAGATTTTGGCATTAAAAGTTTAGAAGACGATCAAAATATGTTGAGTTGAATTAAACTGTAAACCGTATGTTGTTACAGGGTTGTATGCCTTGAATTAAACTCCATCTACCCAACAACTGCATATGTCCGACTACAGGCCCATACTTAGAAACGAGATGGCTACAGGACGATTCGAAGAAACGAAAACAAGACATTAGAAAATAGATCGCTACAGAACGTTATAACAAACGAAGGAGCAAAACCTTATTTAAACAAAAACAAAAGCTGGTCTATGCAGGTAGGGTTTTAAACATATAAAAATGCTGGCCTATGCAGCTCTCGAACCTGCGACCTTCGCGTTATTAGCACGACGCTCTAACCAACTGAGCTAATAGGCCAGATGGTTTGATGAATATTTCTTTTTATTTTGTTGTAATACTAATTATATAATCTTCTTGCCGTTCACTGTTCAGCGTATAGTACAGTACTGTTTTATGGTGTACTTGGTTATCACATCAGTTTAGCAGACTTAGTGTCTCCGATTCGGTTCTATGTTTTGATTGACCACTTATTTCCATCTAATTCACGGATGGAGTGGACATGCTAGTACATCTAGATCTTCATCTAGATATTCATAATGTGATGAGGGATTTAGAATCTAGATCTTAAGTGAGTTCAAAGTGGAGAAAGAATAATCAAGAAGGTTCAATCTTCTATATATCTTATGATTTAAGAAATTGCAAAGGCTTGTGGTTGTTGTAAATGATTGTCCCATTATCCACGATGTAATGCTTCCATTTATATATTAGCTAGATAATAACATACATTACACAATCATATATAGAATACTTACAAATTGTTTCATTGAATGTTTGAGAGTCATAAGAGAGTCAAAAGCTATAAAATGATCAAATTGAATTAGAATAGTCTATGTTACCTACTCTAACATATCATTTTAATTCTCAAAGTGTAGATATAAATAAGACAAAGTAAGAACCATGGTGGAACATAGCTTGTTTTTCAATTCCTTAAATTCAAGTTACTACACTTGAATCCACATGAAGGTTGCATTCTTTCTTCACATGGTCTAATTCAAGGGCCACACAACCTCAATAAACTTTATTATTAACCTTGCAAATAGGTGTGCCAAGTCTAAGAAGTTGTGAAGCTCTATGATGTTTAAGGGGATAGGCTCATTCTTAATGACACATTTTCTCCTTGTCAACATGAATTCCAGTCACATTAGTTGCATAGATGATGCATTTTTACTTAATTGATGGGAAAGGAACACTTTGCTAAGTTGGCTTACCCACAAAGAGTAGAGGACTTGCTTAATATGATTCAATTTCTCTTTTTATGTCTTGATATAGAAAAGAACATCGTTAAGGTAGACCATAAAAAAATGATTAGTAAAGGGTTCAAGGACATCATCCACCGACATTATGAATCTCAATGGCACATTGGTGAGCTCAAACAACATCATATTTTAACCACTCATACAATCCCTCTTAGGTTTTGAAGGTTATCTTCTTTACATTGAAGGATCCAAAAGAACATGGCGGCAATGTGATGACCACTACAAGGAAATCCCTAATTCATAGAGATTTTGGCTAAACAACTTCTTCCTTCTTCGTTTCTAGTGGAGGCGAGCAACTAAAGGTTTTAACAAATGTTTTTGTTGGTTTTGTTTTGGTACGCTTCTACTGACCAAACACACCAATGTATTTCCATTATAAGTGCACCAATGTGCAATAATACCACATGCACCAATCAAGATGATAATATTTTATAAAAAACGTTGGCATTTTTCCCAAAACGTCAAGTTAGTGCATTTCATATATATATAAATTGTTTCGATGCATATACATATACATACAAGTGCATTGGTGTGCCACATACCACCAAAATGCAAGAGTGACGTGTATTATATCAGGTGCACCAAGCTAGGTTGTAATTAAAAACAAAGTTACCAAACCAAAAATTCATTTCTACTATTCACTCAGTGCTAGACATCCATACTCTAATCGATGGTCACTTTGCCTCTATGACTGCAATGTTGACCAACATTATTGAATTGCTCAATTTCTCAATTCCTTTGCTTCCAATGTGGACTTGTGTTCATTTTGGAATTTTCCAAATCATAGCATTTTTTTCTTTTTTTTCTATATGCAGCAACCATGCCTCCTTGAAGAGACTAAGTAAATTAATTGTTATCTCTCAATTTATTTTTTCAATGGGTTAAAAATTAAAACTAGTGTTTAACTTCCTTGTTTTCCATTTTTTTTTTTTATAAAAATCCGTTCATGAAGTTCAACTCACACCATCTGTTGGTACATTTACAGGTCACACTACATAGTGGTGCTCTCACACTACATAGTGGTGATCTATGCATATCCCAAACACATTACATAATTTCTATATTTATTATTTTAAAAGTTACCAAGCTATTCGGTATGATAATTGATATATAGATGCCTTGTTGGTGATGTGTTACATTATTTTGGTGCATTGATCACCCTTCGAAACTATTTTTAAAGATGACAGTGCACACATAAATATAGGGAGGGCACTGATAGTGTGCACATAGATTTTTGGTGTGTACTAATGACACTTTGTTTAGCAATCTATCACTGCCTTCAAAGTGCACTGTGAAAGTTATAAATCTTAAAAACCATTGTATGTGCAAGTTGGTGCTTTAATAAATGTTTTAGTGCACCATTGATGATAGTTGAAATAAGTTAAGCACACAACCTACAATGCATCTCATAAATAGTAGCACACCATTCTATAAAATGATTTTTGATGTGTTAAAAGTTATTTTAATAAACTTTTTATTTCAACCAAGCATTAGCATTACAAACAAATTATTTGATTTTGTGGCCTTGGAAGCACATGCGAGGGATTCATTGGTACATATTTGTCTTTTAGTTGAAAATTCACTATGTGGAATAAAAGTTCATTATGTTTGACGATGTATTTTTTTATGTGATTCAATGATTCATAGAATGCTTTTAGCTCAAATTCATCACATGTTGGAATTGGTTCATTGTGTTGGAGTAAAAGTTCTATATAATCATGCAACATTAGATAAAACTATAAATATATTTAAACAAAGTACACAACAACTAAATGTTTCGACCATTTATTTATTCTGGAACCTATGGGTTATGGACCCACCAAGCTCCTCTTCCACGGCTTTAATTTTTCCATGGCATATCAAATTTTAGTCAACCTACAAGTCTTGATATATTGCACCACCCTACATATAAATTGTTTAATATTTATTGAAAATATTCTTTGTACATTTGATCGATTTTTGTTTGTATCGTTACTAGAATAAATCATACTAGAAATTCAAATAGCAGTGCACCTACATTGGAGATCAACAGAGGTAGCACAAAAAATTTGGAGATTTCTACAATGGTGGGAATAATGACCATAGATTCCACAGAACATGCATAAAGATTGTTGATATTGTAAGCATTCAAATACAGACTGCAAAAAAAAATAGAAGAATGCTATATACAAATAATAAGTGGGTCAAATTCTACTTTCCAGTAAAGGATATACCTTTGATTTGTCTCCTACGTATGGCCTCATGAATTACCCTGCTCAATTCCTCCACAATTAGGAGAAACAAATATAGATATAGTGAACAACCTTTTCGTAACCCTCTAGAGGGATTTAAAAAGCTAGACCTAAAACCATTTATTAAAACAACAAAAAAAAGAGGAAACCACACAACCCATGATCCAACTTAGCATCTCCTAACAGAAATCGATATGAAGGAGCATAAGTCTCAAAACGAACCAAGAGACTTTATCATATGCTTTTGAGAGATTGATTTTCAAAATAGCTACATGTTTTTTTTCAAGCTTCATAGTGTGTATCCCTTCCTAAGCCAAGCCAATTGCTCAAGGATCGATCTCCCCTATAGAAAATTGAATTGCTCCTATGAAAATGCCCTTGACATAATTGACTTTATCCTCACTGCGATTACTTTTGAAATAATTTTATAGATACTATTGCATAGAGAGATGGGATGGAAATCTTCAGATGGTGCTAGATGATCAGTCTTTGGGATGAGTGCTAAAGATGTTGAATTGAGACTACCATGGCATTTTCCAGTTAAGCTCACCTACTCAACCACCTTAAGTAGATCCTCTCCAACAACCTCAAAGAAATATAAAAATAATTCAACTGGCCACCCATCCGGGCCAAGTATTTTGTCCCTTTGAAAATACCAAACGTTGCTAGCAACTCTTCCTTTGTCACCGGCCTAAAGATATCATGATTATCATTTTCATGGAGCATTCGAGGGTACTTTCTTATCAACTACAAGATCTCCCCATAAATGTTCTCCCTATCTCCACAAACAAGCATTTGAAGTGACGAATAACCAAGTATGCAAGATTATGGATCCCTCATACCATGTGACCATTTTCATCCTAAAGCTCCCATATCATATTGAAGTTCTTTCAATGATTTGCAAAATTATGAAAGAATTTGGTGTTTCGATCTCCTGCAAGATACCATAAAGCTCGACTCTTAATTCACCACTCAATTTAATTCTCACACAATAAACCCTCCTTCTGTTGTTCTAATTCCACCAATTCTTTCTTATCCTCCATTGAGAACAAACCATTAGAGTGTGTCAAGAAATTTATTTCCATCTTCTCCATTGCAACTATCTTTTTTTCCCTCTTGCAATGTCATTCTCTCCCCCATACCACAATTTTTTCCACAAGTCTTCTAAGATAATTTGAAAATTGATCCCCTAAACACATCGCTTCATCTTCTTTGGCATGCCTCCAAGGCTCTTTGACCATGTTTTGAGCTTCAACCTCTGATGGACAACTGGAATTTAATTTAAAAGGTGCTCTCGACTAAGGCTCCATAAGGCAAATTTCCAAGAAGATCGGAAAATGGTTCGAGAACATACTGGAACCCACCCAAGATTGCACCAACCCCACATTATCCATCATATTTTCATGGAGAAGGAAACAATCCAACCATTTTGAAGCCCCCTTTATGCCCACACACTTATTACAAGATGTCGGGCTCAAAATGGAGAGTTCCACATCTACCCAACTAGACCCTTCAAATTTGTCCACAAAATAATGGGATAGTTGATCCATTCTTGTATCTTGGACGTGCCTAATAAAGTCAAATTTAAATCCCCCCCAGAATCATATTTCTATCTTGAATACATCGCAGCTGACTAAAATTTCCTAGAAATCCTATTGATTTTCATACGGCCCACAGAGATTAAAAACTATGAGAGAACAAGCCAACTTTCTTGAAAAAATCTCATCCCCGGTACCAAAACGAATAGGAAAAGAGCTCATTATCACACAATTATGATTACAACTAGAAACCAAGCTGCCCAAATGACCCTCTACATCAACCAACAAGAAATTCCATTGAACAAATTTCTTCTAAATCTCCATCACCAACACCTCGTCTTTACCCATTGTCTCCTAAATTAATATAACATCCTTCTTTTTCAGATCCATTAATTTTTTAAGAGACGAAATTTTGGCCTATCCTCCTATGCCCCTCACATTAATGGAAACAAATTTCATTTGTGACATTCCGAGGGAAATTTCTCCACTCTAAGAACCCCAATAATTCTCATATGCCTGCCTTGGTTGATTTCCTTCTGGGCCTTCTCCCTGGCATGTTGCATTGTTGATTTCCTTCCTACTTTACCAGCTAAACATTCCTTCGACTCGTCGAACCCTAAACCCCTAGGCTCAATTAGGGGTTTTGACTGGGATCTCAAGAGATAACCCCTCCCCCTCTCCTAGAAGAGGAAAGGCTAACCGAAGATCTCGATAAGGTTTCCATAGAATGAGAAATGAGCTCCTCATCTTCGAATAAAGCAACCTCATAATACTCATACCCCAATCGCTTTGAGTTGGTCCCTACTTCACCCGAGAGGGATGAACTAGAGACCTCTATTAGCTTAAATTCTATATAGGGTTTGGATTGGACTCAATTAGAAGGGGAATTTTAGGGTTAAAATTTGTAGACTTACGAAGAGAAGGGATGTCCCTTGACCTTTGTTCCATAGATGATTCAACTAGTAGAACTAGCTCCAAGATAATTCTAGATCCTTGAAAAAAGAAATCATAGGATCTCGCATAACTGGGCTGACCTTATGTTTAGCCTCCACTGGAATTCAGATATACCACACCACCACTTCCTTTTGATCCTCCTCAATAATTCCAGGAGGAGAACCACCAAGGATTTCCCTCAATCGACCATTGGCCTTCAAAATTTCCCTACTAGATCGAACAATTCCATGATCCTCACACATCAGTCACTCCTCCTGTTTCCAAATTTGGCACTTGAAATGTTTTGAATAGTCAGCAATGACATGGCCATAGAAGTGAAAACTTGTGCAACGAAAAAGGAATATTTAAGTATTCAATGTATTGAGTAAAATTGTTGTCACCTAATACCAAATCCACAAGCTCAAACAACCCTACCTGAAGATCAACCTCAACTAGGAATATATGGGTGTAGGACCTAGACAGAGCAAGAATAATACCTTCATCAATAACCAAAAATTTCCCGACCGAGTCCCCAATAGATGTGAAACCCTCTGGAGTCCAAACTTCTAGTGGCAAGCAAGGAATTTTTATCCAAACATGTGTCGAGCCTGTGAATTCTAAGTGAGGATCAAACATTGGGTGCCAAAGCTTTAAAACTAGCACATTATTCCCAAACATCCAAAACCTATGTAATATCCACTGTGCATCCTCTTGCGAAAGGTGAAACATAACCAACCATGAGAAATCAAATTGAGGATTGGTGCGTGACCCATAAGGGGGTTCCAAGTGTCCAAAATCAAATCATCTAACTGCTTTAGCCCCACCCTCCAACCGTAGAACTTTCCAATGAGCGATCGACCTTCAATTTTCGGGATATCCATCACAAGGATATATTTACCCACAACTAAAGAAATACCCCCTCGAGATCGAAGTACTTTCTTCTTTTTCTAAGAGGGAGGAATTTCTAATAGAGACTTATATAAAGATAATTCTTCCAGATCAATGCAACTTTCAATGAACCCTTTAGTAGGCCTAAAACCTGCATCAAGCTCTGGATTCGAACTATTTCCAGAGAGAAGACTACGTTGAGACAACAAAAGAAATTCCTCACCATCGAAATCCTCTGCTAGAACAAAAAATCCTTCCCTCTCTTACTCCACACGAGAAATGAGCTCTGAAGTGCCAGCTCCCATGTTGTTACATTGAGAACCTTCAAGATCATTTATGAGCAGAAGTAGCTCCACCACCATTTGGTCTTGAAACACTTATGTGATGGACTAGAAAAATCCCATCGGATCATCTACACCATCCTCCCTCGTACAACAATGAGAACAAACCTCCGAGTCATCCACAAATATGTCATCCTCTGATAATGTGTCATCTGAATAATCAACTAGCTGGGCTTCTACCTTTATTTCAATTTGCTAATTAGGCCTCTCTTAGTGATATCCTACTGCCATAAACCTTGGGTGTCTTCATAAACCCTAGCACAAATAGTTGTCTTATTAGGTGTCTTTATATATATATAACATTCAATAATTTGTTGTTAATTGTTTTAAAAACTTGGGCATAAAGTAAATAGTTCTTGGGAAGATAATTATTGAAATAAAAAAGCTTATATTGTTGTCAAAGGTGTTTATATTTTAGAATTTGGGGTGAAATAGCAAGTATGTTTTTCATAGATTGCAAGAGGATGAGACAAGTGTACTCTTTATGGTAGTAGTTCCAAATTCAAAATAAATCATTATAAAAGAAAGAATACCAAAAATCAATGGTAGTTTATGCATGACTAACTCGTAGTTGATGCATAGATAAGGGGAAACTGGTGGTTAAGGGCCGTTGAGGCATAGACAATGGGTGATTGCAACTACACCCCTATATAGGTGTTTATATCTTAGAATTTAGGGTGGACTGCCATCTATGCTTTTCCTAGATTGAAGGGATGGGAAAGTGTATTGTCTAGATTGATTTTATTGACAAAGCACACTCTTCTGGAGAATTCATGGCGTGATCAAAGATGTCAACTTATCCTTTTGGTCCACTACCTGACCTGCATTTTCCTTGCACCTTCAGATTCCCTTATTCGTTGCCTTCTTCATAGAAACTTCAAGTGACAAGATCCATCTCCTCTTATCTTCTTCATAAAGCTGAACATATTCTAATAAACTTTCTTGAGGAGATGCCTTATAATAAGATTCCCTTAAATCTGGATATTCATTGAGGACTAGCAAATGCTCTACCTCTCTTCTTATAACTTCTCTATATCTAGAGAAATATTCCATCGTTGACGTTTCTCCCACGAGACCAAGAAAGTGGCTCTGATACCACTGTTATGAACCTAATTTGAAATCTGTTATTTTAACTGAAAAAACTGATGTAGATTTTGTTGTTCTTTGGGGCTTGGACACTGCTGTTATGAGCTCCAAACTGGTTGAAGCAAAGAAGGTGCTTAACAACAATCTGATATGTCTATAACAACATATTTAATGCAGCGTGTACTATGGAAACAACAATAAATTGGGAAAATACATGCACAACAGTATAATCAACAATAGTAGAAATGTAACAACATTTAGCACAGTAAACTTCTGATCTGAATCACTGACAATGGTTATAAATTTGTTTATCCCATTGAGATTTATCATCTGTTTAGTATTTATTGTGTTTCTTATTTTTTTCTATTTTTATGTTCTATACTGCTTACAAGTGCTTTGTTTGCGGCAGTGGCAGTTCCTCCTCCAGTAGTTGCCTCAGATAATGATCCAAATAATACAATTGTGTGTGCCTTTGTTTTTGTTTTCCTTTTTGCATGCTCTCATTTCTTCAAACAATCTATTTTTTATATTCTTATTCTATGTGTTTTGGGTGCGGATATTTGTTGGTGGCTTAGACCCCACTGTGACGGATGACATGCTGAGACAAGTATTTGGCCAGTTTGGAGAACTTGTGCATGTCAAAATACCAGTGGGAAAACGATGTGGATTTTTCCAGTTTAATAACAGGTATTGCTTATTAAGATTTTATTCTCTATTGCAAGCTTTCTTGTATAATATATTTTGGTATCTCAGGCTACAATGCAAAGCATTAGACTGTATCTTTTCACTCTTCCTTTTCTGAACATGCATAAACTTGCTACAGTAACCTTCATGTAGCATCTGGAATAGTAACCTTCATGTAATCACTTGAACTTATCCTTCAGGTGGACATTTTAAGAACACTGGATCTGTCAGTTCCAATGCTAATCAGTAATGGCTAAGCCTATGGCCAACATGATTTACCAACATGGACCATAACATATTTATTTGATTAATCTGTCCTATGTTTAGTAATCCATTGTGAATTTAATAAATTCAAAGAACTCAGTGCAAAGTAACATCAATCACATAATAAATATTACACAATAAAATTAAAGAGTCTAGCCAATGAAATTCAACATATATTACATGGTTCAGAATTTGATTTCTCTCCAAATAGGGCTGATGTTCCTGATAGAGTTATTGTTAATCATGTCATTTCCTCAATGCCTCCACAGCCTTTGATATATGGACTTTTCCTGAATAACAGTAAAGGTCATTAATTACAAATGATGCAATATTGGTGTTCATATTCTCCTCCCCCCAATTCTGAAAGGGTTCTAGCTCAATGGAAGAGCGCATGCCTTACAAGCAGGAGGTTGGTGGTTCGATTCCTCCATGCCCTATTGATATTGCAATATTGGTATTTTTAATAAAATAAATTTTATTATGATTTATTATGGCTATAGAGGGGGTTTCAAACCATCTTCGTATGTTGCTACGAGGGGGTTCTAAACTTCCTGCATATGTCACTATGAGGGGGGTTCAAACCACCTATGTAGGGCTCTACAGGGGGGGGTTCCAAACTGCCCCTATAGGAATCTACGAGGGGGGTTTCAAACTGCCTCTATAGGCCTCTACGAGGGGGGTTCAAAACCGCCTCTATAGGCCTCTACGAGGGGGGTTCTAAACTGCCCCTATAGGCCTCTACAAGGGGGGTTCCAAACTGTCTCTATAGGACTATACGAGGGGGGTTCAAAAATTCCCCTATAGGCCTCTACGAGGGGGGTTTGAAACCCCCCCTATAGTACTCTACGAGGGGGGTTCCACACTTCCCCTGTAGGTTTGTATGAGGGGGCTTATGAGGGGGGTTCACAACCGCCCCTGTAGGTATCTATGAAGGGGGTTCAAAACTGCCCCCGTAGGTCTCTATGAAGGGGTCTATGAGGGGGGTTTAAAACCACCTCCGTAGAATTCTACGAGGGGGGTAACAAATCGCCCCCAAAATTCACTTTTGGGGGCGGTTCCAATCTCGTCAAAAATCGCCCTTAAAGGGGAAAACTTTTAACATCGGTGCCTTTAGGGGCGGTTTTGCCAAAACCGCCCCCAAATCCAAAAACCCCCTCGTATGTCACTTTTGGGGGCGGAAGACAATCCCCCCTAAAGGCCAAAAATGTAGTAGTGCTCCTACTTTCAATAGAGAAATTAATACAAGAGAAGAAGCTGAGTTGTGGCTTAGAGACAGGGAAAAATACTTGATGCATGAGCATTAGCTCTCATGATCAAGTGTTAAAAGTCTAGTTGGACCTTTAGGTCTAAACATTTTCCCAAGGAGGGATTATTTCAAAAAAAAGACATTATAAGCTTTCATGTAAAAAGTGTTTTATTGCTAGCATAGGTGTCAATGTAAACATCAAGTTAGATAACTGATCCCTAAAAGAGAGGGATGACTCGAGAGAGGAATTTTTAGTGGAATTGTAAGAAGATATGATTTGTTTGAGTGAGTCATAGGTTAGTTTTCTAAAAATAGAGATAGTTGTTGGTTTTTAGGAAGTCGTTGAAAGAACTGAAAGGGGCTCTGCTTTTGTAACGGAATTCTGGGGAATGAAGAGACTCGAGAGTAGGAAGACAAGGAAGAGAGGATCCTACTAGAAGAGGTAAATCAAGGAGAGGTCAGAGCTCTCGGCAGTGTATGTACAGTGTTTTTTTATCTTAATGGAAAGGATGGTTTTCACGATACTGTGTTTTTTGTTCTCTTATATTCTGTGCATAGTGTAACTGAAGAATGAGGATGTGATTCCAGTCATTGAGTGAGTTTGGTAGAATTAGGGTTCTGAACCCTGTAGAATCTTATTGAAGCTTATGAATGTTTTGAAGAATAGAGCACAAGATTAAAATTGTATTATTGCTCGAGCAGTGGTGTATTGTGTGTGCACAAACTAGAATAAAGTTCCTGAGTAGAAGAAACTAGTTGAATGATTTTGATAGTCATCAAATGGTTTATGTATGCCCTTGAATTGATCAAACGATGAACAAGGATATTAGTTACTGTTAGTCGCAAACAGAGATGTGAAGAACCATGTCGATGTGATTGGTTTTATTGGGATGGAAAAAGAATAGGGCTTGAACCAAATGAAGGTGTATGCACAGAGAAGATTGTGAATGAGGGTTTGCAATTGGAGTATTCTGCATGGAGAAATCACAGAGGTAATTGGAGCTTTTGTGCAGAGGCAACTGATAAGATATACACAGCAAATCCTAGGGTAGTTGTGTGTCAAAATGTTTGATCAATGGTGGCGGAGCGTTTCCAATTGCAGATGGACGGTGTAGGAAAGTTTGGTAACAAGTTTATAAGTCAAATGACCAAGATCAAGTGACATACAGATCGATGGGCCCTGAGTGTCTAAGATCCAGATTGACGGTGGAGAAAGACTTGTTGACCTATTTACGGAATTGAAGGTGGGAGCAAAGGTGAAGTGTCGTTGCACATTGCGATGAAGAGTATGTGTCGACTGATGTTTGTCATTGCATTCGGTCCTGAACATACACTCATACTATGGTTTGGCATTGCATTAAGCCATCAGGTAAAATGATACAATCATAAGAATAATGTGAAGGACTAGTGGCATATGTTCAAGTTTGTGTCCATTAAGCTCTTAGGTCGTGGAGCGATGGTCTATGTCTTAGCCCCTTTTCTTATAACAATCAACCTCATGCATTGAAATGGTCTTCACATGCTTATGTGAAGAGTTTATGGTGGAGCGCACAAGATTTAGTTAAATAGGTCGATAAGCCCTTTTCCATGTTGTTGAGTTGAGAGTGATAGCCCTCAAGGAATAGGGGAGAATCACGTGGAGTTTGGAAAGGGAAAGTCTTGTGGATGGTGGGTGCCGAGAGTTTAAGTGCATGAAAATCTAAGTTTAGAGTCAAGCCAACATGGGTTAAGGAGTTAAGTTTAGAGAAGGGCAATAATGTTTTTCTTTCTACTTTGGTAGAGGTTTTGTAACCTAGAAAAGTGTTCCAATAATCTAGCACACTATGAATTATCCTCGTGTGAGGAAGGCACTAGGAAGGAGCTTGTATCAATACCTAAGGATGTTCAATTACCCTAGTATTATAAGAGCAAGAATTGTTATTTTCAATCTGCAAGGGAAGGCTTCTGCATGGTGGGATGACCTCAAGCTTACGAAAGCTATTAAGGAGAAAAGTGTGAAATGGAAAGCTTTTTGAAATATTTCAAACATAAGTATCTGTCTGAAATATATTATGATAAGAAAGTAAGAGAATTTTATGATCTGAAGCTAGTGCAGCAAACCATGGAAGAGATGATTAGTAAATATCTTGAATTACTAAAGTATGTCCCTTACATACAAGAGGAGAAGGTAAGAATTCGATGCTTCATAAACTGCTTACCTTTTAGTGTTAAGGATCGGATAGAGTTTGACGATCCTAAGACACTGGAAGATGCATTCTAAGAAGCTAGACTATGCTTCGAGCAAACTCAGAATAAGGCTGAAGTAACAAAGAAGTGGAACGAAAAGAAGAATGTAAAATCTGAATTCAGACAGAAGGTCCACAAACCCAATAGTTTCAGAAATCAATCCATGACTGCACCTTCCAACAATAAGTTTGAAAGAAACAAATTACAATCAAACTTTTAGCCACCAAATAGGAAGATGAATACTGAAAGTACCAGAAATCCAAAAGAAGCATCATCCAAACCAACAATTCAATGTTGGGGATTTGGAGAAAACCATAGATGGTTTGAATGTCCACGGCGAAATGAGAGGAATAAATCAGTGCATAACCTACAAGAAGCTTCTATAGTTCAAGATATAGCAAGGATGCCAAAAATTTATGTTGCGGTGAGTAATCGGCAGGTTGATCATCAGGCCTCCATCATTGAGGTAGAAGATATGATTTCCAAGAAAACCGTATCTATATTAATTGATTTCGGTGCATGTAAAAGCTATATAGACCAAAAATTTTGTGAGTCTTGCAAACTAGGAAAAATTAAGTATGTGTAGCCTTGGCTGGTACAAATGGCCATGGGAATAAAACCAACAGTTTCTAAAGTAGTAAATGGTTGTGCTTTAAAGTTAAATGGATCCTCTACTAGAACATATTTGAATGTCTTACCGTTAGGATCTTATGATTTATTCATTGGTATGGATTGGCTGGAAAAACATAGAGCAATCCTAGATTACTATAAGAAGTCTGCCACTTTTGTGAATGATGATGGGTAGGCTGAAAAGATCCAAGGAATACTGCGAATAGCAAATTTAAGGATGATTTTTGCATTTCAAATAAAGAGAAATGCAAGGAAAGGGTGTAAATTGTATGATGTCCATATTACAGAAAAACATAATAGCCAAGTTTCAAATTTGACAAGGTACCCTGTGTTGGCTGAATTTGAAGATGTATTTCCTAAGGAAGTTCCTGGGTTACCCCCTAAAAGAGAACTGGATTTTATAATTGATCTAACCCCAGGAGATTTACCTATTTCTAAGGCACCATATCCCATGAGCACCCCTGAATTAATTGAATTGAAGACGCAATTGCAAGAATTGTTGGAAAAAAGGTTACATATGTCCAAGTGTCTCCCCTTGGGGAGCACCTGTGATCTTTGTACGGAAGAAAGATGACACTTTTAGGCTATGCATCGATTATAGACAATTGAATAAAGTGACAATAAAAAATTGGTACCCTTTGCGAAGAATTGATGACTTGTTTGATCAAGTTGGAGGTGCTACCGTTTTATCAAAACTAGATCTAATATCTAGCTACCATCAAATCAGAATCAAGGAGGATGACATTCATAAGACTGTTTTCCAAACTCGGTATGGGCATTATGAATTTGTGGTTATGCCATTTGGTTTGACGCATTAGGGGAATTTTGAGGTAAAAAATGGGCCTCAAAACAAAAAAATGTACTATCAAAATCAATTTTTGAAGAACCAATCACATTCTATAGGATGGCATCATCTATAATAGTTGATGTGGCATTGGTTGAGTTAAAGATGTTTATTTGTCAAATTGTAAATAGTGAATAAAACCTCATAGTTAACCATATCAATGTTGTAAGTAAAGTACTCATAATGAAAAGAGTACTCTTAGATTACTTTTGAATATAATATAAATGTACTAAAGTACCTTAAAATACTTAGAAAAAAAATACTATTTATGTTTCAATATAAAATAAATAAATTACAAATACAAAAAAAATGAATACTCTATTCAAAATCAAAACTATAAAATTATTTTTCAATATAGAACATATCTCTTTAAATAATAAATTATTAATACTAAAATAATTCAAATTTCTATTCAAAATCATATAAATAATTTATATTATATAATATATAATGTTAAAACTTTATTTAAATAATTGATAATATATAGATAAATTTATAATATAATGATAATGTATAATTTATAATAATTTACAATATATTGATGAAATTTTAAAACCTTATGTAAAAATACGTACTATTCAACTAAAATCAAAATATGTATATAATATATGATTTAAAATTCTTTTAAACTTTAAAAACCTTATTGAATACGTACCATTCTACTTTAATGTTTGATGTAATTGATAGGATATTTAAACTTTTAAAACCTTATGTTATGGAAACATGATTCTTATGAAGACGTAATCCATAAATATATTATTTTATTTTAGTATATGATATATAATTTTAAATCGATAAATATGTGATATATGTGGAATAGTTACTATTTATATAATATATAATTTAAAATTTAAAAATATTGAAATAAATATGAAAAGTTTTATGAGATACAATATAATAATAAAAAGGGACAAATAAATTTGTAAAAGATATAAATTAAAACTAATGAAAAATAATTGTGTTGATTATTAAATGAATACATAAAATAAATACTTGATTATCTAATCTATATATATGTAATATCACTATAGATATATAAGTTAATTAAATATTTTATAAATAAAAATAAATTTAAATGATGTAGATATTTATATAAATAGATTATTAGTATTTAAATAATGTTAATATCTATATAAATAAATAATTAAGTTTTAGTTTTAATAAATTTAAGTTAGATTTGTATAAGAGTTAGTCAACATATTTTATAAATATTAAAATATAAGTTGGATTTATATGACTATATGACTGATTTTTATTTTTAATGAATATAAGTTAAATTTATATAATTAATATATAGTTTAAACAAAATAGCAATTTATTCATATAAATTTAATTTATGTTTAAAATTAAAAATTAAGAATTAAAAATGTTATTATAATTATATGATTTTTATTTTTAATAAATATAAGTTAAATTTATATAATTAATATATATTTTTAAAAAAATACAATTTATTCACATAAATTTAATTTATGTTTAAAATTCAAAATGTTATTATAATTATATTTTGAATATTGAATAGGAGTTGGTAGATTTGGAAGCTTGAGTCGGCTGCTACTAGGGTTTGTCGTCTCCCTCATGGATCCACCCCCTGATCCGAGTCGAGCTCTTCTCGAAGCTCTCTTTCGTTCGCTGGTTGCTACCCAACCTGCGTCCTCCAAGTCGGCTGAGCCTACAGATTCTAGGTTTTTCAAGAGGTCTGCCATCCCTAAGGTCAAACTGGGTTCCACGGCCTCTAAATGCAAAGCCCTCGCTCTCTCAGAAAAAGGGTTGGTTGGGCACTTCACTGGTTTGTGGCCCTCTCCGAGATCTATTGAGATCTGGCTCAACAAAAATTGGCGTCCTCTCATTCAAGGGGAAGTTCAGCAGATCTTTTGTGGCAAGGGTTTCTTCATCTTCTATTTTGAGAAAAAAGAGGACAGAGATCTTATTTTCAGAAACGGACCCTATTTCATGGGGCCAAGAGGAATGTACATTAACAAGTGGGATCTCTCCTTCAACCCAAAAAAGGATATCCCCTCAGCAGTCCCAATATGGGTCAAGTTGCCGCATCTCCCGTTGCATTGCTGGAACGACGAGGACTTAAAAGCTATTGGCAACTCATTGGGGAAATACATAGACAAATCTGAACCGAAACGCCCTATGTTCTCCTGTGCCCGAATATGTGTAGAAGTGGACCTTGAGAAAGGGCTCCCATAAGCTATAAGCCTGTCAATGGACGGTTGGAATCACCTACAAACTGTGGACTATGAACAGATCCCTTTCAAGTGCAAAGTCTGCCATGAATATGGGCATTTTGCTAAACTCTGCCCTAAAAGAAAGTCACCGGAAGTGGAAGAAACCCAAGAAGGAGATTGGAACGAGGTGACTAGAAAGAAGGGAGGAAAGCTTCCTAACCCCCCTCCTCATCAAGAAACTCCAAAAAGGAAGGAAACGGTCAGCATGCAGAAGAATCCAGCCAGGGGAGCCAACAAATTTTAGCTTCTATCCTCTGAAGTGATCGACCAAGTGCATGACCCTGTATAAGAGACAGTGAAAGAAAATGCAAGGGAAGAAGAAATGCAGGAGACCTCCAATCAGCAATTAGAGGATGGGGAAATCCAGGTAATACCCTCTTCACAACAAAGAGGAGCCCGGAAGTGAAGTGCCCAAAGTTTTAGGAGGCTCAGTCACAAGAGCAAAAGCTAAGCTTTTCCAAGAAGAAACCTCAGAAAGCAAGGAGGAAGAAATGGAACCTCAGACAAAAAAAGGCAGGAAGCTTAACAAGGTCGTAAGACAGCAAGAAGCAGTTAGAGACAAAGCGGCGGGTAAGCAAACCAGTCTTGACCAGCATGTTAGAATTCTATCCAGTGTAAAGCAAAATCAAGGAATAGCAGACGAGAAGAAAGAAAGAGCAGTGTCCAACCTCTCTAAAAAATAATGAAGATAGTCTCCTGTAATTGCAGAGGTTTAGGAGGCAAGTAAAAGACGGAAGCAATCAAAAGAATCAAAAAGTTGGAAAACCCCTCAATACTCATGCTCCAGGAGACTAAAATGCAGGAGGCAAACTGCCTCAAAATTTTGACCCAAATCTGGCCTAAAGGAGAAGGAATATCAGTCAACTCCATTGGAGCCTCAGGAGGGCTCATCACTTGGTGGGACAAAGGTAAGTACAAGTGCAACTCTTCACTTAACAATAGAAATTGGCTCTTTACGGAAATAGAAGATCTGTCAAACAATGATAAATTTTGGATAGGAAATGTGTATGGGCCTACACTTCACAGGCTCAAAGAAAATTTTTGGAACGCTGTGATAGATTTACAACTTGGTAGAAATCCCTCTCCCTGCATTGTTGCTGGAGACTTCAACGCCACTATCAATGCAAATGAGCACAGAGGAGGTTCTAATGTCAGATACCAATTTGGAGAATGATTGGAAGACCTACAGGCATCCTGGAATCTAGTGGATATAAAACCCTTGCATGGAACTTATACATGGAATAACAAAAGAACTGGCCTAGGACATATCGCTGCCAGGCTCGACAGATTCCTAATCAGCTCATCCTTCCTAAACAAACCCCTTCTGCCCGACTCTAAAATTCTGGCTTCTGCTGCCTTTGAACATCACCCTATCTCCCTTTTCTTCACTCTCCCCGGAAACCTCGGCCCCCTCCCCTTCAGATATAACCCAGCGTGGTTGGAATATGAAGACTACTTCGAAGAAGTCAAAGCACTATGGAAACAGTATGTTCCATGCTCCCCAGGGTATATTTGGGAAACCAAACTTAAGAATACCAAGGCAACGTTAAAAAGTTGGGCTAAACAAAACATGAAGAGTCCGGGAGAGGAAATCATCACTTTGCAAGGAGAGCTGAAATATCTACAAGACAAAATGGAAACAGCTCTGATATCCGAAACAATGCTGAGAAAAGAAAATGACTTGGAAGCTCAAATACGGCAGGTGGCTAGAAAAGAGGAAGAAGAGTGGAGACTTCGCTCTAGATGCCTGTGGCTCAAAGCTGGAGACAGGAATACCAAATTTTTTCATGCTCAGTGCAAGGAAAGGTACATGAAAAACAACATTCTTTGTCTAACCAAAGAAGATGGAAGGAAGATAGAAGACCCCACAATCATCAAGAACGAAGTCGAAAATCACTTCGAGTCTCTCTATAAAGAGGAAGAGGAACCGCCAGCTGCAGACATGGATCTAATGTGTCAAGACATCCCCAACCTTATCTCAGCTCAAGAGAACATTATGCTAATGGAACAGGTCACCGAAGAAGAAGTTAGGAAGGCGGTGTGGTCTTTGCACCTGGAAAAATCCCCAGGCCTAGACGGATTCTCCATTCACTTTTACAAAAAGTTTTGGCATTGGCTGAAAAGAGACCTTATCAAAATGATAAATTGGACCAGAAATAGAGAGAAGATTGGAGGAGGCACCAACACTTCATTCATTGCTCTAATTCCGAAGGAGAAAAAGGCCACATCCATAGGAAGATTCAGACCTATCTCACTCTGCAACTCCTCTTACAAAATCCTCACAAAAGTCATAGCAAACAGAGTCATGAATTTGCTTCCTAATATAATTTCCCCTAATCAAGGCGGCTTCATCTCAGGCAGGCAAATATATGATAACATACTCTTAGTGCAAGAGGCTATCCACTCAAGTAAGCATAACAAGGATGCAGGTATGGCAATTAAACTAGATATGGCAAATGCCTTTGATAGAGTTAGACATGCCTTTATATATGCAGTTTTGAGAAAATTTGGCTTTGATGAAAAGTTTGTTAGATGGGTGAAATCCTGTATAGGAGCTCCGTGGATCTCCCCTCTCCTAAATGGTAGACCCTCCTCCTTTTTCTGCCTCTCCCGGGGACTTAGGCAAGGCTGCCCCCTCTCTCCCTTCCTCTATGTCATTATGGCTAACTCCCTCAGCAGAAAACTCAACTCCCTTTTAGCCTCAACCTCTCTCCCGAGTATTGCCTTTGCCCGAAATGTCCCAGCTATAAACCATGCAAAATTCGCTGACGACACCATTCTCCTTGGCAGTGCTTCTCCCCAAATTGCTACAAGATTTAAATTGACTCTTGACCTTTACCTAAAGACCTCTGGGGGCAAAACCAATGAAAACAAGTGCAACATTTACACCTGGAACTGTCGGCCTGCCATTGTCAGACTCATCTTAGCCATTTTGGATTTTAAACCCTGCCTTGACTGATCCTCCTTTAAGTACCTTGGTACTCCTATCTCTCTCAAAAAACCTTCCTCCTCTGTTTGGACACCTATCCTTGAGAAATTCAAAAACAGAATAAATTCATGGGGAACTCGTTGGTTGAATTTGGCTGGGAAATTCACTTTGATAAAATCTGTCCTCTCCTCGCTGCCTGTCTTCACAGTAGCAATTATGTTGGCTCCTGTCTCTGTCCTAAATGCCTTTATCACAGAGATAAGAAATTTCCTGTGGCAAGGGGGGAAGACACAAAATAAAAAAATTCCATCTTGTGAACAGGAAGATTGTCAAAGAAAAGCACAAGAGAGGAGGGCTTGGATTTCGTGAGCCTGCTTTAGTAAGTAAAGCTTTGGGCGCCAAGCTAGCATGGAGGATCGTTTCCGGGAAGAAAGAATGGTGGAAGGAAGTTATAAGGAAAAAATACTCCAGCAGTTCAAGATTAAGATGCCTCGACAAACCAAACAACAAAAAAGGCACAGCAATATGGGGACTCATCTCCTCCTCAGCAACTCTAATCAAAGAAAGCCTCTATTGGATCCCTGGCAATGGGAAAAGAATAAATCTCTGGACCGACAGTATAAATGGGGACAAGCCACTTGGAACAATGCAATGTCTAGATTCTATTCGAGCCTGGCTGTAAAGTGTTGGCATCACAAAACTAAAAGACTTAGTGATCTGGAAGGCCACTGGAGAATAGGAGAACTGGAAGCAGATGAGTCCCCCTGACAATCTCAAAAATGATTACAAAATTTTTCTTAATCTTCTGCATGGGAAAGCCCCGGTGAATATAAAAGAAAAAGATCTTCGGGGATGGGGGAAAGCTGGTATATATACAGTCAAGGCCGGCTACGAAAAACTCACCATCTCTAATACCCTTGTGCTCAAAAGATGGGGGAAAGTTTGGAATTCTGATGGTATTCCCAAAATCAACATATTCTACTGGCTTCTGGCTCACAACAAACTGTTAACCGCAGACAATCTCAGAACCAGGGGTATAGCAGGTCCCTCAAGATGCACATTGTGTAAAATTGCTGAGGAAAACTCCCAACGCATATTATTGGAGTGCTCCTTTTCCAAGCAAGTGTGGGCTCAGGTCATGGGGAATCAATGGAGAGCTTCCATTCTTCCTAGAACTTTAGACAAAATCACTGATCATTGAGGTCGCTCCTTTCCTGGAAAAAAAAAATCCAAGAGAACAATGTTAAGAATCTGGAATCTCATCCCTATGAACATTTGCTGGCAGGTCTGGTTGAATCGAAACAAAAGTATCTTCAAGGGTAGGAGTGTAAACAGCAATAGAGCAGCCATCAAAGCCATTGCAATGATCTCCGAGTCCCTATCATCAAAAGGAGTTACCATTCCAGCTCATGAACCTCTCTCACTGTCTGAATTTTAATGGAGTAATGTCTTCATGAAGGCCAGCTCCCTTCATTCCAAAAAGATCCATTCCTACTCTGATTGGGAAATCAGGAAAGATCTAGACTCTTTCACCAAATGGTGGACGGAGCAAAACAGTCACAGTATTTTCTTCGACGGGGCTTCCAAAGGGAATCCCAGGGCGGCAGGTGCAGGTGGGATACTCTTTGATCCCGGAGGAAATAAAGTCGCAACATTCTCTTGGGGCCTAGGCAGCAAGGAAAATAATGAGGCAGAATGGCTAGCTCTTATTTTCTCTTTAGATTTGGCCTCCTCCTTCAGAATTGACAATCTCAGAATTTATGGAGACTCCAGGCATGTTATTCAAATCATGAGAAAAGGCTCTTCCCCTCAAGGTTCAAAAGCTTACAGATATATGCAAAGAATAAAATCCAATGCTCTCCTCCCAAAAGTCTCTTTTTTTCACATCCTTCGAGAGAATAACCGGCTTGCTGACTTAGAGGCTAATAAAGGAACCTTATTAGAACCTGGGCATATGCTGGACCATAACAGTGCCAAGGGATTTCACTACATCCCCTAAGTTAATGTCAAGTGCTAGAATTTCTTTTACATGCTTAAAGCATGGGTTCTTTGGACCCCCGAGGGTTCTCCCCATCCCTCGTTCAATGTTAGGCTTCACTTACTCCCCCCCAACCCTCGTTGTGTCTGCCACACGCCATTCAGGCCCTCCATGCACCTGTCACATGGCCTCCTACTATGTTGTCAGCTCCCATGAGCCGATATTAATTCCTCCCTCCGCTCCACTCTTTTCATACCCCGCGATGGCTCGTCCCCCTCATTTCTCCTGCTCTGCCCTAAGTCGGCTCTCTCTGTGCGAATTGGACTCCCCTCCATCCCCCAGGCCTCCACTGCTGCCTCCGTTTAGTCTTTCCACAATGCAAAATGTAATGGCGGCCATAGCTGCCCTGAGCCGCACCGTGGTGGATATAAAACTCTTGATACGCAGTACTTACGACCGTCTACACCAGTGTGAGGCAAAACGAGGAAATGGCCGTAGACTTGAATCACACAATCTCTCAGCTTTCATGTCAGGATTCGAGGATTGATGATTTGGAGAAAAACTTGTTCAAGCTAATGGGAAAGGTTGATATGCTACAGGAAGATATGGTAGTGTTGACAGGGAAAATGCAAGGAAGTTATGTGCAGGAAACCCCTACGGTCAATCAAGAGATAAACCAGGAAATGGTGGACGTAGCTTCAGCCCAGTTCAAGAATTATGGCTAATTCCTTTTCTAGCCCAGGTTTCAAATTTGTATCTATTTTGCCAATGTATTTCTGCATTCTCCTAAACAATCAGTTTATCAAGGTTTATCCCAACACCATTTTGAACAGCTCTAGAAAGATAAGACTCAGAGCTTTTAAAGACATGTTGATAGAAATTATAGTCTTTCTAGAAATTTCTCCTTCTGCAAAAAACTCTTTCATCTACATGTAATGAATAGCTGTGCACAGCTTTTATAAATACACTCCTTTCCCTGTTCCTGTTAAAATAAAATAAAAATTGAATATTGAATAAGTTATATTTCAAAATTCAAAATAATATACTTTGTTTTATTTGATGAGTACATTATCTATACTTTATTAGTACATTAGTACATTACTTTTTACTTTATGAGTACATTACTTCTTACTTTATAAATACATTCATCATATTATATTCAAAAGAAATTTATGTATTCAAGAGTAATACTTTTAGTCACATCAAATAATGATTTTTTTATTGATTTTATTTTAGATATCTTTTCAATTTAACTTAACCATAGTTACATTGATTGTAGTGTAAAAGGTGAGTTGTGAATATACCTCCCCACAAAATGCTTAACTTGTAATATTTTATTATATCTCTTAGGAGGCCCATTTTAGACTTCAAAACTCCCCTAATGAATGCACCTACCACCTTTATGTATCTTATGAACAATGTGTTCAGTAAATATTTGGATAAGTTGGTTTTGGCGTTCATAGATGACATACTTATATACTCAAGGAATGAAAGTGAGCATGAAGAACATTTGAAGATAGTGTTGCAAATCCTAAGGGAAAATCAGTTGTATGCAAAGACGAGTAAGTGCGACTTTTATAAAGATCAAATTCAATATTTGGGTCACATAAGTTTAGCCCAAAGTATCCCTGTAGACCCTGCTAAGATAAAGGCTATCATGAGTTGAACTACCCCTCAAAATGTTAGTGATATTCACTCATTCATGGGTCTAGTTGGATATTATCTAAGGTTCATCAAAGGATTTTATAAGGTACATAGTCATTTTTTTTGTGTCTAATGAATAACTGTGTACTACACATAGACGGAAGAAGTGTGCTGAAAATGAATATGGCAGAACAATAAGGAAGGATAGTGGAGGAGACATCCAGTCAGCAGGGTGAAATGGCTACTAAGCAAGGCATAAATGTTGAAGGCGGAGAACTGTATGTGAATTTAAATTCTCAACAAGGAGCAGTAACACCTAATGAGATGTTGGAAACAGTTAAAAGCCTTATGGTTGAGCTCCAAAGCATAAAGGAAGACAATATTAAAAATGTTGAAGAGCAGCGTGAGATCAATGCTATCTTGTTGCACCAACTGTCTAAAAAAGGAAATAATCACATACCCGCACAAGAAGAACGGAAAGCAAAGAAATCAACAACCAGGAAAATTTCAAAGGTTAATATTTCTCATCCAAAAATTTATATGAGCCATAACAAAGACACCAGCAGTGACGAGTCACTTAGTGAAGATTTTGATGAATTTGTGCATAGAAAGAAATAGAAGACTGGAACAATAAATCAATTACATAAAGAACTGAAGAAGATGAAACCTCCTACTTTCAATGGAGAGATTAATACAAGAGAAGAAGCAGAGTTGTGGCTTAGAGACATGGAAAAATACTTAAGGGTGTTCAATTACCCTAGTATTATAAAAGCAAGAATTTCTATTTTCAATCTGCAAGGGAAGGCTTCTGCATGGTGGGATGACCTCAAGCTTACGAAAGATATTAAGGAGAAAAGTGTGAAATGAAAAGTTTTTTTGAAATATTTCAAACATAAGTATCTGTCTGAAATATATTATGATAAGAAAGTAAGAGAATTTTATGATCTGAAGCTAGGGAAACAAACCATGGAAGAGCTAATTAGTAAATATCTTGAATTACTAAAGTATGTCCCTTACATACAAGAGGATAAGGTAAGAATTCAACACTTCTTAAACTACTTACCTTTTAGTGTTAAGGATCGGATAGAGTTTGACAATCCTAAGACACTGGAGGATGCATTCTGAGAAGCTATACTATGCTTCGAGCAAACTCAGAATAAGGCTGAAGTAACAAAGAAGTGGAACAAAAAGAAGAAAGTAAAATCTGAATTCAGACAGAAGGTCCACAAACCCAATAGTTTCAGAAATCGATCCATGACTGCACCTTCCAACAATAAGTTTGAAAGAAACAAATTACAATCAAACTTTTACCCACCAAATAGGAAGATGAATACTGAAAGTACCAGAAAGCCAGAAGAAGCATCATCCAAACCAACACTTCAGTGTTGGGGATGTGGAGAAAACCATAGATGGTTTGAATGTCCACAACGAAATGAGAGGAATAAATCAGTGCATAACCTACAAGAAGATTCTACAGTTCAAGATATAGCAAAAACGCCAAAAATTTATGTTGTGGTGAGTAATCGGTAGGTTGATCATCAGGCCTCCATCATAGAGGTAGAAGGTATGATTTCCAAGAAAATTGTATCTATATTAATTGATTTCGGTGCATGTAAAAGCTATATAGACCCAAAAATTTGCGAGTCTTGCAAACTAGGCAAAAGCAAGTATGTGCATCCTTGGCTAGTACAAATGGCCACGGGAGTAAAACAAAAAAATTCTGAAGTAGTAAATGGTTGTGCTTTAAAGTTAAATGGATCCTATACTAGAACATATTTGAATGTCTTATTGTTAGACTCTTATCATTTACTCATTGGTATGGATTGGCTGGAAAAACATAGAGCAATCCTAGATTACTATAAGAAGTATGTCACTTTTGTGAATGATGATGGACAGGCTGAAAAGATCCAAGGAATACTGCGAACAGTAAATTTAAGGTAGATTTTTGCGCTTCAAATAAAGAGAAATTTAAGGAAAGGGTGTAAATTGTATGTTGTCCATATTACAGAAAAACAGAATAGCCAAGTTTCAGATTTGACAAGGTACCCTGTGTTGGCTAAATTTGAAGATGCATTTTCTAAGGAAGTTCCTGGGTTACCCCCTAAAAGAGAACTTGATTTTACAATCGATCTAACCCCATGAGATGTACCTATTTCTAAGGCACCATATCGCCTAAGCACGCCTGAATTAATTGAATTGAAGACACAATTGCAAGAATTGTTGGAAAAAAGGTTACATCTGTCCAAGTGTCTCCCCTTGGGGAGCACCTGTGATCTTTGTACGGAAGAAAGATGGAACTTTCAGGCTATGCATCGATTATAGACAGTTGAATAAAGTGACAATAAAAAATTGGTACCCTTTACCAAGAATTGATGACTTGTTTGATCAAGTTGGAGGTGCTACCGTTTTCTCAAAAATAGATCTAATATCTAGCTACCATCAAATCAGAATCAAGGAGGATGACATTCATAAGACTGTTTTCCAAACTCGGTATGGGCATTATGAATTGGTTATGCCATTCGGTTTGACGCATTAAGGGAATTTTGAGGTAAAAGATGGGCCTCAAAACAAAAAATGTACTAACAAAATCAACTTTTAAAGAGCCAATCACATTCTAGAGGATCACATCATCTATAATAGTTGAGGTGGCATTGGTTCAGTTAAAGACATTTATTTGTCAAATTGTAAATAATGAATAAAAACTCATAGTTAACCATATCAATGTTGTAAGTAAAGTACTCATAATGAAAAGAGTACTCTTAGATTACTTTTGAATATAATATAAATGTACTAAAGTACCATAAAATACTTAGAAAAAAATATACTATTTATGTTTTAATATAAAATAAATAAATTACAAATACAAAAATAAATGCTCTATTCAAAATAAAAACTATAAAATTACTTTTCAATATAGAGCATATATCTTTAAATAATAAAGTATTATTACTAAAAAAATTAAAAATTTTATTCAAAATCATATAAATAATTTACATTATATAATATATAATTTTAAAATTTTATTTAAATAATTTATTATATATAGATAAATTTATAATATAATGATAATGTATAATTTATAATAATTTACAATATATTGATGAAGTTTTAAAACATTATGTAAAAGTACGTACTATTTAACTAAAATCAAAATATGTATATAATATATAATTTAAAATTCTTTTAAACATTAAAAACCTTATTGACTACCTACCATTCTACCTTAATGTTTGACGTAATTGATAGGATATTTAAACTTTTAAAACCTTTGAGATTTAAACTTTTAAAACCTTTGAGATTTAAACTTTTTAAACCTTATGTTATGGAAACAGGATTCTTATGAAGACGTAATCCATAAATATATTATTTTATTTTAGTATATGATATATAATTTTAAATCCATAAATATGTGATTATGTGGAATAGTTACTATTTATATAATATATAATTTTAAATTTAAAAATATTAATATAAATGTGAAAAGTTTTATGAGATACAATATAATAATAAAAAATGAAAAATGAATTTGTAGAAGATATAAATTAAAACAAATGAAAAATAATTGTGTTGATTATTAAATGAATACATAAAATAAATACTTGGTTATCTTTTTTCCATGAAAAATATTTGGTTATCTAAATTGCATATATATAATATCAATATAGATATATAAGTTAATTAAATATTTTATAAATAAAAATAAATTTAAATAATGTAGATATTTATGTAAATAGATTATTAGTATTTAAATAATGTTAATATTTATATAAACAAATAATTAAGTTTTAGTTTTAATGTTAATATGATCATTGATGGTGCATTTGGAAATGATTTGGGTCTTGGAATCCATACATATGGTGGTTTGTAATCCCATGATTGTTGGAGCCTTTGATATGATAGAATCCTTGGTCATGATGCCCTCATCACTTGGTGATGAAGTCCTATGTGATGGGCTTGAAGTCCATGGAAAGTATCTTTAAATATTATATGATATCCTTGAAAGAGTCCTTGAAACCCTTGCATGTGGTGCCTTGGGTCTTGAACCATGGTGATGTATGGTCCTATTTGTGGTTGTATGGATATTGGGATGTAGATGGAGGTAGATCCCATGGATGTGCCTTGATATGTTGAAGAAGACTTTGAAACTCTTGTAGTTAGTGGTATGGTCTTTGGCACCCTCATGTGTGGGGTCTTTGACGTCGTGGACATATTGAATAATTTAAGTGTATTATACCAAGAATTTGCAAATAAACCCATCATAGGGAGATAGTCCTCATCAAGCCATTTCCATTGATATGTGGAGCATCTTCTAACTCCTTACGGTTGAAGAGATATGAATTTTTGAAGTTGGTGTACCCCACCTTTTTGGGTGAGCCGACCAAACAAAAGAAAAATTAATTATTTGTAATTTTGAATTGCATGTCGGCCCAGTTTGAGGTAATAACTTTCCTCTATGACCTATATATAAATAGAATATAAAACATTTCATTTGCTCATCAATTGGAATTTCGTAACTCTTGGAGAAAAGTGCGAAATTTTGTGGAGGAAATTTTTTTTGGGTATCTTCACTAAAATTGGCATAACTTTCTCATACGGAATCGGAATTACAAAATTCTTGGCTCGTTGGAAAGCTTGTTATGAGGGCTATGTGATGACATGATATAGAGTTTATTTTGGTTTTTCTATCATTTCTTGACCTTATGATCTTCAAAAAGGTATGGCTCATGCTTCTAGGTTTCTCTTGTAATGGCACATGTCTCTCATGGATAGAGTTCATCTTTGATATTAGTATGTGAGCCTATATACTGGTATATATATTTGAAGTCATTATGGAGGATATGATGATGATGTTGCATACCTTTATGCTATGATATTATACACTTTATGATGATAATGCATGTGATAATGATGTACACTCTATGAAGTTGATGCACTCCTATACAATATGATGTACATGCATACCATAGTGTGATGATGCTCTCCTATGCTTATGATGTATACTTGATGTTGATGTGCTAAAGAAGTTTACACAGTCATGTTCTAGATATGCTCAACTTACATATGATATGGTCAGTGATGTTTACACAGTGACATGCTTACTGTATGTTGATGTGCTAAAGAAGTTTACACAGTCATGTTCTAGATATGCTCAGCTTATATATGATATGATCAGTGATGTTTACACAGTGACATGCTCAGTGTATGTTGATGTGCTAAAGAAGTTTACACAGTCATGTTCTAGATATGCTCAACTTACATATGATATGATCAGTGATGTTTACACAGTGACATGCTCACTGTATGTTGATGTGCTAGTGATGTTTACACTGCTGTATGCTCAGTAAAGTGCGATGGTACACAGGATTATGTATGCTCAGTGGTGTATGTAGTGATATATAGAAACAATGATACAATGATGACATTGATGAAATGATGAACGGTGGTATTGAGTAGTGAGTACATTGATTCAGGCTACATGAGAAGATTCCTTAACTCAGATTGGCTGAGTTGTATGAATAGTTGGTTTGACTCAGGTGGACTGAGTCTAGTATACTGTTGGTTAAACTGAGATTTAATAATTCGAATGATGTGAACAGCAGATTGATTGGTACAGACAAATTGATTACTCAGTTGATGAACAGTGTGGCACAGTTGTGATGAGCAGTGGTCAGTTGATGTGGTTGTGCAATATAGTACAGATTGAGCAGTGTGATACAGTTGATGTGCAGTAGTCAGCAGTGGTCAGCAGTGACAGTGGTTGTGCAGTGTGATACAGATTGAGTAGTGTGATACCGTTGATGTGCAGTGGTCAGCAGTGACAGTGGTTGTGCAGTGTGATACAGATTGTGTAGTGTGGTACAGATTGTGCAGTGTGGTACAGGTGTTGGATAGCCGGTCCGCAGGATCAGTGCAGTAGTTAAGTATCTATCTTCATTTCAGGGTGGTAGGACAGGGCAAAGAAATATAGGGAGCTAAGGCTTCCTTCAGGTTGTAGCCTGTAAACCAGGGGGTTGTAGCCTCTTTCCAGTTGTAGCTGAGAATTGAAGTCTTTGTAACAAAGGGGGTTGTTTCCTCCTTCTAGTTGTTGCTGGTAAATTATTATTATAAAGGATTCCGTGGTTTTTCCCCCAGGACTTGGGTTTCCACGTAAAAATCTTGTGTACTGTGTTTTGCTATGCTTCCTATGTGATGATGATATGATGATATGTGATGATGAGCTGTAATTGTTAATAATGTTGATGATATAATGATAATGTGATAATACATTAATGAATGATGTATTGAAGAAGCAGTTGATGATTGTTAAAGTTGAAAAAGTAATAAAAAGCAATACACACTATTCACCCCCCCCCTCTCAGTGTGCTCGGTGTGTCCAACAATTGGTATCAGAGCGGGGCTTCACAGAAAGCCTTACCAGCTTGAAGGAGATCCTTGATACACTATGGGGTTCTCAGTGAATGGAGCACCATTGTTTTGTGGGACAAATTACTTGATCTGGAAAAGAAGAATGCAAGTTTATCTTGAATTAGAAGGTATTGGAATATGGCAATCAATGGTTACAGGGTACAATCATCCGAAGAAAGTGAAAACAACAGCTCAAAAGGAAGCAAGGAAAAATAATTCAATGGCTATGGAATCCATTCTTGAAGGCTTATCAGATTCCATAAAAGAGAAGATTGGAAAGTACAACACAGCTAAGGAATTGTGGATCAAATTAGAACAGTTATACTCCACTAAAGAACACAAAGAAGAGGTTATGAAATTCATGGTTAAAGATCTGACAGATCTCCAAAAGGAGAAAATAGGAAAGTGCAACTCAATTGAAGAATTGTCACTAAAGATAGATCAACTCTACTCCATTGAAGAACAGAAAGCAGAAGACAACTCCATAGAAAGGTTAGTACAAGATCCAGGTAAGTTTGAAGGTAAGTCTCTTGAACACCCTGCTTGTAATGTTTTTGAAGAAATATGTTTATCAGGTATAGAAGATAAGCACTATTCTAAATTCATAGATTGTAATACTTCAAAATGTGATGAATCCCATTGTTCCCTGACAAATTATAGAAATGAATGTTTAGATAATGATATTGCTAATGCTATGCAAAAGGTTGAGAAACTTTGTGAACAGAACAAGGTATTGCAAGAGCAATTAGACAAATCTGAGAAGAGGAATCAAGAAGAATGTGAGAAGGCCACACAGACTATAATTGATCTAAATCTCCAAGTTGAAGAAGCTACCAGAATCAAAGAAGCCATATCCAACTCTCTGAAAGATCAACTTGAGAAGTCTGCTGTCGAAAATAAAAGACAATCAGAAGAAATTGACAAGCTCAGAAGACAGCTAGAAGATAAGGAGAAAGAATTGACTTGCAAGCTTCAAGACAAAGATAGTGAGATCAGTATCTTAGTTGAAAAAATGCAGAAGGAAAGATCCGCCAGTCAGAAAGAAGATCCAAGTGACAAAATGGGAATTCATTTCAATCATGAGATTGAAGAGAAAATAAGAAGAAAACAAGAAGATGAAATCAAATCCTTAAAGATAGAATTACGAAAGGTATGTTTGACGAATTTTGACTTTGAAAAGGAACTCTCAGAACTCAGAAAAAAAAAAATCAAGAAATAAAAGGACAGATGGAAGACAGTATTGTCATTGATCTGAAAGAACAGATAGAAGAAGTCAAGAAAATTGAAGAAGACCTAACAAGACAACTCCAAGAAAAGATAGAAATTTCTCAAAAGCAAGAATTGAAGATCCTCTCCCTAAAGGAAGATCTGAACAAGGCAGTTGCTCAGTTGAAGACAAATTCAAAGATTGAAAAGAACATTGAAGAAAGTGAAAGTTCCAGGGAAAAAGAAGAAAAGGCTAATAGTTATACAATAATTTTCAGTAGATCCCATGATCAACAAGATTCAAGGAAGAATAGAAACAGAGAACTTGCATCACAAAGAAGATCCTTTGCTCAGGGAGATCCCATGATGTTCAGTGGTCACTGCTACAAGTGTAACAACTATGGTCACAAAGCCATCCATTGCAAAACTCATGAAAGAATCACTCCAGATATAAATCAAGATATGTTTTCCTTTCAATGTTATAATTGTTATCATTATGGTCACTTTGCGAAACATTGCAGGATGCAGGGAGAAGTTAAAATTTGGAGAAGAAAGCAAGTTCAACTGAATGTAATGAACAGTGATCAGCCTACCAAAGTATGGAAAATAAAGTCAGCAGATTGCACCAATGATCAAAACATAAATGATGAAAATATTGGGAAAAACCCAATACCATTTTGAAGACTATCGATCAGTGTGATGAAGTGTAAAAGGAGCTATGTACTTGATTATCCTACAGTAGTTGGTTCCAGCATATAAGCAGCAGCAGTGCCCAGTGATAGGGGGAGCAGTATTGCTAAAGAAAGTTCTCGTTGCCATTGATGCAAAAAGGAAGAGAAGTTGTTGACAGGGGGAGCATGCCCTAAGGGGGAGTTGTATTGTCAAAGGATGTTCCCTTTGCCATTGATGCCAAAGGGGGAGAGAAGTTGTGAACAAGGGGAGCCTGTTCTCAGGGGCATCCTGAGTGTTGTCATCAATGACAAAGGGGGAGATTGTTGATTAAGTTGTCATTGATGCCAACAGTGTCTAGTCATTGATACCAACATGTCTTGGTGCCCCTTGAGGAGCCCTTGAGGGTTAAGTAATTGTCAGTGTCTAAGGAGACCTTTTGATCTTGTCCAAGCCCAAGTTTGAAGCCCTTGGAGCCCTTGGGACAATGACAAAAGCCCTGAACACCCTGTAGAGTGTTTAAGTACCCCAAAGAGGTTTTGCGTTTCCCCAATTGTTTCTTTGTTTCCCCAGTACCACAACTTATGCCCCAGTACGCTACAAAAGTGTTGAACAAGTTGCAAGAGTCCAAATGACCCTTTCAGTGGTCATTTATGTTTATTGAGGTCATGGTACCCCAGGAGAAGGTCTAGCAACCCCACAGGTGATGTCATGATGGATCTTGACCCTTGGAGGTCTCTTGGTGTGGTTGAGGTGGTTGAAGAAGCCTATGAATCCCCTTTCTTGATGAAGAAGTCCTTGGACCCACATTTGATGGCTTAATGGTCCTTGTCCCCTTAAAGGTGATGATGTGGACATTAATGACTTGATGAAGACTTAGAACCCTTGACGAAGATCTTGATGCCCGTGTATCCCTTGTTGGGGTCATGGAACCCTTGGAGATGGTCATTATGCATGAGAAGGTCTGGCACCCACATAAATGGCGGCATGATGACCCTTGGACACTATATGATCATTGATGGTGCATTTGGAAATGATTTGGGTCTTGGAATCCATACATATGGTGGTTTGTAATCCCATGATTGTTGGAGTCTTTGATATGATAGAATCCTTGGTCATGATGCCCTCATCACTTGGTGATGGAGTCCTATGTGATGGGCTTGAAGTCCATGGAAAGTATCTTTAAATATTATATGATATCCTTGAAAGAGTCCTTGAAACCCTTGCATGTGGTGCCTTGGGTCTTGAACCATGGTGATGTATGGTCCTATTTGTGGTTGTATGGATATTAGGATGTAGATGGAGGTAGATCCCACGGATGTGCCTTGATATGTTGAAGAAGACTTTGAAACTCTTGTAGTTAGTGGTATGGTCTTTGGCACCCTCATGTGTGGGGTCTTTGACGTCGTGTACATATTGAATAATTTAAGTGTATTATACCAAGAATTTGCAAATAAACCCATCATAGGGAGATAGTCATCATCAAGCCATTTCCATTGATATGTGGAGCATCTTCTAACTCCTTACGGTTGAAGAGATATGAATTTTTGAAGTTGGTGTACCCCACCTTTTTGGGTGAGCCGACCAAACAAAAGAAAAATTAATTATTTGTAATTTTGAATTGCATGTCGGCCCAGTTTGAGGTAATAACTTTCCTCTATGACCTATATATAAATAGAATATAAAACATTTCATTTTCTCATCAATCGGAATTTCGTAACTCTTGGAGAAAAGTGCGAAATTTTGTGGAGGAAATTTTTTTTGGGTATCTTCACTAAAATTGGGATAACTTTCTCATACGGAATCGGAATTACAAAATTCTTGGCTCGTTGGAAAGCTTGTTATGAGGGCTATGTGATGACATGATATAGAGTTTATTTTGGTTTTTCTATCATTTCTTGACCTTATGATCTTCAAAAAGGTATGGCTCATGCTTCTAGGTTTCTCTTGTAATGGCACATGTCTCTCATGGATAGAGTTCATCTTTGATATTAGTATGTGAGCCTATATACTGGTATATATATTTGAATTCATTATGGAGGATATGATGATGATGTTGCATACCTTTATGCTATGATATTATACACTTTATGATGATAATGCATGTGATAATGATGTACACTCTATGAAGTTGATGCACTCCTATACAATATGATGTACATGCATACCATAGTGTGATGATGCTCTCCTATGCTTATGATGTATACTTGATGTTGATGTGCTAAAGAAGTTTACACAGTCATGTTCTAGATATTCTCAACTTACATATGATATGATCAGTGATGTTTACACAGTGACATGCTTACTGTATGTTGATGTGCTAAAGAAGTTTACACAGTCATGTTCTAGATATGCTCAACTTATATATGATATGATCAGTGATGTTTACACAGTGACATGCTCAGTGTATGTTGATGTGCTAAAGAAGTTTACACAGTCATGTTCTAGATATGCTCAACTTACATATGATATGATCAGTGATGTTTACACAGTGACATGCTCACTGTATGTTGATGTGCTAGTGATGTTTACACTGCTGTATGCTCAGTAAAGTGCGATGGTACACAGGATTATGTATGCTCAGTGGTGTATGTAGTGATATATAGAAACAATGATACAATGATGACATTGATGAAATGATGAACGGTGGTATTGAGTAGTGAGTACATTGATTCAGGCTACATGAGCAGATTCCTTAACTCAGATTGGCTGAGTTGTATGAATAGTTGGTTTGACTCAGGTGGACTGAGTCTAGTATACTGTTGGTTAAACTGAGATTTACTAATTCGAATGATGTGAACAGCAGATTGATTGTTACAAACAAATTGATTACTCAGTTGATGAACAGTGTGGCACAGTTGTGATGAGCAGTGGTCAGTTGATGTGGTTTTGCAATATAGTACAGATTGAGCAGTGTGATACAGTTGATGTGCAGTAGTCAGCAGTGGTCAGCAGTGACAGTGGTTGTGCAGTGTGATACAGATTGAGTAGTGTGATACCGTTGATGTGCAGTGGTTAGCAGTGACAGTGGTTGTGCAGTGTGATACAGATTGTGTAGTGTGGTACAGATTGTGCAGTGTGGTACAGGTGTTGGATAGCCGGTCCGCAGGATCAGTGCAGTAGTTAAGTATCTATCTTCATTTCAGGGTGGTAGGACAGGGCAAAGAAATATAGGGAGCTAAGGCTTCCTTCAGGTTGTAGCCTGTAAACCAGGGGGTTGTAGCCTCTTTCCAGTTGTAGCTGGAGAATTGAAGTCTTTGTAACAAAGGGGGTTGTTTCCTCCTTCTAGTTGTTGCTGGTAAATTATTATTATAAAGGCTTCCGTGGTTTTTCCCCCAGGACTTGGGTTTCCACGTAAAAATATTGTGTACTGTGTTTTGCTATGCTTCCTATGTGATGATGATATGATGATATGTGATGATGAGCTGTAATTGTTAATAATGCTGATGATATAATGATAATGTGATAATACATTAATGAATGATGTATTGAAGAAGCAGTTGATGATTGTTAAAGTTGAAAAAGTAATAAAAAGCAATACACACTGTTCACCCCCCCCTCTCAGTGTGCTCGGTGTGTCCAACAAGAATCACAAAAATAATTGTATTTGACAGGGATGCTAAGTTCACTTCACATTTTTGGAAAGAATTATTTGCAGGTTTGGGTACAAAACTAAATTTCAGTATAGCCTACCATCCTCAATCTGACGGACAAACCGAGAGTGTGAATCGGGTTTTGGAAGACATGCTCCATTTGTATGTCATGGACAATCCAAAGAAGTGGGAAGAACACCTACAGTTGGTTGAATTTTCCTATAACAATGGGTATCAAGCCTATGCAGGAATGAGCCCATTTGAAATTCTGTATGGAAGAAAATGTCGAACTCCTATGACTTGGGACGATCCTGGGGGCTTGAATTGTTGCATGAATTAGAAAACATTGTGCAAAAAGTTAAAACAAATTTGAAAACTTTCGAGGATAAACAAAAAAAGTTATTCTGGTCAGCATAGAGAACATAAAGAATTTGAAGTAGGGGATCGCGTATTCCTAAGAGTAAAGGCAAAGAAAATCTCTTTGAGTTTAGGCAAGGTTGTTGAGTTGGCACCGAGATGTTGTGGTCCTTTCCAAATACTTTCTAAAGTAGGAGCTGTTGCTTATCAGTTAGCACTACCAGAAAATTTTAAAGTACATGATGTGTTTCATGTTTCATTGTTGAAAAAATATGTATATGATCCTAAGCATATTGTAAATTGGCATGTGATACAGGTGGAAACAGATAGGGATTTCCAGACAAATCCTGTAGGTATACTGGATCGGAAAGAGGTGGTACTTCGAAATCACACCATCGCCCAGGTTAAAGTGCAATGGGAGCACTATAAGTCTAAGAAGGCTACCTGGGAGAGGGAAGAGGATATGCGAGCAGCATATCCTTTCCTGTTTGAAGGAATGCATGATGTGGAATAAAATAATTTATTATGTTGTTTTAAGAAACTATAAACACCGAGGACTGTGTAAACTCAAGGGGAGGGGGATTGTAATACCCCAATTTTGGACTTGTAAACCCCTTATTATTTTGATAAGTATTATTTCATTATATTTAATTATGATGACTATGTGGAAAACACATTAAAAGAGATGGGGGTCACAGTTCCTATGGGTCTAGAGGATAAACATAAATAATAAGAAATTATTGAAACACTTGTAAAAATTCCAAAGAAGAGTTTTTGGAATAAAAGAATTAAAGAAATAAAAATAAACTGAAAACAAGACAGAAAGGAGAGGGGGATAAATCCTATATATAACATCTTCAACAAAGGGAAGAGAGGAGAGGAGAGAAAAGAGAGAACAAAAGAAAAGAGAGAATAAAAGAAAAGAAAGAACTAAAAGAAAAGAAAAGAACTGAAATAAAATGAAGAACTGAAAGAAATAAAGGAAGGTTAAGTCTTGAGCACATACTTGAACCAGAAGTGGAACAACTGCAGCTGGGTATGGAATAGAACACGAGAAGTGTTTTTGTAGGAGCACTACCAATTCTTTGCAGGAGCACTACATTAACCTGAAAGGCTATGAGAGGTTGATTCCTGGATTCAGAGGATTAAAATTCTGTGGAGCACTCAGAGAAACTCAGGAGCACTGAGTGAGTGTTGGGTTGCCTTCTGCAATCAAATTTAATGATTGAATGGGAACTAATAGCATAAAAGTTTTAAAAGATACTCCAGACCTTGTGGAACTGTGTACTCAGCTTGGGGGTGACTGTGAGACCAAGGAGAGACTTTTTGGTCTATGGTTGGGTGGTTTGTGCTTGTCCCATTGATCATCAAATACATCAGATAAGTATTGTTTCATTTATGTTTGACTGATTTTTATTATCATCAATTACCGTGTATTGGTTATTTACCTACTGTTGAGCATTGATTATGAAGTAACTGTAACGATTATTTTAGTTAATGGAATTATTTTGTTAGATCAAGAATCATGTGGAGTGATTCTGGATTTGTTTACCACATGCATTATGAAACAGAATGAATGTGTATCTGATCTGAACATGCATGTTAACTGATTTCATTGTGAAATGAGTAGTCTGAACATGCATGTTAAGTGATTTCATTATGAAATGAGTAGTTATGGGTTTATGTAGGTATAGGTGTTTGTTCCTATGTTAGATGACATTGAAAGAATATTTTCCTACTGCATGCATGTGAATACATTAACATGCAAGAAAAATAAACACACAGGTTTATTAAATCCAATTCTAGAGGCTCATCCACATACCAACTCCATTAATATACAAAAGAATCGAAACAAAGCTTTAAAGACATTTATACTATTCAAAATCGAAATGCTAGATCAAGTATGATTTTTCCTAGATCTCTGCATGTATACTTTTGGCTCATACTTCCCTTACTGCACATAGAACATGCATACAGAACCCATATGTTTTGTATTGATCCCTTAGTCAAATGTTAAACAAATGCGATGCATGGATTTTCTTTGGTACCATACAAACCCTTGTTACACCGGGTAATACATAAATTAAACATAGTATTTTCATTTACTAATCAAATCGATGTACTTAATATTAAAACCATTAAAAGGAACCGATGCCCTATCTAGGGATCGAACCTTGGCCTATACAATCACCACGATCAGGGCCATATGCATGCATAACTTTTACGGGGCCGATGTAAAGTAACCAAGAACAGGAAAGTATTTCGAATGAATTGTAAACATGAGAAACGTATCTAGACCATATGGAATCCATATAGGCTACCCATTGTTTACAGGCACCGTGGAAAAATCGGGCCTCAACGATTTAAACACAGAGGGGTTCAAACCCTTAAAGCTAAGCATAATTACAAGCAGAGCTTTAAGATCCAAACAGATTCATCATAAGCAAACATAGACAACGTCCAACAAGGGATGAAAGCCCTACTTAGTAAATGAAACAAAACACATGCATGCATGTAAATCGGTTATCCACGGAGGAGCTTTTTCCCATTAAGAACCATGTTCATCTTTCACTAACAAAGCTTGGAAGGACCTTTGGAGCACAAGGGCCCAACACTAGTTTAAATTAAAAACACAAACAAGCAAGGGTATACAAGGCTCCCCGATCCAAAGACCTTTCAGAGTCATGCTACCTGACTCTGACGATTCGAGCTGTGTGGACTACCTTTGTTACAGGTCTGGTGAAGGGAGGCTTACCCTCATCGCTCCCTTCTAAACCCTTTGACTTCGTGAACCTCGGGCATTGAGGGACCAGGACCTGCAACTTGAACATTAACACGGTATTAATACATTTTATAAAGAAATAAAACTAATACGATTTTATTACTGTGGTAAATATTTTGCATTGTAACTTCTTACCTTTCCTTTAACGGCCGTGGATTCCATAGCAGTTGGGTGGTGCCTCTCCCAACATGGGTCCATCATCACTTTGCCGAGAGCTTGGGCTTTGGCCTGCTTATCAACACCTTACACCGAGGGTTATCCTGGAGGAGGCTAAAACCCCGCGCAACACCTCCAAGAAGAAAAAACAACCCCCAACCATCACAGTGATACACTTGGTTCGTAAGACCGTGGGAAAAGGTAAAACCTCGTGCTCTTCCCAAAGAGAGGGTACGTACATTAAAGATCCAGCTACCATCCCGTATCGTTTGAGTGGCTAGCCGTTGGCTCAGTTGGTAGATGCATTAATTTCACTATCACGTTGGATACCCCAACGTTGTTTGCAATGGTTGGATAGGTTATTTCATGGTCTGGGTATAAATTTCACCCAAGCGCATAGTTGCTAGGAGTACCTGCAATATAGGTAAATGCGTTAGCACTAGGCTAAGTGAGATCCTTCATGACGCATTAGCAAGGGTAACCACAACGTATAAACAACACCTTGGTCAACCATTAATACATATAAAATATTACATGAGATTCTATATGGATCAAACTTTCATAAGTTAAAAACGTTGCAAATGGCTGATGTAACAACTTGAGCCAACCATAATCAACATCTAAAGTACTTATGACGAGAAGGCATGCAACATGAATAGTAATGCTACGAGAATTCACTTGGTATCGGTGAGGTTGGCACACTAATTCTTTCGCAGTGATATGTGTTACATGAGATACGTGTAAGTACATGACAAGAAGTCAAGCATTAATCATAGTCATAAATACCAAACTATGTATGCATATCTTAGGAAGATAGCAATTCTACGAATGTCAAGAAGAACAAATAAAATATACGCATATAACATTGAAGGATAGGTAAGCCGAGAAGAACAAGATATTGCAAGGAGACTTGAAATATCTTTCGTGAAGTCCTTGCTCAAACCATGCAAATTTCATGACGAAGACAAACAAGTCTAACTAATATCAACTAAGCAGAATTTAATTATATTTACAAAAAAGGATTGTGCGAAAACGGGATTAAAGTTTAGTGGTGTTACAACTCCACTGTCTAGCCATCAAGACCAGGGCTTTTGTCCTTGGCCAACTTTTTTATTATACCCTCCAGTTCCTCCCTCCATTGATACTTCCCTACCTAGTCTTTTCTCATCATGAGAGAAACCCCAAAAGAATTAGCAGAAAAAATCCCTTCAATCTCATCTTCCACATCCATCGATTCTTGTGAAGGGGCCCGCTTCTTTTTCTTTTCCCAATTTTTTACCACCCTTTTTAAACCCTTGAGCTTAGAGGTCAAGTTATACATAGAAGATGATCCATTGTCCAAAGGAAAGGAAGACCAAAAATCCTCAACCAAGGAAATAAAGGAGTGGTCCTCGAGCCACAGGTGGTTGAACTTGGAAGTGTAATGACAGGACGAAGTCTCCAAGTCTAGCTGAAGACAAATGGGCAGATGGTGAGACATGCCAAAACTCAAGGTCTAGAAACGAAATCTGCAGATAGCTTTAGACAAAGAGTTTAAAATGAGAAACTAATCAAGTCTTTTAGAGACCCCAGAGGGCCTAACCCTACCATTCCTCCATGTTGGAGGCAATGGATAAGGAAGAATATCCACTATATTTGCTTCCAATAATAAGTTTATGAAATAGGAATCCAATAGATCTCGATGAGAAGAGGCTCCCCAAACTTCATTAACTGCCACAATCAAATTCAAATCCCCACCAAATACAAAAAAATCCTCCTAAAATGTCACTGTGCGCCTTTATAAATACACATATATACACACTATGAATGTGGATATATCATATCGACCAACCATATTTAAAAATATTTAAACCTATAGTAATGTGCAACCTCTGTTATGCATGAATGTGTAATGTGCAACATATGTTATGCACTAGTCCATTTAGAGATTTATTATGTCCCCGCAGGGGACTATATATTTTTCGATCTGTCCAATTAATATGGCAGTACATGGCAGAAATATTTTTGCATTAATAAGTTGATGGTAAAGTTATAAATTTTCATATTAAATGTATTTTTTTTTAAAACATTTATTTCAAATTTCATTGGTTATTAATTGCTTACGTCTACCTCAAATTTCGGTGTCGGGGCCTCGGCGGCGGGCTAACGTAAGGTGTGTAGAGTGTACTATTGTTATTGTTTTGATCAGAGGATATTGTTTCTCATTTATTGAACATTGTAGATTGTGCTGTTCTGGAATAAATGAGGATGGGAAGAGTCTAACCCTTCGACGTTTTACCCAAATGTCCGTCTCCTCCGTCCCCTCCCGTTAACGGCGCCCCGACGTCTGCCTTCTCCGGTGCCCTTCTCCGGTGGTCTCACTCCTCCCCACGACGGGACGGGGTCCCACACAATATCCCGGGCTGCCAATCCTCGTCCCCGTCCGGATTCTCTCCTAAACACGCCAACGTCCCGTCCATGCATTAATGCATGCTACCAACCCAGCTCGAATTCGAACCAGCTCGTCCACCCCCTCCCGCCGCTTGTGCTCTGTTCCCATCTCCCCTGTCCCTGCATCCCCTCCGCTGCGAGCTTCCTATCCTGTTCATTGCAAAGCTGCTGGCATTCTGCATGCTCCTTGAATTGTTCAGCAGGCCCACGGTGTTGTTCGAAAGTGCGAGGTCCATAGAGACTGACGGTGCCCTCGATATCATCACAGGTCAGCCGATCCTTACCCTTCTCCTTTCAATATTGCCTCATTATTCCAAACTCATCTCTGTGAACAAACTACAAGCTACTGATTCAAGAGGAGTTTGCTGAAGAAATGGAGAAGGTAATTTAGATTGTCTTCTCTCCCGAGTTGAAGATGATGAGTTCGGGTTTTGGTTGTGAAAGAATGGGGATCGAGGGTCATGATTAACAGGGGTGAGGTCGAGTGCAAGTTTCCCCGTCGGACTTGGTACCTTTGCGAAAGGAAGTCCAATATCTGTGCAGTCCCTTGGGGCGTGTTTATTGAGAAACTTTCAAATGAATAAATTAACTAAGATGTTGAAACCAACAATTCCAGTGCTATATATCCCTACTGGGAATGAAATAGTGTAAAGACTTGCCCTTTGAAAATAGGATAGTCTGCTAAGTGGGTCACACTGGATCTTTGGCCTAGAATGTGATAATCCAGTTAAGTTCATTATTCGTTGGTTTTTTAGAGAAAACGTACGCAAGAGAGTAAGCTAGATTTCACACTAAATTCTGATCTTATCGTATGGAATACAATAATGGAATCTTTCCAGCTTCGAAATAAACTCGAGCTGAAAAACACCTCAATTTTATAAACTAGATTTCCTTTTTCCATAGCTTCTGTCATCCCAAGATATTCTGCAGCACAGCGTACTGCCACAACATTGTAGGCATTGAGTGTAACAACAATTCCATAGCAGAATTTGGACATACACCCTTATACGCTGTTGCTGTTAGAGAAATTTTGTCTTTAATTAATATTTACACAAACCGAATTTGCTTCAATCTATCACCATAATACAACTATTATTATCTATATTTTGTGCTGTGTACTACAAACTATAATTTAGTTATACAACATTTGTAAATTTTGCCTTCAGCGGCCACTATAATTTAGTTATACAACATTTGTAAATTTTGCCGACAGCGGCCAACTTGTGGGATTTATAGAAGTCCTAATAGAAGTGAGATTCTTAAGATCAATTTTCAAACAGGAGAGAACTAATGTGTTCCATTCCAAACTCTATACAAGCCCTAATACAAGTAACTTTCTTTCTTAATACCAATTTTCAGGGTAGAGAGGAAGATTGTGTTCCATTCCAGACCCTGCAAGCTCTGTCTACTGAGAATACTTATGCAAACTCGGCTCCAGTCAAGGTAATCACTTGCATGTAACCAATCTCTCTCCTTCTTCCAGAAGATCAAGAAAACTTATTGGGTGGAAGAAATTTAAATTTCCAATCTGTTTTGCAAACATTTTTTTGGGATAATATTCATATATTCCCATTGAATCAAAAATATTTTAACAGAGAAATTATCTATTCGGTGAGAATCAAATATTCAATATTTTGACTAATGTGCATGGATTTTGTGAATATATACAATCTGGGCAATCTGTTTCTGAATGAAAGTCTTCTTGAAATTTTGATTTACAGCCAATTGATCTCTCTTAAAAAATTTGAATTGATTTTGTTTGGTTTTTAATTCACACATTGGCACTGATCTACGACTAGCTGGTTGAGCACATATGTTTGCAGTCGAAGGAGCTATCAACATGGTGAAACCACACACTCTGATGTTCACAGTTAGAGATAGATTTAAGATAGATATTTAGTATTAACAAAGGCCTATTAATAGGAAATTGGGTTTATGGTCAATTGATTGTCACATTTCATTTTCCTGACAGCTCCCCAAGAGACTTTTCCATTCTACCCTGAGCCTCGTCTGTTTTCTTTCAAACAGTTTGCTATTCTTTGATTTTGAAATGGGGAAGCTCAGCATTCATACTCTGTGTTGGTTCCCCAAGAGACTTTGCCATTCTACCCTGAGCCTTGTCTGTTTTCCTTCAAACAGTTTGGTATTCTTTGATTTTGAAATGGGGAAGCTCAGCGTTCATACTCTGTGCTGGTTAGGCACCCATGTTCACACTGTGGTTTGGGAGATTCACATTGATGACTTACGTACATTGACTACTTACGAATTTTTTATCATCAAGTTTGCATGTCACTAGCATTGCCTTTTTAGCCTTGAATATCTACCATATGAACTGAGGAATTCCTATGAACTGATACTAAATGTTATGTGTTTCAACCTATGTTGCGTGGAAGCGCCCCCCCCTCCACCACCGCTCCCTACCTTGTCTTCTAAATAGCTCACTAGGGAAGAGATACAGATTGCAATTCGTTTATCTGCAGTTTAGTATTTGATGACACAGAGTAAAAGGAGAGTAAAATGACAGAGTGCATTTGCCAGATTTTTTTATCCTGGATCATCATTGCAGCAAGTGCACCAACTTGTCACATGGTTGGGCTTACCATAGTTTCATTTTTCATTTGACAACATTCCCAGTCGAATCTATATGATTCCTATTTTTAACCAAGTGCATTCTAGTCGTTATAGGGTGGCATTTGCCAATAATTAGGGAACAGTTCAATCCCTACAAAATCACTTCATTCACAAATATATAGGCTCTAAAATCTGATACTATCTAAGACTGTCTCTATGTTCAGCAAAGCAGAGTCGTCATGTGTCTTTGACATTCCTTTTCTCACAAACAACCATTTTACATTATCTAGTTGATTTCTATCATTCACAAAGTAGTTTTCAAGTTTCATAATGCTACTGTTTTCTAATATTTTCCCAATATTTCCGATAAACTAATTTTTCTGTTTTTTCTTAATTTTTGTGATTTTTCGAGGCACAACCATACCTTCAGTTTTTCTGATCAAAATTTGTTGTTTTATACTTTGCTAGGTCTTTCGAAGCACAAATAGTCTAAAAATAAAAAATGGTGCACAAGTGGACGTTATGCTTAGAAGTGTCTTGCTGTCCGAATCCTGGTCAAGCAAAGATTAAATATGTTATTTACAACAATGCCTCCAATCAGGTCGTCCAAAGAACAAGAGATGTCTATGGTAGAACTACTAATAATGAGGCATACTATATTGCCCTTGTTGAAGGATTGAAAGAAGCAAAAAAGTACGGTGCCAAGGATATTGTAGTTTACACAAATTCTGAACTGATATGTAACCAAATGAAAGGCCTCTATCAAGTTCGGGAAATCAATCTGAAGCCTCTTCATAAAGAAGCAACAATCCAAGCTGCCCGATTTCAGTCATTTAACATAAATTACCATGCAGAGATTCATAAGCTGTCCACCAGTCTTGTGTTTGGAGAAGTTTCAAAAGAGAGCTCCATTTCGAAAGTTTATGCGGGTGGTGAAGAGGAATTATTATCAATGTCTATTCCAACAAAAGTTGTCGATGGAAATCGATATAGACCTGCAATCTGTAAAATTAGTATTCTTGTTATGATCCTTGCGGTGTTTCTAATGTCATGGTTGTTTCGTTGAAACCCATACATTTAATACTTTCACCTGAAAAGTGACATTTTTGTTGTACAAGTTGGAATTATCAATGATAAATAGTATGTGATATTTGGGTACCCAGTATTATGAGCTTTTGATTATACTATATGGGATCTCATTTATGCATTTATGTTAAAATGTTATTTGTATATATTTTTGAGTATTTTGTATTTGTAGATATTTTTACAGTTTATTATGCAAATACCCCATTCTTGGAGCATCAATACACCCACTCTTGCAACATGGTGGCTAATTACATTCAAGAGACTCACAAGATGAATTGAAGAGAGATAATTGCAAAGCAGAAGGACTGCCTGAGAACCAATTCCCAGAAAATTAAAACTTAGGGCCAACATGTCAAGCAGCGATCAGCCTTCAGCTGCAGGCATGAAGTTGCTCCTAAAGCCCGATGAAGTGCCAGTCATAACATGCTTTCTTGTTCGAATTTTTAAAAAATTACTCCTTTTGGCCAGCATACAATGACAATTTTACACCTTCCAGAACATAAGCTAATCTCTAGAAAGCTCCAAAACCAATTCCGCCATTTCCAGAAGCTGCCTTCTAGTCGCTGCCACCTAAAGATACACAAAATATTTGGAATGATACACAAAATATTTGGAATCAGCAGAAGCATTTAATACAGAAACAACATGCAGATTGTTAAAAATTGTTCAATCCGCCTCTGCCAACTTTCTCAAGGTATCCTTGCCATTTTTTCTTAGTTAAGAGATAGTGCCTTGAGTTGATCTTGAAGTGCCGGTTTTGGGAAGGGCATAGATACTCTTCCAGTTAGAGCTAAAGAGGACATGCTTGCCCCCTTGCTTATGTAGAAAGAGTGATCTTATGTGGAGACTCACCACTCATTTACTCCTTGATGTATCATTCTTGCTGTACATCTATGATTTAATTTCAATTTTAAAAAAAAGGTATGACCTGGTTGTGGTACTGGTCACCACATGTTGAATGAACACTAGCAGTAAACTAGTAATAGGTTCTCTCCCTTTGATCCATGGTGGCCAACATGGAAATAAATGTTGTTATTGGTAGTGATCACCATGTGCTCAAAGAACGATGGCAGTTTCCAGTCAGCTAGCAGTGTTCTTTCAGCACATGGTGGCAACATGGAACTAAATCTTGTTACTTGTAACAAGACAGTACGCCTTACTATGTTTGATTGTTAATCCAATGGGACTAATTATTGATGATATGAGGTTTCCTGGACCAGGGTTGAGTGTTGCTAGTAAGCTTGTGATCCCATGTTTGTATCCTTGCTCAGCTCATGAGTGACCTTCATGGAGGATTGTTTCGGTGGTCATCAACTTTGAAACAATATGGTGGACTCCCTTTTATCAATATTAAGTTTTTGTTCTCAATATATCTGAAATTGTTTGCTTGTTTCTTATAGCTAATCTGCTATTATGCAGATCTGAATGTGAATGGCCTTTCTTCTGTATTTCATTATTGAAATACTTCGATTTAATATTTTGAATTGCTTACAATAAATCATGAGGGATATTAGTGGGAACAATAAAATGCTCACCGGGGAAATCTTTTCTTGAAGCTAAGCATACTCCATTAAAGGTTATGCCAATTCTCTTGCTTAACAGTCCCAACATTAAGACCTATATTAAGATTAATGCTTTTAATTGAAAACAAAGTTGAAATTTTCTTCTGAGGTTCTGAATCGTGGATGAAATATTCTTGTTGGTCCAAAGTTTTGGTTCTGAATCGTGGATGAAATATTCTTGTTGGTCATTATGATGGTCCAAAGTTTTGGTTGCAGCTAAATGTTCCAGAGGCACCTTTTGAACATTAAACTCCATATGACTTGTGATTTGTTCCAAATTTAGTATATCTAACTATCTGTCATTGTTTTTCAGACATCAACTCTCATGGATATATGTAACGAGAATGCCCCCCATAAATGGGATAATGCTTTTATAGTGTCACGAAAAAGTCTTATAATACAGTGTAGTACAGTAGTACATATAATTTTGGTCCACTGAATGTCAGCTGCTAATGTTTTGTAAAACTGGGGCATCTCATCCCTCAGAGGACCAATGAAGCCATTTTGACTACTTTGTAAATTTCTATCACTTGCTATTGGAGCTTGAGATGTATACATAATTTAGCTTGATATTATAGGAGGGAGTATTTGTCCTCCTTTTTGTTGAAAATAATATGGCAGAACTTTTTAACCCTTGGAGATTGGATATTACTTCAATAATGCAGTTGGAAAGTGCGTTGTTTTGAGCATAATTCTGTTGCAGAAAAATAAATGTTTTTAGCTTCTGTTTCTAATGGCACTCCTATATTATGCAATTTTAGCATAATGGTGGTTCCAAATATTGCACTGTGACATTTTCACATGACAAGTACGCCACTGGCTCTATCTTAGCATAGAAATACATTTTCCTTTAATTTCTCATTTCTACTATTTCCTCCATTTCCTTATTCACTTCATTGGTTCTCAATTGTTTTTATTCAAAAAATGTTTAGCATTCAAACTAATTGAAGATTATCCCACCAATTTTTCAAGTGTATTAATGAGTTCTCACATTCTACATTTCAAATTCAAACGTTTAGCATTCAAACTAATTGAAGATTATCCCACCAATTTTTCAAGTGTATTAATGAGTTTGTGACATTCTACATTTCACACTACTTGAATCCCCCCACTGAATTAAAAAATACAACATTTTCACTTCTCTTCACCTTATAATGGTGTACTTTTTGCCCCTTAAAGGGAAAATTGCTAGTTACAATTACGTATCCATGTTCAAAAGTTAAACATACCCTTTGGGATAATATTTTGGTCCACTTCTCCTCAATTTCTAAGGAAAGTTGATGCACCTCTTCCAGGATACACCTCCTCCCACTCATCTTCATTCTCATAAGCCATCTTATTTGGCTTTCCTCTCTGCTGAGGCCCGTCCACTTCTAAGCATGCAAATAAATTTCACACCTCCTTTCTAACCTCATCATCATCTCTGTGAGGTCTGCTCCTACCTACTCTGACTCACATGCTTCCTTTCTGTGCCATATTGTCTTTTCAACAATCTCCTTACTCTCTAAAACTATCTTTTGCAGATCTTCTACAATATCTACCCAATTCCCCTACTGGAGTTATAACTTCCTCTCACAACTCTACCCAAGAAATCCTTTGTTGGAGTTGTCCTCACATGCAAGTTCTTGAACCAACTCTGATACCATATGATGCAGCTATAGGATTTAGGTTGTCTATCAAAGTTAATCAAAGTTGAACATGTCAGTTGAGTCCACATCATCACTAGCCGATCATAGTTGACCATGTCAACTGGGTCCACATAACTACTAACAACCTCCTGGATTTATGCCTAGGTCTCTGCGTCGTGCTCCATTTGCCCTTTGTTAAATACTAGGAATTATTACTGGAATTCAACAAACCAGAAAACTGGAACAGAAATATTTTGGGGTGATGCAGGATAGCCCATAAATCAGGGTCGCTACAGCATTATGATACTACTAAATAATAATGTTAAAACTTGTTAAACAATTTTTGTTACCATGGTAATTCATATAACTCTTTTAAAATATCTTCACTTCTCTTCACCTTATAATGGTGTACTTTTTGCCCCTTCAAGGGAAAATTGCTAGTTACAATTACGTATCCATGTTCAAAAGTTAAACATACCCTTTGGGCAGTGTTCATTTTATAACTGCACATCCATGTTCGGGTAAAGATATCATCAACATTTCTAATAGGCAAGTGACCTTTTGCAGAGAGACTCAGCTAACACATCTTCTGCAAAGAAATGACAAATCAATTAAGACTTTCAAATTTAAAGTTAAATCCAAAATTACAATCAATTAAGACTTTCGAATCCAAAGTTGAAGGCAATTTTCATATTGAAAATACTAATTGAGGCAATTTCCATATTAAGGATACTGATTTACCAGAATGCATTGCCATAGATCTTCAAAAAAAGGAAATTATGCAGTGTGAATACCAGAATAAACCACTCTTTTCATTGAGAAATATCTCAAAATAAATTGACAATCTCAAAAAATGTGCTTAATAACTTCAAATTGGGAACAAGTAGGACATTTATTTTTAGTGAAACGACTATTTTTCAACAAGGCATTAGAGGGTAGTTTCTGATACAAGATCAACCACAACTCTGAGTTTATACGAAAGCTTTGTAGAATCCCACCTTGCTTACATGGTGATCCATTTAAACTTTGTATCGGATGAATTCCACAGTGCATTTATGGTGGAGACAAATCTAACTTAGAAGATAAAGATTTTTGCCATCATATTCAGGTCCATCTTCAATCTGTGTAGCGGAATATAAAGTTTCACAGGCCCATCTTCAATCTCTCTGCACTAAGCCATAAAGGCCATTTTGCATCCCTAAAACTAACTTTGTTTCAGGCCAACAAAATTTGGACAAGAGTTTTTGAGCCTAGAGATGATCTATTTTCAGTGCCCCCTCTCACAAGAAATACTTATTTTCTTAATTTATTCACTTATGTTGGATTTCATGTCATAGTTGCCTTTTTGTAGTTCATTTTCTGATATTTTTCCCCAAAATCCTGTTGTAGTTTTTCGAATCACAGATATAAAGTAAGATTGCATAATTTGGGTGCCGCAGGGTTTTGACGAAGTTGAATCCATTTCTGCAATCAAAAATAAATTATGAACAATAAAAAGTTATTATCCAACCATTTTCAAATGCCATAAAAAAATCCACAGAAAAGTCAAAATCATCTAATTGTTAAACAACTCTGGATTTCAACAATCCTCCAACACTAATTTGGACAAAAGACAAATCCCAAAATGTTTCCAAACTCAAATGTGAAAAGACTGGTCACAAAAAACACAATATTTCAGAGGGGTTTTAATAAAAACAAAAAAAATGTAAGCCTCTTTCTGCAAATTATGTTCTAGCTCTACATCTTGGAGCACCAGATATTGTAGAAATAATCCCTTCCCCTAAAGATGATTTACAATAACAGATTGCAGAATCTCCAATTATAGACCCCATATCACTGGAACAAGCGTTGAAGGTGGGATCCAAGACATTTGTGCAGCAACTTCAAAGCAATTAACTATACAGATAATTATCACAAGCCTTGAGCCCTTCTCAATATTCATGGAATCTTCCTTCATAAAAATGTGCTTGGCTCATTGGTCATCGTTAAAGCTGAAGCCCTTGCATGGTGGATTTCTCATAGCAGAAGATGATGCTCCTCCCCTTCGTCTATAGTCACCTGGCAGCGTGTCGTGAGTCAGCACAATGGAAAGACTAATAGAACATCCAACACACCAATAAAGGAAAATGCAAAGCAAATCACCAACCTTGCAGGTCACCAACTGGAGACTTGTCAATTAATTGGGCATGTTTTGAAGGAGGACGATCCCTTGGACAATTTCTATAATCTGTAATTAAAAAATGAAAGAGTCATTATGAAATGCATTTAAAGAAATACAGGCATGCAAACATTGATTACAAAATATGAAAGTCTCATCAAACGTACCTGGCACAACAGTAAAGGTTGGACGCCAATATTGCATCTCCCTATGGCCTTGGATTGGTACCACGGTTGTGGAGGGTTGCACCTATGAACACATCAACAAAATACACATTAAAGCAGGTCGATGCCGTAAAAAAGGGTAATTGACAAACAATTGATAACATAGCCTTTTCCAAACCTCGTAGATCAGCAATTGGAGAATCGTCCATTAAGTGGTCATGTTGGAACTCCCCGTGGCTTTGGCTAGACATCTCCCTTTGGCTTTGGCTAGATGCCACCGTTGTGGAGTGTTGCACCTCTGCAAATAACAAAAAAAACAACACGAATAAATAAAATTCAGACATATACAATGACACAAAACAAAGTACATAATAGAAATGAATTAAATTACAAAATAAATGCTATGTGTGATTGAGAGAAATGAGCGAGTGATATCTTCAACCAATAATGTCCATCACTTCTAGAATTTGTGGAATCTGCTACAACACTTAAGGGAAGACATTTATTTGAGGCAAGACTTGTCAATCCAGATCTGTCCCATCTTATTCTAGGCATGAAGAAATCAGTTTATTTAAATTAATATCAGATTTGCCTTGTTGAATGCACTACTGTTGGAAATAGGATTATATACACAGTATTATTCTTGATATTTGGTTGCTATTATATGGTCTATTTGAAGTTAAATATTTGAATATTATATATTGTGAGCTATCTGGAACAAAATGCCAAGAACTAAACCACAATGAACAATCAGACCTGTTAATTAAGTTCAGAATTGAAGTTACAGCAGTAAGACCACTAAATGTTCATCAAAATACCACAACCAAACATTATCCTTCAGTTCACATTAGATCAGATTTTCTCTACAGTGAATTACAGCAGTCTGAAACCCAGTGTTTGTCGAAATTCCATAGTCATTGGATGAGCAGATGTGAGGAAAAAATTGCATCCATTTGACTGGGGATTTTACAGTGGTATCAGAGCATGATTGTTGGCAGCTGTGGGGCTTTGAAGAAAAGTGATTGAAGAGGTCGTGACCTTCCATTGAGAGCAGTATCTTGTTGGAGAGCCATTCTTCTTGCCTATTGAAGGTCAATCAATACATGGGATATTTCCATCATTTTTCCAGGCATGTGCTTTGTGTTTGAATTAATATTCAGATCTGAGTTTGGGAAGAAATCGTGGCAGGAAGAAGAGTGACTTTTGACATCCTTGGTGGCAAAATATCACTGTCTTTCAGCTGAGTATTATCTTCCACAATCAGTTGTATTTCCACCATGAAAATCAGGCTAGAAAAGGGATCATAAGCACCATGTTCCAAATCTGAACTTTCTTGCAATCAATCAATATATTTCATAAATTCAGTCCTGGGCATCTTTATGTAAATCAGGGTGAACATAACTGTCGTGGGCATCAATATTCTTGAGTTCGACAGCTGCTGCAGCAAAGTCAGTTGTTGGGAAGTTTCCAATTCTCAAAATTGCTAAGGATCACTCCCAAGCATTGGAAAGCCACATCTCAATTCCTACTCGCAAGTTAGATGTGATGAATTCATGTAACACATCCTTTATTAGAGGGATTTCTGCATTTAATGAGGAAACCATGACACATGAAGTTTCCTTCAAGCTCCTTAGGAAACAATAAGTTAATATTATTATGTATGATTTTGAATTGTGGGACTCATTTTTGATGGTGAAGGAATCTTCCATGGATGTACCTATAAATCTATAAGCACGTAGACGAAACTAACCATAATAACAACACACCATAATATATAAAATCTATGAAACTAACCTGAGACCATAGGCAATGCCTTGTTTGCTAGAAGACGTCCCCGCTCTTTGAGGTATTGAAACTGAAACGGTTCATATTCAGATGCATGGATATTCAAATCTATTTCCACACGATTGTTTTGTTTTCTCCTCCTTCGTTTCTTTGTAGGGCTAAGGAAACTCTTCTTCCTCTTCAAAGACGAGTCAAGAGCATCCAAGCCAACTGTGAAGTCAAAATCCATAACGTGCAAATTGTTGGCCTCATTCAACATTTTTTTAACCATATCAATCAATTGGTTGGTCTTGCTCAGAGTAGCGGGGGGGCTGTCTTTAATCAACTGCAAGTAGCTGTACAACTCCTCTCTGGCCAACTGAAGAGCCTCAACATCTGCATCCACACTATCGGTAGCCACAGGTGTGGTGTGGATATCTACGTTGAGGTTCCGAGGCTCCATACTTATTTCAGGGGGGTCATTGAATGTGGTAGGCATTGCATCCTGATGAAGTAATGGATATGAATCACCTGAGTGGTAGAATAACCAATTGAATTTAATGGCATGTTTGCAAATATTTCCACGAATAGACCATGGGCATTCGCAAACTACAAAATTTGTGCTATACCGCTTGACAAGGTAATTTTTATCACCATCTGTTTGGCTCCTCACCCAGTAAGCATGTGGTGTGCTCTCATGAGAGCAACAATCACTGTCCGGAATTCTTCTAGCCTTTTCCACTGAATTTTCCATTTGTTTTTCTTTCCTGTAGTTATTTAGGTATCCTTCTTCTTTCAAAATTTCCTTGTAGCGATAACAAGGTTCAACACTACATAGAAGCATGTACAGCAACCAGTCCATCCTGCGTGCACATTTCTTCCTTTTATCAGATAGGAAGTTTGTCTTCAGATAACAATGGTAAGACTCAACGGCATTGTTGGTATCTTGATTTGCATGGGGAAACTCTCGACAACCTTTCACCCACATCCCTAAATGTAAAGAACTAGGTTAGTAAAAGCATGTCATATCAATGAAACACAATATTGAAACATCAACAAGAGTTTGTGCACTTACGGAATTTATCACCCGCAACCCAATTCTTGCGGAAATAGTCCAAGAACTTCTCTTCATCTTTCCATTTACTTAAAAAACCATGGATTGCATCATCCACATCATCATTTGAAGTGTGTTTCATAATGAAACCCAACTCTTCGTACATCTTATCTACTTGGTTTTTTTTAGCCAACCGATACACATTTTTTTTCCACGCCCTTCGCACATGCCAAACGCACAAGATCACATCACAGCCTGTGATCCTCCTGCCATATCTAGAACATTTTAGTGTGACATTATTATATTAAATGCAAGATATATTGTTGCATAACAAAATTCAACTTACCTCAAAGCAGAAATTTCAGCCAGTGCATCATCTACCATAAATGCATTCACTTTCCAATCAGGACAGATTTTGTAACACCTAAGCATCAACTGCTCCAACCATAGCGCAATATCTGCTGAAGTATTTCGTTCAGCCAGAACCCATGCAATTGGCACCCCGCTTTGTTGACCATCAAAAGCCACCAATGTGTAAAGCTGGTACTGCCATATTGAAAAGAACATGTAATGTGAAATTCAAGTCATCTAATATATTCAATTACTACATCTTGAATAAACATATTAATTCAATTATTGACATCCGACTTACCCCATATTTATTCGTGCTAAAAGTTGAATCCATAGCAATTATGCTATTATGGGATAGCTTGACCATGCTTTCCAACATCCATTTTGTTTGAATTCCAATTATAAAAGGGACCTCTTTACCATTGGGCTTTTGATAAAAGAAGAAATCTTTTGGTCGCTTTTGATGCCAAAGGTTGACACTCATTTCATCCTTTTCGTGGAGTTGATATTTTCCTTTCGACAACCGATTGTATATGTTTAAAATATCTTTCCTGGATAGGAAGAAATCCCTATCTCGGGTTGAAGCATCCATGTCAACATGTCGCTTGATGTGCATTTTATAAGTTGTGTCAATGGACACTCCCGAAAAGTAACAACTCTCCACATATGCCACAATGTCTTTTGAAAGCTTTGGCTTCTGCAATGTCCTGCCATTACCTGAAGTGTCGCGTTGGCCATGACAAGGGCATCCTTGCAAATCTTCATGCTCACACATATTGTAAGTCAGTATTGCTATTTGAGGACTTTTAACCATAACCTTCACAATGAAACGACATTGGCAGCCCCTCTTCATTGGAAATTTGGCCCTTCGTTTAGTTGACTCTCCTCCTCTTTTATCCTCTGGGCCATATGAACAATGATAACTACATAAGAAATTTTTAGCCGTTAGTAAATACAATGAATGACAAATGTAGTCCCAATGCTAAGAGGTATACAATGCACTTTTGAAATACTTACAGTTCATATCGCAAGGCAGCAGTGTCTCTTTTTCCCGGTTTCTTGTTTTGTCGATGTACAAATGTACATGGAGCATCAGGGTTTGTTTCCTCCCCTTTGATAAAAGCAGAAACTCTATTTGAAGGTACTAGGGAAACACGATCAATTTCATTATTTTCTCGGCGTATTTCAGACCAAACTAGGTCTTTACTTGAAAATGTGATCATGTTTTTGGGGTCCTGCACCTCAAGATCCATGATTGCCTTCCATTTTACTCGCTTGCTCATTTTGTATGGATGCCTACAAAACAATATGCAATTGCATTAGAAATTTAGATTATGTGGAGACATGCAAGTAGCAACACACCCTAAAATGCTTGACAAATGCTTGAAATCTGGAAATGAGAAATGAACCAATCACATAGTTAACAATCTGTGGTGCAGGAGCAGATAGTTGACATGTATATGAAGAGCATGCAGCAGTTCACAGAGTCATTAGCAAAGATGAAGCTTCCCATTTTTGAGATGACAGAGCCTGGAATCAACTTCCAGGCAGCATTTAGAAGTTAGGATCTGAGACTTCTAATTCCCTTTTTATCGTTTCTGGAGTTGTCCTTCATTAGTGTTAGCTTGTTTTCTATTCCTCATTTTATATTGCCAGAAACATGTGTGAGACGTGTAAGAAATGGAAAACGCAATAGTAACACCATTTCTAGCATGCTTGTGTTTGTTGTGAAAGGTTGCCATTTTGGAAGAAATGTCTGTGTTGCTAGAGAAACGCAGGCCCTCAAATATACCAAAATGTTAAAAAAACACTGAAGAAATTGGGATGAAATAAACAACATAAAATCCCTAAACCCAAAAACTCTTAAAGAAGTAAGATATCATTTCTCACACAATTTGTGAGAGCATATGTGAGATTGGCTCTGCAATAGTAGACCAAAGTGTAAGAGCTAACAGTAAAGTCTGAGAGAACATTGAGAGAGCATTTTCTTTTGTGTTATTCTGTACACTGTCACTGTCGCTTTGTTGGTCTCTTGGAGAGATTGGAGGGAAGCATTGTAATCTTGGAGGAGAATTTGGAAGATATACAAAGGTAGAAATTAGCTAGCACTTAACATTATTAAAACCAAAATTAGTAAGGATGCATTGCATGAAATGATATATTTGAGACTAGTATTTTCTGGAAACGGAAGGGTATTCAAATTGAATGAAACATTCTGATAATAGAAAGAGCTGTTGCAAAAGAAAGCAGATACAGGGAATTCAAAAGAATCTATTACTTGCAAAACAAAGCAATGATTATCTGTTCTTTCCTCTTTGGCAGAAATAATTGTCTTATATTATAGCAAGGATACTAAGTACACAGAGAAAGCCCTCATAGGGCAAGCTTCCCCTTCCTACCCAAGCAAGAACGAACAGCATCTCCTGTAAGTCACAAATTGAGTTCTTGGGTAGTATGACTCTCAGTTTTTGTTTTTCCTTTTTTCACTGTTAACTTATGAATGCTATGTGAGGAGATGCTAATTAAATATGTTCCTTGGATAATATGGGACATCTTCTCTAGAAAAGAATGAACGGGAAAAGGAAGACAGGAAAGCAAGAATTGTTCTAAATGTATTGCTTGAATTAATTTCCTGATTCATAGCCGTGGATAAAACCATAAGTATCACATGATGTGGCTACTTGCTACAAGTTGGGTAAAATTGGCATATATAGCTATCCATGATTTGAAGATATTATCAGTTATGTAAAATAGATATTATGTTCACATAAGAGATACATTACATACCTGTCTGAAATGTTTCTGTTCCTTTATAGGCATGTAAAATTGCTACTGTCATATATAGAGCAGTTTTGACTTTGGTGATCATATATATGAAGAATCTACGAAAATAATTACATTGCTTTGTGTGGTAATTCTGTGGAGATAATAAGTGATTACTGACTTAATAATGATGATTTTAAAAGGTCATATGTTTACAAGATGGGTTTAACTAAAACAATTTGGTGGTGGGCACATAAAACCAAAATTCACCCAATCAAAAAATCGAGCCTTAACCCCTTTTTTGTAAACCATATCATATTTGCTTTTCTCCTAAACTACAAGGCAGTGGGACAGAAGAAACTACTTCCAGTCTCTTATTCTACTATAAAGGAGAATTGTGAGAGACATGACGTGGAAGAGAACAGGTACACCAAACACTCTACGGCAAATTTGCATATGAAAGTATATCTAGCAAACCTCCGAGACACTGTAATCACAGGGTGGCTTACATAAAGCTTTGTCTGCTTGAGTAAAAGTTCTTCCCTGAGGGTAAATGGTTTCCTATATTTGATTCTTGTGTTAGTTCTGTATTTGTTACAATTCTAACCTTCATCTGATGGCAGGTCTATACAGACAATTGGGTGTCAATCCTCTCAAACAGAAACCTTCCCCATCTGAGGCTTTGCTCCTCTCGATTCCTTCTGTTATGGATGCATATGCTCACAAAAAAATCCCATCCACTGGGAGCCTTACCAGATATAATGATTTGTCTCACTGGTTTTATATTGGGCGATATTTTATCTGAATAGTAAAGCTCTGTTATGAGAAACTTTTATCTCTTCTACCTTTCACAGCTTTCTTCTGTCACTTGACTTCTTTCTGTTATGAATATAAAAATACAAACAAAAAAATAGATAATATATAAAACAATTTCTCCTTTTGCTGTTTGGTTCCACTTCATTCATTCTGTTTATATTTATTCATTGCTGGTTTTTTATTTCACTTCTGTTACATATAATTTGCGCATAAAACCCAAAAAAATCAAAAATATTACAAAATAAAGCACCCAGAAGTCCATTTCTTTCAGTTCTGCTTTTTCAGATTTTAATTTCCTTAGTAAATGCTAGTAACTAGTTTACTTTAAAAAATTACAAAGATAATAACAACAAAAAATTAAACAAGGATCAATACACCATAAGGCTAGAAAGACTACACCAACACTACTAACAAATCAACCTCCTTTTTTATTTAATAAGGCGATAAACCCAGGTTCCATTCCCATCTATCCACTTGCCTAGCCGGCAAGTGTGGTTTGCTTGTTGAGTAGGCACTGAAATTTGAATACTTTTCTGCATCAACAGCATCCTCTCAGGCTTTGGCACATGACCTAGCCAATAGATTACTATCTATCGCTGCAAGACTTAAAAGATTTGAGCAAAGCCAGTTCCATTATGGACTTCTTCTTCTAGAACAATTTCCTAACAATGTCCTTTTGCCCTCTACTTATAGGTTATTAACTTATTACAACCACTTTTGACAGAACCTAACACAGGACTGAATGGCACTTCATATTAGACGTGCTGTTCTAGTTGGATCTGGGTTGGGGTGTTTTTAAGTCAGGCTATTGGGATGTTAGTTACAAATGCTTCCAACAATGTGTGTGAATTAGTGAAAGGGAATTTGTCAGAGATGAGTACACACTGGAGTTCAAACTGTGTTTTTTCTTTAGACCAAGTCAGTGATTGGAGTTCTTTAGCATCAAACTACTAAGTTTGCAACTTTGTGGTTGCAGTTTCCTCTTTTGTCTAAGAGCCGCTTCTTACAGAGTTTGGTAGTAAAAGCTGCTGAAGCACACATCGGTATGACCATGTTTCTAGAAAACAATCATAGTTGTAAAGCACCTTGCTTTATTCTACGAGATATAAATCTTAGTTACTAATTTTTCATTTTCTAAGCCACTCTCTCCAACATCGAATTCTTCTTTTTCCATAAATAAATGTCCTTCCCTAAAAGCTGTTGAAGCACATAATGATGAAGTTGATCTTCCTAATTTTCCAGGAGGGCCTCAAGCCTTTGAGCTATGTGCCAAATTCTGCTATGGAATTGTTGTTACACTCAATGCCTACAATGTTGTGGCAGTACGCTATGCTGCAGAATATCTTGGGATGACAGAAGCTATGGAAAAAGGAAATCTAGTTTATAAAATTGAGGTGTTTTTCAGCTCGAGTTTATTTCGAAGCTGGAAAGATTCCATTATTGTATTCCATACGATAAGATCAGAATTTAGTGTGAAATCTAGCTTACTCTCTTGCGCACGTTTGCTCTAAAAAACCAACGAATAATGAACTTAACTGGATTATCACATTCTAGGCCAAAGATCCAGTGTGACCCACTTAGCAGACTATCCTATTTTCAAAGGGCAGGTCTTTACACTATTTCATTCCCAGTAGGGATATATAGCACTGGAATTGTTGGTTTCAACATCTTAGTTAATTTATTCATTTGAAAGTTTCTCAATAAACACGCCCCAAGGGACTGCACAGATATTGGACTTCCTTTCGCAAAGGTACCAAGTCCGACGGGGAAACTTGCACTCGGCCTCACCCCTGTTAATCATGACCCTCGATCTCCATTCTTTCACAACCAAAACCCGAACTCATCATCTTCAACTCGGGAGAGAAGACAATCTAAATTACCTTCTCCATTTCTTCAGCAAACTCCTCTTGAATCAGTAGCTCGTAGTTTGTTCACAGAGATGAGTTTGGAATAATGAGGCAGTATTGAAAGGAGAAGGGTAAGGATCGGCTGACCTGTGATGATATCGAGGGCGCCGTCAGTTTCTATGGACCTTGCACTTTCGAACAGCACCGTGGGCCTGCTGAACAATTCAAGGAGCATGCAGAATGCCAGCAGCTTTGCAATGAACAGGATAGGAAGCTCGCAGCGGAGGGGATGCAGGGACAGGGGAGATGGGAACAGAGCACAAGCGGCGGGAGGGGGCAGACGAGCTGGTTCGAATTCGAGCTGGGTTGGTAGCATGCATTAATGCATGGACGGGACGTCGGCGTGTTTAGGAGCGAATCCGGACGGGGACGAGGATTGGCAGCCCGGGATATCGTGTGGGACCCCGTCCCGTCGTGGGGAGGAGTGAGACCACCGGAGAAGGGCGCCGGAGAAGGCAGACGTCGGGGCGCCGTTAACGGGAGGGGATGGAGGAGACGGACGTTTGGGTAAAAACGTCGAAGGGTTAGACTCTTCCAATGAGGATGTGCTGAGTAAATACAGGAAGCAACTCTGGCAGTAGGACCAACGTGGCCAATAGTAGGATCATAACAGTAGAGCTTTTACAAAAAGAAGGAACGCCAGGAGATGGTAGTACCTCCAAGGCGCCCACAGGTATTGAAGAATTCGCACAATCGATGGCAACACGGACACCCCTCCTGAGATACTGAATTCAGTCACGGGTGTCGATGGAGGGATCGAAGGTCATATTCTCTCCTCGGGACAGAGTGATGGCGTGGGCCACTCGGAGAAATGCAGATGTTCTGAGTAAATGAATGGATGAGCCTTCTGCTTACTGGCATCATCTGTTCCGGACGCTCAATTTCAATGTTTTCCCTTCCATTGCAGAGGTGTACTCAACGTCTGAATGTGTGGATTTGCTCATGGATGTACCTAACATGTTTCTCTAAGTCCTGCAGTCGACGTCGTTTCGACTCCAGTTTCAAACCATATGAGTTATTGCCAAACTTTATTTCTGTATAAGTTTTGTAAAAGTTTTGTGTGATAAGATCGGTTCTATGTGATATTTTAACAACTTACTCTTTCTATATTGCAAGAGCTTGCAAGAGCATGAGACAATTTCAAACCATATGAGTTATTGATCATACAGGTCCCTCAATATGTATTTTATTTCACCTTCCCACACTGGCTGACATACATGTTTCGCCTTCAATTCCAAACCTGGTTATCTATAGTTTGCTACGGATCCATTACCTATTTCATCTCCCAATACTGGCTGACTAGGTAGGGGTAGTGAATAAGGATATGGGAAGGGCCCATTAACTCACATCCTCAGTGATCATGGCTTATTCAATTTGAGTACGGCATGAGATCCCTTTCGCATGCATCCTCGGTGATTTCGGTCACCCTTCCAGCTCGACAGTAGATCATGATGACAGTCATCCTACCATCTTGTAGCTCCACAATCTTTCTTCGAGGTGTCGGTAGGATATATATTCCGACTGATAGCATTTCACACGAGGAAGCTAATAGCATTTTGAATGACTTCCATGCTGGAGAGTGTGGCGGTCATCTGTCTGGTTTGGAAATAACCCCAAAAATCTTGCACATAGGCTACTTCTGTCCATTGATATTCAAAGATTGCATCACTGCGGTGAAAACATGTCATCCTTGCCAAATTTTAACTAATAAAATGCATGCTCACCCTGCTCCTTTACACCCTGTGGTTTTTGTCAACCCCTTTACAAAATGAGGTGTTTATTTTGTGCATTGTAAGCTCGCTTCACCGAATGGCCGCAATTACATTATTGTAGCTGCAGACTACTTCATGAAGTGGTTCAAGGCCATGCTAACTTCTTCCAATGATGGTACTACAACGACCTTGTTCATTTTAAATCATGCCATTTCCCATTTTGGTGTGCCCTGAGAGATCCTCACGGATCACGGTTATCATTTCCAAAACTCCTTTATGACAAAATGGGCCCATAATACACATATTGGCATATTCTCTGCTGGTGCTTGGTGATTGAGAATACTAAAGGCATCTTAAATTATACGATGCCTTTCAAAGACCAATGCATAGGATTTAAGCATAACATCCTAGACTTGCTACAAATACAGGCTATGATTCACACTTTCATATGGTCAACTAATTTTATAGAACAAAACACACAAACTTTATCTCACTTATCTATCACCATTTGATCTCCACTATTTCCACATGCATGACACTAGAATATTTTGGACCAAACTCCAACAAGGAATCTGTATTGCATACATAACATCTTTGTCCTTCCTACTACAATCTCGCCATTTTAACTCTGAATTAAGTCTACCATCAACCCTTGGCCTTTCCAGCTAAAAATGTACAATTTCAATGTATCTTTAACTATCATGATAACCAACCAATGATTATTCATCCAATTAAGTTGCCTTCATCTCTGAACCAAAGTGTTTGTGCTCCTCCATTCACTTATAGAGTTGTCATCTCAAACAAGATTCTAGTTGAGAATTAACCATACCGTTAGGCCAAACATTGGCACCACACAGTTTGGCTAGGAACCTATTATACTCCAGGGCCCAACATCGACCTAATTGTAAAGATTGAACAATTGGCCATCCTATGGATGTATTCCCATCTAACAAGACACCTAGGTATCCAACCATCGTGCTCATCAATTTTCTATGTAAATAATATGGATATAGGATATATTCGAGTCAATCCAACATTTTATGCACCCTCCAATGAGGACTTATGACACAACTATCAAACAATATATCATCAAGGAACAACTAGGGGAACCATACCATGAATACCCTAACTCAGGTGGAGGACATCCAACTTGGAGATGCCTTACATTGAACAACCATAAACCCGGGGATTGTGGAATGCCTTCCCAATATGGCTTGGTGTGAAGATGTGGCAAGTCAGTCAATAAGGCCCTTTTCAATGCACATGATAGCAGATATCATTTGGGGGCTATTTCTTTAACCCGGCCCTTGGAGAGAAGAGAAGCTCGGCCCTTGGATAGGAGAGAAGCAATTTATCTGGAATGTTGTGTTGTCATTAGTCTTGGTTTTTCATAAGGATCCAGTGCAGAATTTCCTAGTCACAGAGAGAATGTGGGTGTGTGTGGGTGTTTGATAAGCATGGAGTCAGTCAAAACGTGGGGATTTTATAAGCATGGAGTTATGTTAAAACGTTGAACTTCTTCAATTTAAAATAAAAATAAAAACAAATCTTAATTATTGCATGCTGCTAATTGGGGTTGTGGTGATACTTACAATGGTCATATAGGGTACGTGTAAATACCATTGTGAATCCATGTCACATCTATGTAAAGTAAAGGTTTTGTTCAATTCAAGTTGTAAGTGAAAATTGTTCTTAAGGCTGTTGTCTATGTGCAGTAAAGGTTTCGCTCAATTCAAGTTGTGGGTGACAATTGTTGTTAAGACTGCCCATCCTGCTAACTTTGTGATTCTTAGTTGGACCCATATATGGCTTGAAAGTTAAAATTCAAGAATGGCTATCTGATATTTCAGATTCAGGCAAAGACTTTGAGAAAATAAAATCACTGAAACATTCTTTCAAACGACATGTGTTTGAAGCCGTGGGGAGGAAATCAAATCGAAGTACAATGAAATCCTACAAGCTCGATTCTTTCGACCACAAAAATGCCTCTGTAAAAAAAAGTTTCAACAACAGAGCAGAATACCATTCAGTCATTATGGCTACAGTTTTATGCAGGAGAGGGTGGATCTCCTTCAGGTGGCTTGGTTTCTCCGTTCTCAACCGGTCTACCCAACGGAACCAAGGGAACATCGCCACCATCTGGGCCATCAAGATGCTCATCGATACAAGTCGAACACTTGTGTTCCACCCAGCCTTCAAAATCATATTCGCTGTCGCCGCTGAACCTCCCGCCTGCGCAGAGTCTTCAGTTCTGATAAGTTAAAATGAAACCGCAATCCAAGTGAAACTATAACCACTCCTCACTTTCATCAACCTGATTCTTTTCTCGAGACAGAAGCCTGAACTTTGAAAATCTGTTCTGGGGCCTTGAGATTTGGTGTTTCAAAATGAAACCACAGCTAAACCTGCGAATACTTCTCAATCAAAACTACCCAAATCTCTTGGCAAGTGTCTCATGAAAAACTCTTGCTACCTATCCTGCTTATACAAAATGTCCTGAGAATCAAATCCAAAACCTAATTGTAATAAACTGCCACTAATTTACTACTAGCTGGCTGAAGACTTAAAAATGGCAACCCTTACATAGATCGGCTTGTCTTAACAAAACAACCATGGCTGGTCTATTCTGATGCAATGCATTATCATCTGATCATCTGCAAACGAAATCAAACCATAAACTGAGATCCAGGCAAAAGAAACTGCACGGTAGCTTCAATCTGAGCATTGATAAGCATTCATACCAAATCAAAACCCTGATAGAAACCTATCTTTGTCTCCAATAAGATGCCAAAGAATGCAACAATCCAGAGGTCGAGTTGGAAGAAGATTACCCGGTTCACGTTTTGTTGTTGCATGCGGCTAAGCGGTAAAGGGTAAAAGTCAAAGCTGAAGCTGATCCCGAGGTCGAGTTGGAAGAATATTACCTGTTGTTGAAGTTGTCTGCACGGTCCTGAAATCCAGAGGTGAACGGGTGCGCGGCAGTGTTCGCAGTTGAAAGCCGAATGCAGGGGGCCAAAGCTTTATAATGGTTTTTCGAAGCTTTTCTATGCCACGTTCAAAAAAGCCGGCATTAAGGAGTTACCCTGCTGGCGTGTGATCCACGTTGAAAACGTCCACGTGAAAGATGCGAATGCCGGCAGACGGTGTGCAGTCGGAGTAAGCACTCTGTTTACTGACGGTGTGAAGGTCTCCTCGACGGCCCCGGGTGGGTCCCGGGTGCAAATAGTCGAGGAGATAGCTTACTCCGATTCTCTGCTGGTGCTTGGTGATTGAGAATACTAAAGGCATCTTAAATATGATGCCTCTCCTCTAGATATTGTTTTCCAAGCGAACAACCTTTTAAAAATGGTCGTATGGAAATTGAAACCTTAGCCGATTCAAGGGTAGCCTCGGATGTATCCTATCCTAAAGACATTTGCCTCAACCTTTAACATGACAAAATCGAGGATTGTAATGGTCTGATGGAGGGTAGAGCATTTCCAACAAAACTGATAACTCTAGAGTTGAGGGGCTGTGGTGCATTGAGGAAAGTAGAAGGGCTTTGTGTTCTCTCAAAACTTAAAAGGTTGAACATTATCAAATGCATAGAATTGGAGGAGCTGCCAGGTATTGAAATAATGGTATCTTTGGAGTGGATGGCTACATCAAATTGTATCAAGTTGAAGAGCATACAGGGATTGGCACAGCTGACAAGTCTTCTACGACTAGAAGTTAGGAAGTGCTCTGCATTAGAGGAGTTGCTAGGTGTTTCAAACATTTGTTTATTAAATTCAATGCCACATTTGTTTAGTGCAAAAGCCTCTGATTAGCTCTCTGGTTCGACAAGCTCCCACGGATGGAGAGTTTTATCCAATTGATTCATGGATTCACGCGACCTCACTCATTTTGGTTTGTTCAGAAATAGACTTAACCTCAATCTATTCATAGCTCGCTAGTCAACCAGGCATTAATTATCCCACTGCTATTGCTAGTGGAGACCTGAGCAGTGAGTGCTTCGGAAATAACCAATCATGGGCATTTATGACTTGTAGAATCAAAAGAGATAAATATCTAAACTCCCCTTACACTTTCATAAAATATATTTTTACACTATTAAAGCTTAAAGGGAATATTAAACTAAAGATGTTAACATGGCTATTTTCCCAAATGACTAGGAAAATTACATTAATATTGATATGACTAATCAATATTCCATTGTCATTTGTATTTTATATACCATATTATGTAATGGTATTTGATATTTTCTTAATTTCAAGTGATTTTGGCAGAGTTTAAAAATAAATAAAAATCTATTTTCATTGACATTGTTTGGAAGAGCAAAAAATACTTAGATTTTTGTGAGAATACACGTCATTTTTTTTTGGAAACAAACAAGCTAATATAAACATTGCTTATTAAAATCTATAGAGTTGAGCATTGCAAATATTCTCACTATTACATTGGTTTTCACAAATAATGGAATTTTGATAGTTTTACATATTGACTTTAAAGGATTTGAAGGATTCAGTATCTCATAGGCTTTCAAAGTGGAATGGGACCTTTCCCATCAAATTCGATCCCTTCTCACCATGGAAAATTATTGTGTGTGATTTTACCAGCCTCCAAGTTTGAATCCAAACCCTATCTTGATTTCATAATTTTCTAATTCCAGAATAAATAAAATGCAAAATTGTTACTATTTCACATTAGAATACTAGAACCAAAGCACTTTAAAAATGATATTTTCTTAAATGTTTAGGGTTTCCTACGGTCCATACACTCTCTTTAAATCCGGCATCATGTCACACGAGTGGCTGTCTTTTTTTGTTTATGGATCATCTCGCTTTTGCTTTTGTTCCAATATTCTAATTAATTATATTGACAACTATACATGCATGCTAGTGGTAATGATAACACTTTCTGCTCTCTGATTAGTTGATATTTAATTAGCCTTAGCAGGCATGCATGCTTTAGTGACCAAGCATGTCGGTGATGGGTTATGTTGATCCTTAGACGTTATAGTGCAGCATCAGCAGACCATGCTAACCTAGCAACGCCATTTTTTAATGTTTTGGGGTTTAAGATTCTGGCCAATGTTTATTTTCATGTGAAACACCTAGCAATACCACGTGATTAACAACATGGTCCTGTGGAAACATTTGTTTCAACCACAACTTCATCCTGATTGACATGACAATACCCCTCAAACCACATCTCCTCACTGAGAGGAACTTCACAAAGTCTAAGTGAACAATCATAGAAAATGCAATAATCCAAGTGACATATTTCAAATTTCTATGCTTTTACTCATTTAAGAGTGTACACATATTTTGCTCCACGAAACCATATTATAAGTGAATAATTCAATGTTAATAAATATTTTAACTATTAAGTTTATTTTTATAAATTTGTGTAGAGTTTGATGATGATTCTTTAAATCACAAAAATTTCATACACCAATTCACACTTTAGTTATGATCATTCAATGTTTAGTAAGATCACAGTTTAAAAATTAAATTGTTATGATAAATATCACATCAATCACATTAAAAATTTAAAACACTAACACAATATAAAATTAATTTGATTTCACTTCAATCCAATATAACATGGTATAAATATGCAAAAAAATAAAGTGTGTTTGGGATAGTTTTTAAGTGCAAACTATATGTTTTAACAAATTGATTTAAAAGAAGCAAAATTTACATCATATATCAAATTATGATAAAATATTAAGTTTCATCATCTTATTCATTGCAAAAAACTTGAGGTTTGATTGTTAAGTATTTTTGTGGCAAAATAATTTTTTTCCTATTACAATTTTGTGGCAAGAGTATCGTATTTCTATAGCTTTTGTCTTATAGCAATAGCTATTATTGCTATTAGCAACTGCGGAGACATTGCCACCTCGTAGCTCTTGTTAAGCATCATGTAACATGTTTATTGAATACTTATTTTCCATGTTTATTGAATACTTATTTTCCATCTAAACTTGAGGCTTATTATCACTTCACCTTCGTGTGGTGCACGTTTTTATGAACAATTTTAAAAAAAGGTTAAACCTATGGTAATGTGCAACATATGTTATGCGTGAATTGTAATTTGATCAACGATTTTTAAAAATATTTAAACCTATTGTAATATGCAACATATGTTATGCATGAATGTGTATATATCACATGGAAAACCTATTGTAATCTACAACATGTGTTATGTGTGAATGTGTATATATCACATGGATCAACAATTTTTAAAAATATTTACACCTATAGTAGTGTGCAACATCTGTTATGCGTGAATGTCTAATGTGCAACATATGTTATGCACTAGTCCGTTCATAGATTTATTAAACATCCTATTATTCCTATCTTAAAATAGTTTTTTAATTTAAATTTGAATCCTGTTCTTACTTAACCTTCGTGATTTAAAAAATAAAATTAAACCTGGTAATGTGCAACATATGTTATACGTGAATGTGTAATTTGATGAACAATTTTTAAAAATATTTAAACCTATTGTAATGTGCAGCATATGTTATGCGTGAATGTGTATATATCACATGGATCAACAATTTTTAAAAATAATTAAACCTATTGTAATGTGCAACATATGTTCTTCACTAGTCCATTTATAGATTTATTAAGCATCACGCTCTTTTAAATAGTTTTTAATTTAAATTTAAGTTTTATTATTATTTTAAATAGTTTTTAATTTAAATTTAAGTTTTATTATTATTTTAAATAGTTTTTAATTTAAATTTAAGTTTTATTATTATTTTAAATAGTTTTTAATTTAAATTTAAGTTTTATTATTATTTTAAATAGTTTTTAATTTAAATTTAAGTTTTATTATTATTAGTGTGGTGTACGTTTTATTTAGATGCGTCGGTGCTCCATTATGTTTAGTGACTTTATATGTTTACTAAGAGTTGTTTTTCTAAATTTTGGAAGTGAAACAACTTTTGGTTTTTTTGAATTAATGTACTTGAAAATTGTATTTGGTCTCTTTTATAATGGAATATAATTTGTAGAAAAAAATATTTAATATACATTATATTATAATTAAATTTTAATATTAATATATCAATTTTTGAATTATTTAATATAATATACTTATTTATATAAGAGTATAGTATTTTGAAGTGTTTGGTGTAATGTGCGTAAAGCATTGGTGTGTTTGTTATAAAAGCGCATTGATGCATCTTAATGTTTTGAGGCACATTAGAGAGAAACCCTCCACTAAAATCATTGCCCACTTGTCTTTGCTAGAAACTTGTCCTAATAATAGAAAAGGAAGAAGTACTTCCACAAAAACCTATGCCAAAGCATGTTTTACATGTAATGTAGTGATTGTACTTATTACTAATTGATGTTTTAATCTTGTAAATAAGCTGTATATGTAATTCTTTGCAATGCCAATTCTAATTAGTGGGTTATTCGATCGGGTTTGGGTTAAGGGTTATTTTGGTTTAGTTGGTCAAAGAGTTTATAAGTAAGGTTGTAAATCAATCATAATTAATTATGATAAATATATGATTAGAACTTTTGGAATTGATAAATGTTTTAGTTTTGAAACATTCCAATATTTTAAATGGATATACACCAATCATTGAAAGAACTTGATAAAAAAACTAAAAATTAATCTCTATAGAAATCTTTAGAAACTAGTCATACAATATATTATTAAAATGTGTTCTTTTAATAGAAAGGGAAGGTGAGAAAATGAGATAAGTTCAAAACGAATTGTTAATACTAAATAGGATAGGTAAATGTAATTTAACTTGTAAAAGAAGTTTGAAAGGGGGTTAAAGACTTTTTTTTTAAGTAATAAAATAATGTATATCTAAATGAGTAAAAGAAGTGAAAAAAGAGGGGTTAAAGATTAGGAATAAAAGGGAGTTAATAAATAAAAGAACATATCAATAATAAAAAGAAGGGTGTGAATGAAAGGAAAAAGGGATAAAAGGATGAGTGAATGTATAAATAAGTCAAAGAATAAAATAAGCATAGATCCATCTTAAACCCAGATTTATCAAGTATTGAGAGGGATACAATTTCGATTTTTAATTACTTTTTATTTGGTTTTAATTTTTTATTTTATAAATCAACGTGAATTTTTCAATTACTTTTTATTTTTTGCTTTTGGTAACATAACCAGAGTTTATAGAACTTGTCACATTGTATTTGTCATTATACAAACATTAAAATATAAATATAAAGAATTGGTGGCATCAAAATCAAAATATGTTATGAAAAATTCAACATTTTATTTTTATTTTTATTTTTATTTTTCAAGTACACAAAAGTCAACAATGACATGTAGGAGTTGCCACATGGCACTCTTAAAAAATTCCACATTAAATGTTTTTAGATTTTTTTTGTGTTTTAAAAGTTAAGTCACACTCTCAAGGTTTTTGTGTTCGATCTATAACTTTGTGTCTCATATATAACTTCATTAACCAATAAAGAAAAATTGAATGAGTAAAATTAAAAAAAATTAAATCTATTTTTAATTAAAAAAATTAGATAAATAATATTTTGTATTTTATTAACACTAGAAAATTTTATAAATATTTATAAAATGAAATTGAATTAATGGTAAGTCAAACTACGTTGGTTTACAAATGAAAAGTATAGTCCATTCTATGGCACAGACTAATAATTATTAAAAGAAAAGAAAAGAAAAGGAAGGATAAGAAATATTTATACAAAGAAGACATGGAAAAACATAAAAATGTGAAAATAAGATGTTGAGATGAGTAATGTGGGCTTGATGCTACGATTTTGGTTTGTTAAAAGAAAATGAGGTGTTTAGATTTGGGAGGATGTTTTGTGATAGCTAACTTAGAGAGGCGATTAACCACTTATAGTATGAAACGAGAACTTTATACTATGAACAAGAACTCTAGCCATAAAAACGATCATTTTTGCAAAAAAAACACCAAAAACACCCCCTAAATAGAAACGTGTTGATACCAGTATACACGTTTTTTTTTCAGGGTAAACAATAGAGCCATGGCCTAAACATCCCATACTGTTGTTTACAAAAACTTTAAAATCAACCCCTAAATTGGAAAAAGGTTTTTTCTTCAAGAGATAAATTACAACTTTTTTGAAACTTGCATACTAAGCAAACAAAAAAATTCATTAATAATTTCACCACTCTAACCATATAAAAACAAAGAAATTATGGTGTGATTCATAATGAAATAATATATTATACCATACAAGAACAAATGATTCATATAAGTATTCAAAAACTCCTTTAGAGTTTCAATTACAAACAATATACTAATAAAAACCATCTAAAATGCTTCATGTGAAATTATTCAAATTCATTCATGGATTCTAACACCCCATCAGAATCTACATTTTTTGTGGATGAAGGACTGAATGAAGATGTAGATGACCCATATTCTTCTCTATTATCAGTGGGTGCATCATCTGAGTCTGCATCTATGCACATCATTTCAGATGTCATATTCCTTCGGGATCTACGGCTTGGTTTAACAAACTCCCATGTTGCAACTTCTTGTTTTGAAAGCAACCTCTTGATAATCTCTATAGTATTGGAGCGAAGAGTGTCTTTATTTTTCAACTTGAAATCATAAACAAGTATATCAACTTCCTCTAATTTCAAGATGTCAATGTGGCGGCGATTTAATTTTTGACACTTTCTTTTTCTCTTTCTACAAACCTTTTTCTCAACCACCATCTCTACCTTGTACACACCATCAAATGGGTGTGTATCTGTTGCATACCAATGTACTTCTACTGATACTCCTTTTTCATTTTCTTTATTGACTTTCATAGATTTTGCAATCCATAATGGATAATGACGTGCATCATCTGTAGCCAAAACTGCAATCATGCAACCCTCCTTGATATCTTGTATTGAGCCCCTGTAAAAATCTTCCATATCTCAACACTTTGCGGATGATATTCTAGAGCCAATATACATTTCTCTTTCCTCTACTTGAGAAAACTCAGCACCTCGAGGTTCAACATTTGTTACCTCGTTTTCATTTGATAAACTTTGTGTCCAAGCAAATGGAGACTTCAAATATATATCTCCATTTGTAGAGTTTGAAATTATGTCACTCTGCTCCATGAAAAAAGACTCCCACCAAACAGAATCAACAACATCAAAGTACTCATATATATCTTCGATAGACTTTTTGATTTCTTCCAAGCATTGAGAAGAATCAACATCTCTACTATGTCGCCTTGCATTATGAATCTATGCAGATGATTGCAATAATAATAAATTTGAAGCATACATTTGACGATTTGGGATGAATTTCAGAAATACCAAACCTGATGAAGGCCCACATTCCATACTAGTTGAGAAGATTGCAGAGAGGAGCTTCTAGCACTTTCAAGAGAGGAGGCTCTACCACTTTCTGGGTTAGTTTTTTTTTTTTAAATGTATTTTTAAAAAAAATTCATGTAGTATTAATTCAAGCAAGGCTTGCCCCCTACCCCACGAATTTTAGTTTTGATTTAAAAATACATAAATAAATAAAAATAAACCTAGTCAAATGCCACCTAGCCCCCTAATCCCCCTCCAACATTACAATTAAAAACATTTAACACCCCCCCCCCTCCCCTCCCCTCGCCCTACCCTTAACCCCCTAACACATATATAAAAAAACATAAAAAAATTTTAAAAATTCCAGAAACTTTATATTAAAAAATTTAACCCCTAACCCCCCAACACCCCTAAACTATATATTAAAAAATTAAAAAAAACAATAATAACTACCCCCAACCCCCCCTAAACTGTATATTAAATATTTAAAAAAAACATTAAAACTACCCCCAACCCCCTAAACTATATATTAAATTTAAAAAAAAAACATTAAAAACTACCCCCAACCCCCTCAACTAAACTATATATTAAAATTTAAAAAAAAAAACATTAAAAACTACCCCCTAACCCTCCCCCTAAACTATATATTAAAAAAATTAAAAAAAAAAACATTTAAAACTACCCCCTCCCCCACTAAACTATATAATAATAAAATTTAAAAAACAAATTAAACCTACCCCCTAAACCCCCCTAAACTATATAATAAAAAACATTTACAAAAAATTAAAACCTACCCCCTAATCCTTCCCCCTCCTCCCACCCCATCCCTTCCCCCTCCTCCTCGCCCTCCCTTCCTCCTCCTCCCTTCTCCCTCCTCTCCATCGCTCGCTTCCCCTTCCTCCCGTCGCTCCTCCCTTCCTCCTACTCCCGCCACCCCTCCCTCCCCCCTCCTCCCCATCCTCCTCCTCCCTTCTCCCTTCTCCCCTCCTCCCTTCTCTGTCCTTCTCTGTCCTCCTCTGCCCACATTCCTCCACTCACTTGGGCACCAAAGGTCCACCCCTCACGGCATCACGCTGCCCGTGAGGGGCACCCCTTTAGCACCCAAGTGAGCAGAGGAATGTGGGCATAGGAGGACAGAGAAGGGAGGAGGGGGAGGAAGGAGAAGGGAGGAGGATGAGGGGGAGGAGGGGGAAGGGGGCGACAGGAGGAGGAGGAAGGGAGGGGTGGCGGGAAGAAGGGGAAGGGAGCGGTGGAAGGAAAGGAGCTTCAGCGAGAGGAGGAGGAAGGGAGGGCGGAGAGGAGGAGGGTGAAGGGTTAGGGGTTAGGTTTTGATTGTTTTAAAAAAAAATATTATATAGTTTAGGGGGGTTTAGGGGTTAGGTTTAATTTAAAAAAATATATATTCTATAGTTTAGGGGGTTGGGGGTAGTTTTTAATTTAATTTTTTTAATTTTTTATTATACAGTTTATGGGGTTAGGGGGTAGGTTTTTTTTTTTAATTTTTTTTAATATAGGTTATGGAGTTTAGGGGGTAGGTTTTAATTTTTTTTTTTTAATTTATAATATAGTTTAGGGGGGTTTAGCGGGGTAGGTTTTTTTTTTATAATTATTATATAGTTTAGGGGGTAGGTTTTAATTTAATTTTAAAATTCTTTATTATATAGTTTAGGGGGGGTTAGGTTTTTATTTTATTTTATTTTTTAAATTTATTATATAGTTTGGGGAGGGTTAGGGGGTAGGTTTTAATTTTTTTTTTAATTTATTATATTTTTTTTATATAGTTTAGGGGGGTTGGGGGTAGTTTTTAATGTTTTTTTTTTTTTAATTTTTAATATATAGTTTAGTTTAGGAAGGTTGGGGGTAGTTTTTGATGTTTTTTTTTTAATTGTTAATATATAGTTTAGGGGGTAGTTTTTATTTTAATTTTTAATTTTTAAATATATAGTTTAGGGGGATTGGGGGTAGTTATTTTTTCCATATAATGTTTTAAATGTAATGTTGTTGGGGTTAGAGGGCGATGAGACTTATGAATCTCTTTTAATCAATGAAAAGAGTGAAGGAAAATATAGTCAGGTGCTGAGTTATAATACCGTGGTTAAAAAATTAACATTGATGAAAGGGATTTGAAATGAGTGACTGTAAACATCTATCAAAAGCAACAAGTGTTGATTAATTATCTCATGGATACATTTTAAAGAGAAGGAGATTGGGTCTTAGATTTATTCTCGGATTTAGGTAAAATTTCTTTTTATATTCTTCATTATTTTATTTTTTTAAAGTATGCTTCTTTATGCTATTTGACTTAACTTTTTTTTTTGGTGATTAAGTACAACAATAGCATGCTCCTTACAGAAATGAAGAAATTGCATATCCATTGATAATGATCCACTGCAATGCAATTACATCAAGCAAAGAGTTAATGATATTCAAGTTCTTCCAGATGAACTGCAAGAAGTTGGTTTGAAGAAAGGAGAGTTTAGTGAAACACTTCTGGCAAAGATGTCAAAAGAGCCTCAACCCTCATTAGGAGGGGTGTTTGGAAAGGAGATTTTTGGGCATCTTGCAGACATAGAAGACCCAATGGAAGAGGACATTGATGTCCCCGAGGAATGCCAAGCTCTAGAAAATTCCAATTTCGATGAAGAGTTTGGCCTACATGATATTGTTGATTAGTTTCATGTCTTGAAGAAAATGTTAAATTTAACAATTTTTTGATAAGATATATTAGTAATGTTTTGACTTTCAAACTTTATTTTAGAAATAAAATCTCTATGTATAATGTTTTTAATATTTTTTTACAAATATATGGTATAGTTTTTCTTGAATTTATGTGAATTGTCACTTTTCGGAAAATAATATGGAATAGTATAATTTTTGTACAAAAAATCTCTGAAATCATTGAAAATGGTTTTAAATGTCTTTATTTTATGGAATTTTTTACAATTTTGTTAATAAAAATGCCTTATTTTATAGAAAAAATTGCAAAATGCATATGTTTTTCATTATAAATTGCTTATAAGTGTATGCTATTTTGTTAATTTTTAAAAAACGCACTTGAAATAGAAATTAAAAATATTTTACAACAAAGATAATTTAAAGGCCCCCAAAAATGCCTCAAAATGAAAATGTGTGATACTGGTATCAACCCTTTTTGAAACGGAGGTAAAAATAGCTACTAAAATTAGGAGAGAGAAAAACAAGAACTGGACACAGTTCTCATTTCATAGTATAAGTGGTTGATTATGAAATGTGTCAACTATATGTTTTTTGAGATGGGTTTTGATTTATCCTTAATGCTTCTAAAATGTTGCTAGGATTTTTATGGTGTTTAAAAATATTTTTGATGTTCTTTTTGAATAATATCTTGGATATTTGGTTGATGATGCCATGGATGTAGGGGAGCTGAAGGATGTAGGGGAGGTGGTAAGTGGAATGGTGTTTTTTTTAATGAAGGGTTGAGTGAAAGGCCTTGTTAATTTGGGAGATAGAATAGCCATTGGCTTGGAGGGATTTAGTAAGATGGGCTCTTTCTTTCTCGAGGAGATGGGGAGAAGAGATCTGAATGCCTCAAGTAACAAGGATTTTGAGAACGATATATTTTTGGGTTGGGTGGTAGTTGGCTTTCCATTGTGAATTGAATGTGGGGAGAAATGTTTTTTTTTTCTTTTGCTCGAATCTCCTTGACTTGTGGGAGTGGATTTTGGTCTAAGAAACTACGAACCAGGGGCATCTAAGCCGTCAAAATCACCTAGGGATCGCACCCGGCCTGGACCGCACCAGCCTCAACTTGATTGGGGTTTTTGGGTGTTTCCTCCCAAATAAGTCACCCCTAAAGGGAATTGAACTCAGTTTTCGTTGCTGATGAGACCCACACCTTAACCGAGTGAGCTAGCGGGAATTGAAAAATGTGCGGAGAAATGTTATTCAAGTGGTAAAAGAATGAATTAAGGGAAGGTTGGTGATAAGGCCAAATGACAAATGTGTCATTGAGAAACTGAAACTAGTAATTTTGGGTTTTTGATGGAAATTATTTAAGGCTAAAGCCTCAAATTGTTCCATAAAAATATCGGCTATAAGGATGAAGCCATAGTTGTGCATTATGTTTGTCCATCGAATCTTCATTTGAAGGAGAATCCTAAGTTGAGGTGAGTCATATTTCGATGAGATTTAGGGTTTCAAGGTCAACAAGCTTAAAGATGAGGTCGAGCACTTCTAGAATGGGGATTTTTGTGAATAAGGAGACGACATCAAAGCTAATCATAATGTCTTGCTCATTGAGATGAATATTGAGAAACTTTTGGATGAAGTTAGAAGAATCTTTAATAAATGAAGGGGTTTGGCCTATGATGGTCAATATAGTTAGTGATGGTCAAACTCAGATAGTGAGCTATTAGGGTTAGTGCGTAAGGAGGTTAGTTTATTAGGGAATTAGGTGTTAGCAAGCCAATGTTGTCAACCATGATTAATATGGTTGATATAGTTAATATGGTCAATGTTGGCTAATATAGTGAATGAAAGTGACGACTACTAGGATTAGTGGGTTATGGGATTGGTGGGTTAGGTGGTTAATCATTTAATGGATTAGTGGTTAGGGGATAAATGGGTCAGGTTTGTAGTGCGTCAAGGAGTTAGGGATTAGTGGGTAGTGAGGTTAGATTAATAAGAGGATCATGGAGTAGTGGGTTAACCATGGTAAATATGGTTAGCAATGGTAAAAAATGCCTAGTGGGTTACTAAGGACAGTGGGAAAGGAATTACTAGACTAGGGAATTAGGGGTTAGTGGGTCAATGTGGTTGATATGGGGAACTATGGTTAATTATGGTCAACTAGGTTTAAGAGTAGTGAATTCAAATAACCTTAATGGGGATGAAGGCCCGAAACTTGTGAAAGTTGGTAACCTCTTATCCATGTGCTTAAAAGCAACAACAACCATCCAATACAATCATGAAAACTAAATTAACTAAGGTCAACCCATCCTATAGTATATTTATGTGATAGTTAAATTATATATATATATATATATATATCTATATCTATCTATCTATATATATATATATATATATATATATATATATATATATATATATATATATATATATATATATATTGTAGGCTGAGATGTTGTTATCTAGCAAACATCATTTTTCTATGGTTTGAGCTCTCAATGATAATCCCAATAGGTGTCAAAACACGTTGATAAGTATTTTGACCAAAAGTGCAAAGACTTTGGTTAAACAATTTTTTAGACTTGTGTATATATCATGTTTAATCAATGGTTAATATCATCGACGAGGGTCAAGGGTTAGTGGTTCGCTAGGATTGAAGGATTAAGAGGTTCATGGGTTAAGGGATAAGTAGGTTAGGTGGTTAATGGGATAGAGGGTTGGTGGGTTAGGGTGTTATTAGGTCAAGGGGTTAGGGATTAATTGGGTTATTCCATGGTTGTGGGTCAACCAAGGTTAATCACACTCAATGATGCTCAAATACAGAATAACGATTACTAAGGTCAATGGGGAAGGGGGTTAGTAGATTAGGACATTTAGTGTTAGTGGGTCAATGTGGTTAATATGGATAACCATGGCCGACATGGTCAATGATGGTCAACCATCATCAATGTTGGTTAGTGGTGGTTAATATGCTTAATGAGGATGAAGGGTTATTGGTTTAACTAAGATTAGTGGGTTAGGAGTTTTGTAGGTTAGGTGGTAGTGAATTATTAGCTAGGAGGTTAGGGGGTTAGGGTGCTAGCGGGTTAGATGTTAGTGGGGTTAATTAGTGAGGAGGATTAGGGGGGTTGTGAGTTAACCATGGTCGATATGGTCATACTTGTTAAAGAATATGGTTGTTGGGTTACTAAGGTCAATGGATAAGGAGACTAATAGATTAGGGAAATTAACCAGCGTTGGATCATGAGGCGAGGCGTGCGAGGATAAAGCTTCGACATCTATGGGTTTTGTTTCCTAATTTCCCTTTGGCTTTGTGGAACCGGGAGGATTTTGAGCTGGTTGGTAACAGGTTGGTTCGTTTCCTACATCTCGACGAGGATGTGCTGAAGGGTGTTGATAAGCGCATCCTGGTGGAGGTCGATGTATCCCTTGCCCTGATCGACGAGTTGCACATTGAGTGGAGGGGGCGGCAGTTCACCCAGATTATCGACTACTGGGGGGTCCCATTCAGATGCTCAAACTGTAAGGCAGTGGGCCATTTGTGGCGGGATTGCTCGGCTCTTCTGTCAGTCGGGATTCTTCTCAGTCCATTGATGATGAGGCTTATTGGTCTTCGGATGCATGTAGTGACAAAGATTTGGATGATGTCGGTCCTTTAGATGGCTTCTCCAACAGGGTCACGCCTCCTTTGTCGGTTCGGTTCGATTATCTGGGTAAGCTTCAACTATATGATCCTTCATTCTTCCATTCATTGAATGAATTAGAGAAAGCGTTCATTATTTCTCTTGAATTGAAAAAAGATGCTTTGGACCATAAAGATATTGGAAATGTATCGGCTCCTCCTTCTCCTATCACTAATAAAAAATGAGAGATAAGTGACCAGGCGACCAAAAAATTTGGTCACCACAGCTTTTTCAAGGGATAAATGACCAAAATTGAGAAATTTTAAGTGAATTTACTAAAAATGACCAATTTGGTCACGGGATAAGAACTAAACAAAAAATGACCAATTTGGTCACAAGATAAGAACTAAACTAAAAATGACCACATAACAATTGGTCATTTATGTGGTCATTTTTAGTTGTGTCATTCCAACAGTGGAAAATTATAATTTTGATAATGAATTTGTACAATTTACTAAATTTTAACACCGCAGATGGATTTGAAGACCCCCCTCTAAATTTTAACACCGCAAATGGATTCGAAGACCCCCCCAGTGTTAAAATTTAGAGGGAGGGTCTCCGAATCCATCTGCGGTGTTAAAATTTAGTAAATTGTAGACCCCCTCTTGTGTCACAGCTTAGCATTAATGCATGATGCAGATTTGTACTACTTACATTAACGACCTTATATGTCCTTTCTGGTGTCTTTCTTACAAGCTTGTGTAAAGAAGGAAAACTAATAGATGCTCGAAAATGTGCTGATGATTTATAAAGAAGGGGGTATTTCAAAAGTCTAATTATTCATATGATCCTCGTAAAAGGTTACTCCAGGGTTGGAAAAATGTCAGAGGCCTTAGATTTTGTGGATGAAATAAAAAACTGGGGATGTGTCACCAATATGTTTATGGTAGCCTTCTCCCTGGATTATTGCACTGTAGATTATTGTACTGAGATGGATCCAATTAAAACCAACATAGATCCATCTTAAACCCAAATCTATTAAACACTAAGAGGGATCCAATTTCTAGAGATGTAAAGTTTTTCTTGATGTGTAAAAAAAATTACACTTCAAGAAATTGGATCCTTCTTTGTGTTTGTGCTTAATAGATCCGATTTTAAGATGGATCTATGCTAGTTGAGAGCTGGTCAAGTAAATAAGGCTTTAGAAATGTTCGAGAATATGAGGGATGTGAGCTATTTGCCAAGTGTTAATATTTATACTACATTTATAGTGCATTGAATATTCATTTCTTTAAGGAAAATAAATCAAAGCAAGCCTTATGGTTTGTTGAGAAAATTAAAAAAAAAAGTTGTGAACCAACAATTGTTACATATACAACATGGTTTGTTGAGAAAATAAAAAAAAATGGCTGTGAACTAACCATTGTTACATATACCACATTAATTAGAGGATATATAAATGAGGGCTTAAGTTTTGATGCCTGAAATACTTTCAATCTCATGAAAGGAGAAAGTGACTCCTCCTTAACTTACTTTACATTCATTCACAAACTTTGTAGGGCTGATAAATAAAAAATGACATTGAAACTACTATACGAAAATGATAGAAATTGGTTTCACCCAAGTACTCTGAACTTAGCGCGCAACACACTCAGAGCTTCATGGAGAGGGACTATTCATCATTTGACAGAGTCGTGGACATGGGATAAGGACCGAACCCATTCCATTGAGGGTCTGTGGCAGGGTCGTGGGAATCTAGAGAAAATCAGGGTCCGTGGAGGGCCTAAACCCTTATCTTGTGGAGTTGTGGATTGAGAGATCGTGGGGGTATTTCTAAGGGCCAAATCTTTTCTAGCTGAGTTGTGGCATTACTATGGCCCCATTGGAAGATGGCCATGTCATTCCGAGGAGATCCAAGAGCCATAGTGGAGGAGCCGAGTACTCTGTGGAGAGTCCATATGAAGCAGATTGTAAGGATGCACGAGGAGGAGGGTGCGATTGGCATGTGAGGGGCAATTAGATGAAAATCGTGGAATAGAGGGATGCTTCCTCCCAATCAGTAAGGTATCGTTATGTATTCTTTTGTTGAATATGGGTAATGAATGGATCCCAAATATATATGTTAGGGCACAATGGGTCGAGTTTTGAATTTGTAGGAGAAATTTATTGATTCTAAATATTGCTGGAGCTCTCTTTTTGGGTTGCAATGCCATCATTTACAAGTCAAGTCTTTTTGAATTTGATGATGTACAAGGCCATCCTGGGTTTGAAAGACAGAGAACTCAATTCAAATGTCTAATTAAGGATCAGAATTATCACTTTTATCAGGAGGAGGGCATTCAGCGTTTCATACTTTACTCCGGGAAGGTATATTCTGAGCTTATTGAAGAAAGGGAGAGAGTTAATTTAAAGGATGTTTCTATATGTTGTGTGGAACAATGTTGTCCAATCCCATACGACCTAGTTCAGAGAGAGCTCCAACAATATCCAAATGCAGAAATTACCTTGCCCTAGGAGGAACCCATGAATATGAGAGGATATCATCACATCACTCCTCATCTTCTAACTGCAATGAGGGCAATAAATCAGGGCACATAACATGGGACAAAGTATGTAGGTCGAGCTCCATCTGCTGCAACAACAGCTGGGTTTTCTAAGGTAAATGTACAAGAACAGAGAGAATTTGTGCAGAAAGAATTATAGTTAGCTCCTATATATTCCTAGTATATTTAGGTTTGCATTACAACTATTCAAATTTGAAAAAATTCGTGATGTGGCTACATCTGGAGAGTTATCGATAAAAAAATTTCCTGTTATATTAGTCAAATTTTGGTTTAAAATATCAGATATAGGAAAAGTATAATCCTTCAGATCCGTAATTATATTGAGATACAAATGATAGCATGTGAATCAATAGTTTAGTGTAGTTGTGATGTCCTGTAATTTTTTAGTTTGATGCTTTGAAAGACTACCCAGAATTAAGGAGAGACCAATGGTGCAAAATTTTAGAATTGTTTGTAGTACAAAGTTACATACAGTTTGTATATTTTCATGGGAAGTTGGAGTTGAGTTTTTTTTTCCTAACCTGAAATTTCTCTTTTTTTGGGTAGAAAAACCTCAACCTTTTGACTTTCTCGTTGAAGGTGAACTGGTTCAAACATCTCTTGAAAAGATGCTCCTCATCAAGGGCATATTTGCGGTAATTTTTCTAATAAATCACTTGTTTGTTGTGGCTCAAGAATGTGTAGGATGGATAAGTTGATTTTACTTCTGATACACTTCAATGTAAACGAGTTTGTAATGGCAGTTTCTCATCTTCGTTTGATTTGATTACGCTTGCAACTCCTTACTATTTTACTATAAAGTTTTAAAGTAATTAACATCGGTTTTCATTTTTATTCTGTAATGTTTTTACCCTGCTGTGCTTCATGAGTGGTTGTGACAAAACTGTGAATACAAATGAGTTTATAAGGGTAATTTGTCCTCTCTTTTTTTCTAGTGGATTAAATTCATGTTATAAGAAATTAAAAGGGTCCATTATGAACTATTCTATTTTCTTAAGAAGCTTATACTAATTGTTGAAGTATTTCAACACCTGTTTGATGAGAAAATCATTCTTTTTTGGCGTCTAAATACTTTTCCCTAGCCTTGTTTGTTATGTTGTCAGTGTGAAACAAGGTGTCCTTTGGGGATGGTAGGTGACTTGATAGATGTTCTTCATCGGAAAGCAAACCAGATGCTCTATCAGCAAAATATGATAAAAAATGGAATAAATGTCAAGTAAGAACTTTATAATGGGCATAATATAACCATATTACCTGTCCCACTTTGCCTTATAAAAGATTTGAGCCATAAAAATTTACTAGGAAGCAAATCATCTCAACTGTCCCACTTTGCCTTATAAAAGATTTGAGCCATGACAATTTACTAGGAAGCAAATCATCTCAACTGTCCCACTTTGCTATAAAAGTTGAGAGGCACCAACGAGATAAATTTGAGGCACAATACGAAATTTGAACCGAGTGCAGGGAGATAAATTTCTGTTTATCCCCAGCTGATCAACTTTTCTTTGAAACTTGCAAGCACGGTCTCAATTGGGTGAAGCAATAGGAGCTTTCGTAAAGGTAAGTTGAGAAAACTTACCCTTAGATTGTCTTGTCTTTTGAAATGGGTGTATTCAAATATTGGCCGAGGAGCATATACATGATAATGCAGTTGTTGATGATGGATTTGGTTGTTTCGTTGGTATGGTTATCTGGTATTGCTTTAGCATAGCTTGAATCAAGTGAAGCTGTTGCAAGAGCAGTGAATTTAACCAATGTGGGAATTGCCTGCTTAGGCAATCTTGCACTCTTTATTACAAGCTTAGTAAGAGGAAGACTTTACTTGGAGATGGGTGCCAGGGATGTCATGGCCATCCTCTCAGGTCCCAAACTCAAGGACATAAGGAGTTTTGGACTGAGGACATGTGAAATTGGACAAACTTTTGTTATAATGTTGTCAATGGATACATCCAATTCTTCCCTTAAGCAATTCATGAAATATATAGACAATGCCCATGATGTGCCTTCCATCATGCTGCAATGTGTTCCTTTAAAAGATGCATTAAGATCTGCATCAGTGCAAATTCCATTAGAATCTACAGCTGGCATTGCAGAGATTTATCAATGTAGCATCTCTGGATGCAACTATAATTGCTTTATATTCTAGACAACAAAAGGTATCTCAGACATACTTGCTAGGAGGATGCCTACAACACTAAAACAACTTTTTGATTCGCTGTGCCTACTGCCTTCTCTGCAGTGCAAGAGAAATGGCTGCCATGGGTGCAACCAGAACCTATTGCATGTGGAGGGTGACTCCAACTTGGAATTCCCTGCCGTCTGTGAAGTGCTTGATTTTGAATTTAATCCACCCATCCAAGAAAACCCTATTTGCATCTACATTCCAATGCATCCTCCATCCACTAATGACTGGACAAACCTGCTGATGAGATCTTTCAAGTCTAAAGACCAGGAAGATAGAGGAGCCATAGTCATGGCTTCTGATGCCCTGGAAAACTACTTGGAGAATAGAACAAGAGGTAGATTTGAAGAAGTATTCTACAACACTACCTCCTTAATAGTGCCAAGGCTTGCATAAATATTAATCAATGTTGTACTAACTAGTTGGTTCAAGCCTTCAATGTCGATGGCTACTCTAGTGCTCTGTTAGCGAGAAAGGCAACAAGCCATTACATCATGGACAGTAAAGGAAATGGGTTTTATGCCAATGTGTTTCTAACCAGTGCTGTTGTCAAGTGTAAGACTGACAACACCAGTGTTTGCCAAGTGCTGCGGTTTCGAGGTGGTACTCTTCTAAGCTTCAGAACCTTATCATCTATAGTGGGCTGTATCAACTTGATTTGCTCTATTACCTGGGTTTTGCTTATTGCATTAGAAACAAGCGTTGGCAAATGGAATAAAATAGTAAGCATAACTTTTTTCCTTTTCATGCCTTCATGCTTTTTCTCTCATTGAGAAATGTACAAATATTTTACACAATAATAAAAAACTTTTAACATCTAATTTGCTGTATGCATACTTCAGTCATTTGCTTCATTTCATTGATATATCAACTCATAACATAATCAATCCTATATTGCTCATGTTGTCTTCCAATTGCAACCTGGAATTGGATCAGATTTTGAATTTTTAAAGCAATTTTGATGCATATTTTGATTGTGATCTAAGTATCCTATCATTTTGTTGTCAAGCTTTAATTCCCAAATAATAATGCAACAATGCAAAATATTTATTTTGAAAAGCTTTGCAAAGGTTACCTTTTTCTTCATCAATTAAACTAGCACCATTAGTTGTCATTATCAGGTCATCAACATAAACTACAGTCACATTGACTTTACATTTTTCTTTAATATCAAGATTTGGCTCTGAGTTACTTCTTTAAATCCATTTGATCTAAGACATTGATTAATATTTTGATAGCATACTCAGGGGGATTTCTTTAATCTGTACAATGCTTTCATTTATTCACATACCATGTTTTTCTTGCTTTTGACTGCGATCTTGGTTTCTGATTTCATCCAAACAACCCAATTCTTACTGACAACCTGTCTCAATAATGCTTGCTTAATCTCGATGAGATTTATTATTCAAATGTAAAAGGTATGATATCTAGTCTTTGCTATTTTCAATAACTCTAATTTAGTGTATCCATGAAAATAGTAGACATTTGGTTGTTTGTGATGAAATTAACTATCATCCTACACTCCTCAACAAGTATTACATTCCATGTTGTTTGAGTAAGTATGTTGGAGATCAAGGTCCAAGCTATATACCAGACATGGATTGGAAAAAGTTTCGGGGCACTTGCTCCTGACTATCATTTTTACGATTTTACAAATAGGCACATTGGTTGTGACTCTCTGCATGACCTACCCTTTGGCGATAAAATCTTCATTCTTCTGTTGTAATGAACAGTCTTGGAAGAAATGATTGTGGAACCACATGATGAATAAGTAATGATATTGACCAAGGGCCTTGGAGGAGTGTTTGTCCAATCATTAAGAATGCTGGAAACCTTTCCCATTAAAATTGGACTTTACACTCTCCAAGCACCTTTCAACAAGATTATTCTACAGTGTATTGACATATCTATGGAAAGTCTCCTTCCTATTTACTTTTTGGATGTCCCTGGTCATGTCGTTCCCACAAAAAGGGGAGATCAATATGGCAATCAGAGATTAGAGACGACATCTAATGAAGTAACATTCAGAGCATTTGGCCCCCCCTCATAGTCTTGGTACCAAGATGTTTTTTTTTTAAAATTTGCACTTCATTCTGTTGAAGAATGATCTCATTGTCAATCTTGACTACATTCAACGTTATTGGGTTTGTTAGCATTCAAAATTGTCTTTGGAGAATTGTTTCAGTGACTTTTGTTTATTGTCCTATGTGGACTTCTATGTGTTGCTTCTGGGTATGTTGTTGTGTATCTTATGCTTCTCTTGACAGCTATTGGTTCTGGAACATTGTAACTCACTATACTATTTTTAATATAAATGGTATGAATTTTTTCTTGTGAAAAAGATTAGGGAAATTAAGGGTTATTGGGTCAATATGGTTAATATGATCAACAATTTTCAATATGGTCATATAGCCAACCATGGCCAATGGTGGTTAATTTCATTATTGAGGTTACATGTTAATGTTTTCTAAAATTAGTAGGTTATGAGGTTTGTCAGTTAGGTTAAATGGTTAGGAGGTTGATGGGTTTGTGGGTTAGAGGCTAAGTGTTAGTAGGTTAGGTTAAGGGTTAGGGCGATTAGGAGGCTTAATAGTTGTATGTCAACCATGGTTAGGCACCATTAATATGTTTAAGGATGGCAAAAGATAACTAGTGAGTTTCACTAAGGTTAATTGGTAAATAGGTCAATACATTAAGGAAATAAAGGTTTGGTGGCTTTATATGTTTATTATGGTAAATTTAGTAAACAATAGTGGTTTATTAAGGTAAACTTAGTAAACAATAGTGGTTTATTAAGGTCAATGGGTAAGAAGGTTAGTAGAAGAAAATATTAGGGTGAATGAGAGTCGGTAAACAATGGTTAATATAAGTAGTTATTGAGTGGGGCATTATGGGGCACTCTCTATTGGCACAATCCATGGGAATCAACACTATTGATGTATATGGGGATTCAAATGGGATCATTGAATGGGCTTTAAAGAAACATAAACTACAGGTCCCTGCCCTCACTGCCTGGAAGACAAAGATATTAGGGATCATTGATTGCTTCACTGCTACATCCTTCTGCCATGTGAGAAGAGAATATAATCAAAAGGCTGATCAACTCTCTAAGATGGGTCTCAACATGGAGGCGGGTAGTGCCATTGTGAGACAATTTTATCAAGGCCAGCTGCTGGAGGACAAGAGTATCAATCTTTATTGATGACTGATCACTTTTTATATTGATAGTTCTTGCACTTTGAGATTCTGATTGATGGTAATCGATCGTCAATTTTATGAGACTCATAATCATAGCTCTCTTTGCATTTTTAGTAGTAATATGTTTAGTCAGAGTATTAGAATTTACTGTACCTTAGTTTTCTTTTTGGAGAATTTCTAGACTTTGCCTTGATAAGGTTATTAGCAAGATGCTGATATGTTTTTAATGGAGGACCAGAACACTTGTGATTAGTCTATTTGACAGGAGCCTATGTGTAGTTTCTTTGATTCACTTATGAATAGCAGGAAACTCTTTTTCTTTTGGAAATAAAAAGTAGTTATTGAGTGTGTGGCTAAGGAGTTAATGGATTACTTAGATTGATTAATTTGGAGATTTTCGAGTTAAGGAATTAGTGAAGGAGTAACTTTTTGGAATAAAGTATCTAAAAAGGTCAAAAACATAGATTCAAGTGGTTTTTGGATTTGTGCCAAAAAGATATGTCAAGGTTAAGAGGTTACTAAAGTTTAATTCATTTTTGGTTAAGAAGTGAGTCAACCATAATTAAGAGGATCAATATAGAAAATTTAAATCCCTCCCGGAATATCTCAAACACTCCTTATTTTAGAAGTTGAAAATCTCAAATAAAAATAATAACATGAACCAGAAGGGCCATATCCCAATGTCACACACCATCCGTGTCCTTTTCAGCACATGTCACACGCACCCCATAGCACGTGAATTTTAAACGATAAAATAGGTCCATTTTAAACGCTATTCTCGTTACTATTTTCAAATTCATGTATATAATTAAATTAACTATTTTAAGTAATGTTTTGTAGATAAAATATTATAAGAACATGTTTTTTTATCCTAGATATTTCTTTAGGTTTTTAATATTAATTATTTGATTATTTTAACTTTTTAAGTTTATTGCATGAAAATCAAAATAATTAATTAAGTTAATTTATAAATTTATTTTACATTATAAACTAAATTAAATTGATTGAAATCAAAATAATTATTTTAACTAATTTATATATTTATTTTATAATGGTCTTTGATTTAGAAAGGATCACTCAATAGGTCATACCAACCAACACCTAGCTTAACATAATAAACTAAATTAAAGTTTTAAATAAACCTATATTAATTCACCTACCTTAACTGAATTAACTAAATTAAAGTTTTAAATAAACCTATACTAATTTATAAAAACCTAATTCTAAATATTAATTAAATATAAAGCTTTTGATTACGTTAAGAATAATCTAAATATATCTATATATCTCTGATCGATCCGTTCGCATTTAGCCAGAACAAGCCGTAGTTGACATAATCTTAAAATACAGTCCCGCGGTTCGAATCACAGCAGTAGTTGACATAATCTTAAAATACAGTCCCTCCCACGGTTCGAATCACAGCAGTAGCCAAGTAGAAAAACATGGAGATCGATCCATACAGTGGCTACTGCAAGGCAAATGGAGTCTTCTACAGCAAGCGAAAGCCCGCAGCGATCCCTCACCAAGATGATCTGCTGGACGTTACCACCTTCGTCCTGTCGAGACACAAGCAGGGGAATCAAACAGCACTTGTGGACGCCATTACCGGAATTCATATCACTTACTCACAGCTTAGGCGCTCGGCAATGGCAGCTGCAGCTGGATTGCATCAATTGGGCGTCCGGCACGGAGACATTGTATTGATCGTATCGCCTAATTTCCTGCAATTCCCTGCACTTGCAATGGGGATAATGTCAATCGGCGCAGTCTTGAGTACTGCAAATCCGCTTTGCACTTCTTCAGAGCTACAGAAACAGATCGAGGATTCGATGCCCGTGGTTGTTTTCACTACTCCCCATCTCCTGCACAAGTTCAATGGGATGAATGTAAGGATTGTTATGGTTGGAACCCACGAGGAATCTGCCAAGTATAATGCCCCTGTGATCTCGTCTTTGTCTAGTCTATTAAAATCGGATCCAGCTAGCAAACCTCCGACGAAAATCCGTCAGGATTCTACAGCAGTGGTGCTCTATTCATCAGGCACCACGGGCCGGAGCAAAGGGGTCGTATCCACGCACAGAAATCTTATTGCCATGACCTCCATCCTGTGCACTCTGATGGGCTCATGCAAGGACGTGTATCTGTGCTTTATCCCGTTGTTTCACATGTATGGCTTCAATACTTTTGTCTGCGGACTGATGGCAATAGGGGCAACTGTGGTCATCTTGCCCAAATTTACAATGGAGGGCATGCTCATGGCTATTCAGAGATACAGAGTAACGCACCTTCCCGCTGTTCCCGCTATTGCCATTCGGCTCTCAAAGTTGCCCGACTTCGAACAAAAATACGATTTGAGCTCTCTCAAGGAAGTTATAACAGGTGGAGCGTCTATGGGCAGAGAGCAAATGCAAGCCTTCAGAAACCGTTTCCCTGGCATTGGTATTTCACAGGTCAGCCACTGCCTGCCATCTTCTTTTTGACTTCATAATTTTTTTGCAATACGGTGATTACCTTCACCTCGTCACAGTTTGACATTTTTGTTAAGAACCTATATTGACAAAGTTGGTGTCACTTTCTACATAGTGCCATGGCCTGGCATTTTTTATTTGAGAACAGTGAAAACCCATATTCACTTTCTACATAGTACCATGGCCTGGCATTTTATTTAAGACAGTGAAAACCCATATTCGTAAAATTGCTGTTGCTTTCTGCATATTACCACGGTCTGGCATTTTCTTTGTGAATCCATATGCATTGTAGCTGATCTTGACACAGTAAGTAAAGCTTATGGCAATCAAATTCATTTTCAAGACAGAGTAAGTAAAGCTTATGGCAATCAAATTCATTTTCTACATTTGATTGAAATTTCGCTTAATATTGAGGTACTGTAAGATTTTTACCATGATTCAAGTTTGCTAGGATCTTTGTTCTCAAAGGTTTTTTTCCATTTTAAATGGACTTAGATGCTTGAAAAAATTATTAGAATTCTCGATCAATCAGAACTGACTGTTTGATTGGTTTTCTGATTAAATTATTTTTCCTTTAGAAAGTTACCCATGTTATTGGTAGAAATTCAATTTACTATTTGGGCAATCTACTTAATTCAATTTACTATTTGTGCAATCTAATAAGTCATTCAGATTAATTTTTAAGCATTTAAGGCAATTTAAAATGAAACGAAACTTTTAAAAACAAAGTTTAACCTACATAAAACTTGGATCATGGTAAAACTTTGACCAAGAGTAAAAATTTGATTGAATTCAGCCTAAATTTATCTTACTACAAATTTAAACCCCTACCAATGACACAGGTATCCTGAATACCTTGTCCCCAATTGGCATTTTGATCAAAGAGTCTCGACTTACCCTGTAATGTTATAACTTTATGGATTGAGACAAATCGATAAATGCGGAATCTTTGGGTTGGCTTGGGCTAGGATTAAGCGAAGGAAAGGGAAGAACAATTGATTGGATTTATTAAGTAAGGAGCTGGATGAGTTTTACCAAAAGAGCCAACCGATTTATTAGGAGTTTGAGGAAGGAGGACCTGGATTATTTGGATTCTGCCCACTGTTAGTCTTCAACCAGGAGATTAGGAAGGAGAGCAGCGGGATAGCCAGCCTTGATTTATTTTTGTTATATTCATGTCTAGTCTTCAGCAAGGGGCGGTCGAACGCACGGATGGATCGATACTGACCCAAGAGAGAAGGACAGATGGAGGATATGTTAGTTCCCCATACTTGTTCAGTCCGAGTTTGCATTCCCTGAATTTCTCTCAATGAGATAAGTATGGCCAAATATCGTTGCCAAAGTTTCACTTGATTCACTGATTCTTTTCATATTTTAGAGGTTTTGGGTTGATTAAAAAACCCAAAACCCAAACGAGAATTAATTCTTTTCATATTTTAGAGGTTTTGGGTTGATTACAAAACCCAAAACCCAAAGGAGAATTCCTCCTCCATTCTACTACGGAACTATGATTTTCGTTTGATTTTTGACCAAATATAGAATGAAAATTCGCCAAAAGTAGAGGCGTTTTAAGTGCACTATATCGGATACCCCTGGGGAATGGCCGATCTGACATTTTGATCGAAAGCCCAAATCCATTAATTGCAATTGAGTTGTGTCTTAAATTCTTCCAAACATTTGGATTAAATGCCAATCTCCACAAGTAATTAGACTTGAATTCTACCAAATATTTTGATTCAAGGCACATGTCCACAAGTAATTGGACTTTGGGCTCATTCTTAAGTTCAACCTCCTTTTCTCTGCGAAGTGTCATTCGCTTTCAATCTATATCGTTTGGATGACCGCATCCTCATCTAAACTTGGCTTCCATATACACCTTTCAATGTTTCAGTGCTTGATAAGTGAGTCCCCTTTGTTTGGCAAGTCATCGAAGATTTAGAAAACACTATTGCCAGAGCTTTCTATCTAGTCCTAGGGCACAAGGTGAGATGCTGTCCAAAACACATTACATCGTTTCTGATCCCGAGAAAAGTGAAAACTGAGCTTATCATTAATCATAGCTAGATGTGAGCTTGAATAATTGTGACCGAAAAAAGAAGGTACAGCTGATTTCTTCTTTTGCTGCTTGATCTTGCAGAGTAGGATCTAGTTAGATTGTGATCTTCATGGATTATTGGATTTTGAAGGGAAGCCAAGAGTCTTTCTGTTTCTCTGAATTTCAACCTTGTAAAGTTGGGGTTTATTATGCACCTTCACACTTGTCATTCTCTTTAATTATAAGTTGATTCTGTTTCCATTCTACCAGCCTGAGGGACATTTATGAAGTTTCCACTTGTGTGCAAACTCAAAATCTGCATCCTGCGGCTTTAGACCTGAGACGGGCATATGCTGATGTTGATATTTGCAATGCTGTGTACCCTTGTAAACACAAAGACTTGGCAAATGGATCACCCTAGTAGAATTTATCTCCTTTTGTCGGTCAATAACTGGATTTTACCTGATTCTACTGAACATTTCTGCATATGTAAGGTCTCCCTTTCAATCTTTAACTGATTGTTACCTGATTATTCTAATAAATATTTCTGCAGATGTATGGAATGACTGAGATGAGTGGTTCAGTCATAAAGAGTGAAGGAAACGACATCAAGCATTACGGTTCAGTAGGCATACTAGTCCCCAACGTGGAGGCTAAGGTTGTTGATATTGTAACGGGTAAGCCCTTGCCTCCCAACGCAAGAGGTGAATTATGCTTCAGAGGCCCTATGGTTATGAAAGGTAAAAACACATTACGATTTGCTCACTGTATATCCTTTATAGGATGATATGAATTTTATTAGCATCCTTCAGGATTTTTATGAGCAGCAAACAACAACAATCATCAGGTTATGAATTTTCCTCCATAGATACTGTTGTTCTTATATATGTATATGTAATCATCAAGTTCATCTTCTTCTATAAATTTCATTTCATTAGGTTTCTGCCGAATCTTCTGTACTTCATTTTCAAAGGCCCTAATAACCAACATCAATGGAGCCAGACTTTTAGATTCCCCGGTTTTGAAGCCACTTCATTTGTCCCAGTCCCATCCATTCCATAACTCTGAAGCCACTTCATTTGTTCCAATTATCCTGATACCATCTCTTCTCTATAGTCACAATTATCTACCATCATAGGATTGGGGTTTTCACCTTTACTCTCAAAAACTTTTCTTCGAATATTCTTTGTTAGATATTCTTTTACTCTGTTCCATAGATCCTTCAGGGCTCTCCTGAAAGTAAGCCCTCATTTGTTCTGGATAGAATAGAGGGATTTCATGCAGCCATCACTATTTTTTCAAGAGAGTTTCATTTATAAACATTCAAGATATGGTTTGATCAGTTTCTAAATCTCCACAGAATACTACAAGAACAAAGAAGCTACATCATTTTCTATAGATTCAGAAGGCTGGTTGCATTCTGGAGATATATGTTGTATCAATGAAGAAGGGCATGTATATATTGTAGACAGACTAAAAGAGCTCATCAAATACAAAGGACTCCAGGTATGTCTAGTTAGACTCTTGTTTAATATCAACAGTAACTCATTGCACCCACTTGAGAAATTTTGCAACTCATATTCATGAGATACTGTTTATTATGGCATGAAAAATCATTTCAGATAGCACCAGCAGAATTGGAAGCGCTTCTGCTGTGCAATCCAGAGATTGAAGACTCTGCAGTAATACCGTGAGACTTCCCATCTTTCCATTGCACTCTTTATCAGGAGAGGAGAATTTGATTCAGTGAATAGAAAAACTGGAATAGATTGACATAATATAAATTATTATTTTGCGTCACCATATATTTTGTGTATTGACAATGTTGAGCGGATGTGTTGGCAGATACCCAGATGAAGAAGCAGGTGAAGTTCCTATGGCATTTATAGCGAAGAAACCTAACAGCAATCTAACAGCAGAGGATGTGATTGATTTTGTTGGAAGACAGGTGATTGATTGATTGTTTCAAGTGTTGATTTCTGGAGTTTTATGTGGGTTTTGGTTTCTTTAGGAACCTGTGTTTTCTGCATGTAATTTGGCATTTGTATGTGGGTCTCATGTAATCAGGTGGCTCCCTACAAGAAGATAAGAAGAGTGGCATTCGTGGTTTCCATTCCGCGAGCCGAGTCTGGAAAAATTCTCAGAAAAAATCTGAGAACACTCGTTGAGCAACAAATTCCAACCCATTCAAGGCTGTGAAATCAGGCAATAAAATGGAAAAATGCTATAAAAAAATATGACTGTGATGAGACAATTTTATAGTTTAGTTATGTATTTAAAAAAAAATCAGTTAAACTTAAATGTGGCATAGTATAATATTAATTTTATAATTTATATATTTATGGTTTTGTAAATCAGTGAAATTTAAATGTGGTATTGATAGATTTTTTTTTTTTTTTCACTGAAAAATTAAACTTATTATTAATATTGCAAAATAGTAAATGAGTCCAATTGTCACAAGAGTACAAAGGATATCTACCTGTCCAGTAAACATCCAGTGTTTACCGCCACATGGACAGTAAATACATGTCCAAATATAAATGTCAACTAAGAGCCAAAACATGGCCGATATATCAGTTCATCAAGTCACAAATTATCCAAGGACCAACAAGGGAAATCCCTGTAAAATACATCATAAATACCTCCACATATAATCATGTATAATAACCAAAAAAAACCAAATGTCATAATATTTTCTCCCGGCCGAAAAACTATAGCCCAAATATATATCCAAAGACGAAAACTGGATACAGTGTTCCGTCCGAGCATTCCCAGCAGCATGTGTGCCGAGATCAATAGCGTCCATAATCCAGAAATAACAACTAAAACAGACATATATAATAATAGCCGCAAAAAAGATAATATCAGGAAGCCCAACGAGGAGTTGGTGGCTGTAGCTTTTAAAGACGGATTAGCTTTTAAAGATAGATATAAATAGCTTAGAGCTTGGTGACCAATTCTCACATTTTCACAGAGCCTGGTGACAGAGCCGTCATGGACTATTCTTGTACAGTGGTATCATCTAGGTTTTACGTTTGGATAGTTAAGATTCCTCCCTCCCCGGAGCAGTCTGCCCCCCTCACCTCGTTCTCTTTCCGGTGCCCTCCCTCACTTGCAGCTTCATTGATGTGCTGCTTGTTGCATTTATTTCATGAATGGCAGGCTTTTTTTTGGTCGTAGATCATTAAATAGGTCTTTATTTATGCAATAATTTCTAGTTTTCCGAGGTTTACTTTGGACCTTTGTTCTCAGGGATCAAATTTGAAGGGCAGGGTCCTATTTCATCTTGCTCTGAAATATTAAATCCTTCAATGTTTATATATAAAAAAAAATCATTCTTTTCATTTGAAAATGTAACAGTATATAGAAATTTCAACATATTAAAACAAATAGTAATGTAAATTAATTTCAAGAAATTTCAAAAATAGAAAAAAATAACAAAAAATATGAAGAAATCAGTTATTTTATAACCAATGAAGCTTGAATTGACAAGTAATGAAACTTTTTCATGGAAAAATCAAATGTAACTATGTTTGTTTTATATTGAAATACATTGCTTTAGCTACTTGTGTTTATAGAACAAAAAACTTATCTTGAAACAAAATCTAAGAAAAAAGATTTCATATAGAGGGATAGATCACCATATGTTTGGACATCATTGAGCTTGTTAAGAAACCACACAACAACTCAATTTCTTTATTGCCTGCAATTATTTGTCTTTGATTACATTTGTTGATAACTCTATGAGCATAGTAAGAGTTGGGAACTTTCTTTACATTGGGATTGTGGCTGCCATTAACCTGAAAAATCGGTAATTGGCAATTAAACTCGTATTAAAATGAAAATGATAGTGTGCAAATTAAAAGAAATTCCATCTATGTACAATAAAATCTATCAAATGACAAATTGTTGAAACCAAACATAAAAACCTAAAAAACATTGTTTCAGATACACACGTACATAGAACCCAAAACTTATCTTGAACCAAAATCTTTAAAAAAAAAATCATACCAAGGGCTAGATAACCATCATTGAGCTTGTTAAATGGTACACAACAACTCAATTGTTCCAATACGCCCAATTCTTTGTCTTTGATGAAAGTTGTTGTTAACTCTATGAGCATAGAAACAATTGAGCACATCATAAACACCTTTTTTATAATGAGTTTGTGGATGCCATTGACCTGAAAAAATCAGTATTGCTAAGTAAAGTCACATATTAAAATGAAAATAATAATGTGCAAAAGAAATGTCATATACTACAACAAAATCCCAAATGACTAAGTGCTCCCTTTCATACCTTTTTTACAACTTGATGGATGCCAAAATCCTTGTCAATATGTTGAAAGTTGAAACCAAACATCCAAACCTGAAAAAATAAATTGTTTTAGCTACATATGTACATAGAACCAAAAAATGACCTTGAAACAAAATATGAAAAAAAAGGAGAAAGGCTTCTGCGGTTCAGTGACATTCACCAGCTCGCTCCTCACGCTCGCTTAGTCTTCTGGCTTGCCGCTATGGGTCGTCCAAAAGGATTGCGGGGAAAAAGTAGGAAGAGCGATGCCCCACGAAATGCAGAGCCTATGGAGAAGGGGTATGGAGAGGAGGTCACTATCCCTGTTCATCTGCTCATCGACAATTGGGAAGCATGTTTAATGGCTGACCGTCTCTCCATTGGACGCCATGGCCAGCAAATTGATCCATACTAGATTGTGAAGAACATGCTCGGGGCGCTAATGGAGGACATGCTAACAAATTGGGCCACCGCCAGGCATGCTACCCAAACCCTAAAGGCCACCCTGCCTAATATGGAAGCCACGCTAGGAATCCTGGAGAACACCTTCTGTTAGCAGTCCTATGCCCCCAGCAGACACCTTCAACGGGATATTAGAATGGGAGGCAGTGTGCATAGAGACACCCCCACCACTGCAGCAACAAGCGAGCCTGTTAGGGACATTGTTAAGATGAAAGGTAAGGAGCCAATGAAGGTTACCTTCCCAATTCCCACCACCACAGGCCCTGTTCTGTCCAAACGGGTCCGAGGCGAACAAGAGAATATCGCTCCCGCTTGCTGGAAGAGGCGAACAAGAGAATATCGCTCCCGCTTGCTGGAAGACTGCGCCACTGCCTATCAAGCTTCCGGTAAAGGACTCAGAAGAAGAGGAGTACTATGGTTGTCCAATCCTGGAAGAAACTCCCACTGATGCAAATGCACCTACAACACCCTGTTAAGGAGGTTTCAGTTACTCCTTGTGTTTTCTAGTTTGTTTATCTTAATTTGCTTTACAGTTTGCTACATAGTTTGCCAGATTACTGTTTTATAGGCTTATATAGATAGAGCTATGCTACTAGAATACCTTGGTCTCCCTACTCAGGGCAGGGTTTTTGTAATTTTGATCAAAATCATTATGATCCTTTTGAGTTCCTTGGGTGGTGGCTTCACTCTCTCAGGCCACCACAGACTGTACCCACATATGTATTTCAGACTTTTTACGATTAATAGAATGTTGCAGCTTAACAAAAAAAATAAAAATTCAGCATATGGTAGCCACCTTATTTACATTGGGATTGCAGATGATGCCATTTACCTGAAAAATCAGAAATTCTCATATTAAAATGAAAGACATAGTGTACAAAAATAAATGCCATATGTTATAACAAAATTGTAGCTAGGGTTTTCACCCCAGCTTGTGCTAATGAGAACCTACTAAGGAGAAGGGCCTCCTTAGTAGCAGTTCAATAAACAGTAAATTAAAGCAGTAAAACAGTATGAAATTTAACCTAGCATGAGCATTAACAAAAATAAAAAGACAATGACAAGACAAAAATTTGTTTTTGTATTAAATTTACCTCAAATGTTGAGGTTGGTGGAGCTATTGCAGTAGTCCAGGAGGGCTGCTTCCGTGCTCCAATGGGTTCCTTCTCCTTCTCCAAGGTGTTTGGATGATGAGCCAAAAGAGGCACTCAAGTGGGAAATTAACTCAAATGGTGAGCTAGGGTTTCAAGAGTGATTTTGGCAAAGTGAGGATATGATAGATCGTGGATGTGAAATGGGGAGCCTCCATCACCTATTTATAGGTTTTTAGTGGTGGAGTGTTAACCCGTGGTTTTTGGCACCATATGGTTTAGGTCAATTGTATAGAGTTTTTGCTTCTTTTTTCCCTCTTTTTCCTCTTTTTTATTATTTTTATTCCATTTTATTTGATTTTTGGGAATTTAGGGCCCTTTTAGAGGGTTTTTGCTATTTTTGGAGGAAATTTAAATTATTTTGGGGGAAAAAAAAGGGTTTTTTTTGGCCTTTTTGGTGGCTTTTTAATGGTTTTTTAGGGTTTTGGAGGCAAATATGGTAGGAAATATAGACAAATGAGTCATGTAATAAGGGAGATGAGATAGTGAGCACTTTTTAGGTGTTAACAGATTGCCCCCTGATGTGTGAGGGCAGGAGCTCATCGTATGGCCGATAGACATCATAGGTATTTTATGGTGTTCCTGGGATGTGGAGAGGAGAAGAAACGAACTAGAGCCTGGAACAACGGTTCCGAACAAATTGCAAAAACTGAAAATACATGACCTCAATAATGAATGAGGAATAATCTCAATATATGGACGAGGCGGGCATATCCATGCTCGTATCAAGATATATAAAAATAACAATGAGACCCAAAAATGGGGACCTAAAAGATACATGGAGAACCACTGTGTACATCATAAGGGTCCAAAAAGGGGACACAAAGCTGGGACATACTACCGGGCTGACCATGTCTGAGCTGCAGAACTGATACACTGGAATATCAATAGTGGTGCTCAGTGTGGTACCAGAGGAACCAATGAAAGATAGGATCATAGTGACGGGGAGTCATACATCCTCAATGGTACACTGAACTGGAGCTGAACTGGGTACTCAAGGAAGCATATAAGTGGATGGCTTCCGAATACAATCGCCAACGCAACCCAGATATCCATGGGATCTTATAACTGGGTGTTCCAAGGTGACTCACCAATGTGCTAGAGTCGGGGGAAGTCCGAGGTCTTCGACTAATAACTGAAGGGATATATACCCTATGCGATTCTCAACGATACGATCAAGGTGTTGAAGTCGAGCATGTGAGAAACAACTATTCAGAGAGGCACTGATGACTCCTCTCAAAATGGTTCGTAGGCACTCACCAGAAATGGTGATGAGTCCAAGGTGCAGGGACCTCTGGGTCTATCCTCTGGAATAGATGGGCTGGCGTCGACAGAGGGAGACCTGCAACTACCAAGGCAATGATTTTTCCTTGATAGGGGCACGAGGTGGAGAACTGAAGTGTGAAAGTACTGATGGTAGGACTGACATACTGTGTTGGGGGGGAATAACTGGGCAAATTGAGTGGGTGGACTCAAACTTCCTTTGTTCAGAGTATGATGGCGGGGGTGATCGGGAAGCACATGAAACTGACTGGTGGGAAGGGGATCATAGCTTTAATGGATCAGGGATGGTGACTGGGATGAGTGATACTCAAGTTGGGGTAAGATGGCAGGAGACTGTAGAATACTCTGAACAAAGGCGACCTTATTGGGGGTGCTGCCGAGATGATTGATCATAGTGCCGAGAGGCACGAGGGGGACTTCTTGATGGTTTAAGGAGCTGGAAGAAGTGTGCTCAAAATGGTACTATCGTGTGGATTGATACGAGCTTAGGATAGTTCGTGCTCATGATTGCTTTCAATTTTAAGGAGTCTGAAAGCGATAAGAAGACTCTGAAATAATGGAATGGTACCGTCGTGTGGATTTGTACGAGCCTAGGACGGTGCATGCTCGTGGTTGCTTTCATTTTTAGAGAGTCTGAAAGCAAGAAAAAGACTCCAGGGGGGTTCTTTTTCGTGTGTTAGTCTCCAAGGCCCGAAAAAGCATAAAAGGATGCAATGAAGAACTCTTCTAGCCGATGTGACTGGAGTATTCCTTTTTCGTAATTAGTCTACCAGGTTCGGAAAAGGGTTAAACTTATACCAGATAGACGCCATTTCAGGTACTTTAACAAGCATGAAAGAAAGCAAGATTGCTCGGCGATCTTTTCATTCTTTTAGGAGTCAGAAAAGAGCTTAATAGAAACTCCCTAAGTGCTTTTTTCGTAAAGGACTTGTCCGGCCCGAAAAATGGATAAAATTATACCGAACAAAAGGAATGTCCAAGCAAGGAGAGAGTGTTCAATCAAGGGACATCGATGAGAACCAAGAACGAGGGTGGGGGGAAACACTGGTGGGCCTCCTTGCGGGATGATGAAGGGTGGCAAAATAACGAAATAATTGCAGTATGAATGGAGTGAATGGCTTATGTAAAAATGTGTAACAATTCGATGGCGGCCGATGTGGCGCGCAAACCGAGGCAGCAAGGTGTCGGGACACAATATTGAAACTGTTTCGGGTGAGAGCGAGAAATAATCTCAAACATCATCATGAGCTCGGAAAACTGAATCCATCGATATAAAAAGTGTCAAAAACGGATAATGGCCGAGGTGGCACGCAAACCGAGATGACTAGGTGCTCGTAAAAAATGCCTGAAAAATCTGGGGGTGAGAGCGAGAAATGATCTCAAGCATCATCACGGGCTCGAAAAACTGAATCCGATGGTATAAGGAATGCTAAAAACTGACAACGGCTGATGTGGCGCACAAATCAAGATGGCAACGTGCATGGAAAAAATTCCAAAAAATGGGTTCGAAGAAAAATAGAAACCGAGTCGACCATTCTGAAGGGCTCGTCGTGCTGATTCTAGTGGTGGAAACGGTTTGGAAAAGGGACTCCGTATCCATCCATAATGGTCAAATCAAGAAAAGTCAACTGTCTATAAATAGTAAGTGGACCCATAATGCCAAGTGTCATTTGTGTGGTTGAATTTGATAGGAGAGTGTGGTGGGCCAGAGTGGATTTGACGTTTCTGGGTGATTGGACCCAAGCTACAGAGGCCAGGTTTGGAGACTAGCAGCTTGCTCCATCGGCGAAGCCAATGTAATAAGGTGGAAGATGGTCCATCTGCAAAAATGATGAATGTAAGGTTGCGGTAAAAAAGTGAAAAACAAAAAAGGATGCAAACTGTACAATACAGACCAACGGGTCTGCGGGATTATTAAGGATAAAAGCATTTAAGATACAACCCATTACGGGGGTTGCGCAAGGGGTGGCCTTCGGAGTCAGTTAAAATATATGCCCCATGCCCAAGGCAGGTATGCACTATGTAAGGGCCCTGCCACATGGATTCGAACTTCCCTTTACCGGTCTTGTCGTGAGCTTGGTCGTAAATGAGGACTAGATCGCCTTCACGGAAAGCATGTGGGTGGATGTGTTTGTCGTAACCAGCTTTGGAGCGGTTCCTGGAAACTTCAATGGTTTGGAGGGTTGCGCGACAATCTTCATCAGCTTGTTCTAATAACAGTAGGCGTTGTTCAAGTGGGGAGGTGTCGGGGAGAAGTTCAATAGCGATGTGTAGGGCGGGGATCTAACACTCGATGGGGAGGAAAGATTCGACACCGTGGACTAAGTGAAAAGGGGTGCAACCGGTGGCGGTCTTAGTTGATGTTTGGTAAGCCCATAATGCGGGGAAAAGCATGTGATGCCAATTGGACTTATGTCGGTCAACAGTGCATTGGAGGATTGTTTTCAAAATTTTGTTAATGGCCTCAACCTGGCCGTTCCCTTGGGGGTTGTAAGCAAAGGCATACTGATGTTTGAACTTAAGGAGAGTTGACAACTCGCGCTAAATGGTATCTTCAAAATGTGAACCATGGTCTGAGACAAGCTGTTTTGGGACCCCAAATCGTGTAATAACATGGTTAAAAAAAAAACGAGCAACAGTGTCGGGTTTACAGTTGAAGGTGGGCATGGCTTCAGCCCATTTGGTGAAGTAGTCAACGACGACAATGATGTACTTATGGCCGTTTGCGGATGAGGGTTTACATTCCATGAAGTCGATGGCCCATTTGCAAAATGGGCTAACGGTGATGACTGGGTGGAGTGGGGCAGGTGGTGTCCATGCCTTTGGGGCAAAGAGTTGGAAATTATGGCAATGCTTGACCGTAGTGATGCAGTCAGTGAACAATGTGGACCAGAAATATCCTGCGTGGATTACCTTCTGGGCGGTGGCCATTCCAAAGAAATGTCCGCCGTAGGTGCCGCTATGACAATCATTGAGGACTTGTTCGGCTTCCTCATGTGTAAGACAATGACGTAGAATAGTATCAACCCCTCGCCGGTAAAGGACATCGCCCAAGAGGAGATACCGAGAGGCCTGGTGATGGATATGGCAGCGTCCATCACGATTTATGTCGGGTTGAAACTTCTGCGTGCGAAGGTACAACAGAATATCACCGTACCATGGGTCATCTGATGAGATGATGAACAAATGATTGTTTGGTAACTCATCGGAGATCGGTGGGGATGAAAAAAGGGATGGGAGGTCGGTTATGAGCTGGGCAAGCGCGAGGGCTTTAGTACTCTTAGGGGTTGTGAAAGTTAGGTCATATTCTTGGAGTATAATTACCCATTTAGCGACACGTCCTTGCAGAAGTCGTCGGTTCAAGAGGTAGACCATGGGGTTGGAGTTGGCGACAACTGTAGTATGATTGAGTAAAATGTAATGGCGCAATTTTTGTATGGAAAAGACAACGGCAAGGGCCAGTATTTCCTCATATGGGTAACGTAGGGGTGGTCCAGACAAGGTTTGTCTAACAAAATAAATGGCATGCTCCTGGCGAGCAACGTCTTCCTAAACAAGGACCCCTGACACGGCATGGTCGGATGCCGAGATGTAAAGGATAAAGTCCTGAGAGAAATTCGGAGGGGAGATCAAAGGGGATTGCGTGAGAGATTTTTTAAGGGCTTCGAATGCAGCTTGAGCCTGTTCGTCACAAACAAATGGGATGTGGGTACGAAGCAGACGTATGAAACCATGAACTGTGGTGGCATAATCAGGAACGAAGCGGTGCAGGAAATTAGATTTCCCTTGTAAGCTCTATAGCTACCGAAGCGTGCGTGGTGCAGGAAGGTCTAATATGGCTTGAACTTTGAGGGGGTCTACAAAGATTCCTTTGTGGGAAACAATGAAACCTAACAACCGGCCTGCAGGAACGCAAAAGACACACTTGAGTGGGTTCAAGTGGATTTGATACTTGCGACAACGCAGAAAAACTTGTCGGAGGTCATTGAGGTGGTCGGATCGTTTCTTGGAACGTGCTGTGGGATCGTCAAGATAGACTAATAGGATATGGACCAAATCATGAAAACAATAGGTCATGGCCCGCTGGAAGGTGGCACCAGCATTTTTAAGGCCGAAAGGCATGACACGATAGGCAAAGGTGCCCCATGGGGTGGTAAAGATAGTCTTGTATTGATCTTCTTTGCGGATCTGAATTTGGTTGTATCTTGAGAAACCGTCCATGAAGGATAGGACCTCACGGCCCGCACATGCATCAATGAGTTGGTCAATGAATGGCATGGGGAAGTTGTCTTTGGGACATGCTCGGTTTAAATCGCGGAAGTCAGTACATACTCAGATGGTGCCTTGTTCCTTGTTAACAGGGACGGGGTTAGAAACCCAAGTGGTGTATGCAATAGGATAAATGAATCTTGCTGTGTGAAGTTTCTCAATCTCTGATTTAACGACAGGGAGCTTTGATGGATGAATGGGGCGCTGTTTCTGGCGAATGGGGGGTACATCTGGCCATGTGTCAATGTGGTGTTCTATGATAGTGGGGTCAAGACCAGGCATTTCAGTATATTAGGACCAAGCAAAGACATCGCGGAACTCTTGGAAACGTTTCTTGTACTCTCCGATCTCGTATTCAGTGCAAGAGGCTCCTAACGCAATGAGTTCATGAGCATTGGCTGGGGCAGAGATATCAATATGGATTGTGGGTGAGATATTGGCCATGTTACCTTCCTTGAACGCATCGGGAGCGGGAATGGTCTCTTTAAACCAGTCGACTTTGGTGGGGAGGAAATCTTTGGACTCAATCGAAAATTGGGTGGCTGTGGTGGGGGAGGACTCTTCCGGGAGGAAATAGGAATGATGGTGCATATCCTCCCAGGGGTAATCAGGTGCAGTAAGAGCCTCGAGAATCTCCTCATCATTGTGGAAAATTTGGGTCGTCAAATCGGTTGATGAGGAAGTGCTAGTAGAAGAGATCATATAAATGGTATTGACCTCTCTGGTTGGCGGGGATGCTGGGGGATGGATCTCTTCAATGGTGGGGGGAGCCGTCTTAAGGTCCAAGTTATTCATCTCATAGAGAGCTGCTCTATAATATGGGAGATCTGGACAGTGATGTGAGTAATGGCCGTAAACATCGCATATTGCACAAGGGTGGTTGGTACACAGTGATTTATCGCGAGGCTTAGGGGTAGGGTCGAGTTGGACAACCGTGATGTTGGGGTCGTCATCAAGCATTTGCATGTGCTCTTGTAATGTGGGTAATTATGGACATTGATGGGTAGCATGGCCCAACTCATAACACAAAGAGAATTTGGGAGGAGCACGAAATACGGGGGGATTTTTAACTGTTTTGGGAGGGGGTAGAGCGGTGTATAGTTGTGGGCCTCTGCCCCCAGTGTGTTTGATAAGAGGGGTGGGACTGGTGGATGAGGAAGGAGTAGTGACATCGGGAGGTGATTGACTAGTAGTGGTGATGGGTTGCACCGGTTCCAGGACGACATTTGGTGTCGGAGGGGTAATGTGAGGCGTGAGATACCACACAGGTAATCCTAAAGTTAACCCAGGGAGGCTAAGAGTAGCCATAACCGGGGCGCTTACTACTCCCGAAGGGGGGAATAGGAAGGGTATTGTATGGATGGGTGTAACACCAACATGACTAGGTACCAATGGTGGTTGGAGAAGCAAGGGCGGTTGCTGGTTGGGTGTTTGTGTATTGTGGGAGAGGGTACATAAGTCAGATATTTCGGTTGTTGGTGACGGGGGTGGAATGGATTGGAATGTTGAGGTCATCGACGTATCTGAGTAAACTCTGGGTCCCACTGAGGAAACCAACGAGGTAGATGCACCACAAACAGGTTGTTCAACCATGGGGAGAACATTTTCAGGAGGAGCGGGGGCATTGGGATCGTAATAGGTGAGTTGATCAATTTTGACCACGCGTCCTTCATGGGGGAACATCATAGTACAAAAAACAGATGAGGCAACCGCCCGCATGGCGTACATGTAACTGCGGCCAAGTAAGAGGTTATAATCAAGATGGGCGTTGATGACCTCTATGTCAATAAGCATTGTTTTACTAGCCAACTGGACGGGGACATTAGCTAAGAGACCTTGGGGTTGAGCCGAACGGCTGTCGTAGGCTCGCAACGCAGTGGTGGACTGCTGGAGAGTAGGGGATCCCAACTTCTGCCAAAAGAATGTGGACATAACGCATGTAGAGGCACCCTCATCGATGATGCATCAATGGATGACAAGATTCCGAATGGATACAGAAACTTGGAACGCTAATGTGGAAGGTAGGCATGGTTTGGATTGGTCGAAATCGAAGGCCATCATTCGTGAATTAGTTGGGTCAATAGCACCAATGGCTGATAGCAAAGTCTTGTGCTATGTAGGACAGTTTTTTAAGACCTCTAACGCAGACATGGCTGTGGGGGACTGAGCTAAGTCATCTACAATGTTGTAATTAGACGCGGCGCAAGCATTGGGGTTATTGTTGATGCGGCAAAGTGGGAAGCGAGGGGCTTTTTGGGCGCCATCTAGTGGAGCTGGAGGTATTCGTAACGACTGATTGGTGGGAAGAGTGTTGGTGTTTTTGTCGATGGGAGGGGCTTCAGGGGTGGAGCCGTATTGTTTTTGACGGGTTTGAAGGTTGACATCGGCGGATGACATCATTAACAAGTGATGGGTACCTGAGTCTAGCATGGGTTGATGAGGAGATGCATAAGTGATTTGCTGTTGTGGAGGCACGTTTCCTTGAGGGGGAGCTAATGGTTGAGTGTTCACCACACCTTGGGTTGGTAAAGGATTCTGTAACACCAAGGGTTGAGTCTGAGGTGGTGGCACGGGGGCTTCACTAGAAGGCAATATAATATCACGTTCATTCATATTGCGGTATTAATAATTCATGAAAACCTAAAAATTATATTGCTTATATATTAAGGGACAAAGGTTTTTTTTATTTAATGTAACAATACAAAAATACTTTGGGGTCTTTTTTATATGGGCGGGCTGACAAATATCCTCCAAATGGAGATGGCGGGATCACGGCCAGATGAGAAATCGGGTTGAGGCAAGGCTCGGGCTTACCAGTACGCAGGGGAATCGCGTCTTGAGGCATGCTTGAGGCCAGGGGTTTCGTGGTGAAGTGGGTTTCCAGTCGATCATAGTCGAGAGACAGTGGTCATTGACAACCAATTGTTACCAATAGCACTCAGCCAGTTGTTACCAATAGCCTTGGGACGCTCTAAGCCTCCAGGGCCTGTTATAGGCCCTCGATAGGCCTTGAGGGATTGAATACCTAACCACTCGTGCCTATTACAGTCCTTGGGAGGTTTAGTCAGCCTCCTAGAGCTTGTTACAGGCCCTGGGGCCTTAGATACCTAGCCCACAACAGGCTGAGTCGACGATTGGGGAACTGCAACATGCAATCTAAATGTTCTACTATGTGCATTGGTTCTAGTGACATACAAGAAGTGGTCTCCTATCTCTTCATTAGACCATTAGATGTTGCAAATCATAATGATATGTGGTTGAGTAATTGCATTGTGGGTGAAGTAATGTGCATCCACGATATACATCGAAAGAAGCAAGGTGCATTGTAGAATGCATGTGGGGTCATAAGAGGGGTATCATATCAATATACTAGGTAGAAATGTAAAGGGGTATAAAAAATGTTAATGAAAAAATTGATAGATACAATATCTAGTGAAAATAGGGGTTTTTTTAAATTAGGAAGCCATATTGGGAGGGGATTAAAAAAAACGATTTTGGAAGGTATTTTCCAATATTTAGTGAAATTAGGGGTATTGTTTCATATGCCACGAACGAACGTGCTACGATAGTTGTTTATTGAGTGAATCCCCTATGGGTGGTGGGGGGTTAGGTGGCGCCTGAGGTGCCGCATGCTTTTGGTGGTGGGCATCATCGGTCCAGAGTTGTCGGGTTCGCTCCAAATGTGGGAAAGAGTGTGTGTAATGGCCATATACCCCGCAAATAGAACAAGGATGGTTTGTTCGCAAATTAGGGTTTTTGGCTTGTTTGGACGGCCGGTTGGGGTTTTGGTTGGCAGGTGCTGCATTATTATTGTTAGGAGGATTAGGTGGCTGGCCGCCTTGGTCTGGAGGAGGATTGTTCCCACGATTACGTCCTTTTCCGCGGTTTTGCTGGCGTTGGTTATTTTGGTTAGGCTTCGGATTTTGTGGCGCGTACACTTGCCCTTGGGCGGCAGGTGGATTCTGGGGTTGTGCAGGTGCGGGAGCAGGCTGCGGTGGATAATAAGTGGGTGGAGGCGGTGTAGGTGTTGAACCTTGTGGGGGTTGTTGATATGTCTGTGTGACGGGTTGTGGGTTTGCCGCAGGTGCTTCCTGTGGCGGTTAATAAGCAGGGGAGCTTGAGAGGATATAGGAGCTTGCGTGACCTGTGGGTGATAATATGGTTGAGGTGCGACCGGGGGGACGTAAGCGGGGGATGCATGGCCGAAGCACTGAGGTGGACATGAGGGTCCGTGGGAATGGTGATTATGTGCCATGGGAGCATATGAATTGGTTTCTCGAGAGTGGGATGTAGCCCGTGAAAGGTCGGGGCCATGGCTAGTACGTGCTATGGAAAAGGGATGGTTATGCGAGGCAATACGACCAATGATGCCATCGGTGGCATGGGATCCCCCCGGCACGTCATTGCGGGAGGAATCGTCGCGGGGGGCGTCGGGTATAATGGTATATAGGTAACCAGACTGGGCGTAGATAAGGTGAAACTGCTGGGCTTTTAGGATGGCCTCTTCCTCAGACTAGGGTCGCTCAGATCCCACATCCTTGGCAATGATGGGAAGGAGAGATTTTAGAAACCAATCTAAGAAGATACGGTCATCTAACTTGATTTTGCACAGGCTTCGGCGTCGACGCCACTCATGAATGTGGTCAGTGATGTGGGTGGCCGTATTCTGTCTGCAAGACAGTAGGATCTCAACTCCCGCGTCATAGCAGACAGGTAACTGAAAGAACTCCAGGAAGGTTGAGGCAAGGGAAGTAAAGGTGGCATGGGTCCCATGGGGCTACTCGATGTACCACTTGGCTACAGAGCCAGTGAGGGTGCGTTGTAACAGACAGAGTCAGACAGAGTTGTCCACTATGGAGTTGGAGAAACACCATAGATGGAAGTACATAATGTCATTTTGGGGGTCTTCACCTGCCTTGCCCTCAAACTTAGGGATGTCTGATGGGAGCTTGGTGGGCATGTGAGGCCATGCAGGGTCGTTTCTGATGGGATCGTTGGTCAGTTTGGCCAGGTTAGGAAGGTTGAGACTAGCCATGAATGGCAAACTAGTAGAAGGATGTGACATACTGGTGGTCATGACCATGTTGGGGCCAATGCCCCCAAGTGTAGGGGCTGGGTTTAGGTTGGGGATGTTTCCCCCAGGTGGAGGAATGAAGGTGGTATGGGAGGGTCCTGCACTGCCAAGGGTAGTGTGAGTCACTAGTGGGGTTGGGTTGGGTATGCTAGCCACTGGAATTGGCACAGTGACCAGGATGGTGGGTGTGGGCCCCATTGAGGGCATACTCAAAGCGGGTGTGGTAGCTGGGGTGGTGGTGGACGCTTCACCAATGGTCCCTACAAAGAATGGGTTGGAATTCATGCCAGCCATGGGGCTGGTTGGTGCAGTGTAAGTGGGGTTCTCGGACTCTGCCTCAGAATCAGATGTGAAATAAGGGGCGTCAGAGCCGGGGGACAGAGCTTTATGTCGTCGACGAGTAGAGTCAAGTGACGAAGCTCAAGGTTTGTGACGAGTGGTATCAAGTGATGAAGCTCTACGTCTATGACTGATGATGTCAAGTGAACCATGCTGCGGGGGCTCACCCCGGAGGCGTCGAGAGTGTCTCAGGGACTCAATGGTGACAGATGGTGTCAAGTATCTGGGGGTTGTGTTGAGTGAAAAACAACTCAAAAACCCTAATGCAGCCGAGTGTGCAAAAGGAGAGCGCAAAAAAGACGTCACTCAGGCCAACAACCAGCTCAAAACACTCACTGTAACAGTTGTGCTACAATAAGCGGAGCGTCAACAACAATGTTCAGAATACCAACAAGCAGCAGGTTTCCTAAAAAATAAAAATAGTGGACTCGCTAGACCAAAAGGAGGCAAGGGAGCATGCAAACACGTAGATAAATAGTATTATGACTCAACCAGACATATCCTCTACAAGGTGATGAAATCCAAGTCAGAAAATATGGATAGTAGAGCCAAGTGGCTAAAGATATCCCCCTATCGGGAGGGACACCGGGTAAGACAATCCTAGAATAAAGGCAACTAAGATACCCCGTTCATGACACGTCCAGAAAAGGTGAATCTGCAACTCCGGTCCTATCACCGTGTGGGCCTAAAAGGAATCACCACACGCAGACCAACGAGTAGGTAGCCTTCGGTTACTGAATGTATTGCGGTATTCCACTCAGGCCTCCGGAACTAGTTTGTCTACTTCAACCCTCCTAAGGGAGAGGCCCTTTGATAAACTGGTTGTGACCGTGTCAAAAAATACTAGGGGGTTTTGGTTCCCTAATGGACAACAACTATGTCTCAAGTGTAAGCGACCGAGGGGTGTTATTTGGATGCCTATCCCCCCTGTCCTACCTAGCTACAATATTCCTATGTGTTCCCCAAGTGGGGTTAGAATGTTGGTTGTGTTAAGTAGTATTTTAAGGCTCACTTGAATTAGGTGACAGAGTGTGTGCGTGTGAGGTAATGAACCCAATCAAAAGTGCCACGGGGTGGGCAACTTTTTAACCAATAATAATAATGCAGAAATTTAACTTGCAATGCAAAATTTTCTTTTTTCAATTGAAATGCTTAAACTTAAGAAACTTTGTAAATGGAACATAAAGCAAACTGCAGAAAAAGGCTGTAGGTAAGTATGGCTGCAGACAGAGCAGGTGGCTGTGCCGAAGTAGAAAATATTGCAGCAAAGTTTTGGGTTCAAGAAAGGGTAAAAAATACAGAAAACAGAGTGCGGGTCTGTGACTGAAATGCGCGGTCTGGAGCGCGGCTGTAGGAGTGAAACCTGCAGTCGGATCGCAGGTTTATGGCCACAATGCGCGCTTTGGAGCACGACAAAGGGGCAGAAAGCCGTGGTCGGATCACAAGTTTGGGGCTAAAAACTGCGGTCTGGAGCGTCGGAAAGAGGCCAAAGGCTATGCTTGGGTCGCGGGAAAAGAGTAAACAGACACGATCAGGATCGCGGAAATACGGCCGAAAGTTGCGATCTGCGGCGGAAAACCCAATTGGCTGAAGCCATAGCCGAACAGGGAAAACAGAAAAATACTTGCAAAAAACTTAAAAACTTTTAAAAATTTTAACCAGAAATTCAAAAGCCAATAGTGGAGTCGCCAAAACTGTAGCTAGGGTTTTCACCCTAGCTTGTGATAATGAGCACCTACTAAGGAGAAGGGCCTCCTTAGTAGCAGTTCAATAAAACAGTAAATTAAAGCAGTAAAACAGTATGAAATTTAACCTAGCATGAGCATTAACAAAAATAAAAAGACAATGACAAGATAAAAATTTGTTTTTGTATTAAATTTACCTCAAATGTTGAGGTTGGTGGAGCTCTTGCAGTAGTCCAGGAGGGTTGCTTCCGTGCTCCAATGGGTTCCTTCTCCTTCTCCAAGGTGTTTGGATGATGAGCCAAAAGGGACACTCAAGTGGGAAATTAGCTCAAATGGTGAGCTAGGGTTTCAAGAGTGATTTTGGCAGAGTGAGGATATGATAGATCGTGGATGTGAAATGGGGAGCCTCCATCACTTATTTATAGGTTTTTAGTGGTGGAGTGTTGACCCATGGTTTTTGACACCATATGGTTTAGGTCAATTGTATAGGGTGTTTGCTATTTTTGGAGGAAATTTAAATTATTTTGGGGGAAAAAGGGGTTTTTTGGCCTTTTTGGTGGCTTTTTAATGGTTTTTTAGGGTTTTGGAGGCAAATATGGTAGGAAATATAGACAAATGAGTCATGTAATGAGGGAGATGAGGCAGTGAACACTTTTTAGGTGTTAACAAAAATCCAAATGACAAAGTGACCCATTTCATACCTTTATTAGAATTGAATGGATGCAAAATGTCTTGTGAATATGTTTATGGGTGAATCCAAACTTGCAAGCCTCCTAGAGGAAATGAATGGAAAAGATGACCTGTCCATTTCCTGTTCAATTGATATTCGACATCTGGAGTTGTTGTATTCCAAGCACTAGTACATGTGCACATTTTCCCCATAAAAGATCGTTGCTATTGCAACACCTGTGCGTTGCTATAGCGGCGAACATGATCCCTTTTTTTCGTGGAAACCTTTTCATCGCTATAGCAATGCTTTACACTGTTCGTCGCTATAGCGACACAAAATACATGATATGTGGATTGTTCAAAAAATCAGACGATGTTGCTATAGCGACACCTCTCCGTCGCTATAGCAACACTTTGATTGTCGCTACAGCAACACTCTGTGGTCGCTATAACGACGGGGTCACATGTTCAAAAGACCACTTTAATGTGGGCCTTCGTCGCTATAGCGACGCTATAGCAACGGTGAAATGTCGCTATAGCGACAGAGTTTGTTTTTTGAAACAGACCACGTTAAAGAGCTTGCGTCGCTATAGCGACACAGGTCCGTCGGAATGTTAAAGGAGATGTCGTCGCTATAGCGACGACATCTCCTTTAACATTCCAACGGGCTTGCTTTACTAGCGACAGAATTTTCGTCACTAGTATAGCAAGCCCGTCGGAATGTTAAAGGAGATGTCATCGCTATAGAGACGACATATCCTTTAACATTCCGACGGACTTGCTATACTACTGGTGGAATTTTCAGAATTTCCGTCGCTAGTATAGCAAGTCCATCAGAATGTGGCACAATTGGTTGTCGCTAGAGTGACGTAGCTGTTCATTTAAAAAAAAATGATTTTGAAAGTCTTGTAAATGACGTTGAAAGTATGGCTTTGATAACAATCACCAAACCTTTTTCATGAGCCGGTTGAGCCTACTCTACTATTCTTTCAAGTGTCAGTTGAGTAGATATGATGGTTATATTCACTACTCTACTAGACCATAGCCTAGCAAAAGCTAAAATTGAATTCACAAAGGCCTCTACATATTACTTCAAGAAATTAGATTTAGAATGGCAGAAGATTATACCAACTTAAGTTTATAGCTTTGACCTTAAAATTGGGAAGAACGCTATCAGCTTGAAGCTGCAACTTTGGCTTGAGACTAGTGGCCAAATTCTCAAAGCTTTGTGCCAACTGCACTTCATCAAGATCATGTTGGAAAGACCCATTCCCAGCTCCTGCCATTTTCTCCAAAATTGCAACTGTAGGATTTTCTCATTATATGATAACAGGAGGCACTCATTATAATATGATAAAGGAGGCTATAACACTATTATGGAGGAATTAGCTGAAGGTCTTAATATTCAGCTACATCACATTATAACAAAGATGTCTTACTATGGGGATGGCCCAAAGTAAAAAAGAAAAATAAATAGAGAGGTACACATTTGGATTTAAAATGGTCAAAAGTTTGTTGGTGATGTAGTTCTGATAATTGTACCCATTGGTTGCTTGAAATCAAATGCAATCAAGTTTTCACCAACTTTTCTGAATTGGAAATTGAATTCCATGGAACAAATTGGATTTGGTGTCCTAAACAAGGTAATCATGGACCCCCCCAAGGTTTTGTGGAATGAAAGTGTGGATTATTTTAAAACAACTGCTGAGAGTGGAGAGTTAAGAGGACTTCCCATGATTCTTTTCCTTGAGAATACCCCAAAATTTCAAGTTGGCAAAGTGTGGCCCCTCATTTTCCCTAGAATATGTCACACAAGAAAGTTTGCAAAAGTCATGGGTGAGTTTTATGACAGACTCATGAGTCTATGAGTTTTTGTGAGTTTTAATATTGCCATGAATTTCCAGTCAAGTTTGCTGGTGGTTATTGGTTTGGCAGGTGACTCGGCAAGACTGGGCCAGACTCTTGAGTCTTTGATGAGTCTCATAACATTGGTAATTATCATAAGGCCTAAAATTCTTACCTTATAAAATTATGGGCTCCTATGCTAAATATCCCATTTACATAGATTTTATTTTCTTGACAAAAACTATTGTCTCCAGGGACAAGAGTAAATATATCATACATGTTTTGTCTTGTCAAGTCAAAAGGAAGGAACTTGAAAATTTCAAAATGTTGCATCGAAATTGAGGGTAACATTCACAAGGATGGAAACGAACTGATTTTTGTTAGAATTTTCAAATCATAAGGTTGCGGATCTGCATCATAGAGATGAATCTGATTTCTTTGAGAACACCTGCCAATACTTCAGATCTGCATCAACAATAAAAACTACTGTAGGCAAACTTCCAGAGTGTTGACACTGCACATCATAAGTTGTATCATTCAGCAACTAACAAGGTTAGATCTAACAAAACAATCAGATCTGAAAATCGCATTTTCCAGCTCCCAACTATTCAAGCCCAACTTCCCCCACCATGTGCCATGGTATTAATTAATCAGCTCATTTTTCTTTATACCATACAGACACCTTTTCATGTCTTATTAGTCTCTCATCCGTTCCACAACATACTGAACTCACATCCACACTTTCATCATTATGCAATCTACTCTACTCTTGTCCGGTGCAAGAGAGACATATGAGGACAAAGCTGCATGCTGAGACAGTGTAGATGGAATATTGTTAGATTCACACCAATTTACTATTAGTTCCTTTACAGTGTAATTGGGAATAAGGTTTCTTATATCTGAGGGTCTGGCATATTTTAGAACAGGTTATTATGCCCTGCTCTAGCCATTGTTGGATGTGACCTCTCTGGTATGTTTTACCATAAGCTATAATCACTGTATATGACATCAATTCTAATAGAATAGTGCGTCGAAAAATTTGTAGGGATTGGCACTCTGGCTTTGTAATGATCATACTCTTTGCATTTTCTACTGGTTAGTGGCCAATTCAACTGATTATCTGTTAAAAAAAATTATTTCCCTGTCATGTTCTGGTGGCTAGCAATTCTTTTTCCCAACAATTTTCCCATGACATGTCAATCTTCAAATTTAATTTATCATGAAAGAAGAAAGCTTTTATTTGATTCTATTATGGCAACAGAAATCCTATTTCTCTAGACCAAAATATCAATGTGGCAATGCAGATATTGGTTATTGCTGCCAGACCAATTACAACGTTTGGATTGCTTCCTCACCATTTACACCATCTTTTGCAAATCCACAAATTTTTCATGTTTGTCCTTTTTCAAGCATTGAGCAAGATTGTGTGAATACTTGTTATGAGTTTTATTGTGTCAATTCCAAGTAAAATAAAGAATGAATACCACATTGCCAACCATATGTCACAATAACACAATTTCCGATGTTGTGCATGTGTTAGAATGCTTTTGTGTTGCTACAAAAGTTTGCTTGTTGCGTAAATTCATCAAAGTAGTGCAACTTAACACAGGTGTGTGATGTATATAAACTGTTGCCTAAGGAGACCACTTGCTAGAGAAGTATATCAACACTCTGATACAAATAACACTGTAGTTCTTTTCTAGAGAAGTTTAACACTCTGAATCCAATCTGGTTAGAGAAAGCAAAGACCTGAAAATAAAACACTACTCTTCAACACAGAGCCTAAAACAGAGTAAGAGATATGCAAAATAAATCACCACTTTTTGAGGAAAGCACACATGAAAAGAAAAACTGAAAACAAGATCCAATAGACATTTACACAAATTAGGATTCAGTAGACCCTCCCATTTAACCAAATACATCTTGTATGTCTGGGACCTTGTAGCAGCAATGTTCCATGCTTTCAATCTCTTTGTTTTTCTTTTCCATTTTTTTTTCAGAAGCATTGCAAAACACCTTAGCCAGAGTAGATGCTTGCTCTTAGTATTTGTAAATCCATGTCTAAGCAAAGCTGGCCAAGCTCCATTACTAGTCAAAGGTCTGACACCCACAGTCTGTGACTAAGTAAAGTTGTCTCTAATTCCTTTATTTAGTTTTAATCTCCTCCCAACCAACCTAGAATTTAAACTATTGTTGGGACTTATATTCTATTGTGGACCATCCCTTGCTACCAATTTGGCCTAACACACAAGGAGAGGATATTTTATAGTCTTACATAATATTTTATAGTGGGAAAAGGTGAGAAAAGATCAATGAATCAAATGAATCCCTAACTCAGAGACTTTGGGAAATTGACCCCCCAAAAATTATCATGCTCTCCAAGGAAAATTGGAAAGTGAACTTCAATCTTGGAAAGTCCCCAATGTTACAAAAGAAAATTAGCTTCAAAAGATCAAAATTTAATGTTGGACAGTTTAAATCTAAAAGACAAAAATTCTATAAATAAAACTCATGCACACGAGAAGCAGTTGCAACATGTCAAGGTTTACTTTTTGTTTCAGTTGCACCATTCTTAAAGATGATGGCACATTTATATGAGTCATTCATTATAAGGTTTAAAACACTCTGCAGTCAACTGGATAATTATTTTGACCTAGAGTCACTAAAGAATGCCATGCCATCAATTAGAAGTCAGAACCATTGACATATAATCACTTGTAAAACATGAATTTATATATAGGTTTCATTCTCGAGTGCACACAACCAACCAATTTAAAAAATGGGGAACCGAAATCAATCTAGGGAGCTCAGTTTGTTGTGATTACCCCTTGGATAGATAATAAATGCATTCAACCTTCAAGGCATAGGTGCAAATTTAAAATATCTTGTAGTTCTTCTCAGGTTAAAGTGTTACATAGTAGAATATGATCACCAACAATATCCATTGCATATTGAAGTTCGGTAAGCGCATACATGGAGTAGTTTACATCCATTTTAAGTTGTCCCATTTTAGCATATGCACTGGAAAATATTGAAATCTAATCCTAAGCAACTGGTAGGGAGCAACCTTGGCACACAATCTACTTGGGTTCTCAAATACTACAATCTCTGTCATCCAGGGAGAAAATGAATGCATGAATTGTTGTTAACAACTTCTGAATCACCCCCTTGTTCTCGTAACACTTGGACCTCCCTGAGCAAAAGTTATGCCCTCTCAACCTATGTTCTCCTAATTCTATTTTTCTTTATATGCCTGAAATCAAATTAAAATAGATGGAAAATAACAAATCTTTAGATAAATTCAAAATGCTTCCATAGTGATGACCATATTAGCATGCCTGAAGTTGAAATAACCTGTGACTCTTATAAATTGTTGCTTCAAATGTTTGTACCAGTTTAATTACTAATCAATATTATTCAAGTAAATAGAAGATCCAACCATTTTTTCTTTAATTTGGGGCTTTAACTGAAACCTCCCCTTATGATCAAATCTCAAGGCAGGGAAGAGTTGCAAAAATACTGTTGACACTACGGGAATAAGCTTTCAAGACACAATATTAGGAATCTAAAACCCTTAGCACTAGAATTGAATCACACGCCCCTATTTTGATTAAGTAAGCAAGAAGAGTCTTAAGAAAACTTTAATAAATTGCAAAACAAATTTAATATGTTGAAACATATTCCTTTTGCATGGAGTAGTGGGTAGGAAAACATACAAATGTTTCATTACAGAATTTTATTTACTACCTTTCTCATAAGTTCATTTTCAAGAATCGAATAGCAGGGTATTTGAAACTCCTTGTAGCGTCTCATTTCCATATCTCTCATTTGCACAAAGTCATCAACTTTACGCTCCAATTTGCCAGAACAAGAGAGAAAACATTAACCAATTTTATTCTAAAAAAGAAATTCGTTGTCAAGGTTTTCTCAACTAGAGGAAACAATAGGTAGCTTAATGAACTTAAACATGGGAAGTATAAATTTCAAAATGGAGGAGACATTGGTTGATAATCTAGTAGTGTCCATCCGTTCCTATGGTGGGTTTCACTAAAATTGACAGATTACAATGTTGGCAATGGTTTATCTATGCAGAAAAAGGAAAGACAAAAAACTACCCCAAAGAGTGGACACTTAATGTATTATGGGGCTTGCAACCAAGTTTATAAAATGTGCATGTCACCTTTTTCAGTTCTATTACATATAAGGAATATGAAATCACAAGGTATTTCATTCTTACTTCTCCAGTAAAGCTAGTATCTTTTTAAAAGCAACATCACATGTCTGATGATGATTAGCTTCATATGATGAAACTTAAACTTCCAACTTCTTCAAATCACGATATCTGCATGCACCTTCTCTTAAAGCATCAAATTTCTTCTCTGGCCAATCAAAATGCTTCAATACTATTCTTTCATCAACCTACAAATACAAATGTGGGAAATTATTACTTGTTCAACACAAAGAGAAACTAATCTACATGCACTGATCCTTCCTGCATTCTACAGAAAAATGAATTCGCTTGAAACTGAGAGATCCTAATTTCAAGTTGTAAAGGACAAATGGTATAGTATGGGTAGCATAGAAATATCAAATATCCACCCAGCTACCATATGTGCGCACAAAATTTTGGAGGGCATACCAAGTAAACTATATATGCGAGCAAGGATTAGGCACACAAGATCAAACTAATTGTGCCTAGAGAAGTGAGGAGCTTACATATAGAGTGTGGGTAGATGTAGAAAAGTGAGGAGCTCTACATCCAGGGTGTTGAGAGATGTGTCTTTATGTGTAATATAAATAATAATAATAATAAATATTATCATATAAACAATAATTATATCTGTGTGTGCCTATGAAGTTCATGTGCATGTTTATGCTCTAGGGTTATCTCAAAAAATGTTTATTCAATGGTTAGTGTAGTAAAAACAGAAAAAATAGGATACAAATTTTTAGATTGCCAAATAACACAGTGATGCTGCTTATAGTTAACGGTTTGAGCTAGTGAAGGTAGTGTGTGTGTTTGTGCCTTTGAAATGACCCAAAGTCTATTCCCGACTAACCCTGCATTGGAAGCTAGGACTAAAGGATAAATATCATGGGAATCACCATTCCTGGACTTCTAGTTTATCAACCAATGAAAAAGTTCAAATTTTACAGAACTTTGTGGAACCCTACTTCTTATTAATCTAATAGAAATGAACATATTGTAGCTAGTGTCAATGTTTCATATAGAAATAACAAGGTTCAAATTTCAAGTAAACTGGTCAAAGTTGACGTATATCTAACCAGGAAAGATAACTCGGCATCAAGCCACTTAAAAAATGCTACCACATCCTCGTGTCATATACCACAGGTACTTTGATTCCACATTTCAAAAATTAAACCAAAAGAAGAGATTAAACAGAATGATGGAACCTATAATTGGTCACCGATGTTGATGACAAAAGAATTAGGAATGGGGTTGATAGCAATCCAGTATCCATTGTTCAACACTTGTAAACCGGGTACCTCATCTTGAAGAAGAAGAGTGAGGACATTGGGATCCGAATGGGCTGGTAAACTGAATGTAAGTTCAGGATTGGGGCACTTGGGGTAGTAGTTTATAGCCATGTGTTGCTTGTACTTTTCCAGTGCTTTGTCTAGGAAGTCAACCTCCAGTCCTAGGCCCTCTGATAATGCTTCTAGCAGCCTCAAAGCAACTGCCCTTACCTCATTGCAATACAAACTGCGCCCCACTTATTTGACATATTCATAAAAACCTTTGTTACCTCTAATCACTTTGTTGACTGAATGGAACCAATAGTATGTCTGCTTGTGTAATATAGTAGCATCCATAGAACTGAGAAGGCCTACTTTCCATTGGAAATTTATCCTCTAGATTTGGTAATTAATTCATTTGACTATCTAGACAACCCTCATTTGCATTAGATAGATTTTATCCCAAACAATTGTCTATGGACCGTTCCTAAAATATTGCAGATAAGAGAACCCCCCATGAACAAAATTTGAACATTTCATTCAGATTGGCCTCCTTTAATTTAGTTTTAAGGATAAAATAAGCCTACAAAATCCCACTGACTGCTGCAAAGTATAAGTTTGAGATTGAACTTCAAAAGATGCCAAAATTTTCTAGGAGGGTCTGAACAATTATAACAACAATCCTTCAAGAATTGATGAAAGCAATGTGTGTGGTCTCTGATATTGAAACTTGTGAACTTGCAACCATGGGAAATGGTTTTCTAGTTGAGGTACCGATTCCAGATTGCAATCTGGGTATGGAAATTGTGTATACATCTCTCATTGAATCCTTGGAGAGTCCACATAAAGACAACTCCCTTGTTTTTGTTCGCTATATTACAATTGAACACAACTCCCCTTGTTTTTGTTCCCTACATTACAATTGAACAAATCCCTTATCACTTCTCAATTGGAAATATGAACCATATTGTCAACATCTTATCATGGCTTTAGCTTCTATCTTTAACTTAAATTTCATTTTACTTAAATCTCCCACTAGCCCTTTCATCTCTATAAAGTTTTACATAAACAAATTGGTGTAATTCTTGGGTATAGATACAATCTCTATGTTCTTCCTAATAATCTCCAATGATGATCATCTTGAACATATCCTAAAAACCAATGTTTATAGACCTTAGCGTCCATCAAGCCTCATGAAAGTATGTGGGACTAATATTGTCACTTATATTATTGACAATAAATCAATAATAAAAACTAATAACATTATAATAATTCTTTTTGCATTTGTTGATCAACTTGATAGAGTTTCACTAATGCAATTCATTTTCTTACTTTTGAAAGCTAAAGAGAAAAAGGAAGCCATCCTAAAACTAGTTACAATGCATATATTTTGTTTCATAACAATTAAGAATATTGGAGAGAAATGTAAATAAAAACTTTTTATCGCTCGAAAGAATGTATAACCAAACAATTTAATCAATCTTTATTAAATTTATTTTATGTCTCTAATTAAGTGGAAACATTTCCATGAAATTTAGTAATATTTTTAAATAGAGTTCTGCTAATGCAATTCATTTTTTTACTATTGAAAGCTAAGGAGAAAAAGGAAGCCATTCTAAAACTAGTTACAATGTATATATTTTGTTGCATAACAATTAAGAATATTGGAGAGAAATGCAAATAAAAACTTTTTATCGCTCGAAAGAATGTATAACCAAAAAATCTGATCAATTTTTATTGAATTTATGTTATGTCTCTAATTAAGTGGAAACATTTTCATGAAATTTAGAAATATTTTTAAACAGAGTTTCGCTAATGCAATTCATTTTCTTGCTGTTGAAAGCTAAAGAGAAAAAGGAAGCCATTCTAAAACTAGTTACAATGCATATATTTTGTTTGATAACAATTAAGAATATTGAAGAGAAATGTAAATAACAACTTTTAATCACTCGAAAGAATGTATAACCAAAAAATTTAATCAATCTTTATTGAATTTATGTTATGTCTAATTAAGTGGAAACATTTCCATGAAATTTAGTAATATTTTTAAACATTTCTAGTAGAATGAATTGTACCCTAAAAAACATTTTGGTATCTCTAGCAATATTGGATGTGACCCTACGATTCTTTTAAATCTAAGTGTAGGATCATTACCTTGTATGATTGTAACACATTTCATGTGTGGATCATTTATTGATTTACTTTCATTTTAGTCCTAATAATTCCATTACCTTGTATGATTGTAACACATTTCAAAGTGTGGATCATTTATTGATTTACTTTCATTTTAGTTCTGATAATTCCAAATAGATACAGGACTATTTTGGTTCTAATAATTCCAAATAGATGATGTGGCAACATATTTATTCATAACTTCCACTTTCATGAATTCTTTAATATTAGTGTTTGACCTTAATAATATGTTTGTAGGAGATATATGTTGCATATGAAATGAGTTATCTTTATAAATGGCGTGATATAGGATTCCAAGGATATACAATCACACATCATCTAAACTTGGCTTGTTTGTAGGAATAGTTGCAGCAATTGGCACAATTATGGTTGCATCCCTGTAACTCTAATCTTGTGAATGATTAATATTAGAGGTTGTAAACATATCCGCATTAACACACCATTCATGTTACTTGAGAATAGCATCAATACTTCAAATTCACGCATGAGTAAAATATTGTCCTTGCATAGTATCTGCTACATGAAAGAAAGATTTTGAACAAGCACTTGAGATCAATGTTGTATATATTTCTTGTGAAAAAAGCAAGGGAGATATAAGGGTGATGCTTCTATTATGCATGATCATTGTTGTATTCCTTTCAAATTACTACAACAAAAAATATTTTTTAAACATCCAGGAAATCCCTCAATAATTATGAAGGATTAGAGTTAAAATGTGTCTCTCACTTGGATGGAAAGATTGCATGCGCTTAAGCCACTGATTAGGGAGGATGAGTTGAAGAAATTCAATATAAAAAGAGAATAATCGTTCTACATCAAGATTCAAATAAACATGACCAGGGTTAATGCACTATAAAACTAAGGAAGTCAATGGAAAATGATCTCATGAGCTTTAGGATAAAAACTAGGATTGAAAACCCATAAGAATCTAGATTCATACCCATTGGAATGACTCCACAAAGACACTAGAATATAAGTATTTAATATATAATGAATATTTGTTGATATTAATCCATTATAATTTAAGCACTCCAACAAAAATAAATAAATAATTGCAATATTATCTAAGCAAACACAATGTTACGACATCATTGATTTAAACAAATTCTTCAAAAGAGCTATGCAATTTCAACCCTTTAACTCTCCCTTGAGCTCCTCCCACAATGTTACAACATCATTGATTTAAACAAATTCGTCAAAAGAGCTATGCAATTTCAACCCTTTAACTCTCCCTTGAGCTCCTCCCACAATCCTTCAAAAGAGATATGCAATTTCAACCCTTAACTCTCCCTTGAGCTCCTCCCACAATCCTTCAAAAGAGCTATGCAATTTCAACCCTTTAACTCTCCCTTGAGATCCTCCCACAATCCTTCAAAAGAGCTATGCAATTTCAACCCTTTAACTCTCCCTTGAGCTCCTCCCACAATCCTTCAAAAGAGCTATGCAATTTCAACCCTTTAACTCTCCCTTGAGCTTTAACTCTCCCTTGAGCTCCTCCCACAATCCTTCAAAAGAGCTATGCAATTTCAACCCTTTAACTCTCCCTTGAGCTCCTCCCACAATCCATGGGGATAACATGGTTCAAATTTTGCGTAATACCGTAAACGTAGAAACAGAAAAACAGAACATAATATGATAGCAAAAGCAGAGATGCAAGCGTCGCTTGAGAGATTCGAACTCTCGTGGGGAAACCCCATATACTTAGCAGGCACACGCCTTAACCACTCGGCCGAAGCGATGCGATTGATATTTAAATGAATTTGAAGTTAGGTATAATAACTTAGAAAAATAATTGCAATAGGGAAGTTGTTAAATGAATTATATTGCCCGCCGTATTCTACTTTGGAAAGAGTGAATGACTACTAAAGTCTTGGCAGCAATGACACCAATTGAATAGTGGAATAATATCAAATGACATTCATACATAATATTGATGTTTCATAGCTCTCTTAAGCATTCATTATGATATTTTACAAAGTCTCTATATACAATTGATGCAATATTTTATGTGAAATTTAAGGTGTTCTCCTCCTATCTATTCTGCTTTCTAAATAGTTATGAAGGTACTCTGCTCTAACTGCTTGCTTTTTTACATAAGTAATTTTTAATTATTTTATTTTTATACCATTGATGCAAAGATTTTATGTGAGATTTGAGGTCTTCTCCTGGTATATTTACATAGATTTGAGGTGCTCTCCCCTTATATGTTTGCTTTTTTCTATATAGGTAATGTTCAAAGAATTTTTTTGTTAGACTAGTAATTTGAAAAGAAAATCAAAACAATTTGTAATATAAGTAGGTAAGTAGGTATGCAAAATTTGATCAACTATGTTTAATTGAAATTAATTTTGATCCAAATTTAAATCATAAACTAAAAAAATAAAATATATTACATGATTTCACATTGTTAAACAACCACTTGTCCTACTTAGGGATTTATTTCTCATTATAATGATGGAATCTCATCCACAAATGAGAATATTATAATACCACGCGCTCGTTGGGTGAGCAAAATACAAAAACGGTTCACTGTGAGATAACTCTATGACCAACTCAGAAGTGGTTGCTTAAGGAGTTGAATTGCCACCTTGATGTTGGCTAGCACTTAGGGAAAATTCATCGGCCTAATTACGAATCATTCATAATTTATCCAACAAGCAGAGGGATTATGTTATATTCGTCAAATAACATAACCCTAGATTGGTGTGAGAAGAACTGAAATTTATTAATAAATTAATAACTACACTTAAGCATAAAGCTATAACCATACTCTATAAATATATTTCATCGGATGATTTATTTATGGATTAAATCATAATCGAAACTCGATTTGGAATTGGAATGAACTAATGGATAATACTTATGGTGCAAATGGAGATTACTTAGGCTTCAATCTATTGAACAACCCTAAAATGGCATATCAAGATCCCATAATATCTTGGGATACTTCCATTTGATTTTTTATAGTGAAAATAGATCCAAAAATAGACACAACTACAACAATACTATTAATATCGATACAACTCAAATTATCATTATAGTTTGTCGTAGTAAAAGATTTTGATATGGGTTTCAGAGAATGACACTAAAGGTAGTGGAGGAAACGAAGAGTGACGATTGAATAGGACCCATGATTTGACGTCCCACTGAAAAGCACAATAAAAATGAAAAATTTAGACACAACATCCCATGTTTTGAGCAGTGGGAATAGTCTGGTGACTCTACTTGTGAGCATAGTCTCCAAAACAAGGGTTATAGGTGACCCCATAGGGTCCTTGACCATGAAATTTCTCAAATGGTTGTCAGTTCCTAGTAATGTTCTCATCGCTGAGAGAAAACATAATCTTTTGAGATTCACTTTGGCTTCAAGAATACATGCAGACTTATTGATTTTTTTGAAGTTGTTAAAGGAGACCAGACTGAGTGACATGGGGGAATCTTGGAAGCTTTTAGAATTGAAACTCAAAACTCTTTCTTTAATTTTTCTTAGAGATTTGAATGTTCTATGTGTCTCCCTATTCAAGTATGTATGTGTCATGCTGCTTTTGGTTTTCTGAAAATCAACCACATACATTGATGAAACACCTAAATCCACTTTTTTCTTCATTTGTATGCATGTGCAATGTGACAATGTATGTGTCTATATTACCTTTCCTCACATAAACAACACTTATTTGGTGTTTTAAGAAGGACCCTCCTACATTATTTTATCCAAAAGTTTCTTTTCCATTTCCCTAGCTATTGCAGCAGTTCACTTTCTGTGAAAGATTATGTTTTTAACAGTTCTTTTTAGGCTTTTTGAGCTTTCTATGTGGCCCACTCAACCACTACTTTTTTTAGATTTTCAACAACTTGTAACATTGTTGATTCTCCTAGTCTTGATTCAATCTTCATCCATTCCATATTAACTAAGTTTATGAACCCCTCCTCTTATAACTAAGAATAGTTGAATTTAAAGACCCAATATGTTTTTGATCTTCTTTTCTTAACTAAATTAAAAGAGGAATATGATCTGAGAATCGTCAATCTCCCACCCATGGATTAAGTGCCTTATCAACTACTACTAGAACCCCTTTTCCACCAAGAACATGTCTAATCTTTTAGATACTCTGGATCTTCCACTTCTAGAATTTATCAATTTTGGAACTAGTTTATTTGGTTCAACATCACATAGACCTAGATCTTCAAATATTTAGGTAATTCAAATCACTAGAGAATCATGCATATCATTTTCTTCCTAGATTTCGACTACCTTCATTGTGATATTGAGATCTCCACATATAATTACATTATATTCCTTTATCCCTTTTGAATCTTTGGAAGTTTCTGAGAAGAGTTTCCTATCATTATATGGTACATATAGGTTAAATATCACTTAAATAAAGTATGCACATTGATTATGTGTATAAGACCAATTTTTTTACCCTGGAACGACAACACTCCCACTATGTCACTCTAATTCTTCCATGATATATTGAATTTCAACCAGCCTACAAATCCTAATATATTGCATCACCCTATGTATGAATTGCATGACAAATATTCTTTAATATTTCAATTGATTTTTGTTTGTACTATGACTAGAATAAATTGCACTAGAAACTCAATTATTGATGCATATTTACAAAGGTGTTCAAATTTATCATGCTTTCACTACAAAACAAAAAATGAAGGCGTCATGTATCATCCAACCTAGTCAAGAACATGATTGAAAACATTTTCTACGAAAAATTTAAAATGTTAGATAACACAATTAATATCATTCAAACACATTTCCATGCCCAACAATGGCCAACAAGCCCAAAGGGGTTGTATCCATTGACCAGGAATGAGGAAATTTTCATTGGTGACCAAGGTTCAATTCCCATGAGAGTATCTAGTCATTGAGGTTTCCATGGGGGGCACTTGGAGGTAGTGGTCGAACATGTGAGGCTTACATTTCACTCCATGTGCACACATAAGAGGATTAAATCCCACCCACTTGTCATCCTTAAAACTAAACGCTAATTGTTACAGCTATAAACACATTTTTTTGTATACAATTGATCATATGTATTGTCGAGTTATACTCAAGATGGTTATTTACTACGTGATGTCTAGGGTTTCACCCCAGCTACCCATCACAACCTTCTCTAGGCCCATGGTGTGTTTATCCCATCCCGCATACCTTCATGTGGTGTTCCCCTGATCCACATCGCAGTTGGCATTTGTTATCAGATGCTAACTTCGACACATCTTCGACCAGTCATCGTTGTTGATACAACTTTGACAAGTTTTGACGCGACATGACTTCGACAACTTCAGCACTTTCAACAGGTTTTCGATTTCGACACAACTACGACAAGTCTCGACTTCGACATACTACGACATGTTCCACATCTTCGACATGTTCAGTGACCTTACAGTTCGCGACATCGACATGCAACGTCGACATGCGACCAACGACTTCGACAGACTGTGTCTCTGTCTTCCAGTCGACTGTAACGATTGAACAATTGAACCGTTCTAACTTATTCTTTGTAACTGAACATAACGGGAAGGCACCCAAGCGTCTCAGACTTCTATATAAGCATGTATAACATTGTAACATATATAAGTTTTTGCTCTATTTTTGCAAGTAATAGAAGAACAGTTCGCATTCCTGCATATTGTCTGTGCGCATTTGTATTTGTGTAGTATTGCGTAATCCTACTTTTGCTCATTCTGTTTATTAAGCTTCCGACATAACAGAGCCAACTCATTCAATCGAACTTTGTCCCCCTCGAGCTTCCTGGACACGACACGAATCATTGGTATCAGAGCGCACTCAGTTTTTCGTGCTTAAGTTCTGCGTATACACTTCTCTCGAAGTTACCTGACTTATGCCGGTTCAAACTCGCTTACAATCTCAGCAATCCAAGCAGACGCGATCTCCCGAAATGACAGAAGAGACAGACGATAGACATGCAGCCGATGAGACAACACAGCTTATTGAGCAAGCTCTGGCTCGACAATGAACTGAAATGTTCTCCCAGTTCAATGAGATTCTCTTGCGATTCTCTTCGACATCTGGAGGATCCTCGATGAGAAATCACTCCGATAAAATCATCCCCTTCAAAGTGCAAATGAATATGGACATACCGAATCTTGAAGGTAAGATTGACGCGGAATCTGTCGATAATTGGGTGCAACAATTGGAATCCTATTACGCTGTAAATCAACTCTCGGAAACTGAAAAGTTCACCATTGCATCCTTAAAGATGTCTACCTCCGTGCACTGCTGGTGGGAGAACCTCTCGAAAAAGATGGAGAAAAGCAGAGACCCCATTGATACATGGGATAAATTTGTCGAACACATCCGGAAGAAATTTTACCCGCCGAAATACCTCGAGCAGCAATATAAGAAGTGGCAGCAGCTAAGGCAATGGAAAGACCAATCAGTACAGAGTTACACCGATGAGTTCTACCGACTTATGGAAAGACTTGGAATCCAAGAAGAAGAGAAATTGCTTGTTCTGAAATATACCAATGGATTGTCTCAGTACATGCGACGACCCTTTTGACGTCGACCACTCAAGCAGCCTCGACTATTGTCGATGATAGGAACGAGAGCGCCTGTTCCATACATGGATATGGGTCCAGAGAAACCCCTTGCATCTGATCGTGGACAACAGGAGCCAAAAGAACTTCGTTTCTGAAGAATTGGTGAAAAAATTAGGTCTTGTTACCACTCCGCATCCTCAGCCTTACAACATTGGTTGGATGAAGGATGGATAAAAACTATGGATCACTCGACAATGCAAAATCGCCTACTTCATAAAACCTTTTGAAGATGAAGTACTCTGTGATGTGGCACCACTCTCCATAGTCGACACCCTGTTTGGGAAACCTTACCTCTAGGATAGACATGGAAGTTATCAGTCACGGCCTTCGAAGGTGATTGTTAGAATCCGAAATCGATGGTTCAACATACCAGAGCGTCAACCTACACCAACGGTCGCACTGATATCTGCCAGACAGACAAAGAAGCTCATCAATCATGCTCAAAAGTTCGCATTAATCATGATCAAGCTGCAACATTCTAAGAAGACTGCAGCAACGAGTCGAGTCACCGACCAATGCAGCTCCCGACAGAAGCAGCAAATCGATCATATTCTTGATGAGTACCAGAACCTCTTTCAAGCTCCAGACGGAGTACCTCAGCATTGCCAGGTAAAACACTCCATTGACCTTGTTCTTGGTTATTCTTTGCCTAACGCATCTATTTATAGAAGATCCATTCTCTAAAATGAAGATATTCGCATACAAATCCAAGAATTAATCGACAAAGGTCATATCCGACCCAACTCCTCTCCTTGTGGAAGTCCAGTCGTCCTAGTTCCGAAGAAAGACGGGACTTGGTGCATGTGCATCGACTACAGAGCTCTCAACAAAATATCGATGAAGAATCGGTACCCTCTACCGCGGATAGAAAAGCTCATCGACTGTCTGAAAGGTGCTAAATTCTTTATTAAGCTCGAACTCAAGTCGGGATACCATCAGATTCCAATCGAGCCCTCAAATGTGTGGAAAACTGCTTTCAAGACCAAGGAAGGATTGTTCGAATGGTTAGTCATGCCTTTCGGCTTAACCAATGCACCTGCGACCTTCATGCGACATATCGATAACCTTCTCCAACCTTTCATCAGCAAATGGGTTATTGTCTATCTCGACGACATATTGATTTTCAGTCAATCATGGGAAGAACATGTCGGACATCTTTGACAAGTCCTCGACACTCTCCAACAACATCGGCTCTATTTGAACATGGACAAGTGCTCTTTTGCAATGACCAACATCAAATATTTGGGGTATGTAATTGACTCTGCAGGAATTCACGTTGATCAGACAAAGTACAGATCCTCAAAGATTGGCCCATTCCTGGAAGCATTCAAGAACTAAGAAGTTTTCTTGGTTTGGAGAATTTCTATCAACGATTCATACTCGGCTTCAGTCACATAGCCTGGCCTTTGAATCAGTCGACGAAGGGAAACGGGGAAAACTGTCTTTCAATGGATAGAAACACATCAAGTAGCTTTCGAATAGCTCAAACACAGGCTCTTTTCTACACTAGTACTTGTGTTACATGATTTGCATTAGCCCTTTGAGATTGAGATGGACGCATCGGACTATTCCTTGGGCGTAGTGATCTCTCAGTCTGGTCACCTAGTCGCTTTTCATTCCAAGACTTTTAACGACACAGATAGAAGATACTCAACGTATGAAAAAGAACTATATGCCATTGTGCAAGATCTCAAGCAATGGAGGCATTACATCCTTGGCAAGGAAACAGTCATTCTTACTGATCACAAGCCTCTACAGTTCGCTCTGACGTAATCAAAGTTGCAGACAAACCTACAACTCAAGTGGATTAATTACCTACAACAATTCTAGTTGGTGATTAAGTATCGGAAAGGTAAAGCTAATGCCGCCGTCGATTGCCTCAGCCGACCACCCATTAGTCTCGTTTTGACAGTGATGAGTATGCAGGGTTACGACACGACCACTTGGCAACAGTTGTACGAGGAAGATAGCGACTTATCAGTAGTCTATCAGCATTTACAGACTAACAAGTCGTCGACCTCAGACTCCGACTACTTGCTGAAAGACACCTTGCTATACAAGCTTGGACATCTTTGTGTACCAACCAGTGAGCAACGACAACAGCTTATTTGGGATGCACACTACAACAAGACTGCATGACACTTTGGAGTAGCAAAGACACTTGCTATTTTGCAGAAGTATTTCTTCTGGCCTACACTTAAATCTGACGTCAACAAGTAGATTCGATCATGCGTGGTTTGTGCCATTTCTAAGCCTCCTAATTGACGACATGGATTGTATACGCCTTTTCCAGTTCCTAGTCGACCATGGGAATCTATTTCTATGGATTACTTGATGGGTTATCGTACTACCAAACATCAACAAGACGCGATATTAGTAGTAGTCGATTGATTTTCCAAGATGGCCATTCTCATACCATGTAAGAATACCACGACAGCGCAGCAGACTGCTCAACTCTTCTTTACACATGTTTGGGAACACTTTGGTTTAACCACAACCATCATTTCCAACCGAGATGCCAGATTCCTCAACATCTTTTGGAAGACCCTATGGCAACAGCTAGACACAAGAATCTTATTGTCGACAGATTTCCATCCTCAGACCGACGGACAGATGGAAGTTGTGAATTGCTTAGTAGTACAACTGCTTCACATGTACAATCACTAGAATCGACGCACATGGGATGGAAGTCTTCCATACATTCACACAGCTACAATTGTGCTCAACACAGCTCTAAAGGAAAGAGTCCCTTTGAAGTCTATTATGGATTTCAACCCTCAGCGCCTATCGACTTGATCAGCTTCTCGACACAGCCGAACTCCGACATAGACCACAGTCAGTGAGAAGTTGATAAAGCAGTCAAGTTTCGAGAATAGATTTGCGACATTCAGCGACAAGCACATGATATGCTACATAGAGCAAATGAGAAAGCTAAGGCCCGACACGACAAGCATTGTATTCCTCATACATTCCAAATTGGGGATAAGGTCTGGCTACATCTAAAGAAGGAGCGCTTCACTGGTCCTTTCAAGAAGCTCAAGCCTTTGCGATATGGTCTGTACATTATTCTTCAACAGATTGGCGAAAACGCTTTCCAGCTCGACATTCCTGCTTGCCTAGGTCTACATCCAGTTTTCAATGTGGATCTACTTCGACCATACCATGCACCTTTGTTGGAACATAACGAATTCTCCCCAGTAACACCCGAAGACATCCATCCAGATGTTCAGGAGCCTCTTCCTTGCGACACCATTGTGGGACGACGAGTACACCTTACAAGGACAAACACAATTCCCTTGTTTCAGGTTGCCAAAGATAGCCAAATCCCATCTCAAGGAAAGTGGTACTCTGCTACTGAAGTGATCGACAAGTTTCCTCACCTTCACAGGAAAACAATGGGGTCCATTGTTTCTTAAGGAAGGAGGTCTGATCCACATCGCAGTTGGCATTTGTTGTCAGATGCAAACTTCGACACATCTTTGACCAGTCATCGTTGTTGATACAACTTCGACAAGTTTCGACGCGACATGACTTCGACAACTTGATCACTTTCGATAGGTTTTCGATTTCGACACAACTCCGACGAGTCTCGACTTCGACATACTACGACATGTTCCACATCTTCGACATGTTCAGCAACCTCACAGTTCGCGACATCGACATGCAACGTCGACATGCGACCAACGACTTTGAAAGACTGTCTCTCTATATTCCAGTCGACTTTAACGGTTTGAACGGTTGAATCGTTCTAACTTCTTATTTGTAACTGAACGTAACGGGTAGGCACCCAAGTGCCTCATACTTCTATATAAGCATGTATAACATTGTAACATATATTAGTTTTTGATCTGGTTTTGCAAGTAATAGAAGAACAGTTCGCATTCCTACATATTGTCTGTGTGCATTTGTATTTGTGTAGTATTGCATAATCTTGCTTTTTCTCATTCTATTTATTAAGCTTCTTCCATAATAGAGCCGACTCATTCATTCGAATTGTTGTCCCCCTCGTGCTTCCTGGACACGACACAGATCATCCCACCTCTCTCAATGGCGTAAGATCTTCCTCCTAGTGGTTTTCTTCTCTTTTTTGCAAGTTTCATATGGCAATGGTGGCTTCTATTAATATCTGTGTGGGAGCGCCTTTTGGGGGTTTCTTGTTCCTAGCTCAACCTCCCCTCATGGATGAATTGGGCCATCTTTCAATGATGTGGTGAAGCATGGGTAGAACTTTCCCTCCCTCTTATCTCTTAGTTCAAGAGGCTCAAGTGATTTCCATCCCCAATGTCCAAGATGCATTTGATCAAGCCGTTTTTTTCAATGGTCATGGTTTATTTTGCAAATTCATCAGTCTACGGGCTCACTTATTTGATTTGCACTTGTAATTGGATTTCTTCTTAATGGAATTCTTTAATCAAGAAGGATGCCTTTATCTTTCCTTGTGTGAAAGTTTTTTTATTATGGGGTGGAGATCTTATTTTAAGATATAGTCCTTGGTTTTGGTGTTGCTTGGGTCTTTACATGAAGCTTTGGACCTTGTTTTTTGGATCTCTCTCTTAAGCCCTTGTTTGGGTTAGGATTCTGAACTTGTTCCTGCATTTTTGGGGGCTATATTATATTCATACCATTGGAAGCAACCTAAGTAGCAAGCTCCATTTCAGAATTCCTAAATCCCATAAGCATTCAAACACAACTTATGCTCGAATATGCATGGAAATGGATTTCAGTAAAGGGTTTCCAGTGGAAACCAATGTGGTAGGAAGAAATTATTCATGGACCCGACAGGTTGACTACAAGAAGGTTATTTTCCTTTGTAAATGTTAATTTTTGAGCAAAAATGATGAGCTTTGAACTTTAAAACTTTAAGTGCGGAAATATTGAATACTTGAATCAATGAAACATTCAATCACATGAAACATTCAACCATAAAACAAGATTTACCTTGGGGAAAATCCTCAAAACAATGAGGATGGAAAACCCCAACAAATCTTCATAGTATAATTATGATAGATAGCAGAGAATGTCTTTTACAAAATAGCAAATTGCTTTCAGCAACCTAGGTGCTAGATAAGAGAGAATACTAAGCAATAGAGAATATAGATCAGCTGTATCAACTTTCCTTGTGCCCAACACATTACTAATAAGCAAGAATCACTGCCATGCAAGATGTAGTGAATGGTTTCATGGGTAATGGTGCATCACATGCAAAAACTGTGAATTTCCTTCTTGGAGAATTATCCTGTGCAAATAGAAGCACCTTGCCTTGAAGGAATAAGAGAATTTGTTTCAAATTGAATTCATCAATCATGTATAACATATTTATATACTCTTCACATGCATCAGCTCCTATTTTTATCTTCCAACTTCATGATGAAATCTCCCTCCATCTGGATGTATCAATATTGCATGAAGAAGAGCGCACCACTTCTCATGCAGTGCATTAACTCACTGAACTGAGTCTTAGGATGAACTCGTCCCTTAACTAAAATATTTCCCACTTAGTTAGGTGGCTAACTTAAGCGTCATATTTTAGTTTCACATAAGTTTCGTCATGAAATAACACTTAGTTAACTAGATCTTCTTTGTTATCACTTAGTTAACTATTATTAACTGAAATCATGCTGATTTATTTACTTGTAGTGACCACTGCGAGTTATTTAATTAACTGAGGCATACATTGTGGCTTTAATGAAGTTTAACAATTTGAGTTCACTTAGTCATCTCATGAGCAATTCGAATTCTCTTTTTCTCTATGCATTTATCTTTATCTCTTATCTTTACTACATGGTCAATATGTGTTAACTTTAATTATCTATCATATCAGATTATACTCAGAAGATTTGGTAGATGCTATGATCATATTATATTACTCTCGTACCAAATGATTGTATGCTAAAGAATTCACTCTAGAGGTGGCTAGTCTCTAAAGGATACTTAATAGCAATCGGTGACCATGGTTAGTAATACATCACACAACATTAATGCTTCAACATGAAAAGCATCTACATCTATAACTAGAGGTCTACCCCATGGGTACCTACTATAACTTGAGGTCCACATGAGAATCTGACTTGACACACAAGTCCTAAGCCTTGTCCAACAAGAATTTACAACATCATAACTTTGATACATCAAATAATTCACCTCAACACATGAGGAATAACCTCTTACAACTGAAGGATTAGTCATTCTTGAGTCCAACTCAGGCTCCCTACCTCAACACATGATGCCAATCCTGGCTGCACAAGATTGGCTTAGAGAATGACTCATGATGTTGTACATTTAACACTCTATCTCAGCGAGGGATGCATTCTCTGCCATACCAAGATTTTCTCGGAAGTACATGAACTTTGTCACTGACAGAGGCTTTGTTAACACATTTGCAATCTATTCATCAGTATCAATGTACTGAAGTTTCAGTGTACCTTTCTGGACCATGTATCTAATGAAGTGATACTTCATTTAAATGTGCTTCAACTTATAATGAAACACATCGTTTTTGGAATGCTTGATGCAGCTGTGATTGTCACACCGAATGATTGTAGACTCTAGATTCTCACTGAACAACCCAACAAGTAGCTTCCTAAGCCACACTAATTCTCGACAAGCAGTACTAGCAGCAATATGATGTAATTCTATAGTACTCTGGGCTACAGAGACCTGCTTCCTACTAGACCAAGAGATCATAGCAAAACCCAATATAAAACAATAGCAGGATGTACTCTTTCAATCCACAATGCTACCACCCCAATAAGAGTCAGTATAACCAAGTAAAAACACCCCTCCACTAGAGGCATATATGATTCCATAAGCAATCGTACCTCAAAGGTATCTAAGCACATGCTTAGCAACAAACCAATGTTTATGTCTCAGAATAGACATAAATTGAATCATAATACTCACATCATAACATATATCTGGTCTCGAGTGTATAAAGTACATCAACGAACCAATAAGCTATATATACAAAGTGGGGTCCACTGGATATGATCCAGAATCTGACTCATGTAGTTTCCTCAAATTGGAAACCATCGGAGTACTCATGGATTTGTAATCCAGCATGCCAAAGTTGCGCGATATATAAAAAATGTACTTCCCTTGAGAAAGAAATATCTCATCTTTTCTTTGCCAAATCTCAAGGCCAAGAAAGTAGTGCATAAGACCTAAGTCTTTCATCTTGAACTCATACGTGAGCTCCCTCTTGCACCAAGCAATAATTTGTTCCTCTCCAGTAAGGAACAAATCATCAACATATAGAACCAATATCAACGGTTTGTTCTTCACTACTTTGAAGTACAAATTTGGATTAGCTTCGCTCTTAGAGAATCCCAGTCTTTGAAGATAGTTTTCAATTCTCGAATAGCAAGCTCTGGGAGCTTGCTTAAGCCCATATAATGCTTTCTTCAATTTGCACACATGGGACTCCTTCCCATGAACCACAAACCCCTTAGGCTGTTGAATGTAAACCTCTTCCTCAACCTCACCATTGAGGAAGGATATCTTCACATCCATAAGTTGAAGATTCCATCCTAGAACAAATTCAAGTGAGATCACAACTTGAATAGTGGTGTACCTAGCCACAAGAGCGAATGTCTCCACATAGTCTATGCCTTCTTTCTGAGAGAAACCTCAGGCAAAAAATCTGGCTTTATACTTTTCAATATTGCCATCAACAACATGCTTGATATTGTAAATCCATCTAGAACTAACTATGGATGTCCCTTCAGGTTTAGGAACAACTTCCAAAACATCATTCCTCATAATAGACTTGTATTCCTCTACCATTGCATATTTCCATACTTGCTGCTTTGCAGCTTCTTCATAGGTGGAAGGATCTGAATCACTAACGTGACTCATCTGTGCAACATACCCTGAATATTTGTTAGGTTTCTTTCACTCTCTGGAAGAGCCTAATGGTGCTCCATGCCTCTCTGCATCTTGTAGTATATCTCGGCACCATGTAGACCTCCTCTTGGCAGGAGGTTTATCAACCAGTTCTATTGGTTCATTAGGAGCTAGCGAATCTGAGAACTCTGTTGTATTCTCCCTTTGAACATCTGAATGGGGAGAATCAGTATCTGGGTCCTCCATCATAGGAGTCTAATTCTCCTCTATGTCTCTATCATATTGAAGCTCTTTCGATCGCTTGAATGTTTCCTCTTCATGGAAGTTCACATCTCGACTGACCTCAATGTGTCTTTCACCTGGAACATATATTCTGTAGGATTTGTATGATTCTCTATAACCAACAAAGGTTCCCTTCTTTCCTGATGGATCCATATTTGTCCTATTTTCTTTCGGTACATGAATGTATACAGGAATCCCAAATATCTTGAAGTGTGAAATATTTGTTTTTTCACTAGTGAACACTTCTTCAGATGTCTTCTCATCTAGAATGGAATGAGGACTTCTATTCTGGATATATACTACTGTATTGGTTTCCTCTGCCCATAATAAGGTAGACATGTCTTGATCATGCATCATGGATTTTGAAACCTCACATATGGTTCTATTCTTCCTTTCAGCAACCCCAATTTGTTGAGGGTTGTAGGGTACAATTAACTGTCTACAAATTTGTGCATCACTACATAACTCATTAAACACATGTGAATCAAATTCACCTCCATTATCATATCTCAAAGCATGGATTTGATTTCCTATTTGATTCTCAACTAGGGCTTTGAATTCCTAAAACTTGCTAAAGGTTTCGCTCTTAGCCTTTAGGAAATAAATCCACGACTTTCTAGAGAAGTCATCTATAAACAATACATAATATAAATAGCCACTCAAGGAAGGGGATGGAAAGGGACCACATACATACGAATGTATTAAATATAAAATCCCTTTAGATCTAGTAGTAGTTCCAGAGAAACTAATTTTAACATTCTTCCCAAGTCCACAACACCTACATACACTATCATGCTCAAAATCAAATACAGACATACCTTTCACCATTTGTTGTAATCCTGGTAGCACTTTGTAGTGGAGGTGACCAAGCCTCTTATTCCATAGCTTGCATGGATTGGTAGTGTTTTGAGCCATAGCTTGAATGACTTCCCAGGTACCTTGTAGAGACCTCTCTCTCTAACTCCAATCATTGTTGTATATTTCAAGTCTTTGTTCTTCGACCATAATACTGCTTGATTATCCATGAAGATAAATTGGAAACCCTTATCTTCAAGATATGAAACTTATAGGAGGTTCTTATTCAAGTATGGAACATAAATAATTTCCTCCACATGTAAAATATCTCCCGAACTCAGCTGGAAGGAGGTGGATCCAACTCCTTGGATCAAATAGGTTGTGTTGTCTACCAACTCTACCTTGCATGGAATCTTTTTCTCCTTGAGATTGGTGATGGCGCTCTTATAAATAGTCATATGTTTGGATGCGCCACTATCAATGAACCATGTGTCCTCACTTGTGATGATGGATACGGAAAGTGTTGAGACTAGGTAATACTCCCTCCTTGTCTCCTTTTCTTTGGGTGCATTGTTCTGAGTAGTTTCATCTTCTATAGCAGTAGAAGCATGAAACCTTCATTTTCCCTTTTTCTTTTCTTTGCACTCCCTTGCATGATGGCCCTTCTTGTCAAAGTTGTAGCATCTAACCTTCGATTTGTCAAAGTCCTTGTTGTATACCTTTTTCTTTGAATGGGAAAAATTCTTTTGAGAGAAGTTCTTCTTTCCTTTCTTCATCATTGGCGTGAGGGCAAGGTTTTCTTATTTTATGCAAACTGTCTTGCTCTAGATTCAAACCTCCTCTTGGAGTCATTCATTCCACAAACGTTTGAAGTTAGGTTCCACCTCTCGACCATTTACCGTATCCAAGAATGTATCCCATGAGGATGGGAGACCATCAATAGCGGTTTGGAGAAGATCATCTTCATCCACCACTACTCCAATAATAGCAAGTTGATCTCTTACCTAAGAGATCTTGGTGAAGAAGGAGGCCACTGTCTCATCCTTCTCCATCTTTAGGTTTTGAAGCTTATTCTTCAATTCCTTCTTTTGACTTGGGGCCTTCTTCTCATATAGGTTTGTCAATGTATCAAAACACTCTTTTGCGGTCTTCAATAGAGTGATCACTGACATCAAATTATCCTTTACCGAATCATAGATGATCGGTTTGGATTTAGCTTGGTTCTTCTTGAAGTTGATGTGCCCTGCATTAGATGTAGGCTCCTCCACCACCGTGGATACGTAGCCATCCAAGTCATGTTCTTCCAAGATGTTCAACACCCTTGCCTTCCAAGTGTTGAAATTCGAAGTGCCCTCAATATGGTCTTCTGGTCGAACAGAGATCGATGCCATGGCTCTCAAGTATTGTGCTCAACTCCTCAGGATCTACATAGGATCAAGTTTGCTTAAAAAATATTAGCCCCTTCATGCCCTGAGCTCTGATACCATATTAACTTTTTAGAAAAAAAGATGAGCTTTGAACTTTAAAACTTTAAGTGTCGAAATACTGAATATACTTGAATCAATGAACCATTCAATCACATGAAACATTCAACCATAACACAAGATGTACCCTGGGGAAAATCCTCAAAACAATGAGGATGAAAAACACCAACAATTCTTCAGAGTATAATTATGATAGATAGCAGAGAATGTCTTTTACAAAATATCAGATTGCTTTCGGCACCCCAAGTGCTAGATAAGAGAGAATAATGAGCAATAGAAAATACATATCTATTGTATCAACTTGCCTTGTGCCCAACACATTAATTACAAGCAATAATCACTTCCATGCAAGCTGTAGCGAATGGTTGCATGGGTAATGGTGCATCACATGCAAAAATTGCGAATTGCCTTCTTGGAGAATTATCCTGTGCAAATTGAAGCGCCTTACCTTCAACGAAAAAGAGAATTCGCTTCACATTGAATTCATAAATCCTGTATAACATATTTATATATTCTTTACACACATCAAATTCTATTTTTATCTTTCGACTTCATGATGAGCTCGCCCTCCATCTGGATGTATCAATCTTGCATGAAGAAGAGTGCCCCACTTCTCATGCAGTGCATTAACTCATTAAATTGAATCTTAGGATGAACTCGCCCCTTAACTAAAATATTTCCCACTTAGTTAGGTGGCTAACTTAAGTGTTGTCATGCAAGTGTCACAACTCAAGTGTCGTTTTTTAGTTTAACATAAGTGTCGTCTTTTAGTTTCACATTAAGTGTCGTCATGTAATAACAATTAGTTAACTAGATCTTCTTTGTTATCACTTAGTTAACTATTATTAACTGAAATCATGTCGATTGATTTACTTGTAGTAACCACTGCGAGTTCTTTAATTAACTGAGGCATACATTGTGGCTTTAACAGAAGCTTAACAATTTGAGTTCACTTAGTCATCTCAAGAGCAATTTGAATTCTCTTTTTCTCTATGCATTTATCTTTACTGCATGGTCAATATGTGTTAACTTTAATTATCTATCATATTAGATTATACTCAGAAGATTTGTCATATGCTGTGATCATATTATATTACTCTAGGTCCAAATGATCATATGCTAAAGTAATTCACTCTAGAGGTGGCTAGTCTCTAGAGGATACTTAATAGCAATCGGTGACCATGGTTAGTAATGCATCACTCAACATTAATGCTTCAACATGAAAAGCATCTACCTCTATAACTGGAGGTCCACCCCATGGGTACCTACTATAACTAGAGGTCCACATGAGAATCTGACTTGACACACAAGTCTCGATCCTTTTCCAGCAAGACTTTACAACATCATCACTTTGATACTGTCATCAAAGCATTCACCTCAACACATGAGGAATTAAATTTTACAACTGAAGGCTTAGTCATTCTTGAATCCAACTCAAGAATCTACTCCAAGTTCCTGATTCCAACTCAGGCTCCCTACCTCAACACATGAGGCCCAATCCTGGGTACACAAGATTGGATTCGAGAATGACTCGTGATGTTGTACATTTAACAACAAACACTACTTTGAAACATGGAATTTATCATAGCATTATCCTAAATCTTCGAAGAATAGTAGATCCAGGAGACCTTAGCATAAACCCACTTGGTGGTTCAATGCAAAGGAGGAGCACTAGTTTATTGGCAAGGATGAGACAATGGATTATGATTCCCCCAAAGAAGCTTCTCCCAAGAGCAATCCCCCCTAGCAACATGTGGAAAAAATGAGTGATTCTCCTATATTAAAACCAAAATCCAGGCCTGACAAGACATGCATCCTCCCTCCATAAAGGAAGAAATTTTTTTTCCCTCTTTTATTGCAAATCCTCATCTCAAGCACAAGGAGAGCTATGCATACCACATAGAAGTGGATGGATTAGTACCCAAGGAGGATGATTATCATTGAGAAACCCTAGAGAAAGTCTAGAAAAAATGGTAGGCCTAGTTGAAACTACATTAGATTTGAAGGAAGCTTGGATAATAGGAGCAAAGAAGAATAAATCTTCTCCAACCATATAGCCAATGGTGATAAGAAGTCAGTATCACAAACCATTTTAATCATGTACTATTTATGTATCTTATTTTGAAACCAACATGTAAGAGTTTATTTTAGCTCTAAATCCTTTAAAATAAAGTACTTTTGTAAGAAGAAAAAAATGTTCTGCTCACAAGACTCTACTTGGAGGAGGAAAGAACTAGAAGACAAACTTTCAGTTTAGCTTTTTGTAACTTTGTGTTGAATGGTTTATTAGTAGCCTATTTTTAATATAAAAGGTACATGTTTTTGTTAAAAAAACATAATTACCAACAATCCTCTATTGGCTTCAATGTCTTCATTTATATTTGACTTTGCATCTATCAATACACAAACAAAGGTTGTTTTATAAGTTTTCTTGTATGGGAACCTCTTCTTGTTGCAAATGGTGGGGATACCTTGCAATGTACAAATTATAGTAGAAGAAGTTCCAATATGTGTACATGGAACTTGTTCGTTGAGGACTTAATTATAAAGAAGACTAACATCAAATACATGAAAATGAATCATTTTCAGTGTGCAAGAGGTTTTATCAACATATAATCATGTAATTACTAGTATGCATGATGACTTTGAAGTGTTGATAATATATTTAGATATACAAAAGGATTTACAACATGTAATAAATTTTTTCATTCATGAAAACAAAGTGATTTTGACATAGGCTTAATTTAATGGTGTTGTACCATCTAATTATTTTACAAAGAAATAGAAGTTGAGTGTAAGAGAAACATAAGATATTGAAAGAACTTTCATTTAGAGTATTAAAGGTGGTGAATTGTGAATGAAAGAACCCAACTATACACTATAGTAAGATCTCAACAGAGAATTATTGGCCATTGTTAGGCATGATATTGTGGTTGAATTATACTAATAGTTATCTAGCTTTTTTTTCATAGTGAATGTTTTCATTCATAATCTTGACTAGGTTCGATGATACATGAAGCCTTCATTTGTTGTTTATAGTACAAGTATAATGAATTTGAACAACTTTGTAAAGGTGCACTGCTAGTTGAGTTTCTAGTGCTCGATTTATTCTAATCATGGTACAAACACAAATCGATCGAAAGAATAAATAATATTTTCAATGCACGTTGAACAATTCATATGTAGGGTGATGCAATATATATAAGGACTATAGGCTAACTCAAATTCAATATTCCATGGAAAAATTAAAGTGGTTCAAGGAGAGTGTGGTGGGTCCATAACCCATAAATTCCAAAATAAACAAATTAAAAATAGTCTAATACATTTAGTATTGTGTACTTTGTTTAGCTGTTTGTATAGTTTTACCTATAAAATGTTGCATGATTATATAGAAGTTTAACTCCAACATAGTGAACCAATTCTAACACATGATGAATTTGAGTTGAGAGAAATCTATGAATTATTGAATCACATATATAAAATGTTAAAGTTACAACATCATGAGTCATTCTCCAGGTCAATCTTGTGTGTCAAGATTGAGCCTCGTGTGTCAAGGTAGTACCTTATAGGAGCATGAGTTGGACTTAGGAAACTTGGAGAAGACCCTTGAGTTGGACTCAAGAATGGTTAAGCTTCATGTGTCGAGGCAAGTGCTTTGCTTGTCAAAGTGATGATGTTGTACAGTCTTGCTAGTCAAGGCTAAAGTATTGAGTGTCAAGACAGATCCTCATGTGTTGAGGTGGTGCCTCATGTGTTGAGGTGATGCTTTTCATGTCAAAAGCATGTATGGTGTGTGATGTAATACTAGCCATGGTTGAGATATTAAGTCTCCCCTAGGGATTGACCACCCCTAGAGTGAATTAATTTAGCATATAACCACTTGGAACGATAGTAGGACAATATGATCATATCATTGGGAAAATATCCTTAGTATATTTGATATGATAATTAAGTTGGCACATGTGGACCATGCAGATAAGACAAGAAATAAATATAAGAAGTGATAAGATATGAGGTAATTCAAATTGCACATGAAAGAATTAATTAAGAGAGAATTCAAATTGTTAAACTTTAGTGAAGACTTCAGTAAATCAAAAGAGAACTTGAATTGATCACTACAATGATGTTAACAAGAAAGAATTAGTTATTAGAGTTAACTAAGTGATAACAAAGAAGATATAATAACTAACGAAGTGTTATTGCATGACAACACTTATGTTAAACTAAAAGGAGACACTTATGTTAAACTAAAAGATGACACCTGAGTTGTTACACTTGCATGACGACACTTAAGTTAGCCACCTAACTAAGTGGGAAAGCTTTCAGTTAAGGGGCAAGTTCATCCTAAGAAGCTATTCAGTGAGTTAATGCACTGCATGAGAAGTGGGGTGCACTTATTCATCCAAGTTCGATGCATCGACATGGAGGGAGAGTTCATCCCGAAGTCGGAAGATAAAAGTAGAAGCCCATGCATGTGAAGAATGTATAAATATGTTATATAGGATTGATGAATTCAACGTGAAGTGAATTCTCTTGTCCCTTGAAGGCAATGTGCTTCTCTTTGTGTCGGATATTATTCTAAGTGTCTCTTCTTTATCTTTCTCTTGCTATGTAATTGCACCGGGGGTGCTTGATGTAAAATACATTCTTTGCTATCTATCAATATACTAAGGAATGTTCCTCGGATGCGGGTGCCGATAATGGCAGCGCCACGAAGGCTCGACCTAGCACAACACATGGGCACGTGCATCAGCCAAGTGGCAATGCTTACATCATGACCACTATGGAATCGACGTCAAATTGATGGTCTCAGTAACCCTCCTACCTGAGACGTCCCCTCAACCAGCTTGGATTGGTAAATCGTGCACTACCCCCATGGCTTTCAGGCGTGCGATGTTTAGTTTTCCAGCTAGTTGGAACTTCCGTCTCCTTAACAACATTTCCTCTTGGCCTTCAGACATGTTTGTTTGCATTCTTGTCATTCTGTATTGGGCTCCTCTTGCTCCTATGCTCCACGATCTCCCGTTTTCCAGCATCTGTGCTATCCTTTTGACTGACTATATGGGCCGAACGAAAGGCACTAAAGGAAAAAAGAAGAATGATGCCCATGAAACAGGGAACACTAGGAAAGTATATGGTGCAAAGGTCTCAATTCTAGTCTGTCTACTCATCGACACCTGGGAAGCGAGGCTAATAGCAGAAAATATCTCCAAGGGGAGCCAAGAACAACCCTGGGATCCTTACTGGTTGGTGAAAAATATGCTGGGTGAACTTGTGGATGACATGCTCTCCAATTGGGCCACTGCAAGACATGCTACTAAGACCCTGAGAGCTACACTGCCAAACATGGAATCCACTCTCAGCAGGCTGGAGGATACCCTCAGCTGGGACTCCTATACCCCTACCCATCATCTACATTGCGACATGCGTCCAGGAAGCAGTGCTCAAGGAGCCACACCCTCGGTAGTTCAAACTAAGGCGACACTCGACAACTTGTTCACTCAACATGGCAAGGAGTTCGAAACTCAAAAAGGAAAGGATTTGGTCCCTCCATGCGGTAGGGTGCTGGACTCTCTGAACACTAAGAAGCAGGTTCCTCTCTCCTTCTCCATCCCCTCTACCTTGGGTTTGATTCTCTCCAAAAGAACCCGCAATGAGCAGGATGGCAATGCTCCTGTCAGTAGGAAGATTGTGCCCATGCAGGTAAAGCTCCTCTGCGAAAGACATTCAACCACCAGCAAAAGACTCGGATGAAGAATACTACGGTTGCCCCATCCTGGAAGAAACTCCCTCTGATGCAGAAGCACCTTCAACACACCGTTAAGGAGGTTCCTCCCTGTTATTTTCAGCTGTGTCTTATGTTTTCTTTTAATATGTCTCTCTGTGCACCAGTCTGCTAGTTTTTTTTTGTAAGATTTCATGGCTAGGACTCTATTACTGGTTTACCCTAATCTCCCAATGGGTAGGTTTTTTTGTGTAATTTTGATCAGAACCTCTATGACTCTATCGATGTTCAAGGTTGGCTACTTATGATAAGACCACCTCAGACTGTAACTACTATTGCATTTTTATTTCTCCTAGTTTAATAGAATTTGCAACATTACAAAAAAAAATATACTAAGGAAGGTTTTGTTGGGATTTTCTCCCTCAAGTCATAGAGGGTTTCCCTAGGGTAAATTCATGTGTCGAATGTGATTGTTTATGTGTATGATTGTTATTTGATTTTAAGTACTATTGCATTTCCGAATTAAAGAAAAAAAATTAACATAAAAAACATATCGTCAAACATAACAAACTTTTATTACACATAGTGAATTTTCAACTAGAAGACAATTGTGTACCAAGGATAATTTTAGGGGCGAAATTTAGCCCATGGGCTATTTTCCATGTTTTTTTTCCAAAAAAGGATTCGCCAATTTGCATTTTTTGAATCCCCATTTTGCCCAATTTTGACGGGGTAAACTTTTTTCACTCTAAAATTCACCAAATTATTATATAAACTATATAAAATCCTTAGAAATTGAAATAATTTTAGAAAAATATCGCCAAATATTTTATAGTTGACATTTTAAGAATTGGTAAGATTCGCCAAGGTTTATACACTTTTAAATAAGTATGGGTCCTTAAAATTATCCCCGTTGTGTGCCAATGAATCCGTCTCATGTTCTTCCAAGGCCACCAAATCAAATAATCTATTTGTATTGGAAACATGCCTAGTTCAAATAAAAACTTTACTAGAATAAGATTTAACATATCGAAAAACATTTTATAGAAAAATGTGCTACAAATTACAAAATGCATTGCAAGTTGTGTGCTTAACTTAATTCAAGAACCATCAATGATGTGCCAAAACATCTATTAAAGCCCGAACTTCCACATAGATTCATTTTTAATTTTTATAACTTTTGTAGTGCACTTTGAAGGTAATGACACATTGCTAAACAATGTGTCATCAATACAAACCAAAAATCAATGCATATAATATTAACTTGATGTGTGTGTGTGTGTGTGCACGTGCACCACCACCTTTGAAAATGGTTTCAAAGGGTGATCAATGTTCTTAAACAATGTGACACTTCACCAACAAGGCATTTACACATCAATTATCACACTGGATAGGTTGGTAAAATTTTCAAATATCAATATAGAAATTATCCAGCGCAGTGTGTTTGGGATATACAATAGCACCACTATGCACTATGAACTGTAACTCCAATAGACAGCGCGAGTTGGATGTCGTGAACACACCGTTAAATTTTTTTTAATTGAAACATGGAAATTAAAGCCTAATTTTAGTTTTTAATCCGTTATAAATGTAAATTAAGAGATAAAAATTAATTTACTTAATCTCTTCTTCATCCATGATGTATGGTTGCCACATGGTGAAAAAATAAAAAAAATGGTACAATTTGGAAAATTCCAAAACGAACACGAGTCCATTGTTGAAACAAAGGAATCAAGAAATTGAGCAATCTGGTAATGCTAGTCAATGAGGTGGTCTTAAAGGCAAAGTGACCATCAATGCTAGTATGGGTGTGTAGCACTAAATGAATGGTATAAATGAATTTTCAATTTCGTAATTTATTTTTAATTTTAACCTAGCCTAGTGTACCTAACATAATACACATCAATGCATTTAGTGGTATGTGGAACACCATTCTTTTTGCATGTATATGCATTGAACTGGTTTATAAAACATATGAAATGCACTAACCTGAATTTTGGGAATGAAGGACATTTTGTTTATAAAATATTATCACCTTTAATGGTGCAAGTGTTATTGTTGCACACCGGTGTGCTTATAATGGAAATACAATGGTGTGTTTGTTTATTATAATCACAAAAAAAAAACATCCACTAAAACCTTTGGTTGCTTGCTCTAGTAGAAATAGAGAAATAATAAGTTGTTTTGCAAAATCCTTTGCCAATTGGGGTTTTCCTTGTAGTGATAGTCACATTACCACCACATTCCTTTGGATTCTTCAATGTATAGAAGAGAACCTTTGGGATTGAATGAGTGATTAAAATATGATGTTGTTTGAGCTCACCAATGTGCCACTAAAATTCATATGTTGATGCATGATGTCTTCAAACCTTTTACAAATCATGTTGTTATCATCTACCTCAATGATGTTCTTTTCTATATCAAGACTTAACGAGAGAAATTGAATCATATTAAGCAAGTTCTTCACTCTTTTTGCCAACAATGTGTGTATGCCAACTTAGCAGAGTGTTCATTTGCCATCAATCAAGTTAAAATACATTGTCTATGTCATGGATGTAATTGGAGTTCATGATGACTAGGAAAAAATATAGGTCATTAACTATGAGCCTCACAACTTCTTAGACTTTGGCAAATTTATTTACAAGGTTCAAGCCTCACAACTTCTTAGACTTTGGCAAATTTATTTACAAGGTTCACAGCAAGACTTTTTGAGGTTGCATGGCCTTTGAATTAAACCATGCGTGGAAATAATGTAACCTAACTTGATTTAAGGAATTGAAAAATGAGTTATATTCCACCGTGGTTCTTACTCTATCTTATTTACACAACCCTTTAAGGATAAAAATGGTGCATCATAGTAGGCTATGGGAACTATTCTAATTCAATTTGGTTATTCGATAGCATATCATTGTAAAACATTCAATGAAGCTATGTGCAAGTATTCTATTTGTGATTGTAAAATGTATGTTGTTGTCTAGCTCGTACATTATAATGGGACAATCATTCACAATAACCACAAAGCTTTATAATTTGTTTAATCATAAGATATTATAACATTGAACCTTCTTGATGGTTATTTCTTTCTCTGTTAAGGCTCACGTCAAACTAAATCAAGATCCAAATTCCTCAGCACATTATCAGTATCTCTTCCGAGGATGATGGATAAATGTATTGACATGTTCACTCCATTTCATTATGGGTGAAATGGATGGAAGGAAGTTATCAATCAAACCAAAAATAATTGATTATCTCTGTATAATAATTAGTTTAGGCATAGATAATCAAATTGAAAAGTTGAAACGGATAGCATCATCACCAGAGAACTATGTGAACACCGACTGCATCATGAAACAGTTTTGTGCTACATAAACAGTTACATCAAACTATTAAACGATTACAAATATAAAATTAATAATATTATTAAAATTGAACGGCCTATTAGCTCAGTTGGTTAGAGCGTCGTGCTAATAACGCGAAGGTCGCAGGTTCGAGACCTGCATAGGCCATTATTTATTATATTTTAATTGAGATTTTGTTCCTTTGTTATTTCTTCTACCGACCGTTAGTGCAGACTTCATTCAATCTCCAACATCCACATAAACACAATTCTTCCTTTTCTCAAAAATCCACATTGCTATATCTAGCAACATTGAATTTGATTATATAATTTTCGTAAATTTAAGTGCAAGATCGTCACCCTCACCCTCTATGACAACACAGTCCAAGTCTGGAGCATTTGTTAAGTTGTTTTCATTGTGGTTCTAACAATTCCTGGCATATCTCAGACTATTGTATGATGTGTCCACATCTTTATTCACAACTTCCACTTCCATGAACTTTTCAATGTTAGAGTTTGATCATTTTGTTAGTGTTTAATTTTGATAATTTGTTTGCAGGAGGTTTGTGTTGTATATGTTTTGGGTTATCTTTGCAAAGGACTTATATAGAATTCCAAGGATATACATTTACACATCATTTAAATTAGAAATAGCTATAGCATTTGGCACAATTATGGATGTATCTCTATTTCTGCTTGTAAATGATTAAGTGACTAGAGGTTGTAAACATATTTACATTAACACATGATTCATATTACTTGAAATTAGCAGTGATAACTTCAAACTCTTGCATGAGATAAAATATTGTCCTTGCATAGCACCAACTACATGAAAGAAAGATTTTGAACAAGTACTTGAGATTGATATTGTATATTACTTGTGAAGAATGCTATGGAGATATAAGGGCAACGCTTCTAGTAAGCATTGCTAGATCATATGTTGTATTTCTTTCAAATTATTACAACAAAAAAATATTTTTTAAACATTCATGAAATCCTCATTAATTCTAAATGATTAGAGTGGGAATGTGACTCGCTTGGATTAAAAATTGCATGTGCCTAAGCCACCAATTAAGGAGGATAAGTTGAAGAAGTTCAATGTAAAAAGAGAACAATTGTTCTACATCAAGATTCAAATAAAGATAACCAAGATCAATGCACTATCTAAGCCAGGAAGTCAAAAGAAAATGATCTCATGTGCTTTAGGGTAAAATCTAGCATTGAAAACACATAAGAACCTAGACTCATACCCATTAGGATGGCTCCACAAAGACACTAGATACAAGTATTTATTATATAATTAATATTAGTTGATATCGATCCACCATAATTTAAGCATTCCAACATAAGTGAATACTTGTAATGTTATGACAATGTTGATATAAACAAAACTTTCAAAAGCGCTATGCAATTTTGACCGGTTAACTCTCCCTTGAACTCCCACAATCCATGAGGGATAACATGATTCTAAATCAAGGAGAGATCCCCATACAATAACCATTTATCAATAGTTGGAACTACCTTTTGCAACAATTAACATCTTGGTACTCTCAAAGATTCATCAACCATTTAAATATACACTTTGATTTAATGAATAAAAATATATAATGTCATCAATAACACAACATCTTTACAACTTAAACCCCTGAGATACAAACACCACCAAAACATTTTACACTTTATATATATATATTTTTATACCAAAAATATAATTTTTCTTGCACAATCTTTCTACAACAAGATACCTAAATAACACCCATGATTCCCCTTAATTCGTAATGCTCAAAATAATAGTTTGTAGATTCCTCTTAATTCGTAATGCTCAAAATAATAGTTTGTAGATTCCTCTTAATTCGTAATGCTCAAAATAATAGTTTCTTTACAGGCCGGTTTATGAAGGTGGATTTCTCAAACAATGCAAAACACGTTATAATAACAATACCGTTACACACATCAAATGCAAGCATTGCCTAAGAGATTCGAACTCTCGTGGGGAAACCCCATGTACTTAGCAGGCACACGTCTTAACCACTTGGCCAAAGCGACGAGATTGAAAACTGTTAGGTTGCCCAATGGGCAAATGAGTAGATTGGCTTACACAGAGCCAAATAACAAATACAAAGACAAATAGAATGGCGTGAAAGCACAATACATTTCATTAAGATATGCACATATAAATACAATAATATGTGACCCTTTGGATTTGTATTCCAAAGAATCTCTTGGACTCCCAAGATGACTGTTCGTCTCCCATCCTAACGATTTAGACTCCAACAAATCCCCCCTTAATCCGAAGGGTGTATATGAGTCGAAGAAAAAGAAGAGAGCTAAATAAGTGGAAGTGGATAGCTACCACTAGCTGAACATTTCCATCTTGAACATCATTTACTAAGAAGGTTAGCTAGAAGCTTGCACATGCTTCTGCTAGATACAATGGCTCTCACAAGGGATGGTTGTTAGGCTGACCATCAACCGAAATAGGATAGCAGAAGGATGGAATCTTCTACTATGTGTGTTGTTCAATGCTGACCACAAATCTCGAATTTGGCTCGAAGGCTCAAAGGTTCTGTCTAGAATGGTTGGGATGGGTTGACACCAAACCAACTAGAGAGCTGAAAACAGGAAGTGAACAGCTGCAACTTGCTGAACATTTCCATCTTGACAATTGTTTGCCAAGTTAGCTAGAAGCTTGCACATGCTTCTGCTGAATGAAGGTGCTCTTGGTTTCGTGAAGTGCCAAGCTTGAAGGAAGGTATAATTTGATGTACTTGCTTCATTCATTAATAAAGATCAGACATTCTTTTCTTTCCAAATATGACTTATTTATGTGTGTCTTAGATTTGATTACAGTTTGCTTATAATCTGATGTTTTCTTCTATTATGAATATCAACCTTATATATGTGGTCAAATGTATTTGAGAAAGGTATGAAGTGGTTTTGCAGGTGTGGGCATTGCGACATTGGACAGCATTGAAGAGCAAGGAAGGGAAAGCTAGGATCAACCTTCGTAATAAGGTGCACACATCTCTAAACCCTAATCTCTTCACTTATTTGTTGTACTTGCAGAATGCTTGTAAGTCTATATTTATCACCGTAAGTTGGTAGTTTCTCCCCTGAACTATAGGTGAATTAATCTTAGCTTGTAGATGGTTTTCTAACAATATCAATATCAAATAATAGTATTGTATTTTTGGTACATAATGACAGTGTGGAGATGGCTACAGGGAAAAAAAAAGGTCGAAGAAACGGGAAAACAACTCCTTTATGTATAATTTTGAGCAAATTACCAGCATAGAAATTATCAAGCACCTTGAGGTGTATTTATTTTTTTAAATTTAAACTCAAGAAATTTGATCTCTCTTGATTGATAGATCCGGGTTTAAGTTTTAAGTTTTTATTTTATAAACGAACATCTATTTTTTAAATACTTTTCATAATATTGTATTTTATGAACCAACATGGATTTTTTTTTAAAATACTTTCCATAATTTTTTATTTTATGAGCCGACATGAATTTTTTTAATTATTTTGTTACATCACAAACGTTACAACATCTCCCCCATACTGTGCTCTAGAGCACCTCGTTTCACTCAGTGCAATGAAAAGTCAACAAAGTGTTGCTTTATGTTGACATTTCAAACTTTTTTTGCCTAAAAGATGTAAAGCCCCAACTAAGTTTTTGCTAGACTGCCTACCTTAAACCTAGAGATTTTAACATAGGCCATATGGGTCCCACCACTCGGGGAGGTCAGTGAGTCTTATGACTTAATTTGAGCTTGTAGATGGTTTTCTAACCACGATAGTGTTGTATTTTTGGTACATGATGGTGCATGCATACGTTGTGGGTTGATGATATGAATTAATCTTAGCTTGTAGATGGTTTTCTAACAATGTCAATATCAAATAATAGTATTGTAACAGCGTGGGAAAAACAAAAAAACCGGTCGAAAAAATGGAAAAACTAACAATATCAATATCAAATAATAGTATTGTAACAGTGTGGGAAAAAAAATAAACTAGTCGAAAAAATGGAAAAACAAAAGTTCACTTGAATGGCCTATGCAGGTTTCGAACCTGCGACCTTCGCGTTATTAGCACGACGCTCTGACCAACTGAGCTAATAGGCCGTTGGATTTTCTGGAATTGTGTTTTATTTTAAATATAACAACATTTATATAATATGCTTGGCCGTTTAATGCTCACTGTTTGTGGAGTACAGCACTGTTATGGGCAGCCCTTATTTCCATAGTGCGTTTGGGAAAGTGGCCGATGTGGCAGCGCTGGCCCTACCCTTCCACCTCCGTTTAAATAGACGGACGTTTGTACATGCAACCGAAAAAGAATTCAGAACTATCCCTCTCAGACTCTCAAAAAAGAACTAGCAGCTCTGAGCTCGATATTTCTGTGTGCTGTCAGCCGCCATCCTCCGTAGCAGCTCGGAGCTCGATATTTCTGTGGAGGTTGAGAAATTTGAAGAAGGTTCTACTTCTTTCTCCGTAATGTCTTGGGAAGTTGGGAGTGATCAGATCGCATGTCTGGAGAAATCATTCGGGCTCTCCTTTATGGCGCAGTCTTCTGAGTTCCATGCCCATTTTAAATCAGGCTAATAGCTATGGCGTGGGATATCTCACTGGCACTTAAATCGTATCGCTTTTTTGGTAATTTGTTCCTTAGATTTGGTTATAAAAATTGATGGAATCTTAATTCTATTCCATTTACTGCAAAACTATGCCACAGAACTGTATTTTTAGAGATTTTGGCCTATTTTAAAACGACCCAAATTATCGAAATTCCAAAAAAGTAACGAGAAGAAAAAGAGTGCCTGGCCGAAATTTTTTTGGTAACCGACAAGGGGCGATTTGAGTGCCAGCTATCACACGCCAATAGCTATTGCTTGGGTAGTAGGCAGAGGGACTCAAATTTTTATTAGCATAGATCCGGTTATTGGACGATGAAAAATTCCATTTGTCCGATGCTTTAGTGGATCAATTACATCGTCGGGACATCTATGTTTTAAAATATGCAGCTCTTATTTCTCATGAAGGTATTATCACGTGGCGATCATCCAAGGATCTGAACCTGGGTTATCCACTGGACTTTGAATGGGATCGGTATGTGGACTCTCTCTACCAGGCGGGCATACACTTAACTGAATCTGAAAACACTTGGCATGGTCGTATAATAATTCTGATGGAGCAGTCACGGCTCAACAGCTTATAACCTCTTGCTAGAGTCGGCTTTGGATCTGAAGCCTTTATGGTGGCTGAAACGGATTTGGCTGAAAAGTGTTCCGCTTGGTTAACTTTTCATAACAAAATCCTTACGTGGAAAAATTTGCAGAAAAGGGAATTTGAAGGCCCGGGTATACGTGGGCTTTGCACTGTGGCTGAGGAGACGACCGATCACTTATTTGGCAGTTTTTCCTTCTTCTAAAGCATTTGGCTTGCTCTTGGGATTTTTTCTGGTTTTCATTTTCAGTGGGATTTTCATCGTTTTGAAGTTAACTTGCAGAGGTAGTTGGCACAACATTCAAAGGATGATATTCTGATTTTCTTCGTCATATGGGGTGTGTGGAAGGCGCGTAATGGGTGTATTTTCAAAAATTGTAATCCCTCGGTGGATTTGGTGAGCTCTCAGCTTATACCATATGGAACACAAAAGAGGGGATAAAAAGAAGATGCATGACAGGTCTTTTTCTCTGAGGACACTTTCATCTATCCCATGGGTATTTTCGACGGGGTCAATAAGGAAGAACACTGTGATGCTGGCTGTGTGCTAAAACTCACCCCTGATCATGTATTTCACCTGTTCTTTATTTCTGGAGCTGGAACTAACACCAGAGCTGAATTATTAGCCCTGTGGTGCTTATTGAGGTTTTCAAATAGCAAAGGTGTTATTACTTTACAGGTTTTTGGCAATTCCAAATGTATTGTGGAATGGGTGCTTGGAAATGCTACTTTGCATTAACTCAGACTTGAGTATTGGATGGACAAAGTTAGAAGATTGATGTTTTTTTTGTGTGGGTTTCTTTCAATCACATTTATAGAGAAGCTAATTCGGTGGTGGATTCTCTCTCCAAGCATGCCCTTGGCCATATGGATAGGAAGCATTTTTGTGAAGAATACATGAATGGAAGCCTTATTCACTCTTATAGTTTATCTCTCTTTTGATAGGTGGTTTTTGTTTATGGGGAATGGTAGTTTTGACACTCTAGTACTACCTGATCGGGTACTGTATACTCCCAATGATGCGGTTATGAATCTATGTATACTCTCAGAATGTTTGTCTCTTAGTCTTTTCATTGAGAAGATCCTCACTTTGTAGTGATCATGTATTGTTGCATACAACTTTTTCTAATATAAAGTTGGTTTTTTTTTGTGTGTGAAAAAAAAGAGTGATCAAATTTGAAAGTTAGGGTCTTATTTCACTTTGAAGGACTATTTCAATGTTAACATGTTAAATCAACGATTCTTTTTATTATGTCCTCGACATATAGTTTTTCGTCAGGGATATTAATCAGGAGGGTTGTTTGCAAATTTTTCTGTGCGATGAAGGTTTGGCCATAATCTAAAGCAATTTTTTATTTTGGTGGTTTTTTTTTTAAATAGGATATTTTTTATGTTTCCATTGGCTCCGTCCGTCATGATGTCGGCCTCGGTTTTTGCGCTCCAAGCCTTGGCGGCCTTGGTTTTTGCCTCGGTTTAAATGCATTTCAGTTGGGGTTGACGTGTATTAATTGAGTTGGTGTCTTCGTTTTTGCAATTGGGTTTCTCAAATGCCCCTGCTCTTGTGTTGTGCTCTGCTCTTCCAATGCCACTGTCTCTCGGAAGTGACGAGTGGCCTATGTTCAGGTCGGTTGGTTTTCTGGGTTTCTGCAATGGGGTTTTCCACAATGCATCCTCTCTTCTATTTTGCTGTCATCTTTAAATGTCGTTGTCTTTCAAAAATGGCTAGCGGTCTCTATTCACATCCAATTCTACATTGTCTGATGGGCAGGGGTTTCCGTGGACTTGGCCACTGCGTTTTGGGAAAGGTTTCCTTCATTTATTTTGGAATGGGTCGAGGTCATGTCTGCCATAATTATTGGTGCACTATTTCAGATATGAAGAGCTGCAGTTTCAGTTGTGAGCATCTACAAACTTGTGAGGGATGGATTTTGAAGCTGTTGTCGAGGATTTCTCCATGTTTATTCTGCAGACGACTTCTTCTGTTGTTTTTGGGTCTGAGTTTCCTTTGTGTTTTCCATTGCTGCTAGTGGTTTTTGTCGGGTTCTCATCTTCCAGGAAGTCGATGCAAGGAGCGAGAAGCAATTCTTCTTCGCGAGTTCTTCTCTACGCTCGTTTTTCGGTTTTCTTTTGTGTTCAACATGTTGTTGCAAAAGGCAGTTTCCTTTGTCTTCTTCGGGATGCTCGTGGCGGTGTTTTGAAAGGTATGCTTCATTGATTTTCTTGTAATGTGTATGCAAGGTTTTCATGTCTGATATCTTGTGTTTGATATGCCCATTGGTCATCTAGTCTTCAGTTCCTCTATTTCACTTTTGCTAAAATTGGCTCGCATTTAGACTTGCGAATTGGTCAATTTATATAGATGTGTGGTCTATATGGATACTCTGTTTTTTCCTGCACGGAATTCCAGTTTCAATTTTGCTTCCGATTTCAATTTTTCTTCTAATGTAGAATAGAATGTTCATAATTGTTTGTTCACTATCCGAAGTGGGTGTTTTCCTTACACTCTCTTCAAAAATTGTTTCTGGGTGTGTGCTTCCACTATCTTGGGGTTTTCATTATGTGTTTTTTTGAGTCACTATAACTGGTATGGCTTAGGTTCTCTTCAGTTCATATTTTGATTGGATGTCTATGCTATTATTATTATCGCAAACAAATGCCAACATGTCACCCCATGAAATCCCTGAATTTAGAGATAGTGGTCCAAGTGTCCAGTTAAGAACGAAATAGAGATTTGTCTTCTGAAAGATGAGATTTGTCTTCTGAAAGAAGACTGTCTTCAAAGGTTCATTCGGCTTCTTAAACCTGATTTTTATGATGGCAATATGAAACTCCTTCAGTTCAAAACCTTGGAATAATGAAACTTCAATGACAACTTTAAATCCAAGTTAAATGATCACTCCACTTTACTGAAGTAAGTTGGCTTAAGTGGCGACGAAATTTATCATAAATAACACTATGTTCTAGAACTAAACTTGAGTTTGTAAAGGGATAACCACTGATACTAGAACTAAATTTGAGTTTGTAAACTTGTGAATTAGTTGTCATTTTAACCAAATATGAGTTTGGGGTTTGTTGAGTCACAAATTCAACCTTTTCTAAAAGTCTACCACATTGAATTTATTATGTCATCTAAGTGCTTCTCCAGATTGATAAATTCGGCCCTGGAAGAATATCATATATATTGTATTGGCTTTCATGATTTGTTCAATTTGCAATTTTCCCATTTTGGGAGAATATCATATATTATATTATACCTGGGTTTCAAGACTTGTTCAATTTGCATGCAATCATTTTGGATTCACTAAACATTATCTATGTTTTATATGTGATGAAAACAACCCTCATTTACTAATTCCAAGTTTAACTATTCTAATTCTAATTTGCTCTCTTGGTGTGTCATGTATGGTAGAGACAAGTCTTGGGTAACGGGTTGTATATTCCAATAAATCAAGCTTACACAATGTTACCTCTGTTTCCCATTATATTTATGTCTTGTTGTATTGACATGGATTTGAATGAGTAACCAAATCAGAATTTACACAGTCCATAATCTACTTCATTTTGTGATCAAAGTTATCATCATTTATATTGTCGAGACAATGAATTTTTTGAACTCAAACTTTGCAAAGTATAGCCAATATTTAATTGTACCTCCTTCACCGTTGGGGCAAATTTTGGGTGACATTTACACTCATTAGTTATATTATCATCTCATATCTTGTTTAGTGAATGCATACTCATCAACACAAGTTTATTTAGGACTGAAAGCAATGGTTTAAATATGCCATATAAACTCAATTTATAAGAATCGTTGCCATGTTCTAGCTTATGAGAAAAGATTAGTTCATGTGCTTTGACAGTAACATTGTCTTGGTATTGAGTATCTTAATTGTTGGTATCATCCAATAAATCAAGCTTACACTATGTTACCTTCGTTGCCCATTAGATTTATGTCTTGTTGTCTTGACATGGATGTGAATGGGTAACAAAATTAGAACTTATATAGTCCCTAATCTACTTCATTTTGTGATCAAAGTTATTTTCATTTATGTTGTGGAGACAATGACTATTTTGGACTCAATCTTTGAAAAGTATAGCTAATATTTAATTGAACCTCCTTCATTATTGAGGCAAATTTTGGGTGACATGTACAATCATTAGTTATATGATCATCTCATATATTGTTTAGTGAATGCATACTCATCAACACGTGTTTATTTAGGATTGGAAAAGATGGTTCAAATATGCCTATAAACTCAGTTTATGAGAATCGTTGCTATCTTCTAGCTTGTGAGAAAAGATCGGTTCATGTGCTTTGACAATGACATTGTCTTGGTATTGAGTATCTTAATTGTTGGCATTTCTACAAGAGCCCCTTAGCATAGCCCAAGGGCTATGCCTTGCCTGCGGCCAATGCATAGCCCTCGGGCTATGCCTTGCCTGCGGCCAATGCATAGCCCTCGGGCTATGCTATGGGGTTCCCATATCATATCCCAAGGGCTATGCAATGGGCGCCAAAGGGTTATGCATTGGGTGCTCAGAGGGGGTCGGGGGGGGGGGAGCGGATCGCGTAGCCCGACGGGGGGCATTGTGGGTTCCCAGAGGGGGATGGGGGGGAGCGGAGCGCTATGGGCGCCCAGAGGGGGCCCTGGGCTGGATCTCCGCTCCCCGCCGACCCCCTCTGAGCTCCCACATTGCCCCCCCGTTGAGCATTGTGGGATGCCAATGCATAGCCCATGGGATATGCAATGGGCGCCCATTTGGGCTATGCAATGGGGGCAAAGAAATGGGTGCCTATGCCCTCGAGCAAGAAAAAAACTTACCCAAGTATTACAGAGGGCATGCCGAAGCCCAAAGGAAAAAACTGAATTAAAACATAATTTTTTTAATTTAACTAACCTTGACAATGTTTGAAGTTGTTCGATGGTCTCCAAATCCTTGTGGATCGTTGTTTGCAAATGGTGACTGTAGAAAACCAATCTGCGTTAATATAGCATAAATAAGTGTTTTTTTACCGTTTTATGAATGTGGGATTAAAAATTGTGTAATTAGATCATGCATTATTTCTAAATTTAGAGAAGAAGGCATTAAATGGAATTTGACTAGTGTTATGACTTTTGGTTTAAAAAATTAATGTAAAAAATTAATATTGTATTAAAAAGTTCGGATAGCATTGTTTAAATGTTATTTTATTAGTATTATTACAATTATTATACGATAAATTAAATTACTTTTAATAGTGTTATAATTGTGTTTGAATGTGTGATTTATTTTGCAGGGGAATTTTGGAGGGAAAATTTTGAAGGGAAATTTTGGAGGGAATGTTTGGGAGGGAAAATTTGGGAGGAAAAATTTTGTTCTTTTAGCTATAAGATTGTGTGGGCTTGATAGTTGCACCATTGTACTTTTTGGTGAGGAGTGTGAGAAAATTTCATTCTCTTATACTTTTTAGTGAAAAGTCATGGACTTGTCTGAATCAATCTCAATGTCTGAAGATGTACATGAAGATTGTGGAAATTTTGATTTAAGTGGAGATTTCAAAGGCACCGATGATGATTTATCTTCAAGTGATTATTTTAAAGGAATTAATGTTGATGATGAAGAGATTGCTCCATTTGGATATTTTAAAGACACTGAGGAAGATGATGAAAATTTTCCTCCAAGTGACAATTTTCAAGGCACCAATGATGATTTTGCTCAGGCAAATGATTCTCAAGGAATCAACAATGATTTTCCTCCAAGCGATGATTTTCAAGGCACTAACATTGATTTTCCTTCAACCCAAGATTTTCCTCCAAGCGAGGATTTCCAAGGCACAAACGATGATTTCCCTCCAAGACAAGATTTTCCTCCAAGCAAGGATTTACAAGACAACAAACTTGATTTTCCTCCATGTGAGGATTTTGATGGGATAGATAATAATTTTGGTGAGAATGAAGGCACTAATTTTGGTGTAGATGATTTTACTTCAAGCGAGGATTTTAATGGCACCGATGATTATTTTCCTCCAAGCGAGGATTTTAATGGGATTGATAATGTTCTTCCCCCAACCAAGGATTTTGATGGCACTAACGGTGATTTTCCTCCAAGCGAGGCTTTTAATGGGACTGGTAATGTTTCTCCTAAAAGAAAGGATTTTGATGGCACTGATGATGATTTTCCTTCAAGCGAGGATTTTAATGGGACTAATAATGTTTCTCCTCCAAGCAAGGATTTTGATGGCACAGATGATGATTTTCCTCCAAGCGAGGATTTCAATGGGACAAATGATGATTTTTGTGATGATAAAGGCAACACCAATATTGAAGATGGTTTTCCTCCCAGCCAGGATTTTCATGGCTCTAATGATGATTTTCCTCCAAGTGCGGATTTTAATGGGACAAATGATGATTTTGGTGAGGATGAAGGAACCAATAATGGTGAAGATGATTTTACTCCAAGTGAGGATTATGATGGTGTAGCTAGGGTTTTCACCCTAGCTTGTGCAAATGAGCACCTACTAAGGAGAAGGGACTCCTTAGTAGTAGTTCAATAAACAGAAAATTAAAATGCTAAAACAATATAAATTCTAAACTAGCATGAGCATTAAGAAACATAACAAAACATGGAATATAAATGGTTTTTCTTTTGTATTAAAATTTTACCTCAAGTGTAGAGGTTGGTGAAGTTCTTGCAATGATCCAAGAGGGTTGCTCCAAACTCCAACTTTGCTCCTTCTCTTTCTCCAATGGTGGGAATGGGCCAAAAGGGGCACTCAACGGTGAAAGTAGCTCAAGGGTGAGCTAGGGTTTCAAGAGTGATTTTGGTAGAGTAAGGGTGTGCTTGATTGTGGATATGAAATGAGGGGTCTCCATCACCTATTTATAGGTTTTTAGTGGTGGAGTGCTGGCCCATGGTTTTGGAAACCATATGGTTTAGGTCAGCTGTATAGGGTTTTTTCCTCCTTTTTCCTCTTTTTCCTCCTTTTTTTATATTTTTTATTCCCTTTTTAGAGGGTTTTTGCTATTTCGGAGGAATTTTGGGGGGAAAAGGGGGTTTTTAGCCTTTTTGAGGCTTTTTTGATGGTTTTGTGGCATTTTGGAGGCTTTTTTAGTGGGATTTTAGGGTTCTGAAGGTAAATATGGTAGAAAATATGGACAAATGAGTCATGTAATGGGTAGATGAGGTAGTGGGCACTTTTTGGGTGTTAACAGATTGCCCCCTGATGTGTGAGGGCAGGAGCTCATCATATGGCCGATAGACATCATAAGTCTTGTATGGTTTTCCTGGGGTGTGGAGAAGAGAAGAAACAAACTGGAGCCCGAAACAACGGTCCCGAATGAACTGCAAAAACTTAAAGTACATAACCTCAATAATGGATGAGGAATAATCTGATCATATGGATGAGGCAGGCATTCCCATGCTCGTATGAAGATATAGAACAATAATAACAAGGGGGTCCAAAATATGGGGACCTGACATATACATGACCTCAAAGAATGAATGAGGAAGAATCTCACTATATGGACGAGGCGGGCATACCCATGCTCGTATCAAGATACATAAAAAGAACTGTGAGGCCCGAAAAGGGGGACCTGTAGGATACATAGAGAACCACTGTGTATATCATAAGGGTCCAGAGGGGACACAAATCTGGGACATACTGCTGGGCTGACCATGTCTGAGCTGAAGAACTGATACACTGGAAGAACAACAGTGCTACTGAGTGTGGTACCAGAGGAACTGATGAGCTGCTGGATCATAGTGATAAGGGGTCATACTCTCAATGGTACACTAAACTGGAACTAAACTAGGTACTCAAGGAAGCATATAACTGGATGGCTTCCGAATACAAGCGCCAACGCAACCCGGACATCCACGGGAACATATAACTGGGCGTTCCGAAGTGACTCACCAATGTGCTAGAGGCGGGGGAAATCCGGGGTCTTCGACCAATAATGGAAGTGATATAAACCCTGCGCGATTCTCAACGATGCGATCAAGGTGCTAAAGTCGAGCATGTGAGAAACAACCACTCGGAGAGGCAATGATGACTCCTCTCAAAATGGTTCGTAGGCACTCACCACAGATGGTGATGGGTCCAAGGTGCAGGGACCTCTGGGTCTATCCTCTGGAATAGAGGGGCTGTCGTCGACAGAGGGAGACCTGCAACTATCAAGGCAATGATGTTTCCTTGACAGCAACGCGAGGTGGAGAACCGAAGTGTGAAAGTACTGATGGTAGGACTGACATACTGTGGGGGATAACTGGGCAAGTAGAGGGGGTGGACTCAAACTTCCTTTTTTTAGAGTATGATGGTGGGGATGATCGGGAAGCATACGAAACTGACTGAGGGGAAAGGGATCATAGTTGTAATGGATCAAGGATAGAGACTGGGATGAGGGATACTCAAGCTGATGTAGAATGGCAGGAGACTACAGACTATTCTGAACAAAGGCGACCTGATTTGGGGTGCTACCGAGATGATCGATCATAGTGTCGAGAGGCACGGGGGGGGACTTCTTCATGGGTTAAGGAACTAGAAGAAGTGTGTATAAAATGATACTGTCGTGTGGATTTGTACAAGCCTAAGACAGTTCATGCTTGTGATTGCTTTCAATTTTAAGGAGTCTGAAAGTGATAAGAAGACTCTGAAATAATGGAATGGTACTGTCGTGTGGATTTGTATGAGCCCAGGACAGTGCATGCTCGTGGTTGCTTTCAATTTTAGAGAGTCTGAAAGCGATAAGAAGACTCCACGGGGTTTCTTTTTCATGTGTTAGTCTCCAAGGCCCAAAGAAGCATAAAATGATGCAATGAAGAACTCTTCTAGTCGGTGTGACTAGAGTATTCCTTTTTCGTAATTAGTCTACCAGGTCCGGAAAAGGGTTAAACTTATACCAGATAGACGCCCTTTTAGGTACTTTAACAAGCATGAAAGGAAGCAAGATTGCTCGGCGATCTTTTCATTGTTTTAGGAGTCAGAAAAGAGCTTAACAGAAACTCCCTAAGTGCCTTTTTTGTAAAGGACTTGTCCGACCCGAAAAAGGGATAAAATTATACCGAACAAAAGGAATGGCCAGGAAAGGAGGAAGTGCTCAAGCAAGGAACATTAATGATGACCAATAACGAGGGTAGGGGGGAACACTGGTGGGCCTCCTTGCGGGATATTGAATGGTGGAAAAATAACGAAATAATTGCAGTATGACAGGAGTGAATGGCTCATGTAAAAATGTGGAACAATCCGATGGCGGCCGATGTGATGCGCAAACCGAGGCAGCAAGGTGTCGGGACACAATGTTGAAACTATACCAAGTGAGAGCGAGAAATGAACTCAAGCATCATCACGAGCTTGGAAAAATGAATCCGATGATATAAAATATACCAAAAATGGAGAGCAGTCGAAGTGGCACGCAAACCGAAGCGACGAGTGGTGTCTGAAAAATGCGCAAAAATTGATGTGGAAAAAATAAGCAAACAAGAGGACCATCATGACGGTCTCGTCGTGCTGATTCCGATAGTGGAAACGGTTCGAAAAATGGAGTCCGTATGAGTTCAAGATGGCCAAAACAAGAAAAAGTTAACGGACTATAAAGAGTGAGTGGGTCCAACATGACAAGTGTCGTTTGTACTATTTGACTTTGAATAGTGATCAGAGTGGACCAGAGCTGAGGTGGCGTTACTAGATGATTCGACCGACCGTTTTCAGATCCGGGAGTTACAGGTATTCCGTCAAACTCATACCTGCATTTTCTTTGGGTTCAGGGTAGGGGGTGGGTCCCAGGGGAGTATTTGTATGGTCCACGTGGGGTGGACCACGGGTTTGGGGGATGGAACCGCGGTCGGAGACTGCAGATTACAGGGTAGATCACGCGGCTGGGGACCGCGATGTTTGGGTCGACATGCGCAGTTTGGTACCGTGTGTTCCGGAGCTGAACACACGGTTCAAAACCGCGAGTTCGGCCCCTACAAGCGCGGTTGGAGACCGCGACTGTAGGCCCAACAGCCACGGTCGAAAACCACGGTAAGGGGCCCTAAAGCCGCGATTGGGAGTGACCTGTTAGGGCTTCCCCAGGGGGGGGTTGATTTCCTTGTCATGAGTCCTGATGAGTTTGCCTTGTGTGATTGACAGGATGCTGTTGGTGTTGTGGCGAGAGCGGGAGGTCCCCGATGAGATAGTGGATGTCATTCGGGAGGATCGACATGTGCAATTTGTGTTGGGATTATGCGGACTGCTGAAGTTCGCTCAGGTACCTATGATGCGGCTAGTAGGGTTACTACTGAACAGGTTAGTGAGCTTCTGGGAGCCGGATATTCAGGCGTTTAGGGTGCAGGGGGAGAGGGTGGACCTCACCCTGACAGATGTATACTTCCTGACGGGGCTACCTTGTTTGGGTAGGGTGGTGGATACGTAGCCGCGAGTATCTGCTAATGTAGACATGGAGGATATGCTAGAGCGGTACTGTGTTCCAGAGGCGAGGGTGCAGAGGAATGCACTCGAGGTGGTGGACCTACAGGATCCATCAGTACAGGCCATTGCAGCATGCGTAGTTCGTGTGTTGGGGTCCCAGTCACCTGAAAAGGTGTCCGGGGGCCAGATGCAGTTAGTGGAGCGCGTATTGGATGGGGTCTATTATGCGTGGAGCTAGATGTTCCTCACCTGTGTGCAGCGGCAACTGACATCGGTGAAGGAATCTAACAAAGGATTCTGTTACGGATCCCTTCTATGTGCATTCTTCATGGAGCGGGTGCCGACATTGCGGCCACGGGTGCCGGTGAGGGCAGGAGGATTGAGGGAGCCGTGCATGGTGTGGTGGGGGGAGATGATGCACCACCGGGGTGGCGGCGAGGTTGGTATATACTTCACGCAGGAGCTGTACCTGCAGTGGCTACATATACCATTGACACTGGATGAATTTCCATATAGGGATATGGATTATACCGGGGATCCAGAGGCACCTCGGGTGCCAGGACAGGCATGGGGACCAGATGGTACGTATTAATTTGACTTGCATATTATGGATGTCAAGTTCTATGTATGATAGTTTTTTGGATATACTGTTGCTGACTGATGGGTGATCTGCAGATGTTGGGCCGAGACCACCGCTAGGGCATGTAGCGCATCAAGGGCATGTGGCAGTACCAGCCTTACTAGGCCGAGGGGAGATGCGTTGGCGGGATGTAGAGGGGAATTTGGAGTCCGTACGGAAGTTGCTGGATCGGTTGCTGGTGGGAGTGACCGATGACGGGTGGCGGGATGTGGATCCAGAGGTGATCCAGGACTGTCTGAGGGCGCCACGAGAGTTCCGGTCGATCGCGATCCGGGTGTCCATCTTAGCGGACAGGGGGCGGGCACATGGGCCCGCAGGGGATGAGGATTTGCCGGAGGAGGAGCGAGGGGAGGACTCAGAGGCAGTGGACGCAGGCAGTGATGCAGGGTATGACTCTCATTAGAGAGTGCAGGGGACTCCCCCTGATTTTGTAGCTACAGCATGTATTCTATGAGGCGTTAGGGATGTATAGATATTTTTTTATATAGCTGAGTATAGGGATACTCAGGACATGTATGATAGTCATTTTTTGATATATATATATGCACACGGATGCATCTTTTGGCGATGATGATTTTGGTGTATGCACATGGATGCGCTTATGATTTGTTTTATGTTTGTATTGCACGTGGATGCAAGTAGTATAGGATGTTGGCCACATGGATGCCCCTTGTGTATGTTATGTGATGTATTGCACATGGATGCAACACTATGTATGTAGGATTAGGCACATGGATGCCCCTGTATATGAATGTGTTTTTAATTTTTATTGCACATGGATGCAAATGTTTATGTGATGATAGGCATGTGGATTCCCCTTGCAATCTTTTTTGGGTTTTTATATATTTTTATGAGATGTTATGGGATGATGATGCATGAGGGAGGTTTTTACATGGTGTGATTGATGTGCCAATCTAGGATGTTGTTAGCCATTCGATCTGCGACACTATTTTGAGCTCTTGGGACATGGGTGAATGTTATGGATTCAAACTGTCGGCTGAGTTGTTTTGTGCGCAGGAATTTTCTAAAGAGGCAGGGATCACGCACCTAGTAGCAGTTTTTGAGCTAGGAGACAAGCAGCTGGGAGTCAAGGAACACATGAAGGTGATGTATGCCCATCTGGAGGGCAGCAGTCAGGAGACCGGTCACAGCATCATACTCTGTCTGGTTATTGGTAGCAGCGCCTATACAGATTCTGTCAAGGTGAATCATTTCATGTGAAGGGGAATATAAGACCCATGCTGTTGAAGCCAGGTTGGGAGACCAGCGGCTTGCTCCATCGGCGAAGCCAATGTAATAAGGTGGAAGATGGTCCATCTGTGGTCATGCAAAAATGATGAATGTGAGAGTGTGATAAAAAAGATGAAAAACAAAAAAGAGAACAAACTATACAATACGGACCGATGGGGCCGTGAGTTATTTAGGGATAAAAGCATTTAAGATACAACCCATTAGGAGGGTTGCGCAAGGGCGACCTTCTGAGTCAGTTAAAATGTAGGCCCCTTTGCCGAGGCAGGTCTGCACGATGTAAGGGCCTTGCCACATGGATTCAAACTTTCCTTTACCGGTTTTGTCGTGGGCTTGGTCATATGCGAGGACGAGGTCCCCTTCATGGAAAGTTCGAGGGTGTACATGTTTGTCGTAACCGGCTTTGGAGTGGTTCTTGGCGGCTTCAATAGTCTGGAGAGTGGCACGATGGTCTTCATCTGCTTGTTCAAGGGATAGCAGACGTTGCTCAAGTGGGGAGGTGTTGGGGAGAAGCTCGATGGCGATTTGTAAGGCAGGTATCTGACACTTGATGGGGAGGACAGACTCTACACCGTGAACTAAGTGAAACGGGGTAAAACCAGTGGTGGTCTTGGTAGAGGTACAGTAAGCCCATAAGGCAGGGAACAACATGTGGTGCCCATTAGACTTATGCCGATCGACAGTGCGTTGAAAGATGGTTTTGAGAATTTTGTTAATGGCCTCTACTTGGCCGTTCCCTTGGGGGTAGTAAGCAGAGGAATATTGATGTTCGAACTTGAGGAGGGTGGATAACTCGCGCCAAAGGGAATCTTCGAAGTGTGAACCATGGTCTGAGACCAATTGTTTGGGAACCCCGAATCGAGTGATAACGTGGTTAAAAAGGAAACGGGCAGCGGTATCAGCGGTACGATTGAAAGTGGGCATGGCTTCGGCCCATTTGGTAAAGTAATCGACGGCGACAATGATGTATTTATGGCCGTTGGCAGATGGGGGTTTACACTCCATGAAGTCGATGGCCCACTTACAAAAGGGACCAATGGTGACGACTAGGTGTAACGGAGCAGGTGGTGTCCGGGCCTTGGGGGAAAAAAGTTGGCAATTATGGAAATGCTTGACCGCAGTGATGCAGTCGGTGAAAAGTGTGGGCCAGAAGTATCCGGCGTGGACGACCTTTTGGGCAGTGGCCATCCCAGAGAAATGGCCGCCACAGGCACCGCTATGACTATCATTGAGGACGTGTTCAGCTTCCTCGTGTGTAAGGAAACGACGAAGAATCGTGTCGACTCCTCGCCGGTAAAGGACATCACCTAAGAGGAGATAGCGAGAGGCCTGGTGACGGATACGACGACATCCATTACGGGTGACTTTGGGTCTGAACTTCTGCATGCGAAGGTATAACAAAATATCACCATACCATGGGTCATCAGATGAGATGGTGAACAAGTGGTTGTCGGGTAACTCATCGGAGATTTGTGGGGACGACAGAAGGGAGGCGAGATTGGTGATGAGCTGGGAAAGTGCTAGGGCTTTGGTGCTCTTAGGGGTTCAAAAAGTGAGGTCATATTCTTGGAGGATAATGACCCATTTAGCAACACGACCTTGCAGTAGCCACCGATTTAAGAGATAGACCATGGGGTTGGAGTCGGCAACGTCTGTAGTATGACTAAGTAAAATGTAGTGTCGCAATTTTTGGATGGAAAAGACCACAGCTAGGGCGAGTCTCTCCTCATATGGGTAACGGTGCATACAAGGTCTGGCTGATGTAATAAATGACATGCTCTTGGTGAGAAGCGTCTTCTTGAACCAAGACTCCGGACACGGCATGCTCAGATGTCGAGACGTAGAGAATGAAGTCCTGAGAGAAATCCGGAGGGGAGATCAAAGGGGCTTGGGTGAGGGCTTTCTTGAGGGCGTCGAAGGTAGCTTCTGCTTGCTCATCTCAGAAAAATGGTATGTGGGTACGAAGCAGGCGTAAGAATCCATGAACTTTGGTGGCGTAATCAGGAATAAAGTGACGAAGGAAATTGGACCGCCCCTGCAGACTCTGGAGTTGCCGAAGCATGCGAGGATAGGGAAGGTCTAAGATGGCTCGGACTTTCAGGGGATCAACAGCAATTCCTTTCTGGGAAACAATGAAACCCAACAATCGGCCTGCCGGAACGCAAAAGACACACTTGTGTGGGTTCAAGCAGATTTGATATTTGCGACAACGCAGAAAAACTTGCCGAAGGTCGTTAAGGTGGTCTGATCATTTCCGGGAACGAGCTGTAAGGTCATCAAGGTAGACTAGTAGGATATGGACCAAGTCGTGAAAGCAATAGGTCATGGCCCGCTGGAAGGTGGCACCAACATTTTTGAGGCCAAAAGGCATGACGTGGTAGGCGAAGGTGCCCCATGGGGTGGTAAAGGAAGTCTTGTATTGATCCTCCTTACGGATCTGAATTTGATTGTATCCGGAAAAACCATCCAAGAAAGATAGGACTTCTTGCCCCGTACACGCATCGATGAGTTGGTCAATAAATGGCGTGGGGAAGTTGTCTTTGGGACAGGCGTGGTTTAAATCTCAGAAGTCAGTACATACTCTAATGGTGCCTTGTTTTTTGTTAACGGTGTTAACACCCAAAAAGTGCTCACTACCTCATCTACCACATTATATGGCTCATTTGTCCATTTTCCTACCATATTTCCCTTAAAATCCCAAAAAATCCCATTAAAAAGCCTCCAAAAGGCCTAAAATGCCTCCAAAAGGCCACAAAACCATCAAAATAGCCTAAAAAAGGCTAAAAAACCCCCTTTTTCCTCCAAAAATAGCAAAAACCCCCTAAAAAGGGAAGAAAAATATAAAATAATGAGGAAAAAGAGGAAAAAACCCTATACAACTGCTCTAAACCATGTGTTTCCTAAAACCATGGGTCAGCACTCCACCACCAAAAAACTATAAATAGGTGATGGAGATCCCTTATTCCATATCCACAATCACAAGCACCCTTACTCTGCCAAAATCTCTCTCGAAACCCTAGTTCACCATTGAACTACTTTCACCTTGAGAGCCACTTTTGGCCCATTCCCATCATTGGAGAAGGAGAAGGAGCATATTGAAGCTTGGAGCATCCTCTTGGACATTGCAAAGGGCTTCATCAAACCTTCACATTGAAGGTAATATCAATACAAAAAACCCATTATTTAAATTTGTTGTTTATGTTCCATGCATGTTTTAGAAGTAATTTAATTTCTGTTTTAGCTTAATTATTTACACTTACTGAACTGCTACTAAGGAATCCATTCTCCTTAGTAGGTGCTCATTTGCACAAGCTAGGGGTAAAACCCTAGCTACAGTTTTGGCGACTCCCCTAGATTTCGAATTTCTGGTTTCCGTTTTTAAAATTTTTTTCCTTTCGGCTGTCCCTTTCGGCCGCCACATACCGCGTATTTTCCCTCTGCAGTCGCGTCCCGACCGCGTCTTTCAGGCCCTTACCTGCGACCCGACCGCGGCTCTCAGACTGTTTCCGACGCCCTGCCGGCGGATTCAAGTCCGTTACCTGCGATCCGACCGCGGCTAATCAGCCTGTTTGCCGCGATCTGACTGCGCCTGTCGGCCATTTTCCCGCGTCCAGACTGCGGCTTTCTGCCTCTTTCCGGCGTCCCGACTGCGTCTGTTAGCCTTTTTGCCGCGACCCGACTGCGTCTTTTTCCCTGTTTCCTGCGTCTCGACTGCCTCTGTCGGCCTGAAATCCGCGACCTGACCGCGTCTGTTTCCCTTAAACCCGCGGTCCGCCTGTTCCGATTTGCCACAGACCCGCGGTCTGATTTCTGCATTTTTCCCTAATTTGAGCCCAGTCCCTTTTGCTGCAATATTTTCTGCATCTGAACAACCCTCTGTCCTACCTGCAGCCTCACTCCCTTACAGCCTTTCTGCAACACAATTTCTGTTCCCTTTACAGAATCTTTTTAAAATTTCAGTATTTTTAATTCAGAAAATTTTGCAAGTTAAAGTTTCAATTTCTGTATTATTGATAGTTGGAAGTTGCCCCCCTTGTGGCACTTCTATTTTGGGTTCATCACTTCACGAGCACACACTCTATCACATAAATCAAGTGAGCCTTAAAAAGTACCTAATTGAACCAACATTCTAACCCCACTTGGGGAACACAAAAGAATCATTGTAGTTAGGTAGGGTCAGGGGGATAGGCTTCCAATAACACCCCTCGGTCACTTTCACTTGAGACATAGTTGTTGTCCAAATAGGGAACCAAAATCCCCTAGTACTTTTTGGCACGGTCACGACCAATTTATCAGAGGGCCTCTCCCTTAGGAGGGTTGAAGTCGGGAGATTGGTTCCGGAGGCCTGAGTGGAATACCGCACTCCATTCAGTAACCGAAGGGCTACCTTTCGCGGTTCGCGGGATATCCTTGTATAGGGGTATTGCGGTCAACGAACTAAACGGCAGATTCACCTTTCTGGACGTGTCATGAATGGGGTATCTTAGTTTCCATTCTTCTAGGATTGACTACCCGGTGTCCCTCCCGGTAGGGGGATATCATAGCCACTTGGCTTTCCTACTCATATTGTCTGACTTGGATTTCATCACCTTGCAGAGGATATGTTTAGTTGAGTCAGAATACTTTTAGTTAGGTGTTTGCATGCTCCTTTACCTCCCTTTGGTCTAGTGAGTCCACCATTTTATGTTTCTAGGAAACCTGCTGCTTGTTGGTATTCTGACCATCTTTGTGGTTACTCCACCTATTGTAGCACAGCTGTTGCAGTGGGTGTTTTGAGTTGGTTGTTGGCCTGAGTGCCTTGTTTTTCAGCTCTCCTTCTGCACACTCGGTTGCATTAGGCTTTTTTGAGCTGTTTTTACTCACCTCAACCCACAGAGATTAGACACCATCTGTCACCATTGAGTCCCCGAGACATTCTCGGCGCCTTAGGGGCGAGCCCCCACAGCACGGTTCTCTTGACACCACTCGTCATAGATTCCGATCATCATCCGTTGATACCACCGATCACAGATCTAGAGCCTTGTCACTTGACTCCACTCGTCAGCGACGTAGGTCTCCGTCACTAGACATTGACGCTCCTTACTTTACCTCGGATTCTGACGAAGAGTCTGAGAACCCTATTTACACTGCCCCTACTAGCCCCATGGCTGGCACGACTTCCACTCCTTTTGTTATAGGGACCATTGGTGGCACATCCACCACTACACCAGTTACTACACCTGTTTTGGGTATGCCCTCCATGGGACCCTCATCTACCGTTCCCCTCACGGTACCTATTCCCGCAGCGGGAATACCTATCCCCACTACGTCAGTAGCTCACACTACCCATGGTGGTGCTGTACCATCCTCCACTACCTCAGTTCCCCCACTTGGGGGCACCACCTCAAATCTTGTCCCTCCACTTGGGGGCATTGGCCCCAACTTGGTCCAACCCACTACTGTGTCACATCCTTCTTCCAGTTTGCCATTCATGGCTAGCCTCAACCTACTTGACCTGGCCAGATTGACCAACGATCCTATTCGACACGATCCTACGTGGCCTCATATGCCTACCAAGCTCCCCTCTGATATCCCTAAGTTCGAAGGGAAGGCCGGTGAGGACCCACAAAACCATATCATGTCTTTCCACCTATGGTGTTCCTCTAACTCCATCGTGGATGACTCTGTTCGCCTCCGTCTCTTACATCGCACCTTCACTGGCTCTGCAGCCAAGTGGTATATCGAGCAACCTCATGGGACCCACGCCACCTTTGCTTCCCTTGCCTCGACCTTTCTGCAGTTCTTCCAGTTGCCTGTCCGCTACGACGCGGGCGTTGAGATCCTCCTATCTTGTAGACAAAACACGGCTACCCATATCACGGACCACATCCATGAGTGGCGTCGACGCCGTAGCTTATGCAAGATCAAACTAGACGACCGTATCTTCCTAGATTGGTTCCTCAAATCCCTTCTCCCTGTTATTGCTAAGGATGTGGCATCAGAAAGACCCCAGTCTGAGGAAGAGGCCATCCTTAAGGCCCAACAGTTCGACCTCATTTACGCCCAGTCAGGTTACCTTTATACCATTATACCTGACGCCCCTCGCGGCGAGTCCTCCCAGCATGATGCGCCGGGGGCATCTCACGCCGCAGACGGTATCATTGGTCGTGTTTCTTCCCATCCCTAACCATTTTCTATAGCACGACCTACCCCTGGCCCCGACCTGTCGCGGGCCACCTCACAGTCTGGAGAAACCAACTCCTATGCTCCCATGACACACCACCATGGACCCTCATGTCCACCTCAATGCTTGGGTTATGCGAATCCTGCTTATGCTTCCCCAGTCGCACCTCAGCCTTACTACCATCAGCAGGCTGCCCCAGCCCTTGCGCCTTCACAAGCCCACCCCGCTTATTATCCGCCACAGGCATCCCCTGCGGCACACCCACAACCTGCTCCACAGCTATATCAGCAACAACCTCAAGTTGCTGCACTTGCTCAGGCTCAACCTGCATACCATCCACCGCAGCCTGCTCCAGCACCTGCGCAACCTCAAAATCCACCTGCTGCCTAAGGGCAAGTTTACGCCCAACAAAACCCGCAGCAAAACCAGAACAACCAACGTAACCAGGGTCAACAGAACCGCGGCAAGGGCCGTAATCGGGGGAATAACCAACCTGCAGACCAAGCTGGGCAACCAGCGAATCCCCTGCTAACCAAACCCCTGATCGCCCGCCCAAGCAGGCTAAAAACCCCAATTTGCGAACAAACCATCCTTGTTCTATTTGCGGGGTCTATGGCCATTACACACATGCTTTCCCACACTTAGAGCGAGCTCGACAACTCTGGGTTGACGAGGCCCATCGCCAAGGGCATGCGGCTCCCCAAGCGCCGCCCAACCCCCCCCAACCTCAACAACCCCCTTTGGTGCTGCAAAACCCCTTACCAACCCAAGGCGTAGTGAACACTCAGCCGCTGGCTCCCCCTCAAGCCAACGCGCCCCAACAACAACAGATCACTTACGCTGCTCCTGATCAACCCATGTTTGACTCAGGTACCCATCACCTATTGATGATGTCATCTGCTGACGTCAACCTCCAGACTCGTCGGAACCAGTATGGCTCCACCACTGACGTACCTCCCACTGATAAACCTACTAACGCCCATCCCACCGATCAAGCGTTACGTATTCCTCCACCCCCATTAGATGGCGCTCCCAAAGCCCCTCGTTTCCCACTTCGCCATATCCACAATAACCCCAATGCGTGCGCTGCGTCAAACTACAACATTATAGATGACCTAGCCCAATCTCCCGCAGCCATGTCTGCGTTAGAAGTCTTGAAGAACTGCCCTTCCCAGCGCAAGACTTTACTTTCCGCCATTGGGGGGATTGACCCAAATGACTCGAATTTGATGGCATTTGATTTAGACCAGTCTGAACCACGCCTACCTTCCAGCTTAGCATTCCAAGTTACTGTCTCCGTTAGGAATCTTGTCATCCATCGGTGCATCATCGATGAGGGTGCCTCCACATGCGTTATGTCTACGTTCGTATGGCAGAAGCTGGGATCCCCTCCTCTCCAACAGTCCACCACTGCATTACGCGCCTACGACGGCCGTTCGGCTCAGCCCTAAGGCCTCCTAGCCAATGTCCCCGTCCAGTTAGGTGGCAAAACTGTACTCATTGACATTGAGGTAATCAATGCCCAATTGGATTATAACCTTTTACTTGGCCGTAGCTACATGTATGCCATGCGGGCGGTTGCCTCTTCCGTCTTTCGCACCATGATGTTCCCCCATGAGGGACGCGTGGTTAAGGTTGACCAGCTCACCTACTATGATCCCAGTGCCCCTGCGGCACCTGAAAATGTTCTCCCCATGGTTGAACAACCTGTGTCTCGTGCCACCACCTCGTTTGTTTCCTCTACGGGGCCTGGAGTCTATTCAGACGCGCCGATGACCTCCACCTTTCAATCTATTCCTCCTCCGTCTTCTCCCACCAACGTGTCTGACTTATGCACCTTGTCCCATGACAACCAACCACCTAATAATCAACCACCCTTGTTGCCTAAACCACCATTGGTACCTAGCCACATTGGTGTTACACCGATCCATTCCATCCCCTTTCTAGTCCCTCCATCGGGAGTAGTAAGCGCCCCGGTTATGGCTACCCTTAGCCTCCCGGGGTTAACCTTGGGATTACCCGTCTGGTACCTTTCGCCTCCCGTTCGCCCACCGACACCCGATGTCGTCCTCCAACCGGTGCAACCCATGGCTACTACCACTCAGCCACCCCCCGGTGTCTCTACCCCTTCGTCCTCCACGACTCCCCCTCCTACTCCCAAACCCACTGGGGGCAGAGGTCCACAGCCTTACACTACTGTACCACCTCCAAAGACAGTAAAAAACCCTCCAGTATTCCGTGCTCCTCCCAAATGCTCGCTGTGCGACGAGTTAGGCCATGCGACCCACCAATGCCCACAGTTACCAGCATTGCAGAAGCACATGCAGATGCTCGATGATGACCCTAACATCCCAACAGTCGAACTAAATCCCACTCCAAAGCCTAAAGATAAGTCCCTACGTACCAACCACTCCTGCGCCATATGCGGTATTTACGGGCATTATTCACATCATTGTCCCGATCTCCCGGATTACAGAGCGGCTCTTTATGAGATGAACAACCTGGATCTTGAGACGACACCACCTACCATTGAGGAGATCTACCCCCCAGACTCTTCACCTTCTGGAGAGATTAATACCATCTATATGATTTCTTCCACCACTTCCCCCTCGTCAACCGATTTGACGACGCAAACTTTTCGTACCGATGAGGAGATTCTTGAGGCCCTTACTGCCCCGGATTATCCCTGGGATGATATGCATCATCGTTCCTATTTCATCCCAGAAGAATCCTCCTCTAGCACAGCTAACCAATTCACAGTTGAGTCCAAAGACTTCCTCCCCACCAAGGTCGACTAGTTCAAGGACCCTATTCCTGCTCCTGACGCCTTCGAGGAGGGTAACATGGCCAACATCTCCCCTGTCATCCAAATTGATATCGCTGCCCCAGGATGTGCCCCTGAACTCATCACTTTAGGAGCCTTCTGCAGTAAGCAAGAGATTGAAGATTACCAAACCCTTTTCAGAGAATTCCGTGATGTCTTTGCCTGGTCCTATACAGAAGTGCCCAGTCTTGACCCCGCCATCATAGAGCACCACCTTGACACCTCTGAGTCAAGGGGCATAATAGATTCCCTCGACCCTGGGATAGGGGGCATGATCAATCATTTTGAACCTTCCCCATCACATCTATCTCAGCACGTCAGTGAACCCATTGTTCAAACCCACACATATGTGATCCACAATCACAAACCCCATGCACATAGGATGGGGGCAAGTCATTAACCCTTCTCACTTTTTCACACTTGTGATCTCAACCATTTTTGAGGTCACATATCACTTGTAGATTTGATTTGATTTGATACACCTAGTATTCTGCCCCCACAGGTCATCATTTTTCCCCACCACTGCATCCTTCGCTTGGTGGGCTCACCTTTATTTTTTAACCTAGTTATTTCCTTTAACCATTCCGGAGTCCTTATGACCTCCGTGTTTCGCACCATTTGCACTGCCGGATTCATATTTCCGTGCCCGTGATGATGCTAGAGATCATTTCTCGCTCTCACCCCCCGATTTTTCAGGTATTTTTTCCAAAACACCCTCGTCACCTCGGTGTGCGTGCCACATCGGCCGTTACCCGTTTTTGACATCCTTTATATCATCGGATTCATTTTTCCGAGCTCGTGATGATGCTTGAGATCATTTCTCGCTCTCACTTGGTACAATTTCAAAATTATGTCCCGACACCTTGCTGCCTCGGTTTGCGCACCACATCAGCCGCTATCGGATTGTTCCACATTTTTACATGAGCCATTCACTCCTGTCATACTGCAAATGTTTCATTATTTTGCCACCATTTCATTCACCCCGCAAGGAGGCCCACCAGTGTTCCCCACCTACCCTCGTTCTTGGTCACCATAAAATCTGCCTTGATCGAACACTTCCTCCTTGCCTGGCCATTCCTTTTGTTCGGTATAATTTTATCCCTTTTTCGGGCCGGACAAGTCCTTTACGAAAAAGGCACTTAGGGAGTTTTCGTTAAGCTCTTTTCTGACTCCTAAAAGAATGAAAAGATCGCCGAGCAATCTTGCTTCCTTTCATGATCGCTAAAGTACCTGAAAGGGCGTCTATCTGGTATAAGTTTAACCCTTTTCCGGACCTGGTAGACTAATTACGAAAAAGGAATACTCTAGTCACACCGGCTAGAAGAGTTCTTCATTGCATCCTTTTATGCTTCTTTGGGCCTTGGAGACTAAATCTACGAAAAAGCAACCCTCTGGAGTCTTCTTACTTGCTTTCAGACTCTCTAAAAATGAAAGCAACCACGAGCATGAACTGTCCTGGGCTCGTAAAATCCACACGACAGTACCATTCCATCATTTCAGAGTCTTCTTATCGCTTTCAGACTCCTTAAAATTGAAAGCAACCACGAGCATGAACTGTCCTGGGCTCGTAAAATCCACACGACAGTACCATTTTACACACACTTCTTCTAGTTCCTTAACCCATGAAGAAGTTTTCCCCCGTGCCTCATGGCACTTTGATCTATCATCTCGGCAACACCCCCAATCAGGTCGCCTTTGTTCAGAGTATTCTGCAGTCTCCTGCCATTTTACCCCAGCTTGAGTCTCCCTCAGACCAATCATCTCCCCCGATCCAATACAGCTATGATCCCTCTCCCCTCAGTCAGTTTCATATGCTGCCAGATCATTCCCATTATCATACTCTGAACAAAGGAAGTTTGAGTCCACCCACTCTACTTTCCCAGTTGTCCCCCCACAGTTTGTCAGTCCTGTCATCAGTACTATCACATTTCGGTTTTGTACCTCGCGCTTCTGTCAAGGAAACATCATTGCCTTGATGGTTGCAGGTCTCCCTCTGTCGACGCAGCTCCTCTATTCCAGAGGATAGGCCCAGAGGTCCCTACGCCTTGGACTTATCACCATCTGTGGTAAGTTCCTACGGATCATTCTGAGAGGAATCATCATTGCCTCTCTGAGTGGTTGTTCCTCACATGCTCGACTTCAGCACCTTGATCGCATCATTGAGGATTGCGTAGGATTACATCCCATCAGTTTTTAGTCGAAGACCCCGGATTTCCCCCGACTCTAGCACATTGGTGAGTCACTTCGGAACGCCCAGTTATATGTTCCCGTGGATGTCCGGGCTGCGTTGGCGATTGTATTCGGAAGCCATCCAGTTATATGCTTCCTTGAGTACCCATTTCAGTTCCAGCTCAGCGTACCATTGAGAGTATGACCCCTGTCACTATGATCCAGCAGCTCATCAGTTCCTTTGGTACCACACTCAGTAGCACTGTTGATTGTTCCAGTGCACCAGTTCTTCAGTTACCACATGATCAACTCAGCAGTATGTCCCAGCTTTGTGTCCCCTCTGGACTCTTATGATGTACACCGTGGTCATGTATCTTACAGGTCCCCCTTTTTTGGGCCTCACAGTTATGTTTATGTATCTTGATACGAGCATGGGTATGCCCGCCTCGTCCATATATTGAGATTATTCCTCAGTCAGTATTTGAGGTCATGTATATTTCAGGTCCCCATTTTTTGGACCCCATTGCTGTTATTATGTTATATCCTGATACGAGCATGGGAATGTCCGCCTCGTCCATATGATCAGATAATTCCTCATCCATTATTGAGGTTATGTACTTTTAGTTCTTGCAGTTGTTCGGGATCATTGTTCCGGGCTTCAGTTTGTTTCTTCTCTTCTCTCCACACCCAGGAAAACCATTCATGACTTATGATGTCCATCGGCCATACGATGAGCTCCTGCCCTCGCACATCAGGGGGCAATCTGTTAACACCCAAAAAGTGATCACTACCTCATCTACCACATTATATGGATCATTTGTCCATTTTCCTACCATATTTCCCTTAAAATCCCAAAAAATCCCATTAAAAAGCCTCCAAAAGGCCTAAAATGCCTCCAAAAGGCCACAAAACCATCAAAATAGCCTAAAAAAGGCTAAAAAACCCCCTTTTTCCTCCAAAAATAGCAAAAACCCCCTAAAAAGGGAAGAAAAATATAAAATAATGAGGAAAAAGAGGAAAAAACCCTATACAGCTGCTCTAAACCATGTGTTTCCTAAAACCATGGGTCAGCACTCCACCACCAAAAAACTATAAATAGGTGATGGAGATCCCTTATTCCATATCCACAATCACAAGCACCCTTACTCTGCCAAAATCTCTCTCGAAACCCTAGTTCACCATTGAACTACTTTCACCTTGAGAGCCACTTTTGGCCCATTCCCATCATTGGAGAAGGAGAAGGAGCATATTGAAGCTTGGAGCATCCTCTTGGACATTGCAAAGGGATTCATCAAACCTTCACATTGAAGGTAATATCAATACAAAAAACCCATTATTTAAATTTGTTGTTTATGTTCCATGCATGTTTTAGAAGTAATTTAATTTCTGTTTTAGCTTAATTATTTACACTTACTGAACTGCTACTAAGGAATCCATTCTCCTTAGTAGGTGCTCATTTGCACAAGCTAGGGGTAAAACCCTAGCTACAAACGGGAATGGGGTTTGAAACCCAGGTGGTGTAAGCAATAGGATAAATGAATCCTACCTTGCGAAGTTTCTCAATCTCTGCTTTAACAGCTGGGAGCTTTGAGGGATGGATGGGGCGCTGTTTCTGGCGAACAGGGGGTACATCGGGCCATGTGTCAATGTGGTGCTCTATAATAGCGGGGTCGAGACCAGGCATTTCGGTATAGGACCAAGAAAAGACATCACAAAACTCTTGGAAGAGTTTTTTGTACTCCTCAATCTCATGCTCACTGCAGGAGGCTCCTAAAGTTAGGAGTTCAGGGGCACCTCCTGGAGCAGCGATATCAATGTGGATGATAGGTAAATTTGTGGCCATGTTACCCTCCTCGAAGGCATCAGGAGCTGGAATAGGATCCTTAAACCAGTCGACCTTGGTGGGAAGGAAATCTTTGGACTCAACCGCGAATTGGGTCGCGGTGGTAGAGGAGGATTCTTCTGGGAGGAAATAGGAATGATGGTGCATGTCGTCCCAGGGATAATAAAGGGTAGTGAGAGCCTCTAGAATCTCCTCATCATTGCAGAAGGTGTGAGTTGTCAAATCGGTTGATGAGGGAGTGGTAGTCGAAGAGATCATGTAAATGGTATTAATCTCGTCGGAGGGTGATGACACCGCGGGGTGGATCTCCTCAATTGTGGGGGGTGTCGTCTCAAGGTCCAAATTATTCATCTCGTAGAGAGCGGCTCTGTAATCGGGGAGATCAAGATAGTGATGTGAGTAATGCCCGTAAACACCGCATATCACACAGGGGTGGTTGGTATGCAGTGATTTATCACGAGGCTTGGGGGTTGGGTCGAGTTCGACAACGGGGATGTTGGGGTCATCGTCAAACATTTGCATGTGTTCCTGTAATGCCGGTAACTGTGGACATTGATGAGTTGGATGGCCTAACTCATCACACAATGAGCATTTGGGAGGAGCATGAAACACGAGGGGGTTTTTGACTGTTTTGGGAGGGGGTATAGCAGTGTATGGTTGTGGGCCTCTGCCCCCAGTGGGATTGAAAAGAGGAGGGGGATTTGTGGAGGACGAAGGGGGTAGCGACACCGGGGGGTGGCTGAGTAGTAGTGACAATGGGTTGCACCGGTTGCAGGATGATATCTGGTGTCGGCAAGGGAACGGGAGGTGAAAGGTACCACATGGGTAATCCTAAGGTTAGCCCAGGGAGGCTGAGGGTAGCCATAACCGGGGCACTTACTACTCTCGAGGGAGGGATTAGGAAGGGAATGGTGTGGATGGGTGTAACACCAATGTGACTAGGTACCAGTGGTGGTTTGGGTAATAAGGGCGGCTGATTGGTGGGTGTTTGCGTATTGTGGGAAAGAGTACAAAGGTCAGAGACTTCGGTTGTGGGTGATGGGGGAGGAATGGACTGAAATGTGGAATTCATCGGCGGATCTGAGTAAATTCCAGGTCCCACAGAGGAAACAAACGAGGTAGCGGCACCACTAACAGGTTGTTCAACCATGGGGAGAACATTTTCGGGTGCAGCGGGGACATTTGGATCGTATTAGGTGAGTTGGTCGACCTTGACCACGCGTCCATCATGGGGGAACATCATGGTACAAAAAACGGATGAGGAAACCGCCCGCATGGCATACATGTAGCTGCGGCCAAGTAAGAGGTTATAATCAAGTTGGGCATTGATGACCTCTATGTCAATGAGAACGGTTTTACCTGCCAGCTGGACGGGGACATTAGCTAATAGGTCTTGAGGTTGAGCCGAACGGTCGTCGTAGGCTCGCAACGCAGTGGTGGACTATTGGAGAGTAGGGGATCCCAACTTCTGCCAAACGAATGTGGACATAACGCATGTAGACGCACCTTCATCGATAATGCACCGATGGATGACAAGATTCCAAACGAAAACAGAAACTTGGAACGCTAAAGTGGAAGGCAGGCGTGGTTCGGATTGGTCCAAATCAAAGGCCATCAATTGTGAATCATTTGGGTCAATAGCACCAATGGCGGATAACAAAGTCTTGCGCTGTGAAGGACAGTTTTTTAAGACTTACAATGCAGACATGGCTACTGGGGATTGGGCTAAGTCATCTACAATATTGTAATTTGATGCAGCGCGAGCATTGGGATTATTGTTGATACAACGAAGTGGGAAACGAGGTGCTTTGGGGGCGCCATCGAGTGGAGCTGGAGGTATACGTAATGTCTGATTAGTGGGATGAGTGTTAGTGTTTTTATCGACGGGAGGGGCTTCAGGGGTGGAGCCATATTGGTTCTGACGGGTTTGGAGGTTGACATCAGTGGACGACATCATCAACAAGTGGTGAGTACCTGAATCAAACATGGGTTGATCAGGACCGGCATAAGTGATCTATTGGTGTGGTGGCGCGTTGCCCTGAGGGGGAGCCAACGGCTGAGTGTTCACTACGCCTTGAGCTGGTAAGGGGTTTTGCAGTACCAAAGGTGGCTGCTGGGGGGGTGGGGGGGTTGGGCGGCGCTTGAGGAGCTGCATGCCCTTGGCGATGGGCATCATCAACCCAGAGTTGTCGAGCTTGCTCCAAGTGTGGGAAAGCATGTGTGTAGTGGCCATAGACCCCGAAAATAGAACAAGGATGGTTTGTTCGCAAATTGGGACTTTTGGACTGCTTGGGCGGCCGGTCAGGGTTTTGGTTGGCAGGGGCCACATTATTGTTGTCTGGGGGATTGGGAGGTTGACCACCTTGGTCTGGAGGAGGGTTGTTCCCACAGTTACGTCCCTTGCCACGGTTTTGCTGGCCCTGTTGGTGCTGGTTGTTTTGGTTTTGCTACGGATTCTATTGGGCGTAAACTTGCCCTTGGGAAGTGGGTGGGTTCTGGGGTTGTGCAGGTGCTGGAGCAGGCTGTGGTGGATAATAAGTAGGTGGAGGCTGCACAGGTGCTGAACCTTGTGGGGGTTGCTGATACGTCTGCGGAGCAGGCTGTGGGTTTGCCACAGGGGCTACCTGTGGCGGGTAATAAGTAGGTTGGGCTTGGGAGGACACAGGAGCTGGGGCAGCCTGTGGATGGTAATATGGCTGAGGTGCGACCAGGGGAGCATAAGCAGGGGATGCATGCCCAAAGCACTGAGGTGGACATGAGGGTCTGTGAGAATGGTGGTGATGTGTCATAGGAGCATATGAATTGGTTGCTCCGGATTGAGATGTAGCCCATGAAAGGTCGGGGCCAGGGCTCGGACGTGCTATGGAAAAGGGTTGGGGATGCGAGGCAATAGGGCCAATGATGCTGTCTGCGGCGTGGGATGCCCCCGGCGCATCATGCTAGGAGGAATCACCGCGAGGGGCGTCAGGTATAATGGTATAGAGGTAACCCGACTGGGCGTATATGAGGTCAAATTGCTGGGCTTTGAGGATGACCTCTTCTTCAGACTGGGCTCGTTTGGATGCCACATCCTTGGTAATAACAGGAAGGAGGGATTTTAGGAACCAATCTAAGAAGATACGGTCGTCTGACTTGATTTTGCAGAGGCTGCAGCGTCGACGCGACTCATGAATGTGGTCAGTGATGTGGGTGGCCATGTTTTGTCTGCAAGACAGTAGGATCTCAACTCCCGCGTCATAGTGGACAGGTAACTGAAAGAACTACAGGAAGGTCGAGGCAAGGGAAGTAAAGGTAGCATGGGTCCCATGGGGTTGCTCGATGTATCACTTAGCTGCAGAGCCAGTGAAGGTGCGTTGTAACAGATGGAGGCGGACAGAGTCATCCACTCTAGAGTTGGAGGAACACCATAGATGGAAGGACATACTAAGGTTCTGGGGGTCCTCACCTGCCTTTCCCTCAAACTTAAGGATGTCAGAGGGGAGCTTGGTGGGCATGTGAGGCCACGCAGGGTCGTGTCTGATGGGATCGTTAGTCAGTCTGGCTAGGTCATGAAGGTTGAGGCTAGCCATGAATGGAAAACTAGTAGAAGGATGTGACATACTAGTGGGTGTGACCATATTGGGGCCAATGCCCCCAAGTGTAGGGGCAGGGTTTGGGAGGTTTCCCCCAAGTGTAGGGACGAACGTGGTATGGGATGGTCCTGCACCGCTAAGAGTAGTGTGAGTCATTGATGGAGTGGGAATAGGTATTCCAGCTACTGGAATGGGGGCAGTGATTGGAATGGTAGATGTGGGCCCCATCGAGGGCATACCCAAAGCAGGTGTGGTAGCTGGTGTGGTGGTGGATGCTCCACCAATGGTCCCTACAACGAAAGGGGTGGAAGTCACGCCAACCATGGGGCTGGTTGGTGCAATGTAAATGGGGTTTTCGGACTCTGCCTCAGAATCGAAGGTAAAGTAAGGGGCATCTAGCTCAGGGGACGGAGTTCTATGTTGTTGACGAGTGGAGTCAAGTGACAAAGCTCGAGATCTATGATGAGTGGTATCAAGTGATGAAGATCTATGTATATGACGGGTGGTGTCAAGTGAACCGTGCTGCGGGGGCTCGCCCCGGAGGAACCGAGAATGTCTCGGGGACTCAATGGTGACAAATGGTGTCAAATATCTGGGGGTTGTGTTGAGTGAAAAACAACTCAAAAACCCTAATGCAACCGAATGTGCAGAAGGAGAGCTCAAAAAATATGGCACTCCGGCCAACAACCAACTCAAAACACTTACTGCAACAGCTATGCTACAATAAGTGGAGTATCAACAGAAATGGTCAGAATACCAACAAGTAGCAGGTTTCCCAAAAAATAAAAATAGTGGACTCACTAGACCAAAAGGAGGTAAGGGAGCATGCAAACACCTAACCAAATAGTATTCTGACTCAACTAAACATATCCTCTGCAAGGTGATGAAATCCAAGTCAGACAATATGGATAGGAGAGCCAAGTGGCTAAAGATATCCCCCTACCGGGAGGGACATTGGGTAGTCAATCCTAGAAGAAAGGAAACTAAGATACCTCGTTCATGACACGTCCAGAAAGGCGAATCTGTGGTTTGGTCCTTTTACCACAATACCCCTATACAGGGATACCTTGAGAACTGCGAAAGGTATCCTTTCGGTTACTGAATGGATTGCGGTATTCCACTTAGGCCTCCGGAACCAGTATGGCGACTTCAACCCTCCTAGGGGAGAGGCCCTCTGATAAACTGGTCGTGACCGTGCCAAAAAATACTAGGGGATTTTGGTTCCCTAATGGACAATAGCTATGTCTCAAGTGTAAGCAACTGAGGGGTGTTATTTGGATGCCTATCCCCCCAATCCTACCTAACTACAAAAATTCTTATGTGTTCCCCAAGTGGGGTTAGAATGTTGGTTGTGTTAAGTAGTTTTTTAAGGCTCACTTGAATTAGGTGACAGAGTGTGTGCGTGTGAGGTGATGAACCCAAATAAAAGTGCCACAAGGGGGGAAACTTTCTAATTAACAATAACAAGAAAGAATGTAAACTTTAACATGCAAAATTTTCTCTTTTTTCAAAATTTGTTTAAAAAAATGATTCTGTAAATGGAACAGAAATAAAACTGCAGAAAAGGCTGTAGGGAAGTATGGCTGCAGGTAGGACAGATGGCTGTGTAGGTGCAGAAAATAGAGCAGCAAAGTGTTGGGTTCAAAACAGGTAAAAAAGTGCAGAGATCAGACTGCGGGTTTGTGGTAATTCTGGTCGGTCAGACCGTGGGAAATAGCTCAACAGTCGCGGACAGGTTGCGAGATTTTGGCCAAAAGATGCAGTCGGACCGCGGGAAAAAGGTCGGAAGCCGCAGGCGGGTTGCAGGAAAATGGCTGAAAGCCGCAGGCGGGATGCAGGAAAAAGGCCAACAGACACGGTCGGGTTGCAGCAAAAGGGCTGAAAGCCGCAGTCGGGATGCGGGAAAAAGGGTCGACAGACGCAGGCGGGTTGCAGAAAACTGGCTGAAACCGTAGGCGGGACGCTGGAAAATTTGTAACAGCCGCAGTCGGATCGCAACAAACAAGCTAATTAGCCACGGTCGGATCGTAGGTAACAGACTTGAATCCGCCAGCAGATCATCGGAAATAGTCTGAGAGCCACGATCGGGTCGTAGGTAAATGCCTGAAAGACACGGTCGGGACGCAACTGCAGGGGGTAAAAGATGTAGTTTACGGTAGCCGAAAGGAAAAGACAGGAAAATATTTTAAAAACTATAACCAGAAATTCAAAACAAGGGGAGTCGCCAAAGCTATAGCTAGGGTTTTCACCCTAGCTTGTGCAAATGAGCACCTACTAAGGAGAAGGGACTCCTTAGTAGCTGTTCAATAAACAGAAAATTAAAATGCTAAAACAATATAAATTCTAAACTAGCATGAGCATTAAGAAACATAACAAAACATGGAATATAAATGGTTTTTCTTTTGTATTAAAATTTTACCTCAAGTGTAGAGGTTGGTGAAGTTCTTGCAATGATCCAAGAGGGTTGCTCCAAACTCCAACTTTGCTCCTTCTCTTTCTCCAATGGTGGGAATGGGCCAAAAGGGACACTCAATGGTGAAAGTAGCTCAAGGGTGAGCTAGGGTTTCAAGAGTGATTTTGGCAGAGTAAGGGTGTGCTTGATTGTGGATATGAAATGAGGGGTCTCCATCACCTATTTATAGGTTTTTAGTGGTGGAGTGCTGGCCCATGGTTTTAGGAACCATATGGTTTAGGTCAGCTATATAGGGTTTTTTCCTCATTTTTCCTCTTTTTCCTCCTTTTTTTATATTTTTTATTCCCTTTTTAGAGGGTTTTTGCTATTTCGGAGGAATTTTGGATAATTTTGGGGGGAAAAGGGGTTGTTCAGCCTTTTTGAGGCTTTTTTGATGGTTTTGTGGCCTTTTGGAGGCTTTTTTAGTGGGATTTTAGGGTTCTGAAGGTAAATATGGTAGGAAATATGGACAAATGAGTCATGTAATGGGTAGATGAGGTAGTGAGCACTTTTTGGGTGTTAACAGATGGTATCGAAGACGATTTTCCTCTAAGAGAGCATTTTAATGGTAGTAATGATGATATTCCTCCGAGCGAGGATTTTAATGAGACGGATGATGAAGCTGGTGAGGATGAGGGCACCAATAATGGTGAATATGAATTTCCTCTGAGCAAGGATTCTGATGGCACCGATGGTGGTTTTCCTCCAAGCAAGGATTTTGATGGTATTGATGATGATTTTCCTCCAAATGATGATTTTAAAGGGACAGGTGATTATTCTGGTGAGGATGAAGGCACCAATAATGATGAAGGTTATTTTCCTTCAAGGAAGGATTTTGATGGCATTGATGATGATTTCCCTCCAAGCGAGGATTTTAATGGGACAGATGATGATTTTGGGGAGGATGAACTCGCCAATGATGTTTATTTAACCTCAAGTGATAAACTTGATACTGATGTAGATACACATTCTCCTACTAATTTTGGTGATGATAATCTCAATGAGAGGGATGATATTCCTCACATTGTTGAGGATATTCATTCCAATGAGGATGATTTATTGGTTCATAAAACACAAAGTCAAATTGTACCAATGAGCAAGATTAAGTGTAGGACTAGGCCAATTTATATCAATCCAAAGCATTCTAGTTATACAAGGTCTAGGAAATATTTGCTCGCAAGTCCCAATTCTATTACTGATTTGATTTCAAGTGAGTGTTGCCAAAAAAATTGTCTAAAAAAAATACACTACAATTATGCATTAGAGAAAAGATGAGCATATCTATCAATGAACAAAAATATGCAAAATTCATATTTGGGAGGGTGCATGATTTCTACAAAGGAAGGTTATGATTATCGCATTACAGGTATTTTTCTTTGCAGAAGGGCATTCAAAAGAATCCACTCAATTGGTAATCTTAGACTATCAAGAATCCAGACAAGGCTAGAAAATGATCCTACATTTTATTCTAAAGAATATCATGCATGAGCTAGTGGGTCGTTAACAAACATTGCAATGTCATGGATGCATGACTTCTTTTCTAAGCATGGAGAGAGTATGCCAGATATAGAAACCATACACATTCCAGATAATTTCTCAAGGAAGGAAATCTACAACTTGTACAAGGCATTTGTTCAAGATGCAAAAAGAAATAACAATTTCATTAGATATGCATATTTTACAAGACTATGGAAAACAAAGTTCAACAATGTATGTATTCCTAAGAGGTCAAGGATGGGGGTTTCCAGTACATGTGCTTCTCTTAACAAAATAAGGGATAAATCAGAAGGGATAGAGAGAGTTATGTCTAACAACATTATTTTTTTGGAATAAATATCTATTACGAAAGCTCATCAATGTTTTTATTTTATTTTATTTGTAGATTATGTTGTTAAAGAAATTCAAGCACATTGCAATCAACTATCAGTTGAACGGAAAAAGTTATACAAACATCGCAAGAAGTGTTATGATGAACCACATAAGTATATGGGTTTGATAATTGATGGCTTGGATCAATAAATAAATAAATAAATAAATTTTGCCACATTTTGTTCGTGTACCAAAGAATTTAAAGGAGGAAAATTTTATTCAGTTTCATTTGGTTGGTTGTATGGTTTTTAATGGTCAAATGTCTCCAAAGGTTTACTTTACAGCTCTCAATATTCATAATGATGAAATTACGACCATTACCATAATTCACCATGTGTCGAATCATTGGTCTGGTAATATTCTTCGAGTTCTATCTATGCAATTGGAAAACACCAACTGGGAAAACAAAAATCAAATCATGTTTGGTTATCTGAGCATGCTTGTTGAATTGGGAATTTTTCGGAAGGTTAAAGTTGGTTTCCTTCTTTTTGGGAATACACATGACCATATTGATCGAATGTTTAGTCGTTTTGCAGTGACATTGGGGAGGAAGAATGTTGGGATCTTGTCATCATTAACTGAAATTATTAGAAAAACGTATAGTCCATAGTCTGTTGTGTTAATATTGGAGGAAACTATTGACATGCGAAGATTTATTTTGGGATCGCATGGTGAAGAAAGGTGCATTGAAAAACTTAATGACATTAGATTTCAACATCAATTTCGTATAAAAAAAATGATGGGAAAACACTACTATGGGGTAAGAAGTACTCAACAAGTGCAGAATGGGGGCCTACATCAGGTTTAGCATTTTTGAAATTCATCACAGGTTGTCAAATGTATGCTTCAAAGTTATTGTTGTTGCAATCAACTGTTGAGATTCAAAATTCACACCGACACAATAGAGATGTTGATTCTTATCAATGCTTGGAAAAAATAAAAAAGTCTATCAAAGATACATATGACTATTTTGATGTTGTTGATTCTGTTTGGTGGGAGTCATTTTTCATGGAGTAAAATGACATAATTGCAAACTCTACAAATGGAGACATTTTTTTGAAGACTCCATTTGGTTGGCCACAAAGTATGTCAAATGAAAATGAGGGGAGAAATGTTGAGCCTGAAGGTGTTGGGCCTTCTCAACCAGAAGAAAGGGAAATGTTCATTGGGTCTAGACGATCATCTGCACGGCATGAGGCGATGGAAGACCTTTACAGAGGCTCAGTACAAGATATTAAAGAGGGTTGCATGATTGCAGTTTTGGCCACATAAGATCCATGTGGTTATCCATTATGGATTACAAAATTTATGAAGGTCAATAAAGAAAATGAAGAAGTTATATCTATTGAATTACATTGGCATGCAATAGACACACATCCATTTGATGGTGTGTACAAGCTGGAGATGGTGATCGAGAAAAAGGTTTGCGAAAAGAGAAAAAGAAAGGGTCAAAATGTAAATCATCGTCGCATATACATTTTGAAATTAGAGGATTTTGACATACTAGTTTATGACTTCCAGTTGACAAGGAAAGGCACTCTTCGCTCCAAGACTATAGATATTATCAAAATATTGTTGGCACCATAAATAGTCGCAACATGGGAGTTTGCTAAACCAAGGCGTAGATCTAGAAGGAATTGACATATGAAATGTTGGGCATACATGAAGATTCAGATGGTGCACTCATTGATAGTAGAGAAGAATACAGGTCATCTACGTCTTCATCCAGTCATTCATCTGAAGAAAATGTAGCTTCTGTTGGTGTGTTAGAATCCATGTGTTGATTTGAATATTTGCACATGAAAAATTTTGATTTTTTTATTAATATGCCATTGTTTGTATGGAAGCTCTAAAGGAGTGCTTGAATTTTGATATGAATTACTTCTATGTCTTATCGTTTAATATATGATTTTATGATGAATATCATAATTTTTTGTATTTTATATGAAAAGAGTGGTCAAATTATTTATTGAATAATTTGTGTTTAACTTAATGCAAGTTTTATATAGTGTAACTAAGATATTAAACAAGCACAATTTTCAATTTTGATAAAATCATATAAAAATGCCATTTTCTAAAAAAGTGTGCTACTAGTAACATTAGTTTTCAATTTAGAGTTTGATTTTAAGGTTTTTGCAAACATCAATAACAAATGTTTTGGTTCATTTCTATATTTTTGACCCCAAATCAAAAAGTGGTGCTATCGGTAGCACCACTTTTTAATTTGGAGTTGTTTTTTGGTGTTTTTTATGCAAAAATATGGGTTTTTATGGCTAGAGTTCTCTTTTTGAGTATAAAATTCTTGTAAAGTTGTATAACATGTTAGTAGTTGCCAAGGGAGACAATGGTGGTAGGATATCATGTTGACGTGCCATAATAATAATAATTAGGTTAATGAAATGTCAAGGGTCACACACCCCTTCACCCAGTAACTAGTCAATGTATATTTATACACTGTCACAAGGCTCATTAAAAACCATCATTCATTACTCAATATTTTTTTTATTAATAATTGCAGATATATCTCTTTCAATTTCATAATATATAGCAACTGATCATTACACATTACATGTGAAACTAAGTAGACCCCTGGGTCATATTATATTCAATGATGGCTCTCCAAAGATTGAATTCTCAGCTAGCCAAAAGTGGTGCTAAACATGTTAGTTAAAAACTTAAAAATTTTCTCTGATTATATTTGGATCTCTACAAGAGGTCAAAATAGTTGTCACAAACTATTGGGAGGAACAATTGTGTGCACCCTCATAAAGAAGCGAAATTTATGGAGTCTCTTCACCATCATAGACAAGCTATGGGAAAGGTAGTGGTTTTACTATGCCAATTTACAATATTGCATTTTCCATCTTATCTTCCAACCCATTTTCCTTTGAATATGAGGAGGCATTAGCTTCATGAAAATTGATCCATCTCTTTGCTTATGCAAGCATTTCCTGTATATTTCCTTCTTGTTACCTTTGGTTGCTTATCATTTTAAGGATATCCATAATTCCTCAGTTTAAATGCAATGTTGGGGCCTTTTTTAATCGGTCACTCATTTCATGTCTTAAAACAGTGGGATAGTCAATCTTATGTTACTGATACTCCAATTTAGGTGAAAAGTAAATACTTGATGCTATATGCTACTTCAAAGATGTGCATATTGTCGTTATACTACTATGATGGAAAGACTAGGAGAGAGTGGTCTATTCTTGAACAGGGACCAGTAGTTGTTATAGTACTGGTCCCACACAGCCACCACATATTGACATAAAAACACCCAGAAATTAAACATAAATATTCCATATTAAGTGCAGTAAATATTTAAATTATGTCCAAAAATAACCCATCAACTGACTGGGCCAACAAGTGTCCATAAATAGTCTTTATATGCAAAAGAGTACAAAACATCTTGTCCCAAATAAGTACAGATCTACTCAGGGATCCAAAAGTACATGAACAACTAAATAACCCAGCTTGTATTTGCCACCTACTGCAAGGTACCTATCAAAAGAGGACCCATGAATATCTATTGGAGCCTAAATATCCCAGCATTCATTAAAACCTGTTCAAACATTCATTAAAACTTGTTCAAGCAACAAAAATGATAGTGTCATCCATAACTACAAGATTGTTCAAAATTCCAACCCACTATATTCAATAAATGACACCTACCCATTAAATGCACCCATTAAACAGATGTAAGCACAAGGATCATGAAACAAATGAAGGCACAAGGATCCACCATGACAAGCTCCCAGCCATTGGATCACTTTTAAATCAATCCACAACACACATTCAAATTTGAGAGATTGCAATCCACGTGCAACCTTCTTACCAATCCAATTCAACAACAAACAACTATAAAAGAACCACAACCCTTACTGAAGTGGCATTTCATAAATTCAAAATGCAGAGTGTGTGTACAGTTGCATTTCAGAAATTCGAACTGCAGAGTGTGTGCACAGTGGAGGCATACCATTAGAAGTGTGTGTACAGTATAATTAGGTTACTGTTTATGCTATTTATATTTTTGTTTATGTTATTTCCATTTATGTTATTTATATTTATATTATAATCAGCTTCCAGTTTCCTTCTATATAACCAGCTTCCCTTGTAATGTTATTTCCATTTCTGTTATTTATATTTCTGTTATGATCAACTTCTAGTTTCTTTCTACATAATCATCCTTCCTTCTAAATGTGCAGGTTGTTGCAGGCATGGAAAGAGTCAGCAATGCAAGGAGAACAAGTTGTCGACTGAGCAGGGGTGCTCAGCTGTGCTGCACCTCATCGGACAAGGAGAGGGTCGATCATTGAAATGCCAACAATGCTCCTAGCAATGTTGTTGAGAATGCCAATGTGGTGGTAGAGGAAACTATTGTCCCACCATCAACCACACAACCACCTTCAACCACAGTGCAAGGAACAAGTTCAACCACCAAAATCAGTGCAATAAGAGGCTGGACAAAAGAAGACATGCTAGCTGCCATTGATGATATAGAGTTCAATGGATATTCCATTCATGTTTTTGCTAACAAACATGGAGTTGCTACCTCTTCAATACATTATTGGATAAATGGGATCACACATACAAAGCACAAAGGGCTGGTTACAGTTATGAGTGAAGAGGAGGAGGCCGAGGTGGTTCAGTGGTGTAAGGAGATGGCTGAAATGGAACATGGGCTAGAGATGATACAACTAAAATCCATAGTAGCTCAAATATGTCAAGGGAGGCCAAACCCCTTCAAAGATGTGTCTCCTGGTAAGTCATGGTGGTTTGGGTTTAAAAAAAGGCATCCAGACCTTGTGTTGCATACAAATGAGGGCCTAGATAGAGATAGGGCTCTAAATCTACGCCCTGCAATTCTGACTAAGTTCTATGCCACCCTTTCTAGTGCATACGAGAAACATGGGTATGCTCCAGACCATATATGGAACTTTGATGAAATAGGTTTACAGGAAGGAAGGAACTGTGGCATGCGTGTAATTGCCAAGAGAGGAGTCGTAATGTGCCAAAGATTTTTCCTAGGAGCAGGGAGTGGATCATTATTCTATGTTGTGTCAATGTAATTGGTGCTTCAATCCCTAGATTTTATCTATTTAAAGGTAAAACTCAACTCAAAAACTATATACAGAATTGTGAACCAGGTGCATGCATGGCTACACATCCCCATGCTTGGATGACCAAAGAACTCTTTTTGAATTGGCTTACTCACTTTGCTGCATCTATACCAGGCGGTGTCTCACCAGTACATAGACACCTGCTGGTTTTAGATGGTAATAGAAGCCACATTGTTGTGCAAACAATCGAGGAGGCTAACAATTTGGGCATCGACCTGTTGACACTGCCTGCTCATACCACTCACAGATTGTAATCCCTAGATGTCAGTGTGTTCGGGCCTTTTAAGAACTATTTCAGGGGTGAGCGAGCTTTGTGGATGGCAAAGAATCCAAGGGTAGAGGTAAAAATGTTTGAGCTAGCCGAGCTTGCAAGTAAAGCCTTTAAAAGGGCTCTCACACCTTAGAATATCAAGGCCGGGTTTAAGAGGACTCAAATATGACCACTGAATTCTGAGGCTCTCATGCATGATACTAGTTGTATCTAGGCATTTGAACTGGATGGTCAGGAAGAAGGGGATGTCCAATCACATGTTGATGGCCAAGAAGATGTGGAAGTAGAGGAAGACATTGTTGCTACTGATAATATGATATCCCTCTCTCAAGTAGGACCATACTGTGGTGATGAAGAAGAACAGGTAAGTGAAACCCATTATAACAATGAACCATTTGACAGTAACATGGAGGTTGTTACAGCAAATGAGACAGTTGTAACTGCTGCTTCTGATCTTCTTAATGTCTCTATTGATGAAACAGTTGCAACTTCTTCTTGTGATCATGTCAATGAAAACATTGATCATGCACCAAGAAGTAGCAATGGAGAATTGAATTTGCCAAGCCAATTTACCCCACCATCATGGCTGGCAGAAGCCATGATGAATTTGAACAAAAATATTGTCTCAAGGACCAATGAAGAAAGCATGAACATGCCTTCACAACCAAGAGAATTGGAAGATGAAATTGTTCATTATTTTGTGGACAATGGAAACTTGGTCGAAGATAGTGTCCACCATGAGGTTCCAATTGAAGAGGACAATATGGTTCAGATAGAGAAGGAGAACATTGACCCAAATATTGAAAGGCAAGTGTCAAGCAAGGAGAAGCAAGTGCCAAAGAAGGGCTAGTTGCTTGGTCCGTTCTTAAAGCTACCAGTAGAGAGAGTGTTAGCAAAAAGAAGGCAAGCAACAATAGACATTCTTCGTCTATGCCGAAGTTCATAGTTACTCACCTCAGAAGACTATATAAAACTATTGGTTGAGTCTGAGCATAGGAAACCTGAAATCCATGATTTAAAACAGAAAAAGGAGGACTTAGCTAAAGCAAAGAAGGCTGCAAGGATTGCTACAACAGAACTTCGAGCACAGGAAAGGCTTGAAAGAGAGAAAGAAAGACAAGAAAAGACTCATCAAAAACAAATGTCAAGGAAGGAAAAGGAATTGAGAAATGCTCAACAATTGCTTCAAAAAGAACACGGGCTGGCAGAAAGGGTTTCCATTGATGCAAACATAGTGGAGGGGAGTAGGATGATGCCAAACACATTGGAACATCTTGCAGATAATACTCCATGTTTCCAAAACCTCCTAAACATCCAAGTCCCCCTCTATCAACAAGTGTGCATGCCCACTTTATTCCCTCCTACCAGTGCAGGTGTCAGACATATGTATGATTATCGGGGGGCTCAAGCTAATGCAGGGGTTAGTATCACAAGTATGCACTGTGGCTACTCAATTCCTCCATGGCTACAAGAAGCAAATTGGATAGCATATGGAGGCAACCAACCACAACTTAATCAACCATTGTTAGGTAGGCCAACCAACTTGGCTCAAGCAGGAAACTCAACAATATTGGGCAGTGAAGATCTTGGAGGACATCAAGCATAGGGGTGTCATATAGGGGTGCCAAGTTTTTTGTTGTGACCACATTGCAATGTGGATTTCTTAATCACTGGGTCTAACTACTGCAACATGGCCATTTTGTATACAATCCTAGACCATTTTGGGTACAACCCTAGGTCATATCATTCCCTAATGTTTGCGGCATTGTAATTAGGGGTTTATCATAAGGTTTAATATACAATTTCATCATTTCAACAGCACGCTGTAATGTTCTCTGATTAAACATTTCACTAACATTTTTTAGGGTTTATGAATTTAGTTTGTTGTTGGTTTATGTTGCAATCATAGTTTGGGATGAATTATTGAAGGTTATATGGTTTATGTTGCACTAGGGTCTATGGCTTATGTTGCAGTAGTTTGGGATGAATTATTGAAGGTTCATAATTTGGGCTGAATTATTGGAGGTTCTATGGTTTATGTTGCAGTAGGGTCTAGGGATTATGTTGCAGTAGTTTGGGATAAATTATTGAAGGTTCTATGGTTTATGTTGCAATCATAGTTTGGGCTGAATTATCGAAGGTTCTATGGTTTATGTTGCCCTACATTCATTAAAGTAACAGTTAGGAATGGGGTTGAACCATTACCTGGGTGTGAAACCCATACATGCGATGCTAACTGATTGGGAACATGCCCATATTTCTCTCCATGGAGGGATCTCATGGATGACTTATTACACCTAAATACAGTATCATACTAATCAACATAAAAGCATGCTATGCTCTACCCAACAACTAATTGAACAAAATACCTACAACCAAATCAGCAGGAAAAACTGAAAATTTAACTTCTTCTATTTTTCCCATAATGCAAGTAATGACCTGATAAGATGGAGCATCTCACTTGATGTTAATAGTTAAAAGTTAAAACTGCATCATACAGTTGTAAATTAAAACAATATCCAATTGTGTTCTCTACAGTCCTAATTAAAGTAAAAGCCAATCAACAATAGCCAATTTGGCACACTTGCTGATATGAACAACTGAATTATGTGTATTCTTCCAATAAGATGAGAAAATGGCAAAAGTAACTGTTGTCAACTGGCATCCATCCCCTGTATGATACAGTTTTGACTTTTAACTATTAACATCCTACTGCAACAAAAACAACAACATAAACCAACAACAAACTAAATTCATAAACCCTAAAAATATTATAAACCCTGCTGCAACATAAACCATAGAACCTTCAATAATTCAGCCCAAACTATGATTGCAACATAAACCAACAACAAACTAAATTCATAAACCCCAAAAAATTTATAAACCCTGTTGCAACATAAACCATAGAGCCTTCAATAATTCAGCCCAAACGATGATTGCGACATAAACCAACAACAAACTAAATTCATAAACCAAAAATTATAAACCCTGCTGCAACATTAAACATAGAGCCTTCAATAATTCAACCCAAACTATGATTCCAACATAAACCAACAACAAACTAAATTCATAAACCCGAAAAAAATTATAAACCCTGCTGCAACATAAACCATAGAGCCTTCAATAATTCATCCCAAACAATGATTGCAACATAAACCAACAACAAACCAAATTCATAAACCCTGCTGCAACATTAACCATAGAGCCTTCAATAATTCATCCCAAACTATGATTGCAACATAAACCAACAACAAACTAAATTCATAAACCCTAAAAAATTTATAAACGCTACTGCAACATTAACCATAGAACCTTCAATAATTCACCCCAAACTATGATTGCAACATAAACCAACAACAAACTAATTTGATAAACCCTAAAATTTTTATAAACCCTATTGCAACGTAAACCATAGAACCTTCAATAATTCAGCCCAAACTATGATTGCAATGTAAAGCAACAAGAAACTAAATTCATAAACCCTAAATTTTTTATAAACCATACAACAACGTAAACCATAGAACCTTCAATAATTCATCATAACAGCTTCGCATAATAATTCTGCATAACAACTTTGCATGATCATTCTGCATAAACCCTAACAACTTCACACACCCTAGCCAACATCGATTCCTAAACCCTAACAAATTCACCTTAACCCTAATAAATTCATAAACACTAAAACATTCATAAACCCTACTGCATCATAAACCATTCATAAACAAATTAATAGGAGCACAATAAACCATTCATAAACCCTACTGCAGCATAAACAAATTAATTATTCATTATTCACCATTCATAATTCATTAAACAACATTAACATGAGCACAATTCCATGTTGTGGTGAATGTAGTTCACCACTGCTGCCAATGCCACATAAAAACCCTAATGCGAAATGCATTTCACCATTGCCACAAACGCAACGTAAACCCACCACAAACAATTCAAACCTAAATCAAAGTGCGAGCAGGAAGGCACCATCGCCACTGCCGAGAGCAGGAAGGGACCAAACCAATTCACCAACAGAAATGCACAAATTCACAAATTTACAACCCATAAATGCATAAATTCACAAATTCACAACCAAGAAATGTAGAATTTAACCTATAAAAGTAGCAAAAATGGTCCACGAAATCCCCAGAAGGTTGAGAGTGTTGAAAAACACTGATGCAGAAATGGTTGGTAGAAAACCTACCAGTGCCACCGAAGAAGTGCGAGCAGGAATTGGCATCACCACTGCCGCGAGCAGGAAGGGACCAGCCACCGCCGTGAAGAGGAAGGGACCAGCGCCACCGAAGAAGCATGAACAGGACGGGACTAGCTCCACCAAACGAAGGCAACAAATGCGTGATGGAAGCCACCATTGCCACCAGCGAATCCAGCTGAGCAAGAACCCAACAACACCACCATTGAACAGACAAAACCCTCCAACGGGGTCCGCTGTAGATGAGTCCATGGGCATATGGTGCACTGCGGGCATCAGGCGAGCATCAATGTCGAGAGAACGAGCAGATAGAACAAACCGCAGCAGCGAATGCCACCCGTCAGGGAGAAATGCACCACCCATCCGCCACATCATAGAAGCACAATAAGAGTGGAGCAGAACTAGAGCCGGAATGGTCAAGAACTAGAGCTGGAGCGAACAGGAACTGGGGTGGCGTAGCGACCACGGATAGGGCCTGAGCAAGAATACACAGGAGGAAGAAGAAGCTGTGGGAAAAGCACTGGGAAAAGGTGAAAAAATGTGCCATAAAGGCTGCTTTATGGCACCCACCCACCACAACGTGTGGTGCTGCCAGCTGGGCCCGGTCACGCCATGTGCCGAGGTGCCAGCGTGGCATGGGGGAGGGAGCCACATGGGGTGTCCAACAACTAGCATCCCTCCCCTAATTGACATTGCATTGTATCTTTTTAACAAGACGACTGATATTGATTTGATCAATTTTCCTCAGTGTGAGGCAAGGCGTGTTTTGGAGAGGATTTACCTTAAGCGTAGCATTATGCAAGAGACTTTAAACTGAAATGTTATATTGAAACATCTGTAAAATTTGAATAGCAAGTAAAAAATGACGATGTGTATTGTATTGTTTTTTATTGAAAACTTTTCCTGAGCTTATCGCAAAATTCATCAATGGAATTATTTTTAGCATAGTATCTATGTCCAAGTAGTTGTCAGCATCATGTCTATATATCTCTCTATGAATCATATATACATTTATTCTCACAAAAAACATCATATGCACATTACTCAGGAGCTATCCCTCCCAACACAGGAGAGAAGAGTCAACATCTCTACACTGGTGCCCATTGTAGGATTGTATGGTTTTGTTTCTAATGATTCCTATTATAGTATGCTGGTGAATGGATAAGATTGAATATCTATATGAACTTTTTTTGGAAAAAAATAAATGATGTCTATAATCATCGATAAATAATTAATATAATTAATAGGAGAAACAACAACAATGGGATACCCATCTCATCGCATCTCCCATTGAATACAATGCACATGCCTTATATATATTTGCTATGACTATTGTTAAGTTACATTACATTAAAGTTTCTTAATGCTATACAAGAATTTTGGTTCCATTTCCAAGTGGATTTAATGGCATTGTTATTCTTAACACTACAGTCAAGGTAAGTGGGAAATTGGAATACATATTTAAATAGAACCTCTCCCTCACCTTAGCATTGAAGCTTGCATCAAGAAGGATATTTGATGATTTGAAATCTTAGTGAATCATTGCAGAGTTGTGGTCTTCAAGCTTGATCATATATAAATACGGCTGTGGACCATAGGGTTTTGGACCATGTAGATTAAATATGGTTTGGAGTCATTCATAATTTGAGGATAGTTGAATTTGGTCATGCCAATTAAAAAATGTGGACAAAAGAAAGGAAATACCTATCATCATTAAGGAGATGCATGCAACAAGGATGTTCTCTCTTGGAATCGTCAATTTGCCTTTGTTCCTCTTCCAGTCTCTTAAGATATTCATCAAGCCTTCTCATGCATTCAAATTGATTGCTCACAAGGTTGAGCACTTTCAATACTTTAGAGAGTATGAAGTTGCAGAGAGCCCGCATTCCAATTTCAACTGTGGTGGAAATCCAATCATAATACACATATTTGTATGTGAAACGTAGGAGAAAAAACTAATTAGAAGCTTACATATTACATTGTACAAAAAGAAACCCACACAACAAATCCATCATTACAATTTCTTTGAGGAAGTGGGTTTTAATAAGACAATCAATGCAAGGAACCCATTCCAACAAAACTCTAGTGCAGTCTCCCAGGGAAAATGGGAGGAACCCATAGAATCAAAACAATAATTTAGCCTCTCTATCAATAAAACATTGCATAAAGAAAACCCAAATGCTACATAGTGAATTACAGATTCTGGGGGGCGATACACTTCAATGCCTATTTCAAAATCATGAATTTCAATCCCAGTTTGCTACTACAATTGATCACATAAACAAACAATGTGAATTTCAGAGAAAAATCATAAAAGTAATTATAGGTAATGCTTTCACCATAACACTCTTTCCAATTGAAGGAAGTAATTAGCTACCCCAATGCTATAACTTCAAAACACATATACAACTAGTCCAATGCTATACTTTCAAGTTTTGCTGCAATTTTCAAGCCAAGTAGAACTATTATTTTACGATAGATTGAAATCATTATTTGTTAAATGCAAATTTAAGAAAAAGTTATTTTCATAATAGAGGTAATGAATTAAATATATATATATGTAATCATTGGTATTATATATAACACATTTAATTAATCAAATCATTGCATTAATTACCTCACTCATTTTTCCGTGAAACATAATTAAAACCTTAAAATCACTTCCTGCATGTTTCTTGTTAATTACAATGTTCCTTTAATTAATACAATTAAAAAAACTTATCAATTGTAGAAATGAAAAAGGGAGCAACCTCTCTAGCCTCTACAACTAGAAAGCTAGAAAAAGAGGCAAAAACACTACAACAAAATAGCCCTTTAGGGTTGGCTTTGTCTTGTGGGGGTCTTGGTAAAACCTCCCCCTAAAAGCCCAATTCTCATAACTTTTGGGGGCGGTTTGTCAAAACCCCCCCTAAAAGTCATGAGAATTTAACTTTTGGTTGCAGTTTTTTTGGAACCCCCTTAAAAGTCCTGAAATTTGACTTTTGGGGGCGGTTTTGGGAACCCCCCCTAAAATCCCAATTCTCATAACTTTTGGGGGTGGTTTGTCAAAACCCCCCCTAAAAGTCATGAGAATTGAACTTTTGGATGCGGATTTTTTTGGAACCCCCCTTGAAAGTCATGAGAATTGAACTTTTGGAGGCGGTTGTTTGAAAGCGCCCCCTAAAAGCCCAATTCTCATAACTTTTGGGGGCAGTTTGTCAAACCCCCCCCCTAAAAGTCATGAGAATTGAACTTTGGGAGGTGTTTTTTTGGAACCCCCCTTAAAACTCATGATTAAATTGAACTCTTGAATGATGATTAAGGCCTTGCGACATCACTTAATCTCTAAATAGTGAATCTAATTTCAACTACAAGTGGGATATGTTGGTAATTCTTAGATTTGTAACACCAAAAATGAAAATTTTCCTGCCAATTTCAACATGCTAGTAATTTTCATTCTGCCATTACCCTTTCTTCTCATTGTTTTCCCCTTTTTATGAAGGGTGACTCAAGTGGATTCCAATGGACAACAATGGCAACAAGAGAGTATAACATAACACACGCATGCCCATATCCAAGGCCTAGAATATATTTTAAACTAATGAGTTGAGTGAATTCAAGATGCAATTACAATAATTATTAGACAAAACGTTCATATGACCAAGTGCATCACCTTGGATAGAACACATATTGGTAGTCAATAACAAGCATGGAACCTTTTGGATGTGCATTGGTTATTCAATGTTAAATAAGGTGACAATTAATTAAGAACAAGTAACTCCTACCCAAATTGATGATCCTCTTTATTAACTTAGATGGGAAGAGGTTTTTTCAAAGTTGGAATCATGAAGTTTTGGGTATCATCATATGTGAGCAAAGACTCACGGTCTGCATTATTTAAGATGTGCCACCACCTGTTGCCTTGCTGTAGACACATGTCGCCTTGCTGTAGACATATGTTAGTGCATACCAGTACCGACTCAATTAATTGCGTGAAGAATGAGCTCTCCACCATCGCCATCGGTGCCTATGATCAGTGATGGTCAAGGAAGAACTTTAGGTTAAACATTCTTGATAATTGCATGGTTCTGAACTTTACATGTATTGTTCCTGAGGAGTTGTTCTTAACACGAAGCTTTGGACCCAGTCTAATAAAATACGAGGAGACAAAATTTTAAAGTTAACCAAAATTCAAATACATTGGTCAGGGTCGATGTTATATTCAACTTCATCAGTTTTGTTTCATTAGTTGCCATGTGTGCCTTAAAACAGTGAGTGGAGGTGTCTTTCACCAAAATCCCGATTCCACTTTGATCCTTATTTGTTGCGCCATCGAAGAATCCCATGGGTGAATTACCAAATAAAATTGGTCGATTTATCAAAAATTGTACTTTGTCCGCACTTGGATCTATGACGAATTCTGCTGATGCTTTAATAATCCTTCTCCCAACCTCCTCTAGGTTATGTTTGTAGCCTTAAAAAAGAATGGCATTCATTAAAATCCATAAGCCCCATGTGACAATAAAGGGAATTGATTTTACCTTGGGATTTGTTAAAAACCAGAGCTTTAAATTTTCTTAAAGGGGCTGCAGATGCCAATTATTTTTGACTTGAAGAATGTTACAAATCAAAGTCCAAAGCTCCCGAGTAATGATGCAATCTATTGCAAGATGTTGTATGGTCTCCTCACTACTCAAACATAATGGATAGGCTAAAGGTCCAATTCCACCCCTTTCTCTATAAATATCCCCTGTTAAGACTTTATTTCATAAGCATAACCACATAAATAGAATTGATTTTGGAGGAGCTTTGATTTTCCATATCACTGTATAACACCACTTCAAATCATCATTCTCATAACAATATATAAATGCATTATAGGCCTCTTTTACTGTCTGCACAATCCCTTCTATTTTGTTCCAAGTCCAAGCTAATCTATCTGGTTCTGTAGACAGAGTAATCCCATTTTGGTAAATTCCCTGTATGTATGTCTTCCATTCACTGGCTAGAGTTCCTGTGAGTCCGAGATCTTATGCAGAGAGCCAAATACTAGAACCTGTCAAGTTGGAGATATTTGTCTTGTGTATATATGCAAGATAATAAAGGCTCCGACTGTGTAGGTGTGGTAGCAGTTCTTCTGATAGTATAAAGCCAGATCCTCCACCCAAAAAAGGATCCAAGCCTAAAAGAACTCTCGTACCTGTACCAACCTTCCAAGCAATCCACCGCTTAACCACAAGTAGTGTAGTCAATATATTTTTCCATATAATGGAGTCTATTGGGAAATAAAAGTGTTTCTTCCTCGACCATGATGCAACATCAACTCCTTTCAAATATGTCCTTCTCATAGTGACACTCCAAATACCATCATGAAAAAGTGCCCTCCACAATGATTTGGTAGCTAGGGCCTTGTTAAAGAGATTGAGATCTCTTATTCCCCAACCTCCCTTATTTTTTGGCTTTGCTATCAGACTCCATCTTGCCCAATTGTAACCCCCCTGAAAGTCCAACTGGTTGTTGCAACACAGTTCCATGCATGTCGGACAAACTTTTAGAAAAAATTCTTTAGCTCTAACATGATCTAGCATAGTCTCTTGAAGAAACACAACATCGGGTTTAACTGTAGACAAAAGCTCCTTGAGGGCTAGCATCTTGGACTAGGCACCCACAATACCCCTAATGTTAAGAGAGATTAAGACTAGAATTAAGGAACCCTCATATCAGGGTTCAATGCTCTAAGTTTCCCAGAAGGAGAAGGAACATAAACAGGGTAATTTGAAGAAACCATTATGGGGTATGTTGCCAACCCTCCCTCAACAACCCCCATGTCTTTTTTCCTATTAGTGGATTTGTTTTTAGGCTTCTTCCTGATGGTGACATTTGCAATATCCACAAGGCCAGCTCCGTCTACAAAGGAGTTATAGGTCTAAAGAGGCGCTTTATTAATAAGAAATTCTTTGTATGAGGGTTCCGAGGGTTTGGTAAACAAATTTGTATCCAATGGAGGGGGAGAAGACAAGGTGCATTCACTGTGTAAATGAGGGGTAGTGTGAGGTCCCTGAGGAGAGGTCTTAATCAAAATAGGGATTTTGGGATTTGTAACAACCAACAGTTCTATTGATGAGGGGGAAATCAAAGGAGGGTTTTATGAGATGATAGGGTTCAAATGGGAAGTAAATGGATGGGAATTGTTAAAATTTTCCAAGAAAATTTCCTAGAAACCCTCAAAAATATTGACCAGCCACTCCTCATTACTACTTAGCAAAAGAATGTCTTATTCAGTTAAAGAAGTACTAAATAAATTTGGAAAGAAAATCTTTAACTTACCAATGAAAGATTCAGTAGAGGGGAATTGACTGTGCACCTCCATCTGAGCATTTTGAGTCCTCCCATTTAAGTCTTATTCTCCCACTTCTGAAACCAACTCCAATGATTGAGCCTCTCCAACCATTGAAGGACAATTTGTTTTTATATGGCCAGTGGATCTTCATACATGATGATGAAAGAGTTCTCTCCAATACTCTAGGGTTTGAATGAAGGACCCCTTTTCAGTGACAATCTCAACTTCTTCTGGCAGTCCTAGGTCTATGTTGAACTCCACTAAAAGCCAGGCCATGCGTTTGTTATTCCACCTTAGGTCCCTTTCATCAAAGAAAACAAATCTGCCAAGAACATCTCCTATCCCTCTCAAAACTGCTAGATCCCAGTATTCAATGGGGAGGTCGGGCATTAGTATCCATAAGCATCTCTTTTGGAAGAACACAGTAAAAGGGTTGAAATTACCCTCACACCCTGTGTTTTCTTTGTTGTATCAAGTCAATTAGGTGGCTCTCGAGTCCCACCTTGTGTTTTCTTTGTTGCATCAAGTCAATGCTCGAACTCCATGCTTCCATGGCTCCGACCATTAATATATAATATTACAGGAATACAAACAAGCTTTTGCTTATACCCCTGCTCCACCGTGGTTGAGCTACTTCCAAGTTCCACCTACCATATCTACTCCAGTCCTCTAGGAGAGTTTGTAGAGCGAAGCTGCCAATGCCAACCTGCCATAAACATATATAAAAAAATTTGTTTTCTTTGAGGAGCTCAACTTAAAGGACGATTGGATTGCTGACATCCTATGAATTTACATGTATGTACATCATTTTATCCATTCATGATCCTATCAATTATTTAAAATTTTTGTTATTTGATTAAAATTATGTAACTTCAAAGTTCAAACACAATATTATTTTTTGATTGAAATTTTGTAACTTCAAACGGGCCTTAAAGGCTTCAAATTTGAAGCTTGGACCCGAGAGTGGGTTTGTCACAAATCTACATTAGAGGCTATTTAGAACATCATTTATCGATTCCCAACTACAGCAACAACACCAATTGCTTCTTTCTTCATATGTCATGTGTACATGCATATGATTCCATGTGCTCCTTGCCTTGCCCTATTTTCCATTGTCGCCTGATTGAAGCTCTTGAGAATTTAGCCTCCCTTTAACTTTCCTGAAATGGATGGGATAAGGAAGACCATTGTTTTCACTCTGAAACCGAGTACTTCCCCGCACAGCTGCCACTGGCCATGGTTGCATCCCTATGGGAAACATCTGTGCGCACTATGACCCCGAGATTTACCAAAAATCCTGGGGATTTGGGGAAGTTCCCACTCTGCCAGCCTCCATGCATCTAGTTGATGATTTAGATCAAGAATCCAGACTTTGTATCTAAAATTGTATTGCATGAGCCATTTTCCCCATTTGCTCAATTGTTGACTCGACACCTTCCTATGGTACATGGCTTAAGATTCTTGGGATTTATTAATATGAAGACCACTGATACTACTACACTTACAATCCCAACTAGCTATCGAATTTCAATATGATTGAGAATATGCAACAACATCTGGTGAAGGAAAATGCTAAAAGCTATCAATTTTCTTAGAATGCCCAGTGACCACTCTTGCATTCGACTAGACAAACTGGGACAAAAACATTTTTGTAATCTTGATTTTTAGAACGATAGTGCTACTTTACCTTTTGATTTTGTTGCCCTTATCGGTCAGTCTTGAATAGAACATGAACTTCAACCATATAACAAGAATTTTAACCATCTATGCATCTCCTCTCTACTTGGTCTCCCTACGTTTTACTTATGCTTCACAACCCATCCTCTACTCCATCATACCATAGAGTTAGTATGTATAACAAGATCTAGGGGGAGGGCTATAGAGAAGGAGCAACTAGGGTCCTTAATCAGCTATTGAGAACAAAAGTTTCCCGGAGTCAGATAGTTCTCTTTGCTCAAACCATAGCATAGCATGTAACATGTAAGTAGCGCTTAAACTTATTCTATCCCAAGTACTTGTGGAATTCAGAGTGTTGAATGAAAAATTAAAACATATATTGTTTTCATTGGCATTCAATTCTATTGTAGGGTACACAATTAGAGTGACAAAGAAACTTGCTATTGGTTTTCAATCCAATCCAACTTCTTTGTTGAACTGTTCTCTCTGATAGACTTGCGAGAAGGAGGATTATAAATGGCATAGGAAATGCAGTTGTTTGATAGAGGTGCATGAAAGTGAATTATGGTCCTCAATTCAACGAAGTAAATTTTTTTTACCATTCGGATTCTTTCCCTTCACCTTTTTTACTGCCTTTTTGCATACATCTCTATTGTTCACTAATTTAGCAGCAGATACAGACCAGACTCAACGCCCAATGTTTTTGGCTTCTGAAACAGTTTCTTCCTTTTTGGGCTTACATTATCATTTTTTCCATTGTTAAGTAGGCTAGATTTTATGTAGGTTGGAATTTATATTAGTATGAAAAACGCTAGTGATTTACAAAGATTGAACTTTTCTAAGAATAAGCATCGCGTTGCTTTTAGAAGAGTTGAAGAACCCAATTCTTCATCGAGCTTGTATTGTTCGAATCAGCCTCGGAACCTGTTTTAAGAGGTATTAAATATTATTATACTGGTTAAAAGTTGGATTGGAATTGGGCTAGCAAGCTAACTGTAGCTGCACTGATGCAGAAAAAAGATCTATAAAATTAGTTATGGAAATTCACATTGAACATCTGGAAAGTGGATTTTTTGTGTGTCTCCTAAGTTGTGTTTCACTAATTAATTCCTCATGTTCAGACAAATCATGAAAGAGTAAAATAGTATTAATTTTGGCTGTAAGGATGAAAGTTGGATTGGAATGGGGTTAGCAAGTTAATTGTATTATTATACTGGTTAAAAGTTTAAGAGGCGAGATCAATTTGGGAAACTACTGAGATGGAAAAGGTGGCATAGTGCCTAGAGACTGAGCCGCTAAATCGGATTGAAATATGGTTGTGTTATATGACATATATAACGTTCAGTGCCGCCATATCCACTGCAAAATAAAGCCTCTTGATTTTACTATGTAAATAAACAATGAAATTTTGATGTACTAGTACATTTTCAAATGAAAAGAATGACTTATTTTTACATTTGATCATTGAAGGGTTCAATATCTCATAGCCCTTCAAAGTGAAATGGGACCCCACCCTTCAAATTTGATCCGACTCGCGTTATTCTGTTTTTGTTGTTCATAATTTTTAGTTTTTCAATCTAAAATCTTTATTGGAATTTGAACAGCACGCTGTATAATTTTCTTTGAAAGAGGAGGGAAATTTGAAAACATGCAGGGAGGCCGCAGGGATGGCGACATGTCTTTCTTCGCAAACCCATTTGGTTAAAAAAAAGGGGGAAATGTTTTCTCCAGCATTTTTGACCGTGACCCTTTCGATGATCCCTTTTTCACGAGACCATTTGGAAGCACTTTTGGGATGGGTAGCATGTTTGGGCCGGAAGGATTCTTCGACAAACATAATGGTTTCCTTGATGACCACGAGTATCAGAAGCCACAGGTAATTCTACACAGAAATTGATTTATCATTAGGTTAATTTGATTTTGTGACTATACTGTATGGGCATTGATTTCTCAATTTATTGTTTCTATAGAAGTGGGAGGGATGCTCAATTTGTTTTGCCATTTGAGGCAGGATTTCATAAATGTATACTAAGGATAGTGAATTTAATAACTATGGATGTATATTATGCAGCCTGCTCGAAGGGGTCTTGTGATTGAAGAGCTGCCTGAAGATCATGAGGATGGACATAATGGTTCGAGTCAGGAGACCATTGTTGAAGATCCAGATGAAGACCAAGGGAAAACAGGTACAAAATTTCTCTGTCTTCTAAGGAGCACAGGGGTCTTGTAAATCAAAGGCCATCTTTTTTATTTTTATCTTGCTGGACTTTTCATTCAGTTTGGATTTGATGGTTAAACCGTGGTAGTCATATTCCCACCAAGGTTCAAGTCATCGGAGAGATGCCCTTCTCTGTTTGCGGGCACTCTAGAGTTCTTCCTTCAAGCCCTGGTGCATTGTAATGCTTTTCGACTTGGGGAAAGGCATGGTTGCTGCATTTGACTATAAAAAAAGTAAAGTGGCATAGGGTTTTTCCTTTAGGTTTAAGGCGAGTATACTCATCGGATTAAAAAAATGAAAAAATTAGAAGGGCATGTTGCTGTGTTAGATAAAAAGGGAAAATCCAGAGTTTGTTCAGGGCATCAATTCCTAGAGTCTTGTAACACTGTTTGGTTCATTTACAGTATCAGTTGATGGAATGGATTGTTTTTTTAAACTGCAGGACATAGAATGCAGAGGCAGAGGGGGAACCAGAGTGTAAGCTAGGGAACCAACAATTCTTATCCAAGGTAGTCATCATCTCAAACCTTCTCATTTCAAAGCTCCAAAATAACCTATGGAGGACAAAACGGGGCATACTATACATCCTCAACAACCAGGAGATATCTGCTCTGCTCACATATCTGCTCATTTCAAAGCTCCAAAATACCCTATGAAGGACAAAAGTGCAGATATCTGCTCTGCTCACATGGAATCCCAGATACTATGTATGTGATAACAAGAACATTACATTAATAATCATGTACAATATAAATAAGTAGATATATAAGACCCTAGCACTCCATGTAGTTCAATAAACCATTAAACTTTTGTAACTAAATCTTGTTTGACTATTTATGAATAGGATGAGAACCAAAATAAATAGGCATTTTGTTTGATTCACTTTTTGAATCCATGTTTGGCCAATCCATTTTGGAGAAATACCTTTATTCTAATACTACAGGTGTGAAATTTATTCTATTGCCTCGCTGAGAGTTGGAGTCGTAGTAAGAATGTTTCTTTACAATGTCGATTATTTTCGTGTAATGAGTGCATTTTTTATATTTCTCTCTCAAACCTTGTCAAATGTTCTAATTTTCTGCATTTAGTTATTTATATTTTTACTTTTATTAACTCAGTAATTTTCTTGTTGAATATAACAGTTATATGTTTGGTGTTGTGGTTATATTTTCTATTATTCTCTCCTAGATGTTCACTTTGTATGTAAAATAAAATTGCATTTGCATTTTCATTTAGCATTGTAATATTTTAAATAATGTTTAACTCCAAATAATGGTTTCCAAGCCATAATTCAGATGGGTTCCCTATTCCGAATAGTGGGATTTTGTTTGGGACTTCTCCCTAGGGTGAATTCATGTTATTGGAAAAAGGAAATTTTACCTTATCATCAACTTTTGTGCTATTAGGAGGGAAACATTAGTATGGTTGATAGAGACAACTTTCAACCATGTGATGTTTATTTTGATTTTTCAATTCATGGCATGTGATTTAGCCACACATTCACCCAAGGCGAAGAGTTAAACCCTAAAATAGTCTTTGAAGATAGTGTTGCTGATTTTGAAAATCCCAATTTCCCAAAGATTGAACTCAAATATGTTGTCTCCAATTAGGAAGTTAATTCTTTCCATCATGTTACCTAGGCATATGATCAACAATTTTTCTATTTTCCCATCGCTCCACTACTTATTAGATGTAGAAAATATAGTAAGGAATATCATTCAAACTAAAAAAGAAATTGTAGTTGAAATGATAGATGATCTAGTTGACCTCATCCTTGCAAAATCCTGTCAACCTTACATACAATTCTACCAACTCCTCTTTCACCTACTTACTCTTCAAGTTCCTCAACCCACAATTTATAAGTTGAATATAATAGACGAGCTTGTGTAATAAGATTCTAGGCACTTTGGGAGCACTTCTGAGCAGTGTGAAGGTTGTAGCAATCTGTAAAATACCTTGAATTAGCAATAAACAGAGGCATATTCCAATCTGGGCACAAACAACCATGTTTGACAGTAAAAAATGGCATGGATCAGCCTTAATTCATCCCTTTGGGTGCATCTTAAGGTAATGTTCATTTCTGCACCAATTCTGGGCATAGCATAGGCAGATATGGGCACAAGAAGCCCAGTTTTGGCTTCCTAAGATCCATAAAGTAGCAACAGTGAGTCCTTTTAGCCACTTCTGGGCAATTTAGAGATTGTAACAGCCATCAACAACCATCAATCAATAGTAAAAAGCACTAAGATTCTCAATCCTGAGAATGTTATATGATGATTCTTTGTGGCGGCATTCCAAAAGAGCAGTAAGAGGCATCATCTATAGGTCTAGATACATTCTGGGCATGATATGAGCATAGTTCACCTCCAAACAGTAGTGCCTTCACTCTGATTTCATTTGTAGATCTCAAGCTTCATGACGATGCACCCAGACATAATGATCAAAACCAGTGCTCACCCCCTCTGAGGATTTATGGCTATCTTGGAGGAGCTACAGTGTTGCAGATCTAAAGCATTCATAGCCAGAAGTATTTTATGACACAAATTAACATAGCATCCAGACCTATTGTGGCTTATGTCCTTCCTGTAGTGTGCTTATCCAAGAGGAATTGAAGCCTTGCTGAGACAACTAGCCTGGTTGTAATTAAAGAAGGGTTTGCATTCATGGTATGAACATTCAGCCTAAGAGGGTTGATCCATTCTCTACACCATGAACTTGTTTCCTGAGGTATATATCTTATATATTGGTTTTCTTTCCATATTCATGTGGCAATGTGTTTATTTGATGTTATTGTTGCTTTAGATGTTAAAAAAATTAAAAAAAAATAATATTTTTGTGTTTTTTAAGTTTGTCGATTTTTGCCGATTTGCTACCGAGATATCCCGAAACGATGTTTCCTGGACCCTACCAATTTTGTCGCCATGCCGATATTTGTAACATTGGTACTATAGAACTCACAATTAAAATTATAGGCACAAATTCAGAAGGCCTCGAGAGAAATATGAGACTGATGCTGGTTTTGCATGGATTAATAGCTAGTCTCTTTGTGTACTATGTACCCATTATAGTATTTTTAGTCTTTTCAAGCTTGAATGCCAAGATTATACCTAATTTCAAAGTTGAATAATCTAGATATGCATGTGGAGGAAGCACTGTGTTGAGTGTTGCTTATGGGAAGAGGACGGATGGGTTCCATCCTACTATGCACTAGCTATTATTTTCATAATGTTATGGTCTATGACAATAATTATTGAAGATTAGTTGTAAATTATTAGTGGTACTATTTCACATTGGTACTTTTGCAAGGCTGACTCATCTCCTCCTTGAAGTACCAGGAATTATTTGAGGTACACGTCACTTGGGTTTCTTCCTGGGCTCCTTGTATTTATGCTTAATATTTATTTTTCTTTTGATGAGTCCTACATTAATCAATTTTTCAATAAGGTTGATATATTAGTTTAAGGATCATTGCATGGATCAATGAATGACTAAATTTCTAATGGTGCATCCCATAGTTGAGGCTTCCCACACATGATAGAAAAAGAAAATTATCTGAAACTTGTCATTTATGATTTTTGCAATATTACATTGAGGGATGTTGTAGTCGATCTCTGTTTTTTCCCTACAAGGTCATTGGTATGATTTCTATAATCAATCCTCATGTTAAAATTCCTTTCTTATGGTCACACTATATCTATTTTTCTCATTAGAAGTTTGATTGCTATTTGACTTTGCCCCATTCCATGACTAGTGTCTCTTTTTAATCTCTCAAGAATTATTGAAAATCAATGTAGCTATTTGAAACCTAGTGTGTACTTGGAAACCATCTTAACCTACACAACACATTCTATTATTCGACACTTATCCATTTAGTTCTAGATGTAATAAGATAGAATAAAATGATCTATGAAGGTTTTCCAAGTTACTTTATCAATAGTATTTTCAATGACATCTGCAAGTAGTGAGGTTGCAATTGCCAAGTTATGAACCTTTTGTGGTTTCCACGGTATGTATCTTATGGCTAGGAACATGATATTTTGCAATAAAGTGGATAACCCCGAACACAATCAATGGGAAGTGAATAACCCTGAACAAAATCGATGGGAAGTGAATAACCCTGAACCAAATCGATTCCTTTTTGGATGGTGTGAAGAGGAGCTAGACAAGGAGGCTCTTCAAAAACATCAATAGGAATCTATGATACCTTTAATATCTAAGGGAGGGAGTTTTATGGTGTCTTCTTTGTCTTTTTGAACAACACCAAGTGCTAAGAAATTATGGAAATTTACTCATTTTATTGTTGGCTTTCCATAAAGTATAGGAGTGATGGTCAACAAAAAAGCAGAGGTGGGTTTGTATAATTTACCATATTTTTGGAGTTGATAGGTATTATATTGTCCATCATGAATGGCATGTCAATCACTCTGATAGGGATACCCACTAATTATTTCATAACAGTGGAGTGGAGTGATATCATAGTGAACAATATTCTTGAAGGGGCTAATGGCAAAAGTGATTGCACATTTGCTTGTTACCAGCGTGTAATTCCTAACAACTTTAACCCAATTGAGGTGATAAGGGGTAGGATGTGCCATAGAAGGAAGTTGTAAATATGAAACAAGCTTTAGAGATACTAGGTTCTTTTGACTATCATTTTAAATGATGAGGAAATAAGTGATTTTTTACTTGTAAATTGTGTGTGAAGAGGGATTCATTTGGACTAGCGACAGAGTCCTTGTTAATCAGAATGCATTGTGGATTTGGAGCATTTGAATTGTTAATTGTAATCTCTACATCTTCAGGTTGTTTTTTTGTGAGGAAATAAGTATCTTAGGATTATTTTTATGTGAGGACAGTCTTGGACTCTTGTTTGAATTCAAGAGCTGTACATTCATGAATGGAACGATTCAACCTCTTATGATAGGTACAATATTTCCCTTTACCAACAAATGAAGAGGGATGGTTTAAAACTTTAGGTTGTTCTTTAGGGTTGGACAAAGCCTTGGAGATGGAAAGAATTGAGGAAAAAGTACTAGTGTTGTTGGAACTATTTTGATCATATTAAGGAGGTTGAAGTTGGGTCTTTCAAACAACAAGGATTCAAAGGCAAGTGAAGTGTGGAAAACAAGGATTTTCTACCAAATTCCAATTGCATTTCAAGTCCAACACCATTCTTTAAGTGAAAACTTGGAGAAACATCAATATTTTTCATTTCTTTGGTTGAGAAAGTTAGAATAGCAGATGGATTTGATAAAGGGGACAGGTGCCTTCACGTTTCCATAGATGGTGTTGATAGTTTCTTGCAGCACATTGATTGATGTAGGGGAAACAAAACTTACTTGATATAAACTCAAGTATTTCAACATTCTCTTGTAATCATCAGATTGGGCTCAATGCTCACTTTTGTAAAAAATGCAACAGGTCTGTGTTCATTAGAATTAAGAGTTTGATTCTCAATCCTACAGGATTGAGACCAAGAGGATGTATGCTATATATTTGAAGGTGCCAATATTTTACATATCTTGACCATACGAATTGAAAGGAAAGACATGCTCATAGAAACTATGGACTCCATTCACACATACAATGATTGCAAAAACACGAACTCTTCAAGCTAGATTCAAGGCTGCAAAGATCAATCTTCATGATTCCTGGTGCCATGCGACCTGACTTTGATTCCTGGGAAGAGGAATTAACACCCACAAGCATTGGGCTCTGCAGTCACGATTTTGATTCACGAGTCTGTAAGAAGTGGAAGTAAAATAAGCTACTGCCTCTAATTTTTTTAAGTTGATGATTCCCTGGTCCTGTTGGAGTATTTTCCTTTAGGTTCAAAACTGTGAAGCCATCTATTGAAACAATTAGTCACTCTTGCTGCCTCTGAAACTTGTTTCACCCTCAGTTTCTCGTTCTGATACCACAATTGGTGCCAGGTTGTAATAGACTCTACCACTCATATTAAATCCATGTAGAGACACAATTATATCTCCATTTTGCAATTTTACAATCTACCTTTGGTTGCAAACAATATAAATGTCACCCATGTGTTTGTTGAAATGCGGTGTGTTTATAAGGATACAAAACTTCTCTGTGACTATGCTGGAAAATCAAATCTCCTCTCTGAAGTTTTTTCAACACATTATATAAATTGGAACTTGTCAAACACACTCTACATTTGTGGTCTATTACTAGGTGCACCTCTTGGAAGCTACTCAAGAACATGAAAATTATAACCAATCACTGAAAATTATTCCTCTTTTGTGTTGTACAAAACAAAGCAAGATATAGGTATCGCTTTCTGCAAGATAGGGCATGCAACTGACACTGATTTGCTAGAAATGAAAGCATGAAACTCACACAGGTTGCATTCAAGCATAGACTAGTCTTTCACGTAATGGTATGTTTCTTTATTTATGAAGCATTGGTATTCCATGTTGTTATGGGATAAATTGTGTCAATTTGTTGTCTTTCTAATTGAAGAGACTCACTTGAAAACAATATGTTTTGATGAGAATGCACCATATATAAGATAAGATCATTTTATTAATGTCCACAAATGATCATGTGATAGGTCAGTGTGATCAGAGATTATAGTCAGTGGCCATTAAGTAGTGGGAGTGTTTAGAACAGTCCTAGAGCTCAAATGTTACCAAAATACAAGAGATATAAATGGCAATAAAAGAAAGACAAACCCAATCTAGGGAAACCCTATTAGGTGCAAGGCCCTAGCTCCACATCAGCATCATAAATGAAAATGAAAGTAGAAGAGGGAGAATAGGAATCCCTATCTTCATCAGCAATTGTGAAGGGACTGATCCAAATCTTGATGATGTTGTTTGGGAAAATGTAATATTTGTAGGATATTTCATTCTTCATCAGTATTACTAATCCTTTTTATTGGCTGATTTGGTCGCAGTGCTAACCCTTTATTCATTTGTTTAATTTGTTTCTAGGAAGTGTACTTTTCTCTCATATATTTTCTTCTGGTTAAACTTTTTCTTGTATAAATTCTTATGAATTGAATCATATTTCAGGAAAGATCAATTATTGTGTGTTCTAATGGACCAGAGAAACCCATTGGTATGTCTTGTTTTATTTGTACTATACCAACTTTCATTGATTTGATTTTTTTTTGTATTTTTTTTTTAATATAACTTGTCTCCTCTTTGGAGGACATAGAAGCCAACATTATATAATTCAAGTGTTCAATCTATACTTTTGTGGTTACTTGTGATGTAGGTGCATATGGCATTGAGAATTTGAGACAAAGGTCTTTACTTTTGGGGCAAAGATTTGTTATAAGAATAGATGGATGGGATAGGAGATCAAAACTTCCAAGAGGCCATGTAGCACATTTTTTAGGCCCAATTGGTGACATTAATGCAGAAAATATGACTCTCTTGGTGGAGAATGATATAAATATCTCATCTTTAAGCTTTGTGTAAGTAAAATACTTGTACCTAGGTGAATCTTGATCATGTTTTGAAGGGCTAGTATGACAGTCTATTTCACCTTAACTGTTCTTGAGATAAACTTTTAGTTTTATTTTGTCTTGTACTAGTCCTTACATCCTTGCAACTTCAATTCATTGCAAGAACATCCATAAGATACAGAGGAGTTTCCATGGGTAATACTAGAAGAAGAATATTCCAAACGTCAGAATATGTGGTTTTCACACAGAGTTTACAAGTGATTATTAGTAGTTTATGGTTTCATGTATTTGAATAATATATGTGGGAGCAATAGAAATTATTTTGGCATATGGCCCTAGTTTGTATGATGCTCCTTATTGTTGGAAAAGTTTTCATTTCATTGTTTTATGATTGCATGCTTTGACAACAAATGCTTGTGTGAAGTTAACATTCTTGTACTTGTATTCAAATATTTAAGTTTATATATTCTCATTTTGGCCACAAAGATAGACCGTAGATAAATGTTATGCATCTATTATTTCTAGAGACAATGTGGTAAAAGTCAAAAGTCTGTAAAGGAACATGACACCAAGCTGATTCTAATTCAAAATTATTTCCCAGTGTCACATTGTGTTTGACTAGACCTAAAGGCAATTTGAATTTAACTTATTTAAAATCAATGTGCACCTAAGCTATTATGTAACCCATGGTTTAATGGTGTAAAATTATATGCATTTGTTTTTTTTGCGGCCATTCATTATGTGTAAATGAATGACCCACCTATTGACTGTGATACTTTTATTTGTATGTAGATTGTGTTAGAAGCAGATGGTTATCATCCATATCTTATATCCCCTGATAAGGGATTAAGGGCCTTTATAAAAGGAGTTTTGGAGCTAGCCAAAGAACCTGCGCATCTTTGTGTTGATGAGGTAATCTTAACCTCTTGTTTGAATTCATCAAAACAAAAGTGGATTTCAATTATTTCTAAAATTTCATTGTGGCATCAGATTGATACAAAAATGATGATTATATGGAAACTAAACTGGAATCTAGTTAAAAGATAGTATTCTTAACAAGAGCTGACGTTGTAGTTGACTAATATAGCTGCAAAATACTGCTTTGTCCTTTACATAATTTCTACTGTTAATTAGGCTTGAAAATCTCTATTTAGGTGCATTGAATATTCTTATGTGATCTTGTTGATTGTGGTTTGCTTTTTTGCACACAATAAATCGACAAGCATTGCATGGTTATTGTGAGTACATATTAGAAGTTCTCTGCTTGATCTTACAAGCCTTGCAAATTATAATGTGTTTGCAATGTAAAATATCCTTTGGAAAGCTCCTCATTCATGAACATTGTACTCACACTCAGATTTTATTTTAAGAGTTGGGAAGAGGATTATATATTTAGCACTTCAATTTTAGGTCTTTACTTGGTTGATAGGGTTTCTTGAAAGACAAATGATTTGACTATGTTCTTGTTGTAACTCCAGTTAGTCTCCAAAGTTCCAACATTACAATTTTGCAGTACCTAAAAATGATTTATGAAAGGAGGTTGTTGACTCTAGAGAAGTTATGCAGAAGCCTTACGACGGAGAGCATTAACATAAATAAGAGGTTTAGTTACATATAGTTTCCACAAAGCTTGCCAGTAAAAATAGTTGTAACTTCTAGAATTTGAATCATTTACTTAGTTTTTGTTATTTCACTAGGAAGGTTTCTCTCATGGAAACCATAGAGTTTCATTTTGTTTCCTAACACCTTTTTAGCTAGAGGAAACTGTTTGTCAGTTTTGGTAGGTTGGGACAAATTACAATGACTATCCTTTCAGACTACAAAGGAAAAACAACACGAAAAGTGTCTTGCCCTCCCTACCAATTTGTTGTAAAGTCAATTTGGATAACCAGACACAACACAATTTTTCGAAGATGAGATCCAAGAAGAGACTGATTTTGGGCTAGTAACAAATTGATAAGTTTATTTGAAGTGCATTCAAATAGGGGAAAAGAGTGTGGACAAGCCCTAACTAGTGAAAACTAGTATGTGTTTGGTTATATTTTCTTGATTCCATAGAAAAAAATTACGGTTCACTCCAGGCTTTGGCTGAGTATCTAAAGCAGATGATATCCTCTTGGATTTTTGGAGACTCAATTTTCACAGAGATTTAAGGACAAATCCTTGTTTATTGGTGCAAGTAACCATCTATGTGATTTCTCCGATAGTTTTTCTATTTCAAATATCTAAAGCGTGGCCTATGTTCCCAGTAATGAAGTTGAATTTAGGATAGTTCTAAGAGGCTTAAATATTGCTTTACAAAGACTCAAAGAGATATGAGAGCTGATTATCTAGGGATATTTCAAACTGGTCTTTGAAGCATTGTTGGAAATTTAGAGTGAACCACGTGGAAGCATTCATCTTGTTCCTTGATGCATTGGTTGCGTCCCCTGCCTTCCACGAATAAGGGGATGCACTGGAGACATATTCCATGCATCCCCATTTGCATGTAATGTTGAGGAATTTTCTTCGTAAGATAGATAGATAGATAGAAATAGGGGTGTGATTTCCTAATGGTTCACAATATTAAAGTGGATGCTCTTACTCACAATCCCGAGTTAGTATTTTTTAAGGGTTAAGTAGGTGAATCCTACCATATTATGCCTTGCACCCTAGAGAGTGTGACATCCAGCTTCATTCAAGGTTAGGTCTTTTGACATCACCAGTTAGAAGACTCACATCAAATTTATCAATAAAGTCACGATCACGATACTTCTGGTTACTCTTTCAATGTGATAAATTGCACTTCAAGTTGCACATCTTAGTGACAGTGCGGACATTTGAACATAGCTTGTTGGCATTTTTCTTCACATGTGTTCATTTCTTCTCAATATGCGGGCATTACCTATAACCCTTGGTATGCTGCGTGCACTTTCACCTTGTGTGCAGGAATTTTGGAAAATGTTGCAGGAATTTTTAGTGCTTTGTGCCATTTGTTTAATATTTTGTTCACTCATGCGAGCACTTTAACTCATCAATGCTGGCACTTTTCATTAGTATGTGTGCACTTGCAGGCATTTTTCATACTTTGGAGGGCATCTCAGGTGAGTTTGCTGACATTTTTAACTCACTGTGTACATATTCTTACCTTTTGTGGGTAGGTGCGAGCATTTTCATGATGCTTGCAGAGTACTAAAAAGGCTACTCATTGCAAATTCAAAATACTTAAAACGTATTCCTCAAATGATAATAATGAGCTTGGATCTCTAGACATAACAATCCTTTGTGGTTATTGTGCATGGATTGTCATAACTACAATGTATATCAACATAGAGTTCATCTTCAATTCAATTTGTGCAGAACTCAAGTATACATGTGTATGTCACGTCCCCATTTTGACCCCCTTGCATTAAATCGTGAATGATGTAAATATTGTAACTTAATCATGGTGAGGAGCTCAAGGCCAAGGCCCCACCACTGATTTAGCATTTTATGTACTAGAAATTAAAGAGATAGATGCCTATGGTTCTTGTGCTAGAAGGGCACGATGTAAATAAGACATCATGTAATTACGAATTTAATAAAAGATACCCACAACCAGCTACGCAATGCAACAAAGAGATGAGGGCATGATCTTTACAAGGAATAGGGAGGGAAAATAACCAAACCCTTGAGCCATGGTGTTAAGCCATTTCATTAAGGAAACCCATGAACTCTCAACTACCCATTTGGCCTCATGCACCCAATCATTTAATTCTTCCAATAATTGGTTGAGACAATTAATGCCTTGGGATGGGAAATGTATGGCTGTCAATTTTCATGTATGGGCAAGACAACAACCTGGGAAATCGAGTTTTGGTTGGCTGGGCAAGAAAACCCCCATGAAATTGGCCCAAAGCCATTCTTCACCCATGGCATTCTTCCTCTCACGCAGTCTGAGCCTGTTGGGGTTTTATCCTTCACGTTTTCACCATTTCCTGCATTATTCCATGCCTGCAAACTTGTTTTTGGTTAGCTCATTGGCTGGGAGAAGAGAGCCACGATTTTTGGGATTATGGAGGCCGTTTCTGCCCACGAAATGCCCATGAGCATTCTTCTGAAAACTATTTTGCTCTCCTGGGGTTGATTTCCCATTTTCTCCTTTTCGTTTTGGTTGCCCACGTTTTTCTAGAACTGTTACAAACCCATTGTTGGGAACTTCACTAGAGAAGAGTTTTTCTCATGCCCAGCACTTACACTTTTGCTGTTATATGCATCTATCTCCTAGCAGCCTCAGAAACCCAACTGCTGGTTGGCAGGGCTAATTCTGGTGTATCTATGGTTATGTGAGACCCTGTTGTTCCCTAGTTCCTTGTGGAGATCATGCCCAGCTCGGGGGTGGCAGTGGCGCTGAGGGATCATGGAGCACACTGGCCTACGGTTCGGTGGAACGTTACAGAAGCGTAGCTGGTTTCTCGGGGATTACTTGGGTTGAGATAAGTATTCTCATTTGCTAAATTGATATTGTTAGATTGATGAATGGCATGAATATACTGAATGTATAATGGATGCGTAGTTGATTATTTCCGCTGTTTTTTTATTATAACTATACATCTCATATCTCTTTTAAATTATGTGAGTGCTTGGTTAAAAGTTTATGGGGCTAGATGCCCGGTTTAACCTCACGATCCTCTCCATCTAGCTGGTAGGATGGGAGGGGACGTGATAGTGTATCCGACAATTTGTGAAATTAAATGAACACCAGTGGTCTTTTCCAATAACCTTTGGAATCTTCAAAACATAATCAGTACTTATAGTTTCACTCATCAGGGTTTAGTCTGCTCAGTAACCCTACTTCATTGCTTCATCAATTCTTCTTAGTGTTGCAACATCTGCGAAGATATTACTAGATATTAGTGTCTTTTCTTGCAAAGTTGTGCAAGTTGTTTAATATATTAATGTCTTTTCTTAGAATTACAAATGATGCAATCTGGGTGTTCATATTCTCCTCTCCCCAATTTTGAAAGGGTTCTAGCTCAATGGAAGAGCGCCTGCCTTACAAGCAGGAGGTTGGTGGTTTGATTCCTCCGTGTCCTATTGATATTGCAATATTGGTATTTTTAATAAAATATATTTTATTATGATTTATTATGGCTATAGAGGGGGTTTCAAACAGTCTTTGTATGTTGCTACGAGGGGGGTTCTAAACCGCCTTCATATGTCACTACAAGGGGGGTTCGAAATTGCTCTTGTATGTTACAATGAGGGGGGTTTAGAACCACCCTTGTAGGTACCTATGAGGGGGTTTTGTAACCACCTATAAAGGTTTTTAATAAGGACTTTTGGGGGTGGTTCTGAACTGCCCCCATAGGTGTCTACGAGGGGGGTTTACAACTGCCCCTAAAAGTCACTTTTAGGGGGGGGGTCCAAACCACCCCTATAGGACTTGACAAGGGGGGTTTCAAACTACCTCTATAGGCCTCTATGAGGGGGGTTCAAAATAGCCCCTATAAGCCTCTACGAGGGGGGTTCTAAACTGCCCCTATAGGACTATACGAGGGGGGTTCACAACCGCCCTTATATACCTCTATAAGGGGGGTTTGAAACCACCCCTATAGTCCTCTACGAGGGGGGTTCCAAACCGCCCCTATAGGTTTGTATGAGGGGGCTTATGAGGGGGGTTCAGAACCGCCCTCGTAGGTCTCTATTAAGGGGGTTCAAAACTGCCCCCGTAGATCTCTATGAAGGGGTCTGCGAGGGGGGTTTAAAACTGCCTCTGTAGACCTCTACGAGGGGGGTTTAAAATTGCCTCCGTAGACCTCTACGAGGGGGGTCACAAACCGCCCCCAAAAGTCACTTTTGGGGGTGGTTCCATTCTTGTCAAAAACCGCCCTTAAAGGGAAAAACTTTTAACATCAGTGCCTTTAGGGGCGGTTTTTCCAAAACCGCCCCCAAAGCCAAAACCCCCCTCGTAGGTCACTTTTGGGGGCGGAAGACAACCCCCCCCAAAGGCCAAAAATGTAGTAGTGAATGTTGCGTGCACATAAATAGTTCCATGAGTTAAAATGAGACTGTTACAAAGACACCATATATATTTCAATTAAAGCCAATGGAGTAGTTCAAAGGGAAACTAGGGACAAACACTTAAGGTGTTCGACATATGTATGTATACAAAATTACGCCCACATGAACAATTCCACCACTTAAAATGTCACTGTTGGACACAATATATATTTCAATTAATGCTAATGGAGCAGTTCATGAGAAACTTGGGACAAACAACATATAACCCCAAGGGGTTCATATGTCTGTATTCAAGCTTAATAGACTCAAAAGATCATTGCATTTCCAAAATGAATATTAAAAATGTCATTTGTAAAACTTGTCAAGATCTGCTTGCAGCTCCAACAAACTAATTGATTTGAAGGGTTTTTCAATAATCTCATCATTCATTCCATAAGGCCAATCTCATAATGTATGTACAACCATGTTTTTTTGAATATAAAACCGATAAACTTAACAAACAAAAATATGGTCATTTTCAAGTGATTAAATTATTTTTCCCTTGCAATGCACACCAATTTTCTAAACAAGAAAGCACAACTTACGATTTCTTATCAAGCAGGTAGAAGCAAGCATTCATAAGTAAAATCATTCATCGACTGTTTTTAGAAATATTTAATCATTCTTAGACAAGAGTGCATGAAAAAGAAAAGTTGTCCATTGTGCTCTTATTGTCATCAACTGAACAAACATCTAATGAGGCAAGGATGGGGCAAGATATTAAATCTAGTCCTAAATTTTCTTGTTGGATGCCAAAAAAATATTAAAAGAAATCCACCGACCGTTTGATTGGGAAAAAAACAAGAACAAAAATATTTCAATTTTTCCTAGCCTCGACATCACTCTTTTTTCTGATCCAAACCCACCACTATTTCAATTTTTTTGCATATAGTAGAAACTTCTAATGTTGTTAAACAATTTGCTATTTATTTTTATATTTTTGGAATTGTCAAAGAAGAAAAATTTCAAATCCAGATTGTTGGATCAATCAAAACTCAAGAATTTTTTTTAAAATACATATTTTTCATGTGGACTTTACAAAGAATGATTTTAAAATTAATCAATCTACAATTAATACAGAAATCAATAAAATGATAAGCATTGAAGGAGGAAAGATACTACACTCAAACCACTAAAAGCACTAAAAACTAAATTGATTCTCCATAAAAGAACAGAGACAGAGGAGTACAAGAGTACAAACCAAGGCATCCTTGGTTACATCAATAGTTGCTAGATAGAATGTAATTTACAAGTGTTATACATGACACCAAACAACATTGGAAAGAAGGAGCATGTTTACAAAAGAGTTTACAAATATGTAAGCACTAGTCATCAAATATAAAAACCACAAGCATTAGTATGATTTCCAAACGCTTTGCAATAGCATAAGGACCTAGTTGTATGAATGATGATGGTCTATCAAAACACCATAAAAACTCATCATTTTTACCTTAATAAATTCACATATATGATATAATAGCAATAAAATCAATAAACTTCTGCATGAAAACCATGTTACAACATATGAAGAAGGTAACGACATCTAGTGTTGTGCTTGCACTTCTAAATTTCTCACAAACCTTTATCATGTATTGTGATGCTCTCTTCCCCAGTATAGGTGTTGTCCTCATGTAAAATCAACAACCAATTGCCTTTGAAAACAAGAAGTTCACTCATAAGGAGAAGTAGTTATCTGTGATAAGGAAATGTTGGCTCTTATGCATGATCTTGAAAAGTTCAAACAATATTTGCTAGGGAAGCATTTAATTATTTCAACAGACCATCAAAGTTTAAAGAATTTGTTATCACAAAAAAACTTGAGTAAGAAACAAGTCAAGTGGGTGAGAAAATTACAGGGTTTTTAGTACAGCTAATAACTGAAGAATAGGTTAACTGTCAGCAGATCTGCTTAAATAAAGCACTGTATGAAAACTCACTAGTGTCAACACTGCATATCTTGATATTAGATCAAACCAGAAAAAACTAATGGTTAGATCTACATAAACAATAATCTGGAAATTCAAGACACCATAATAGAAATATGTTCTATATCATCAATCAGCTTTTAGCTCTATATAATATAGACTCATAAGGCAGGGTAAGGCTAATGTCAAGCATGGTTGGTGACATAATTTTCTATAATTCACACTCATACAAATTCATACATAACAAGAGACCATAGAATAGATCACAATTCCAGATGACAATTTCTAAGTTATGCATGACTCTTTGGCCATGGAAACATTGCTTCGTCCTATTCTAGTTATACAAGTGATAGCAACTTCCAGAGTTGTGGGAAAGTAAACATGGTAGTAAAGGAGATGCAGAAAAACCAGTAGACAACTGCAAGTGTATCCATATATAGCAGCCAATATATGGCTTTCCTGGCAAGAAGGAATAGTTGCTTTGTTTCTATTTCAAGCTAGTAGATGTTTCTTTGTGTTTTGCTCAATTTGCAATTTGTAAGGGTATATCCCTCTTATATAATGGTGAACTCTAGGAAGCATATTAGGAACTTATACAAAATTTTGATAGCACAGATGCTTGTTTTCTCCTCTCACACAGCATCTGAATTTTGTCTGCTGCTACTAGATATGTAATGAATGGCTATGCACAACCTCCTTTTTAATACAATCTGTTTTCAAGTTCCTGTTAAAAGAAAGGTGTATCCATATATAGAAAAGCTGGTGCTGCCAAATTTTACTAACAAAAGGATAAATTAATAATTTAATAGCTCACTTCTGCAAACTATCTGTGAAAATCCTCACAATAGATGTAAGAGCTGATGTATACCTCACAATGAAAGAATTTAGGAATAAGATTAAGAGTGGTCAATGCAGTAAAATGAGCAATAGAATAATAATAGAGTAGAACTCTGATAGAAGCAAAATAACTTCACACACACTAATTCATTAATCACAATATGGAAAAATAAGTAGTACAATGCATGAGGATTCAAATGCCAAGTTGGCAATTCGAATTAGCCTTCACGGAGTGATCAAAAGATCACTGGAGTGTCATCGGAGGACAACTAGAAGTCTTCATCATCATCATTGGAGTCATCAATGCTCAAGTAACTGTCAACCATCAGTCAAACTGAGTCTAATTGAGTGTGGTAGGTGTAACTGGAACTAATTGAATGAAGGAGGCTTAGTGGAGGGCGCATGAGGAGCTAACTGGAGTCATAATGGGTAGTCTAGTCTCATTAGCGGCCCATTGGAGTGATACAGTCTATTGAGAGTCAGTCTAGCCTTGAATCAAGGAAAGAATTGATGATAACTCAATTAACTGAAGTGCAACTGAGTGGTAGGTGAGAGAGGACGAGTGGATTCCTTAAATCAAGGAGGAAGGGTGCACTAAGCTCTAGGAGGGCTAAAACTGATCTAAGAGAAGCTCCTGGGGGTTGGCTAAGTTAGGCTAGGTGTTGGCATTGATGACTGGGATGCATGCATGCTACATGCAGAAATGCATGCAAGACTAAAAATGCAAATAATGAAAAATGTTGGTAGGACTAGGATGGAGTATAGGAATATCCTAACACCCCCCCTTAATCCATCATGGGCCCTGGTAACTAAAACCAAAGGTCACCCAATACAATGAATAATAACAATCAATAAACTGAGGAAATGGGGAAAACCTCATGGGAAAAATACCCCCCCTCAAAATAGACTGTAAGGCACACATAAAAATAAATGTACCAAACTCAAGCAGGTGTGATGCTTGGTCATATGTCTGGAGGTATCTTCTTCTTGGGAAGAAGTGGATCATGCTCAAAAGGCATGTGCTTGTACTTGCTCTTCGGATCGAATGTGATGAGAACAAATTAAAAAATATGAGGATGATCCTTGAACTTGTGATTTGAATCAGCCGAGGTAGGATCAAATATATGAATGTGCAGATAGTCTTTTGTCTTCTCCTTCGAACCATCATGGGTGAGATTGAGAGGACGTGGTGCTCAATCCGGGCAATTAGCCCCTTATTCATTGAATTAAACTCATTGATACAAAGAACTGTATATGTGCATGTTATAGAAACACAACTGAGATTAAATAAATCCTGTTGAATATCTAACATACATTCAGAATTCTGTGACAGTCATAAAATAAAGACCTCTGCAGAATTATAAAGGATCATATGGAAATGCATAATCATTTGAATACACAGCGGAAGCAAATTTATTAGCAGATCCATGATACATTCAAAATATTCATCAAATGATAATTTCAAGCTCAACACAAGAAAAATACTTATCTCAATAAGGTAGTCCCACGCAACTGGCTATGCAACTGCAACGTTCCACCCAACCGTAGGCCAGTGTGCTCCTCAATCTCTCAGCACCACTGCCACCCCCGAGCTGGGCATGATCTCTACAAGGAACCAAGGAACAGCAGACTCACACATAGCCAAGCATACACCAAAATGAGCCAAGCCAATTTACAATTGGGTTTATCAGGCTACTAGGAGATGGAAAGGAAGAGTTGCTAAGCTAGTGAGATCCAGCACAGAGCCAGGGATAACCTTGCAAGATCTATCTAGCTTGGCACCCACAATACCTACACACCCAGTACAAGGAAGTATTCTTTTCTCTGCTATACAGTCCCTCAAGCCATACCTTCCCTATCTAGTGCTCTCAGGGTATGCATAGAAGAGTAACCAAAACCCTCTTGATCTTCTTGAGAGGTTGTCTCCCCCACTAGGTTTATCAAGCCACTTCTGTCCACTACCACTCCAAAACTTCAATTCACAGGTTCAAACCAAAAATGAGGATGCACACAACACCAGAACACAATTGTGGGGCAGGATAAAACGTTTTTACAGTGAGAGGCATGAGATGGGGTTTCAGCTAACTCAGGAAAACGTGGGAACCCACAAAAACGAAATGGAAAGTTGGTGAACAACCCAAGAAGCCAAATCCGTTTTTAGAAAAACGTCCCTGGACAGTCAGGGGCAAAAACGACCTCCCTACAGTCCCCAAAACATGGCCCTTCTCTCCCAGGCTACTGCATATGCAAAAATGAACTCCCAGGCATGGAAAAATGCAGGATTTGGATGAAAAACGTGTAGGGAAAGACCCAGCTAGCTCCAATTGCGTGAATGAGTGAAGACTGACCATTCAGAATGGCTTTGGGCACCATTTCGTGGGTGTTTCCTTTCCCAACAAGCAAAAAACACGAATTTCCAGGTTGATGGCTTTCCCATGCACGAAATTGGCTGCCATACTTCTTCATTTCCAAGGCAATAACTGCCCCAACCAATCTTTGGAAGAATTAAATGATTGGGTGCATGAGACAAAATGGGTAGTTGGTGGTTTATGGGTTTCCCCATTGACACATGGATTAATACCATTGGCTCAAGGGTTTGAATAATTTTCCCTCCCTTTTCCTTGTAGAGTCATGCCCCATCTCTTTTGTTGCATTGCATAGCCGGTTGTGGGTTTTTTTCCATTAAAATTCGTATTTACATGGTGTCTTATTTGCATTGTGCCCATCTCGCACAAGAACCATAGGCACCTATTTTTAATTGCCGATACAAAATGCTAAATCAACGGTGGGGCCTTGGCCTTGAGCTCCTCACCATGATTAAATTACAATATTTACATCATTTACGATTTAATACAAAGGGGCTCAAAATGGGGACATTACAGTATCTTCTTCTTGGGAAGAAGTGGATCATGTTCAAAAGGCATGTGCTTTTACTTGCTCTTCAGATCGATTGTGATGAGAACAAATCAAAAAATATGTGGATGATCCCTGAACTTGTGATTCGAATTAGCTGAGGTAGGATCAAATCTATGAATGTGCAGATAGTCTTTTGTCTTCTCCTTCGAACCATCATGGGTGAGATTATGCCAAAATGAACCATCAAATAACAGTGATTGCTTGGAATCCAAATCAGCTCCAAGACTTGAATCATGGTTGCTTAAGATCTCCTTTGAACCATTAGAGGTGATATCTAAACCAGTAAATGCATGAGAAATTATCCCAAGCGAATGGAAATGGTTTCTTGAGATCTCCTTTGAACCAGTAGAGGTGAGATCAAAACCATAATATGCATGAGAAATTATCCCAAGTGAATGGCAATGGCCATAATCTTCAATAACCTTCCGAAAGCATGAAATAATGATCATATAGTAGTACATAAGAGGCGAGTGATCAAGGAGAGCGAATGCATTACCTCCAAAAAATTCAATAGATCATGATGCAAACCAATAGACTCTGGTGCAAGAGAGGATTTAGGAACCTCTGCAATTTCTAGAGTGTGAGCTGGTACAAAATTTGAAATAGAAGAAATTTGGAGCATGAGTGTAGAATCTGCAAGTTCTTCTTCTTTGTGGACAACTTCAATATTAGATATGAGATATCCATGATCAATGAGATCATCAAGGAGTGCGAATGCATCACTGGGCTTGCTCTCGAAAGGGTTTGGACCAATCCCTTCATTCTGTTTTCCAAATCTTTCATCCAGATGGGCCCATAGCTCTGTTGGAGATTCAACATCAATGAAGTCAATTCGCATGTATCGAGACATAGCAAACATCATGAATGCATAGACACTGTCACCTTTATTTAACTAGTCATTCTCTTCTTCAGAGGATTCAAACTCTCTTTAAAAACAATAATCAAAGAGATCATGGCTCTTCAAATATGCTATCATTGTTGCTTTCCATTCATCATAGTTGAATGGAGAAAGAGGAGGGATTTATTCTGAATACATTGAAGCTGTAGAAGACCTGCATAAACAATAGAAATGTCTGCAATTGCTACTGCTACAAAAGTGCAAAAACTGCTACAACTGCTGCACTCGAAATCTGGATAATAACCTGCAAAAAATTCTCAGGAATGGAGATAAACAATACTCTCAACATGCTCTGATACCATGTGAAAATCCTCACAACAAATCTAAGAGCTGATGTATGAATAAGATTAAGAGTGGTCAATGCAGTAAAATGAGTAGAACTTGGATAGAAGCAAAATAACTTCACACACACTAATTCATTAATCACAATATGGACAAATAAGTAGTACAATGCATGAGGATTCAAATGCCAATGTGGCAATTCGAATTAGCCTTCATGGAGTGATCAAAAGATCACTAGAGTGTCATCAGAGCACAACTAGAAGTCTTCATCATCATCAGTGGAGTCATCAATGCTCAAGTAACTATCAACAATTAGTCAAACTGAGTCTAACTAAGTGTGGTAGGTGTAACTGAGTGTAACTGGCACTAACTGAATGAAGGAGGCTCAGTGGAGGGTGCATGAGGAGCTAACTGGAGTCAGAATGGGCAGTCTAGTTTCATTGGAGGTCCATTGGAGTGATATAGTCAGTTGAGAGTCAGTCTAGCCTTGAATCAAGGAAATAACTGATGATAACTCAATTAACTGAAGTGCAACTGAGTGGTAGGTGAGAGAGGATGAGTGGCTTCCTTAAATCAAGGAGGAAGGGCGAACTAAGCTCTAGGAGGGCTAAAAATTATCTAAGAGAAGCTCCTGGGTGCTAGCTAACTGAGGCTAGGTGCTGCGATGGATGACTGGGATGCATGCAATTTCATGCATGCATGCAAGACTGAAAATGCAAATAATGAAAAATGCTAGTAGGACTAGGATGGAGTATAGGAATATCCTAACACTATCTTACCTACATCAAAACACAATGTGTTCCATCCATTACAACAACCAAAAAACAATCACATACTCAATCCACCATTAAGGCTAAAGAATGGCTAAGAAGTGGAACCACCATAATTAGAGCTTCTCCGGCTTATTAAGTGTATCCATATATTTCCCATGGGATGAGAATAAAATTCTAAAAACAAAATAGCAAACTAAGATTGGAGGAGAGTAAAATTAATCTGGAACATAAACCTAGAGTTTTACTTGGAAGATGTGTGTTCACTGACTTCTCTATAAACATAACAACCTAGACACAGTTCTCTGAAAATCAAACCCCCAATATTCAGCAGCCAAACTTGATATGGTTCTCTGCAAATCAAACCCCCTGCAGTCTCAAGGTTTGACATGCAATGCATTCAACTGTCAACACATAAATAGAAAGGTGGCCAGAAAACAAAGAAGAGATACAAGAATTATGAAAAGTATGGCTAGGAATCTCCAAAATACAAAATATGTAAAAGTGGTTCTTTAAAAAAAAATACATATTTCAAGAAAATTAAAATTCAATTTTCATTGCACTCGCAGGAGGAAAAAGGTATGAAACATCCCTTGCATAATTAAAGGCTAACAATCACATAATCAAATAGTTATAATGAAGAAATCCAATATTAAAAAAAATAGCATCCTTCATAAGGGATGAAATCAATGAAAAGAGCATCCATCAAAAGAATTTATTGCCTTAGCAAACTGGGAAGTCCCAAACAAAACTTTACTTCTGTACCTAATTTATGAGCAAAACTTGCACTCTTTTACAGTCTGATACAACAAACATAGCATAGTATAAATATTAACCATGTTGTTGGAAGGGAAAAAAGGTTAACATTTGTTAAAAATATGGCAATTGCAAAGGACAAGTTTAACCAAAACAAAGTAGGTCCTACCAGCAAAATTCTTTACCAGTCTCAGGTACTATCCAAAGACACTGCTGATGAACCAAAACATAGTACCTTTTGTGGTCACATCCATCCCATTTTCAACTTGTTCAAATTGTTAAAATATAAGGCTTACATATGCAATAAAGTCACCCTAGTGACTTTAGGGTTTTCACTTATCATTAGTGTTTAGCATTTTGGACAAATAATAATATAGACAATAAAATTATTTGTGCAAATAGCCCACAAAGAACTCCAAGCCAAAGTACCTAAAGCATGCAACAAAATCAGTTATCAGATGTAATACACACAGAGAAACAAGAAAGAAGTCCCTACTTTCTTCGAACATAACTTTTCAGGGTCAGGCATGGATGGGACCTTCCATACAGGTAAATTTGGTCTTGGAAATATTTCAGCATGAAAATTTCTCACCAACCCAAATACCTAGCCAAGAGAATGAGTATAAATGTAGTCACCATGTGGGGAGAGCTTAGAGACCTTGAGCATCAGACATGGAAGGATTTGTATAATCTGGAAGGGGGTAAGAGCTTGCCGAATTCAGATAAAGAAGCAAAATATCCTCAAAAGATTATACTTGAAGAGGATTTGTTTATAATAAGTGTCTTAATTGAGGGACCAATCTGGAGGCACTGGTGAAGGAAATTTAGTAAGCCTATTTTTGTGTTTGACACTCACAAATTCTATCAAGCCCATCACTCAAGGTCCATGTTCTCATCAATCTTGAAAAAGAGGTTGGCAATTAATGATACTAGAAACAATTTGATAGTTAGGCTTTAAAAGGCATGGTTATAGCTCCTCACAAATTAAGGACTTTTTCCTGGTTGTCAATCTATCAATGTCCCCTTGGAGAAAGCAAGTCTTGCATAATCTTGTTTCGCAGAGCTTTCTTGTCCTCACTATCAGAAGAAGGAATTGGTTAAACATCTCTTTGGATTGCCTAGAAGCCAAACGCATTTCGAGCAAGCTACTTGTTAGGTTCCATATTATAATCCTTTGTTAGATGAAAGACCTCCCAAACTCTATATAATAAAGGTGAAATCTCATTGTAATGGTGTGAAGTATTTGCGTAATAAAATATTGTTATTGCATGTATCTCCATCTCAACCCTATTTAGGGTTTCAACATTTAGTGATCTAGATTATTTTATAATACAAATAAGGCTCCAAAAGGCTATAGAGAAAATGGAAGAAGTTTTGGGTCAAGGATTTGATCATGAAGGATTTAAGATATTTAAGAAAGGGAAAAGAACGTGACTTAAAATGACTTACTGGGGATGGGGCAAATAAAATATATACTGTATCAGATGAAGGCTAGGTAGGATTTCAAGGAACCACAATGATTAAACAACAAGATATCAAGATGGAGTTCAATGAATTGCCTCTTGAGGTCAATATAGACTGCAAAATAAATTGTTGACTATAATTTAGAAAGTAAAGACAATTCCCCTGTAACAGAAACTTATATCCAACCCAAAGAGGAGAATTTGGTAGCGGAACCAATAAGTCTGATCTCTCTGGAAAATTCAACTCTGGAAAGAAACCAAAAGGATAGTTCTATGACAGAGGCATGCTAGTGGCTAGAAGCCATATTTGAAGAAGAAAGTATTGTTCTAATAGCAGGGAATGGTGCTTTCACTTTGATATCTAATTGTGGCAGATCTGATGATGATTTCTAGTATTTCTAATATGGTAGATGTGGCCACTTTAACCTCTGTCTGATCTCAGAATGAGCAGTAGTCCTAAAGATTCCCAAGACGATGCTAACCAATAAGACTACTCTCTTTTTTCTTAATCAAAAAATTTACTGAAATTCACCTTGCCTTTGAAAAAAAGGCCAATATAAGCTTGAAATTTGAATTTTTTGGGTCATTTTTTTTTATGTTGTAGTAACCAGAAATATTAAATTCTCAAGGTAAAAGCTTATATTCTTATTATATTTCATTTTACTTAACTTTAAGATGCCCATTAATAATTCAACGATGTTTGAGAGTAGATTCAACCTCGTATAACTTCATATGAGGAAAATAGAATTTGATATCCTATTCATAATTCAACAGAATTAACAGCTTTTATGCTTTCAACATTCCAAGATTGTTGGGTTTGCAATATTTCAATACTAAATTCTATCATGTATGAGGGTATGGGATTGGCATTTAATCAAGAGAACCAAGCCCTCTATGAACCCCTTTGTTGGCGGTGTTCACTATTGGATTAATTCGTCATGACCTTAATAAAAAATTACCTTTCACTCAAGTCAAAACCAATGATTACTGATTACGAATGTTAAAATTTCTACTTAATTTTACAGCTTGGATTAGCCAATTTCATCAAAATTGGATGGTGTTTCATTGCAAAACAACATGGTAGATGGACTTGGACCCACAAATATTACCAAGTACTAGCTACTTGGAGGATCAATGAAGAGGCCAAAGAATGAGGTAGAGGTTTCTATCGACGACGAGGATCCCAATATAGGGTATGATTTTGATTATATGTAATTATTTGCTGTCGCAAGATGTTTTTTGGACAATGGCTGCCATTTAGAGCCTTTGAAGTATTGCAAGCACTAGCATTGCAAGCACTATCACAATATTATGATGCACCACCCTTACATGATAAAAATATGGAACTACTAGTAGTACAATCAATATGATAAAATTGAATAACATGTTTAGCTGTAAGTTACCACTAAAATACTTTTGAACATACAATTTAAACCATCATTCTATGTCTGTTAAAGAATTCAAGAGTGCCATGTTGAAATAAACCTTTAATTGGAAAAATGGTTACATGTTAAATATGAACCCATATCACATATTCTCTATAGTCCTATTTGGAACAACTTTTCCCTGCAAAGTTAATTTGACCTACCATCATTGCTCAAGAGAAAAAGAAAAAATACTTGCAGAGCATCACCATATAAAGCCAACAAATGCTTCAAAATAGTACAACTACATGTTTGCCTACAAAAACAAGGTATCCTGCTAGAAACAAGTGCCAATTTACATCATACACACCATCACTCAGTCATCATTGTCGACATGATCATACATCTACAAAAAAGCTTAATAAAGACATGCATTAGCATTTACAATCCCAACTTTTCCAAGGGAACACTAGATGAGCTAGCAAGTTCTACTCAAGTACTCTGGCAAAGAATATGCAAATGCATAAAATCCTCTCGCATAGTGGCTTAACAAACAAAGTAGGGCCCTTGTGAAAAACTTGAATAGAAATCAAACTCTAAGATGCCTCCACAATGTGGGCACTCAACTCATCAATAATACAAATAGTGAACATGTAGAAAACATAATATGATAACAACAACACAATATAGAGAACATGGAAGGAAAGTTAAGGACAACTACACCAAAAATATCCAAACCTTAAGGTTAAAACTCACCTGCAACATACATCGATGGAAAATCAGTGAATTCAGATGTTTTAAAAACAAGATTTTCTCCATATAAATGCTATTTAAAATGAAATTATATTAATGAACACAAGTGACCAAAGTATGTCACTAGAAATATAAAGTACAAGCAATAAGAGCAATTGAAGAGTGAGTGGAGCATCTAAGAAGATTAGCTTATTCTGCCTTGCCCTTGTGAAGACAGTATACACTAAAATCCTAGCTTATTCTCCATGTTTTCTACTTGTTCAGGAAGATGGGTCTTTGTCATTCTATGGAAGTATGGTATCTAAATCCCTGGCTGTACAGTATCCTCTTAGGTTACTAATGCAATTGGGGTATTTGAATTTTGAACTATATTGTAGTTATTAAGTTAACAACCATGGAAACTTCATTTCTGGTTTGTGAAAAGGAAGAGAGGACAACAACAGTTTTCTCCTGTAAATTCTCTACGCTTTCCATTGACAAGGAGCAAATTTAAAAATAGAAATAGAAAAGACAGGGCATGAGTGATCTGAAGTAAGTATATATTCATTGGCTGTAATAATTAAGAAATTAGTTCATCCTAAGGAGGCGTGACAGGATAGGACCCAAATCCACAGTAGAATGTAAAGAGCCAGCTCCTCAAATCTACTTTTTTATTAGTGAAATTGTTATATAGAAAAGAAAAAATGAAAATGGAATCACCCTTACCAACACCCAGGGTGATGCAAACAAGTTTAGTTATCATCCCCTGAATAGCTCCAATGACTGATGGTTTCTTAAAAAATATAACATCCAGGCAAGTCCATACAAGAAGGCTGGTAGCTGCACATATGTTAGTATTCAAGACTGACATGGACGAAACAACATGTTAGTTTTTCAGAATTTACTTCAATCTGATCCTGAATCTTAACTGAGAGAATAACATTACAACATATCTACAGCATATCAATCATGGACACAATAATGCAAGCACACAAGAGACACAGAGTTTACTTGGGGAAAACCATAAAGGTGAACAACCCCAATAACTTCCTCAGAGATAGATATAGCAATGATACAACCCAAGCATAAGAGATAGACATCTCCTAGCAGCAGCTTCTCCTCCTCCACAAGTGCGCCACTCTCCAAAGAGTGTGTGTGAGAATAGAATGATGAAATAGAGTGCCTCCCGCACTCTATTTATACTTGACTTGACTTGCCTAATAACCTTTACTAGGTCGGCCTCAACTTAACCACATAACACAATGCTGACTAGGCCGACACCCAATAGGGTGGTCTAATAACCCTTTGACCCCCATGAATTATACAAGGCCGACCCCAACAAGGTGGTCTAATAACCCATCAAGTATAAGTTACGACACTTACAATATAAATGACAACACTTCCATATAGAGGAATAATAACATCTCTATAGGAGTACAATATACATGGCTGAAATACATTCCGAAGTTACATATACATCAACACTCCCTCTTAACTAGGAAGGTATTTCTTGACACAAATCTGCTAGCACAAGTCTTCTTCTCTGTATCATCATCAGCTTATCATCGTCCTTGAACCATCGTCATCGTCACTACTGCTGATATCTCAATCGCTCTCTGAATCTACTCGTCATAGGAAGTTCTACAGAGCTAGTCCTTTTTCATACTAGATGTAGGCCCACCACCTGCAGGTCTTCATCATCACTAGCCATACTGTGGAATCCTCGGGACTTATTATGTGCATCACAAAACCTGGCTGTAGCATCCTAAGCTGTTACAAGCACACAGCTCTACCTGTCGGATCTCCCAGGAGCACATTACATGTGACCTCATCACAAAACCTGGCTGTAGCATCCCAGGCTGTTACGAGCACACAGCTCTACCTGTCGGGTCTCCCAGGAGCACATTACATGTGATTTCACCACAAAACCTAGTTGTAGCATCCCAGGCTGTTACGAGCACTCAACTCTACCTCTTGGATCTTCCAGGAGCATATTACATGTGGTCATGGAAAAACCTGGCTGTAGCATCCCAGGCTCTTACGAGCACTCAGCTCTACCTGTCAGATCTCCCAAGAGCACATTACATGCCATAGGACAAAACCTCGAAAGAGCATCCTAGGATGTTACGAGCACACATCTCTACCTGTCAGATCTCCCAGGGCTGGATTATATGTCCTCCCAAAGCAAAACCTCAAAAGAGCGTTTTCTAGATATCCCAGGGCCACATTACATGGCATAGGAAAAACCTCGAAAGACTATCTGCAAACCTCCCAGGGCTAGATTATATGCTTATGTGCACAACCTGTCCATGGACAAAGAGTATCATCCTGATACTCTCCATACATCATCCTAATGTACATCAACACATGATCATCCTAATCATCATCACTGCATCGTCCTGATACTCATCACACATGATCATCCTGATCATATAATGCATCCACCTGATGCATACACAATATCTTCCTGATACATATCATCATACATTATCTACCTGATCATACAATGTATCCACTTGATACATATACAAATACATGATCCACCTGATCATACCTCATACATATCAGCATACATGATCTACCTGATCATACAATGTATCCACCTAATACATTTACAGATACATACACATAATTCAACTGATCATATCCAACATCCAACATGATGCATATACATATAAATGATCCAACTGATCATATCCAGCATCCAACATGATGCATACATTTATATAAATGATCCAACTGATCATACAGAGCAGAAACTAGAACATCATCCTGATGCTCATCATCCAACGCTTACATCCATATCCATGTGAAGGATCCTCCTTCCACCATGCTTAGAATGGCTTAAGCAAATGTCTCCATCACTTCTTCCTCGAAGTGTCGTCAATCTGAAGAACACCAAGCCTCTCTATGAAGTACTTGAACTTCACTCTGGCTAGTGGTTTCGTTAGTACATCTGCAACCTGCTCATCCGTCACAACATATAGGAGCTTCACTGCTCCTCTTTGCACCATATCCCTGATATAGTGATATTTTATCTCGATATGCTTCGACCTGTCATGGAACATTGGGTTCTCAGACAGTTTCACACAACTCTGGTTATCATAAAATATACCAGTAGAATCCAACGAGAGATCAAATAACTCAGACAGTAGCTTCCTCAACCATACTGCCTCACAACTAGCTGAACAAGATGCAACATACTCTGCCTCAGTTGTACTCAGTGCTACGCAGGACTGCTTCCTGCTAAACCAAGAGATCACACCTGATCCCATATTGAAGTAGCACCCAGAAGTGCTCTTCCTATCTGCAGCACTACCTACCCAATCTGAATCAACATAACCCTGTAGGTTAAACTTTTGATTCATATCATACTCGAGCCCATAGTCAACCGTACCCTTCAGGTACCTCAAAATATGCCTTACAGCAACCAGGTGAACACCTCCAGGATCCGTCAGGAACTGGTTCAATGTGTTCATCGCAAAGCAAATATCTAGCCTCATGTTCGTCAGGTACATAGAGGACCCAATCATCTGACGATACATCGTGACATCAACCGGATTAGATGAAGCATCACACAGAAGCTTCAGGTTTGATGCCATAGGTGTGGCCATGGCCTTGCAATCCATCATCCCAAACCTCTTCAGGATATCTATTGCATACTTCCCTTGTCCAAGGAAGATCTCGTCTGCACTCTACCACACCTCCATGCCTAGAAAATAGTGCATCATCCCCAATTCCTTCACCTCGAACTCAGAAGCAAGCTTCCTCTTGGTATCCGCAATCAAACTATCTTCTCCTGTAACAAACAGGTCATCCACATACAGAAGTAGTATCACTGTATTTCCTTCCTCAACCTTGTAGTAAAGGTTGGAATCCGCTTTACTCTTGGTAAAGCCCAAACTAGATAGAAAGTTGTCTATCCTACCATACCAAGTTCTGCACATATATGACTTCCTGTCATGTGTCTCAAAACCAAGTGGCTTCTCCACATACACTTCCTCTTCGACTACACCATTCAAGAAAGCTGTCTTAAAATCCATCTGGTGTATCTTCCAATTTCATCACTGCAGCTAGAGCAAGTACTGATCTGATGGAAGTGTGCTTGGCTATAGGTGTAGAAGTCTCTTCATACTCAATCTCTTTTTCTGAGAGAAGCCACGAGCTACAATCTTTGTTTTGTATTTCTCCATGCTACCATCTGCAACATGCTTGATCTTATAGATCCATTTGGAAGTCACAACAGACTTCCCTTCAAGTCTTGGGACTGCATCCCAAACATCATTCTTCATGATCGACTGGTACTCCTCGATCATGGCATTCTTCCCAAATCCTGGAAACTTCAATATATTCAGATAACTTTGTTGCTGAAACAAATGTTGTAGTCCTTCTTTTGTAAGTGCTTGTATATGATCTTTCCTACAAAACAAGTTAAATTGCATGATTAGAAACTTCTCATAGTTTTCAGAACAAATTCTTACATCTGAAGAAATATGTTATACATTCATGCAATTATCTTTAGCCAATGCTTCAATACAACATTTATCCATATCCTGTAACTTTCTAGATGCCTTCCAATCTCTACCAGAACATTGTTAAGAGTTTGCACTACTCCCAACATGTTAGCAAAGAGGTTTCATTCTAGATAAGTAGCAATGGAATGTTGTACAGTGCCATAGGCCACTTACCCATTACATGCATATTAGTAGTATACTGTTCATTATTGCAATTATTCTAATATGCATAATACACACCCTAAGTTTAGGAACATAAGCATATACATCATTGAACAATATTATTTAGACAAACAAATATGTAAGAAATGACAATTCAAATACTTATCTTTGTTTGGTTGTAGGGTGGACTCCCTCTTAGTCTTTGCTTCCTTTCTGCAACTCCATTCTGATGTAGATTGTGAGAAGTGGTCGACTCCCTCTGAATATCTGCATCCTTGCAGAAACTATTGGAGTGTGCTCCCTCTTGATCTTTGCTTCATGGATTACTTGTCCTTGAACTTATATCCATCCTCGATCACTATGCATGCTCACAAGTATCATTATTGTGATATCCTCGAGATCTCATACATAATCATACATTTATTAGTATATTCTCAATACTATCAAAACACAATAATCTTAAGCATGTATAGTTATGATCATTTCAAACAGAAATAATAAGCATTAGTATTCAAGGACTCTTATGGTTAGTCATATCATAAATTAAAGTAAGAAACATAATATGCCTAAACCCGTGATTACTCAAACCTATACTTTCATGACTCTTCTGGTTAGTCATATCATCAATTAAGGTAAGAAACATAATATGCATACACCCATTCAAACCTATGAATAATCATTATCAATCATGCCATGTATACTTATATAAGAGATCCTATCACAAGGTAGGATTCTAACTTGATATAGGGAAAACATACCTGGATTAGTATGTTAGCTAGTTATGTCTAACATACCCACATGATGTCTTCTTGTTCTCTTCAATGACTTGTGCCAGTAACCTGCATATCTCATAGGTTAACCATTATAGAACCAAATTATACATACCTCGTAAATAGATCTTCTAAATTATCCATGACAATGGATGAATCTTTGTCTTCATGTCACCATGATCATATGTTCTTGAACTAGAACATGATTTGTCTTTCTTGGTGTACCTTTCATGTTAGCGAACAACATAAACCTCATACAACATCACAATGCATTAGTACAATCATAAGTGTCAAAACCTTAATCAATGAATATCTTCTATCATGTATTCATAATTTTATTAAGGTGATACGAAAAGTCTAGTAATTAATCAAGATTGTACTAACCGTAATGATATGAAGACAAACATATCATAAACTTAACCATGAACAGAATTCGAAACATACCTGTAAGTCATACATGTCGAGATTGCTTGTAATCTTCTTATGTAAGGCCTTAGCCTCATCTCCCTCTGAAACGGGAACTTCTTCACTTATGCAGGTGACCAACCCATTTTTTTCTAGGATTAACCCAATCCACTTGATTTGCAGAAACTGGATCTTGAGCTGGATTGGGGTTTGTCAGGGAAACCCTAAAAATTCAAAATTTGAATTTCAAACTTCTAAAAGGATAGAAAGATGCGCCTTGATGAGCTGATCAACCCAGTATACTCAGAATTTGAAAACTGCAAAGTTTCACCCCTCAAAATTGCCTTTGAGACTTACGGATCTTCTGGACAGGATCCCGAACTAGGGTTTGATAAAGCCCACCCTTCTGCCCAACCAAAAGGTTCGATCCAAAGCTCTAAACTTTGATTTTTCTGAGGAGCTTCCAGCCGTGGTCACAGACTTTAAAAATTCCAACTTTTGCAGAAGCCCTAATTTTTCACTTTTCCGATCAAAGTCCCAAACTAGGGTTTGATCAAGCTTGGCCTTCTACCCAACCAAAAAATTTGATATTGGTCTCTAAAATTTGATTTTGATGAGTAGCATTCATCCATGGTCTCTGATTACAAAAATACCAACTTTCTTCGAAACCCTAATTCCCGGAGCCATGAATGAAGGTGCTCAAAATCCAATTATGTTTTGACAGAAATATGCACATGATTATTTTTCGTGTAACTCTAAACTTTTAGATCCACGGGGCTTGAAAATTTTTCCTGTGGTATCCTGACTTGTCATCTCTCCAACCCCATAGGTATGACCTCAAATGTATTCTCTGAGAGAGAGTTATGCCAAGTGTCGCAACGTAACCTGTTTATGGGATAAAATAGGAGAGCGAACTTGTACGGCATTCCACCTGTCACTAGTTCAGTTTCGTCCTCTAAAAAAGTTACCTGAGAAAGTACAGTCTGTAAAATACCTGTCACCTTTTACGAAATTTAATTTGGATCTTCCTAGCCCAAGTTATGACCTTTTTTCCTAGGTCACCTATTTATGACTCAGATATGGAAGAGGCAGAAGCCGTAGATTGTACAGATCATAAAACACAAAGTACAAGGAATTAGAAGTTGTCCTTTGGAAAAAAGGTACATGAGGATTTGATATTCGATATGTAAAAGTTTTAGATCTGAAAAAATCTCCAAAATGGATTTATAGCGAAAGTTCTATGATGACTGGTTTTTTCTATATCAAGCCCTAGCATCGCAAGTGCAACAAGTGTCATACATGCCATACCATGCCTTCTTTCAGGCTAGCTCTGATACCATATTAGTTTTTCAGAATTTACTTCAATCTGATCTAGGATCTTAACTAAGAGAACAACATGCACAGCATATCTACAGCATATCAATCATGGACACAATAATGCAAGCACACAAGAGACACAGAGTTTACTTGGGGAAAACCATAAAGGTGAAAAACCCCAATAACTTCCTCAGAGATAGATAGAGCAATGATACAACCCAAGCATAAGAGATAGACATCTCCTAGCAGCAGCTTCTCCTCCTCCACAAGTGCGCCACTCTCCAAAGAGTGTGTGTGAGAATAGAATGATGAAATAGAGTGCCTCCCGTACTCTATTTATACTTGACTTGACTTGCCTAATAACCTTTACTAGGTCGGCCTCAACTTAACCACATAACACATTGCTGATTGGGTCGACACCCAATAGGTTGGTCTAATAACCCTTTGAACCACATGGCCGACCCCCAATAGGGTGGTCTAATAACCCTTTGACCCACATGACTTATACAGGGCCGACCCCAACAAGGTGATCTAATAACCCATCAAGTATAAGTTACGACACTTACAATATAAATGACGACACTTCCGTATAGAGGAATAATAAAATCTCTATAGGAGTACAATATACATGGATGAAATACATTCCGAAGTTACATATACATCAACACAACATTGGAAGCATAAGGGTTGCCTCCATTAAACCCTGACCAACCCATCCACAAAAGTCCTGCTCCAGCCAGCATAAGCAACACATTGTTTGGAGGAAATCTTTCACAATCTTTAACTGATCTAGGTTCGACCTGTACTCCCGACCCACAAAATAAAACCAATCAACATAAGCAATCTATGGTATAGACTAAAAGGAATTGATAGGCTGTTAGGAGTATAAAAGAATTGTAACATACCCAATAAGTTGCAGTGAAACCTACAATTCCAGAAGAGAGATGGATTACATAACCACCAAAAAAATCAATGACTCCCCACTGAAAGAGGAATACCCCTCCCCATATGTTGAAAGCTCCCATTGTATATGAAAAAGTGAGCCAGAGTGGCACAAAAACCATCCATGCCTTGATGTTCATTCTTCCAAGCAAAGAACCAGCTAGTAGGATCAGAGTTATAGCCGCAAAAACGAACTGGAAAAACACAAGGGTAGCCATAGGAAAAAAGGGCTCAAGATTTGGTGTCTCCAAGTCTCCATTCTTATGATGGTGGATTGTTTCAGGGACTTTTGCTTGTTGGATGAGAAACTTTTGGCCAAGTGCAGGTCCTGACTTGCCCCTAAATGGAAGAAGTTGATCACCAAATGACATTTTATAGGCCCAGGTGACACAACAGATCAAAACAACTGCAAATGCATAGAGTGCCATGAATGCAGAATTGACGGCCCATTTCTTCTTCACAATGCTTCCATATAGAATGACAAGGCCTACCATGCTATGCATTCCTACAATGGTTGCAGCTATCATTTGCCATTCATTGTCTCCTTTCTTAAGCCAATATGGTACTGCCATCCCATTCTTGTAGGCTACTGGCAGCCCATCCATGGCTGCTACAAACCAAAAAAATCAAATCCAATCACCAAATTCAAAGCTCTACACATAATCCATGAAAATACATGAAGTTAGTTGTCACTTAAACGTGATGCATTACAAGATTTCACGCTCTGCAAGCCCTTGCCTCTTCACACCATAACATAGGGGCTTCACCAAAAAACCACAGAAAACCCTAGTCTCCGGCCGTGACGCGATTTCCCTGCAGCACTCTCATTTCCATTTCGAGGGACATTTGGCAGCCTGACCATATATAATATACCTCAACGTATTGTGTATTTCTCTATTAAATAAATAAAAAAACTAACCACCCTTAATATATAAGCAATATAATATCACAGGGGATTCACTCAATAAACCGATATCATAGCACGTTTGTTCATGGCATATGAAACAATACCCCCTAATTTCACTAAATATTGGAAAATACCTTCCAAAATCGTTTTTTTTACCCCCTCCCAATATGCCTTCGCAATTTTAAAAAACCCCTATTTTCACTAGATATTGTATGTATCAAATTTTTCATTAACAATTTTTATACCCCTTTATATTTCTACCTAGTATATTGATATGATACCCCTCTTATGACCCCACATGCATTCTACAATGCACCTTGATTCTTTCGATGTATATTGTGGATGCACATTACTTCACGCACAATGCAATTACTCAACCACATATCATTATGATTTGCAACATCTAATGGTCTAATGAAGAGATAGGAGATCACTTCTTGTATGTCACTAGAGCCAATACACATAGTACAACATTGAGATTGCATGTTGCAGTTCCCCAATCGCTGACTAAGCATGTTGTGGGCTAGTTATCCAAGCCCTCAGGGCCTATAACAAGCTCTAAGAGGCTGACTAAACCTCCCAAGGCCTGTAATAGGAACGAGTGGTTGGGTATTCAAGCCCCCAAGGCCTATCGAGGGCCTATAATAGGCCCTAGAGGCTTAGAGCCTCCCAAGGCTATTGGTAACAACTAGCTGAGTGTTATTGGAAACAATTGGCTATCAATGACCATTGTCTCTCAACTATGATCGACTGGCAACCCTCTTCACCACGAAACCCCTGGCCTCAAGCATGCCTCAAGATGCGATTTCCCTGCGTACTGGTAAGCCCAAGCCTTGCCTCAACCCGATTTCTCATCCAGTTGTGATCCCGCCATCTCCATTTGGCGGATATTTGTCAACCCGCCCATATAAAAAAGACCCCAAAGTATTTTTGTATTGTTAAATTAAATAAAAAAACCCTTTGCCCCTTAATATATAAGCAATATAATTTTTAGGTTTTCATGATTATTTAATACCCCAATATGAATGAATGTGATATTATATTTCCTTTTAGTGAAGCCCCCATGTATAATATTATGGTTTTCATGTTTAATTAATACCCTCAATATGAACGAACGTGGTATAACATTGAACCCCTAGTGAAGACCCCATCGGCCGTGTACTGGTTTGTCATAATGATAGATGTTTCTTCATATTGATCCTGTCGTTCCTTGGCCAACTGTTCTAGTAGGGTCGACATGACACTTTCAAATAATGCAGATGCTTTGTTGAGAGGGTTTTCCATGTCGATCCTCGACGGATTAGGTACCACTTGTTGGACTAAGTTTTCACACTTAGTAAAAAATGTAGATTGTGTCGCTTGAAGTGTTTCAATGCGCTCTTTGTCTTCATTCCTTCTTGGCCTATGGTCTGGGTCAATAACGTCAGTGAGAAGATCAATTTCTTCTTCTTTGGCTTGTTGGGGGTCAAAAGTGGCAATAGGACCTAGTTGATCTAGATGGACGGTAAGTAGAGGTTGTTGCTGGAGGTGTTGCAGGTGCTGCTGTTGTTTATGCTTTTCCTTTTCTTTTCTCTTCTTTTCTCTCCTCTGCTTCTTCTTTTTATTTTCTTTATTTTTTTCATTTTTCTTTTTTAGTTCTGTCTGCTTTTCTACTACCTTTTCCTTGTTGGCAGCTTCTTTGTCTTGTGTTGCTTGGGTTTCTTCATTTTGCTTCTCTACTAGTGCTGCAGGAGTTAGGTCGGCAATAGGAGCGAAGGGTATCTTGGTTGTATCAACTGGAAGTGGAGAAGTGACTTCATTCTGTTCAGTCGATGATGGGGAAGTAGTCAGTGGTGAGGTTGGTAAGTTGGCTATGTCAAGTTCTGTCGAAGGAGAGGGGGGTTAAGTCATAACTTCTGGTCGAGGCTGTATTTTCCTGTGACAAAGGTATTTCCTGGTTATTTGTTGAAGCAGGTTCAACAATTAGTTATGAAACTTCAAAAAGGGTTTCCATAGGTACGTTGGTGGTATCATACTGGTTGGGGTCTTCCTGAACTAAAGGGGTCGGAGATGGTACCGAAGTGGGGTGGTCAACTAGTAAGGGTATAAAAGTAGATGTTTGCTGTGAACCAACATCACTATTAGGATCATGATTTTTCTCTAAGATAGTTTCAGTGTATCCAACAATGTTTGGGTTGGAGGCTGGATGTGGTGGTACTTGTTCGGACATGTGAACATCAGGTGGGGGTAAGTCGGGTCGTTGTTCAAGGTCAGCTACAACTGGTTTCTTTATAACCAACGTAGATCCAAATCCTAGGCTCTATCAAGTGCCGAGAGGGATCCAATCTCCTGAGGTGCAAAATAGAGCCTAGGATTCAAAAGTTACTTTTAAAAGTTACGGTATTACTTTGTATGTAGAATATTGTTTGTATGTTAAATAAAAAAAAATATAATTTTTTTTATTATATATATATATATATTATTTAAAAAGTTAATAAATCTAATAATAATAAAATTATTATTATATAGTTTTTTTTGTTTTATTAACTTTTGATGGGCTTGTTTTGTAGGGCGTTGGTGGCTGCGAGCAGGCCGAGGCGGAGGTAGAGGCGGCTTGGGAGTGTCGGCGCGGATGACGTGGAGGCTGATGGGGAAAGCAGTGTGGAGGGGGAAGGCGGCGTAGAGACAGTGGAAGGCCGTGGGGTAGCAAAGGGAGGGGGATAACGGAGGATGCGTGGAGGAGGACGACAGAGGTGTGAAAGGGAGGGAGGATGGAAGCGGGCAGGGCAGAGAGCGTGATGGAAGGCTGGCAGGAGGTGTGGGACAATGGGGGTGGAAAGACTGCGCGTAGAAGAGCACGTGGAGGGGAGGACGAGTGTGCAAGTGATGCGGGTGATGAAGAGAGGGGTTGGTGGAGTGGAGGCCCAAGCAGGAAGCTACGTGGAGCTATGGAATAGTGTGGACGAAGCATGCAACGAGTAGCCAATAGTGAGATGAGAGTGGATGAAGGAGTTGAGTCTGAGATCACCTGAGGAGGAGCGAGTTAGCTCTAATATTTTTTATTTGTTTATTATTATTATTATTATTACTGCTTTTAATTATTAATTTTAATTATTGGCCGACATAATATTTATTATTTTTTATGGCCGACAAAATTGACAAACAATCGACTCACAAAATCTCTCTCATACTAAGAAAGTTTATTTATGGCCGACAATATCGACAAACACTCGACTCACAAGATCTCCCTCATACTGGGCTGTAGAGCACCTCTCGGCGCAATAAGCCTCTTCCACTCGGGTAGGATTGAAGGTAACTGGTTAATGGACTCCTGTAAATTGAAATCAATCTTTATTTTCGCTCTTAAAGGAGCATGAAGCTGTTGTATAAAACTGGGGCTGAAAGTTGAAGATGTGGGTGGAGGTGTAATTGTGGTCGAAGAAGTTGGTATGATGTCTTCTTCCATGACAACAGTTGGCCTGATGGAGGTGGTGGATTTTGGGTAAGGTCGACATGCGACTTGTCTGCAAATTTGACTTTCTTGCTTGGTGGCACTTGTACCTGTTGTTGTTCTTCCTCTGTAAGAAACTTTCCTAGCTACTCAGAAACATAAATATTATTCTTAGTAGCATCTTCTAGTACTTGAGATGTGCAGTCAAAGAGTTTAGCATTATTTTCTTTTGTCGGTTCCTGGAGGATAAGCTTTCACTTTCCTTTTCCATGCATTTTGTTTTTCCTAGTCCGTCTGGCTATGAATATGTTGTCTTTGGATCTCTACAAGAGGATAAGCTTTCACTTAAAATTTAAAACTTTTTTGTGATTATCTTTGAATCTCTACAATATTTTAAAAATATTGTCACAAACTACTGGGAGGAACAGTTGTGTGCACCCTCATAAAGAAGGGAAATTTATGGAGTCTCTTCACCATCATAGACAAGCTATGGAAAAAGGTAGTGGTTTTACTATTCCAATTTACAATATTGCATTTGCCATCTTATCTGCCAACCCATTTTCCATTGAATATGAGCGGGCATTAGCTTTATGAATAATGATCCAAGCTCTTTGCTTTATGCAAGCATTTCCTCCTCCATATTTCCTTCTTGTTACCTTTGGTTTCCTATCATTTTAAGGATATCCATAATTCCTAGGTTTAAATGCAATGTTTGGGCCTTTTTTAATCGGTCACTCATTTCATGTCTTACAACAATGGGATAGTAAATCTTATGTTACTGATACTCCAATTTAGGTGAAAAATAAACACTTGATGCTATATGCTACTTGAAAGGTGTGCATATTGTTGTTATACTACTATGATGGCAAGACTAATTGACATTGCATTGTATCTTTTTAACAAGACGACTGATGTTGCAGCTCATTATTATGATTTGAGCAATTTTCCTCATATGAGGCAAGGCGTGTTTTTGGAGAGGATTTACCATAAGCATAGTGATTCTGCAAGAGACTTTAAACTGAAATGTTATATTGAAACATCTGTGAAATTTGACTAGCAAGTAAAAAATGAAGATGCGTATTGTATTGTCTTTTATTGAAAACTTTTCTTGAGCTTATCGCAAACTTCATCAATGGAATTATTTTTAGCATAGTGTCTATGTCCAAGTATTTGTCAACATCATGTCTATATATCTCTCTATGAATCATATATACATGTATTCTCACAAAATACATCATATGCACATTACTCAGGAGCTATCCCTCCCAACACAGGAGAGAAGAGTCAACATCTCTGCGCTCTATATGAATCATATATACATGTATTCTCACAAAATACATCATATGCACATTACTCAGGAGCTATCCCTCCCAACACAGGCGAGAAGAGTAAACATATCTGTGCTGGTGCCCATTGTAGGATTGTATGGTTTTTTTGGTGAATGGATAAGATTGAATACCTATATGAACTTTTTTTGGAAAAAAATAAATGATGTTTACAATCATCCATAAATAATTAATATAATTAATAAGAGAAACAACAGCACAACAATGGGATACCCATCTCACTGCATCTCCCATTGAATACAATGCACATGCCTTATATGTATTTGCTATGACTATTGTTAAGTTACATTACATTAAAATTTTTCTTAATGCTATACAAGAATTTTGGTTCCATTTCCAAGTAGATTTAATGGCATTGTTATTCTCAACACTACAGTTAGGGTGTAATGCCCTGTTTTGACTTTACCACCTGAACCACCATTTCCCAATGTTGTTTCATTCTTAGTGTGGAGATTTTTCAATTCGATTACGGGTGAAATCGTGAACCTAAGAAACACTTTTGTGACAAACAAAGTGAAAAAAATGGAGCACGGGAAGATGATCACGCGAAAATAAGTCAACCTCAAACTCTAGGCCGAGAGTTTTGAGATTTAAAACTCTCGCTCGAGAGTTTAAAAAAACCCTAGGTCGAGAGTTTGAACCAATCGCCGCACTGTATTTTAAAAAAAACTCTCGGATGAGAGTTTGAACTAAACTCTCAGTTGAGAGTTTGGAAGATATTTTTTCAATCGAGAGTTTATGGTCAAAAAAACCTGAGAAAATATCAGGCATCTTTCTAGAACCTGCAACTTCAGCAAGCCCGAACCCCTGCAAATTTTAAGTATTAGTTGTCGGACTTGGTAGCAATGGATTCATCTCTGAATCTAGTTTCCAATGATATAATAATTGTTTCATTTCGATTTGGATTACTATTTATTAATAATTTTTGTCTAAACCTTATCCCTTAAGAATTTTATTACTTTGAAAATCACCCAAAATGAAAATTCAATATCATAACAAAGACAACATCAAAAAATTTGAAATTTCACAGAGATCATAATTGGCTCGTCCTCTTCAAAAGGGTACTTTTATTTTTTCCAAGAAGAGTCACATTTGAAATAAAATGCGAAGACAAAAACATGTGTCGATAATGCACCATTTTCTGAACATACATTGTTTCAATAAATAATAAAAAATAGTTCCCAAGTCTTAAAAAACTTAAAATATAGTCCAGGATCCAGCATAGTGTGTGTAGATTATGAGCCTACATTTTTTTTCCCTAAAATGAATAACCATCTATCAAAAAACTGTCGTCAACACAGGTCACTCATTATCTATACCAAAAATTTTCAAGTATATGTCGTATGTTGACAACAAATTTGTCCCATGATATGTCCATAAAAAAATTTAAAAAACATATGAGTAGAAAGCTAATTCAATTCTCTAAAACCTTTGTGTTTACTTCAAGTTGAAATTCCTAAGGGAGATATGGGTTTGAAGAGGTTGAAGTTGAAAAACATAAAATTTAGCAGTTTTGTTTGTAAAAAAAAAGCCAAAATTGTTTCCCAACTTCATGTTTTCCCCCTTACACTATGTACATGTGGATTTATTATTTTTGGCATTTACATATATGAGTATGATAATAATATGATGAATTATTCTTCTATTTTGATTATGTCTCTAAAATGCAATTTAATAAATGATGGGTACCTGGATACCAAATTAATGTTATATGTTGCATGGATGGATATGATACCAGGTGCATGGTATATAGGAAAATTAGTTTTCATCATTGTTCATTTTAATGAAATGTATATACATGTCAATGATTGCACGATATTCTCGATCTTGTGATTGGAGACTAACCTACAGGTTAAATGAGCTAAGTGATAGCTGAGTCCTATAAGGTTGGAGTACCACTGAGACATGGAGTCCGAAAGATAAATGGTATGCAAGTGATGCATTATTGTTTAGCATGAATATTTTTTTATTATCATGATGTGTGGGTGGGTGTGGGGTTTCAGGAAACTCAATTGCCCATATTGGTTATTCGATGACAAAACTTGAGTACAACAGTTGCAATGCAGTCGCTATGTCAATGTAGACATAGTCCTTTGTTACATTAAGGGGGGTGGAGGCATTACCCACAGTTTATCCCCGAAACCCAGAGTCATGGGAGGGATGTGCTACGATGCGCTCCCCAAGGTTTGTGATGATGACTAGTGGTTTCCTGTTGGGGAAGCTTGGTCGATGTAGTCGACACTTCTGCTTACGGGTTCTAACTGGAGCCAGTCATGGCGTGACACTTCAGGGTAGTCCAGTAGAGGAAGGATAGGATGTGGAAGTTAGATGTCAATTAGGTAGAAGGAGGTAGGTATATAGGAACATCTTGGACATTTTGGAGGGAACTTAAATAACTGTGTGTGTGTTGAAACCTCTGTTTGATTCTTGTGTTGTAACTCAGTATAATACATTTGTGTCATAGATTATTATGACCTAAGTTAGTGGTGGTAGGTACCCTTCCTTGTAAATGATTAATTAAACTAATGTGAACATAAAGATAATGAAATGAAACCTTAAATGGATAACTCTTACAAAAACTAATAATGTGAAAGTAATTAGGTTATATGTATGCTCGTTCTACCTGCATGGACGATTATTATTATTAGTTAGAAAGTAAGCTTATGCGAGATCATGTTGCTTATAGTACACATCCAACCTGTGCATACACTGGCCACGCATGCACACTTTGCATATGTACGCTAGTATCAATATATGAATATTGGATATGTTAAATAATTGTATAAGTTTTTATTAATAACTAAGTTGATTGCACGATGATCCAATAAAGATAGTGAACATTTAAGTTGTTAAGTATATGTGAACGTTGTAATAAGCAATTGGTTAAGTATCATCATTTAGAATTGTGGTATGGAAATTATCGTGAATAAAACATAAATACTGTTCCATACTACGTCAAAAGACTTGTATTGTTTAATCGTTATTGTGATTGTTCAAAACACTTAAGGGGTGCATGTTTATAAAGAAATAACATTGTGTTGGTATTAGGGTACTTGTCGGATAAACAAATAAATATCATTATTAATAATTAAACACTAATTATTAATATTAATATTATAATTATTATTGTTATTATTATTTTCAATTAGTGTTAATAATAAAAAAAATGTCATTTATTATTATAAAGCATATTGGATCAACTCAATTATTATAAGTATTAATGAGTAAATTAAATAAAAAAGGGGGGATAAATCAAAGCATTTAAGAGAAGTTAAAAATGACTATTTGAATAATTAATTGGATCAAACAATATTGTTATTTATTAATTACCAAGTAAAGTATTATATTCGGATGGATAATACATTGAGACTCTCACCAAAAACCAACTTGAAAAGTCAACACTAATAACTATTAAATTATTATTTTATTTAAATGTAATTAATGCCAAAATAGTGAGTGGGAATAGTAATTAACCCACCGTCTCTTGAAAATCCCAAGTGAGCATATCAAATATTTTATTAATATATGTGCAACCCCCTCACCCAGCTAAATTAATTAACATTTATGTCATTTAACTGCTAGAGAAAATATTTACGTAAAGATATATTATTTTATTATGATGAAATAAATGTTTGGGGTTTTGGGATTGAGTTGATGGGAGCAGTGGAGTAAGCCCGAAGGCATGAGTAGTATGAAAGGGGTATTTAGGAGAGGAGGTGAACACTATGAAAGGATGAGAAATTTATGGGAAGGGAGGCTTCGAGGAGGGGGACAACTCGAGGTTGGAGGAAACGGAGGATGATGGAGAAACAACAGAGGAGTAGAGGAGGTCTATTTTTGATATTTTGGAGAAACGTTGAACTAGTTGGACGGGTTGTACTCAAGGTTTGGGCTCGGGGGTCCAAGAAGAAATTCTTGGAGCTAGGAAGTTGGCGAGACTTTCCTAGTTGGCAGGGTGGTTAACCTGTTATGGCGGGTTGAGTTTCTGTTTTGTTCTCCTACAGGTATTTTACTTGTATGAAAGTTAGGGAAATTTAGGAAATGCAATAATTGTATGAAATGCTACTTATACATGTTCATATTTAGTTCTACTTGTTAGAATTGTTGTCTATAATTGTATGAAATGCTAATTATACATGTTCATATTTAGTTCTATTTGTTAGAATTGTTGTCTACATATATATAAGAGATTGCTGCTATCTATATCAAAACCTAGTGACTTTACAATACTACAGAAAACAAACAGGAGGTCTCAAACAAAACAACTTGAACAAATAAAATATTTTCAAACTGAAATAGCCTTTCAAAGAGCAAAGATTTCCATTCATTTAAACTGAGGACCTGGTGAAGTCCTTACATATGGTATCAGAGCCATAGGCTCGAAAACTAGGACCTTAGGGCCTACTTACAACCTAAACACAACTTGAACGGAAAATTTTGAAATTATGTATACACATAGCATCCTCAACCTCAACCTAGAAACTTGAACAGAAACAACCTAATGCAAAATATAGAATAGATCATTACAGTCGCAACCCTCTCAATTCCACCCAGCAGATTCTTAGTTATAGTGCACACAACTCTTGCTTCCTGCAAGAGAAAAGATAAGCTTAGAAAATAAATAAAGCTCAGAAAATAAATAGAAATATTAAACAAAAGAAAAGACAAGCTTATAAAATAAATAAAACAATCATGCTACAATAAACACATTATTGCATGTATCAAGGATGTAAATGAAATAATGCAAACTATTATAAGATTGCAAAGGCAAGAATGTGTGAGTAATGTGTTCTTTACACCTCTTAGTTTGAATGAACATTTAGAAAATGAGTGTACACACTATTATCACCTTGACATATCCAACTTGTAAATATACCTAGAGTCCATATAGCATTAGAAGTCAAGCCTCTGCTTGATTTCTTTCAATTCGAAGCTAGTGCTTGCCGACTTAGGGCCCTAGGGGAGTATCCCTAAATGATCTCAGGGGTCAAAAGTGAATGAAATGATCTAAGGGTCAAAAATTGAATTAAAGAACGATTAATAGTATCTTAAATTAAATCAAAGTTCATTTTTTTATATTCATTCTGCAATTAAATTAAAATAACAAGTAGCTAGAAATGACCTCAATGCTGAAAAATATGCACAGAAACTATGCAGAGAATTGTTATTTTGGGAATGTAACTCAATACAAACCTATGCTAAAAATTGCCTAAGTAAAGACCTTGACATATCCAACTTGTAAAGATACCTACAGTCCATGTAACATTAGAAGTCAACCCTCCACTTGATTTCTTTCAGTTCGAAGCTAGTGCTTGCTGACTTAGGGCCCTAGGGGAGTATCCCTAAATGATATCAGGGGTCAAAAGTGAATTAAATGATCTAAGGGTCAAAACTTGAATTAAAGAACGATTAATAACAATTAATAGCATCTTAAATTAAATCAAAGATCATTGTTTTATGTTCATTCTGCAATTAAATTAAAATAACAAGCAACTAGAAATGACCTCAATGCTAAAAAATATGCACAGAAAACTATGTAGAGAATTGTTATTTTGGGAATGCAACTCAATACAAACCTATGCTGAAAAATGCCTAAGTAAATGGGCAGAATCGAAATTACAGAATGCCGTAATGGAGATGTGAAATGTAGAAAGCGAATAAGAATCATTCCGCCAACCATTCAGTTTAGGTTAGCTCACATAAGAATGGCACAGGCAAGTTAAAAATTCTAATGCAAAATCTAGAAAATGAATACCACTTTAGTGTTTAATCTAGTTACTCCAAGATTTTGTGTGTTTGGTATTAATACCTTACCATACATAAAGAGATCCGTTAAAAATTAAGGTTTATATATCATGTTAGCATCACTCATACTTGGTGTATGCCCGTTCTTAAGACCCCATCCCTATTGATTTACATTGGCCCTTCTCTATTTGTTGCTCAATGGGTAGGATACTTCATGACAAGAAGGAAATAAGTCATTACAGACAGGAAACAAAATACATGGGAAGGACACCTTTATTTGAAGCTACAGAGCTGAAATAGAATGCAGAGAAGGATAAAAAAGGAGAGCCGTAGCCAAAGGTAGGCTAATTAATGTGGCGTGTCAGATAGCATTGGATGGATCGTGTATAGAAATATAACATTTTAAGCTAATCATACATGTATATAGAGCGACTGGACTGCATTTCTAAGGAGAATAGAGCAGCAACTTAGTGGGCTAGTAGTACATAGATAAAAGGTAGGTAATTCAGCATTTAAACAAGAAGACAAATCCAATTTGAAAAAAAAATAAGAGCAATCAGTTGGCTGAGCATTAAGTACTAGGATAGCCATAACAACCTACAGCTAGACATAGGCCTATACGGAAAGCAGAATACAATTAATGTCTAACTGTCTGGGTAAAAGATTTGTATTGAAAGGAAACATCTATATTTTTTTATATAGCCATCATATACTCTCAAACATGTAACTACAACTAGCGTAAATGCAAGACAAATCACATTCGTAAATTGGACAGTGACTACCATGCAATATATATATTTAAAAAACCAACAGATGGCATTTTAGGGCTCAGTAGCATCAAAAGCGCCCAGCGCACAACATCAAACGCCAAGCAAATGGAGTAGGATCCCCACAAGGGGGTATAAATATTGGTCTTTGATCATCGAGCTCGAACTCCATGTTCACTTTCTAACCACAAACCAATGTAAAGTCCAACTGTCAAGGCAGGAAGGGAAGGAGCCCACAAGGGCAATGTTCTGCACTGTGCATAATGAACAAAACCAGAAACGCAATTCAACCCTCAGTTCGCAACTAAATCTGGCAAGATATCCACCCACTAATAAAGTATAGTAAGGAAGTGCTCTTCTTCCATAGGCATCTTACAAAGGATGGCATTAAGCAATGCAGGGATTAAGGAAGTTGGACCACTCATAGATTGCTAAGGCCGTGCATCTTGAGATCAGATATGTTATCGGCATGTGGATAAGAAGCAGTGGAACTGAAACTGTTGAGCAACAGCTTAATTTTCCTTCCTTCTGGTGATGAACTCTATTTATTTGATGCTATTTTAGACAATCTAGCCTTCTGATATTTAGATATAGTTGCAAGGATGATAAACAACCTCCAGCAATCAATGTTGTGTTAGTTAATGTCCAACCAACAGCTATCAAAAGTCATTCTTTTTCCAAATGGAGCCCAATAAAGATCTGGTTCAGGTTCGTTATTTTATAAGACTAACTCTTGAAGAGTAATTTGGCTTTTAAAGTTTTTTTTAACAGAAGTCATGAAAATAATATATTCAATTTAACATTTATTAACACATACATTAACCCTACCATGATTTTCACTGAAAATATCAAGCTGGATTTCAAAGCTTAAAATCTAATATTGAATTATTTTGAACGCTTAATTGAACCTCGGTTACCATTCAAAACACAAAGGAACTAAATAAGAAAAATCTGTCAACAAGAAAATAAATAATGTGGCAGCGGAAACGTTGAGTTACCTTACAAGGAATGATTATCGTGCTTAGGGTCATCGTAGTGGTGATGATGGTGGTGGTCATTAGAATGGTGAGGTGAGACATCATTATAATATCTTCAGATGCCATTGCTCAAAGCTTGCTTGACTTCATACTTTGAAGGTACCCTATGTGCATAAACACACAACAAAATTTAAAATAAATTGTTGCTTGGCACTATTGGAGTGGAATATTGGTTATTTATGATATTGTGAGTATCTGGAGAATATGTATTAGAACTAAGTGAATGGAACGCTTGAATAATAATAGGGGAGAGCATCCTCTTCTGGTCATGCACTGCTCAGGAAGTAGGGTGGACCGTTGGGAAACAATGGAGCACATCATGGAGCACCATATCAATGAGGTGGGCAGCCAAGGCCCAGTCAAAGGAGGTGGTCGACCCAAGACCAGTAGGCACCGCTATGGATGCTGGCCACATTGTAGGAGAGTAAAAAAAAAAGGGAAGACCAACCTTCGAGGAGGGGCTGCAGATGGGAAGAGGGTTGCGCCTTGGGCGTCCCTGGAGCCATGACTTCCTACGGAGAGGGTGATGCTATTCTTGAGCTGCCTATAGCAATTGTCCAATAGCTCCTAAGATACCAATGTTTCCATACTTTGCAGCTCATCCATCAGTGGACTCAACGCCCAGGTCGTGTCTAGATGGAGTGAGGGAAGTAGGCCACTCGACTGCTTCTATAAACCTGGTAACAAGATATATATATCAAAAATATATATATAATAATAATAATAGGTAAACGGAACAACACTGCATGTAGCAGTCCATGTGAGAAGGAGGCAGAGCTGCCCCTTATGAACCAGAGGAACCCTAGGTAAACCAGTAGGGAAAACCAACATCACGAATACATAATGCTAAAAGAGAACTACCTTTTCCATACCTAAGCCAGGAGGGAGAGTAAGAACACCTTTGTAGAAGACATGCTCTGAGTTCGGCCGGATTACACCATAGCTGCTGCACCTAGTTGCAGAGCTCATCCTGAGAGAAAACAAAAAAAATAGGTAAGAAAATGACGGGTCGATGGGGACTCATCTTATCGGGAGGGGTAAGACCCTACACGTGGTTGGCATGCGTGAAGATTAGATTAGGGTTAGGGTTGCACCATTTAAAAACTCTAGGGTAGGTTTAAATTAATTGCATTCTAATTTAGTATATAAATCAAATAGATAAATAAAATTTAAATATTTATTTTCTTTTAATATTGGAATGTAATTATTCAAATTAATTCATAATTTCGAATCAAACTTAAATATATATATATGATTTACTTACATTTCGGGTATTTTCAAATTTAATTATTTTGGATAAATTTTATTAAATTATATACTAAGACTAAGATTAAATCTTGGATTAGGATTAGTAGAATTCTAAATGGATACTTAATTAACTTATAAATCAAATTTTATGATAAACCATATATAAGTTAAATGGTAAAGTTAATTTAAATTAGTTTACAAGCCTAGGCGACGAATCGAGTTAATTCGAAGTTAGGACAATTAAGTAACATAGTAGGTTTCGTGTGGGAATCACGACAAGTGCGATCCCCACAGTAGATGTTGACATTGGCTAGATGTTGACATTGGTGACTACTTAATCCGGGAAAATGATGTGATACTGTACATTTTGCCTAAGACATGTTGTCTTATCCCTCAATCGCAATGTTAAGACTTAATGTATAATGATGTGTGATGAGCGATTCCATTCCATTATAGATCGTTGACTATATGATGTTGTATGGATGAGAATCATTCCTCAAATGGCTTATACACAAAACTATGAATGTGTTATAATTGTCGATCTGAATAGATTATTGATGGATATTGTTTCATTTGACCCCTAACATAAACTTAATAGTCAACCATAAAATCCCTTTTGTTTAAAATTATGACTTGAACATGATTCATTTTTTTATTCTTGTGAAAATATAAGAATTTTGAAATGATAAGCTTCATGCTTTTAAAAAAAAAATATTCTCAGAAGAGTAGTAATTTGGCATAGCAGTGAGAAAAGATTAAATGTGAAATTTTATCAAAATGATGAATTTCGACAAGATATAGTATCAATTATTGATTTGTCACGACAAAGCAAAGTAAAAGACATTACTAAGATCAAGGGAATATCTTGAGAGAAGGGATATTTATTTTATTTCAGTTAAATAAACAAGATCTTAATTCCTTTCAAAGTTGTTATTATTGCCGAATCTTAAATTTGAAAGTAAAGTGGCATATAAGAAAGAATAACGATGAGAAGTTACGATAAGAGTTGTTAGATAATAAGAAGGAAATTATACATAAAGAGGATAAGAAGGTATAAGAAGATGGTATAAGAGGAAGCATACAGAATTAAGGGATGCACATTAAAGATATGTAATCATAAAAATAAATCATGTAGAATATTATAGATGCAGAAGGGAACCTATGGGCATAGCAAGGATATACAAGGATATATTGAGTGGTGAGAATGTAGGATGTCTAAGAGTTATAAATTACACATGAAGAACTATGAAATGAATGATGTGCGAGATAATATTCGAAATAATGAAAAAAAATTGGAAGAGTAGTGGTGCAATATAATGGTTAGGAATGCAAATGGGTAATGGTTAAAAGGGTTGAAGGTATTAATGATATCAATAGGTAAATATATGTGACAACTAAATACAACATAAATTAAAGTATGCAAAAGACAATATGTTTAAATTACACATAATTATCATAAGAGCTAGTGTTAGTGATAGGAAGAGTGGTACAAAAGGAAGAGATCTTTCAATCCTAATAATAAGAATTAGTGTAGAAACAAGTGAATGGATAAATGACATTTCAATCTTCTTATAGCAAAGGATATGGCGAGCAAGAGGTAGGTTGACCCTTTGTTGAACTTTTAAGATGACTTAGCAAGAGGAAAATCTTGAGGGGTTAGAGTTCACCATGGATAATGTCAATGTAGGCCTGATGTATAACTATTAATATTGTGAGGTATAAAATCAGAGGAAGAATATATGAAGAAATATAGTTATAAGAGTGAGAATTGCATGGTAGTATTATAGATTGTAATGATGTCCCTTGTAGGAAGTAAAATTTTAAACATTTCGAACATCTGGTATTACCCTTACTAGTAGGCATATTTGAGCATCTGCGACGAACATTGTAATAAGATTGCGTCCTAGGTTTAATAACACACATCCCAAAAGAATTTATGACAAAATTAATTAATTTTGAAAACGGATGGGTGTATTTACAAAATCATTGCAGGGAGTAGGATGAGTCCAAATAACGAATTTCAAGCCAATTGAGTTAAGGTGAGTATTTACGATTGATTCTAGTAAGCCATGTTTTTGCCTTGTAAAGATAGGCTAGGTAATGAATAACAATACCTTAGGCTGGCAAGATAGTACAAATCCTACAAGGCATGTGTGTAGGCATGGTAGGTTGACACTCATGGTGGGCATGAGTTGGTTGCATTCTCCATAAGGGGGAATTTGGTGTCAAATTTGAAACCATATATGGATGGGCCTATCTCGAGACTCGTAAATCAGGATCACCTCGAAATTGTCAAGTAATAATATGCAATTCATTGAACAGTAAATGGTGTAAGTCAAAGTGAAGTTAACTTGACATGGGAACCAAGGAAATAATCGTGACAACATTTCGGAATCAAACTAAAAGTTATGTAGAAGACATGGTCTTCCTATAAATCACCTTAAAGAAAATACAATGTAATTTAACAAGAATGTTAAGTATCCCATGGATAAGTCTAGCAATGAACCTTGATTAGGACAAATCAACAACCTATGCAAACATTAAACAAATAAGAAGAACACTTCCCTTGTGATAAAATCAGTAAATTTTGTGGACGTCATTATGTCTAAATGAGAGGAGGCCCATTGTGGCAAGTATACCCCAGGTTCTGCCACTTAGGAGGAGGCACAGACCACGTGTCGTCAGTTCCCCATGCTACTATGATTATAAATTTGGGATGAAGTTTCTTGAAGGGTGGGTGTATGTAATGCTCCGTTTTGACTTTACCACCTGAACCACCATTTCCCAATGTTGTTTCCTTCTTAGTGTGGAGCTTTGTCAGTTCGATTACATTGTGTACATGTGGATTTATTATTTTTGGCATTTACATATATGAGTGTGATGTTAATATGATGAATTATTCTTATGTTTTGATTATGTCTCTAAAATGCAATTTAATAAATGATGGGTACATGGATACCAAATTAAAGTTATATGTTGCATGGATGGATATGATACCAAGTGCATGGTATATAGGAAAATTAGTTTTCATCATTGTTCATTTTAATGAAATGTATATACATTTCAATGATTGCATGATATTCTCAATCTTGTGATTGGAGACTAACCTACAGGTTAAATGAGAGTTGGTGCAAGGTAATGATACCCAATTATGACACGTTAGTTGCAATGACATTCTGGAAAAACAGAAATATTATCATTAAAATGAATTATTAGAGGTACCTACAAAACTTTTGTGGATTAGGTGTAAACATATGAAACATAGAAAAATGGATGACCTTCCGAAATATATAACTTTTATTTATGGAAAAGTGGTATAACCACCCCAAAATGTCATTATTCGAAGATTGGTATGTTATTTTTTTCCTCAAACATAATGCACATGTTTTTGTTGAGCCACCCGTTTGCTATGTAAATTTTCAATTTACAAGAAAACAAATATGTAGAGGCGTAGGCAACAGAAGAATCTTGTGTGGGGCTATTTTTTCAAAATTTTAAAAGTCAAATTTATATATTTTTTAAATTACTGAAGTCAGTGAAGCCTTAAAACAACATGGTCAAGTGTTGAGACACCATATAATGGTCTAAAAATAATCAAAATACTTTTTTTTAGGTTGTAGGTATTTTCGTGCTCTTGTGCAGGTTCTCTTCCGTTTTCAAAATAGGTAAGCCAATCAAAAGTTATAGGCCAAATAAATAGCCTATTTTTTTTACAAATTTGACATGAGTGCAGTTAAAAATGAATTAAAAATAGAAAACAACAATAGATCTATTCAAAAATTATATATTTAGAATCTGCACACAGAGCTCGACAAGCATGTGCAATTTCATCTGCAGTGCACTCGTGGAGCTTATGTGGAACTAGTTGTGAAAAACCAAAAGTTACAACATTTGATGTTTTCTGCCATAAATCAGATCAAGCCTCAAGGTGCAATCCGAAGCTAATTCCAATCCTACAAGGGCACCAAAAACAATTTGAATTCAGGCACGCGTGCACACAACTACGCGCACGCACAAACACATGCACGCGTGAGGGACAATGTGCACACGTAGGTGTGCTCATGCGTTAATAACAGTGCGCATGCATCCTTGTGTGTATGCGCTATTGTATGCCTTTGTATGGTTTATTTAATTTCCTTTGTCAAGGGGATACATGAAGTTGATGAAGATGTGATGATGAAGAAGATGACGATGATGGAGATGTTGATGAGGAAGGGGGAGATGACACTGATGTTGAATATGTTGATGATGAGGATGATGAGATGATGGTGATGGTGATGATGATGAATATTTTGATGATGATGACAATGGTGATGAAGATGACGATGAGGATGATGAGGATGATGGTGATGATGATGTCGATGATGATGATGGTGATGAGGATGATGATCATGATGGTGATGAATATGATCATGATCATGATGAATATGATGATGATGATGATCATCATCATCATCACCATCACCATCACCATCACCATCATCATCAACATCTTCATCATCATTGTCATCTCCCCCTTCCTCATCAACATATCCACCATCATCATCTTCTTCATCATCACCACCTTCTTCATCATCATCTTCATCACCATCGTCATCAGCATCAACATCTTCATCTCCAACATCATCATCTTCTTCATCCTCATCACCATCATCATCATGATCTTCATCATCATCATCATCGTCATCATCAACACCATCATCATCATCATCCTTCTTCCTCATCTTCATCAACATCTAGGGCATCATCTTCATCGTCAACGTCATCATCTTCATCATTATCATCCTCATCATCAACATTGATGGTGATGATGATGAAGATGATGATGATGATGTTGATGATGAGAACGATGATCATCAACATCATCATCATCTTCATCATCATACTCATATCCATCATCATCCACCACCACCACCATCATCATCATCTTTGTCATCACCCTCTTCCTCATCATCATCATCAACAACATCTTCATCATCGTCATCATCATCATCATCATCAATGATGATGATGACGATATGAAGATGACGATGATGATGAAGAAGAAGATGACGATGACGAGTATGATGAGGATGGTGAAGATGACGATTATGATGACGAAGACAATGATCATCGTGACCATGATCATATGATGACGATGATGATGATGATGATGATGATGGTGAGGATGATGAAGATGGCGATGATGATGACTAATGAATATGATGATGACGGATATGATGATTTTGATGGTGATGATCATATTCGTCATCATCATCATCATCTTCATCATCGTACTCATATTCATCATCATCCACCACCATCATCATCATCATCATCCTCATCCTCACAATGATTATGATGATGAAGATGATGACGATGATGATAATGTTGTTGATGATGATGAAGATGTTGATGATGATGAGGATGATGTGTTGCATATTCATCATCATCTTCATCATAAACATCATCATCATCATCATCATCTCCTTTAAAGTCATCATGATCATGATCATCATCTTCGTCACCATCGTCATCGTCGTCGTCATCATCATCATCATCATCGTCATCATCATCATCCTCCTGCTTGTCCTCACAATGATGATGATGATGATGATCATGCCGTGGTTCATGTTGTGGATGATGATGATGATGTGTTGCATATTCGCCATCATCTTCATCATCATCATCATCATCATCATCATCATCTCCATTAGTCATCATCATCATCATCAACATCATCATCATCAACATCATCATCATCACCATCTTCATCGTCATCATGATCTTCATCATCATCATCATCATCATCATCATCATCATCATCATGACGAAGATGATGATGATGATGACGAAGATGATGATGATGATGATGATGATGATGATGATGATGATGATGACGACGATGAAGATTGTGATGATGATGATGATGATGATGATGATGATGATGACTAATGGAGATGATGATGATGTTGATGATGAAGATGATGAAGAATATGGAGCACATCATCCTCATCATCATGATTATCTTCATCATCATTAACACCATGATGATGATTATGATGATGATGATGATTAAGATGGCGATGACAAGTATGATGAGGATGATGAAGATGACGAAGAAAATGATCATCGTGACCATGATCATATGATGATGATGATGGAGATGGTGAGGATGATGAAGATGGCGATGATGAAGACCAATGAAGATGATGATGACGAATATGATGATTTTGATGATGATGATCATATTCATCATCATCATCATCATCTTCATCATCGTACTCATATTCATCATCATCCACCACCACCATCATCATCATCCTTTTCCTCCCAATGATTATTATGATGAAGATGATGACGATGATGATGGTGATGATGATGATCATGTTGTTGTTGATGATGAATATGATGATGATCATGAGAATGATGTGCTGCATATTTTTCATCATCTTCATCATCATCACCATCGTCATCATCATCATCATCATCATCATCATCATCATCATATCCATTAGTCATCATCATCATCACCATCTTCATCATCATCATCATCATCATCATCATAAGGATGATGGTGATGACAAGTATGATGAGGATGATGAAGATGACTATTATGATGACTATCATCATCATCATCATCATCATCATCATATGGTCATCATTCTCATCATCATCCACGTCCTCACAGTGATGATGATGAGGAGGAGGAGGAAGTTGATGATGATGATCATGTTGATGATGATGATGAAGATGTTGATGATGTGTTGCATATTCCTCCTCATCTTCATCATCATCATCATCGTACTCATATTCATCATCATCCACCACCACCGTCATCATCATCATCATCATCATATCATCACGACTAATGATGAAGATGGCGATGATGATGACTAATGAAGATGATGATGACGAATATGATGATTTTGATGATGATGATCATATTTGTCATCATCATCATCATCTTCATCATTGTACTCATATTCATCATCATCCACCACCACCATCATCATCATCATCCTCCTCCTCACAATGATGATGATGATGATGATGATGATGATGATGATGAAGAGGATGATGTGCTGCATATTCGTCATCATCTTCATCATCAACATCATCATCATCATCTCCATTAGTCATCATCATCATCACCATCTTCATCATCATCGTCGTCATCATCATCATCATCATCATCCACATGCTCATCCTCACAATGATGGTGATGATGACGATGATGAAGATGATGATCATGATCATGCTGTGGATCATGTTGTGGATGATGACAAAGATGATGATGATGTGCTACATATTCGTCATCATCTTCATCATCAACATCAACATCATCATCATCATCATCATCATCATCATCATCATCATCATCATCTCAATTAGTCATCATCATCATCATTATCACCATCTTCATCGTCATCATCATCATCATGATCTTCATCGTCATCATCATCATCATCCTCCTCCTCCTCACAATGATGATGATGATGACGATGATGAAGATGGTGATGATGATGATGATGATGACTAATGGAGATGATGATGATGATGATGATGATGATGATGACGACGATGATGAAGATGATGATGATGATGATGATGATGATGATGATGGGGATGATGTGCTGCATATTCGTCATCATATTCATCAACATCATCATCATCATCATCATCATCATCTCCATTAGTCTTCACCATCATCATGATCTTCATCATCATCATCATCAGATCATCATGACAAAGATGATGATGATGATGATGATGATGAGGATGATGGTGATGATGAGTATGATGAGGATGATGAAGATTCCTATTATGATTACTATCATCATCTTCATCATCCGTGTCCTCACAATGATGATGATGAGGAGTAGGAGGAGGAAGTTGATGATGATGATGTGCTGCATATTCCTCCTCATCTTCATCATCATCATCATCACTGTCATCTCCAAATTAGTCATCATCATCATCGTACTCATATTCATCATCATCCACCATCATCATCATCATCATCATATCATCACGACGAAGACGACGATGATGATGATGATGTGTTGCATATTCGTCATCATCTCCAACAACATCTTATTCATCATCATCATCATCGTCATCATCATCATCATCATGAAGATGATGATGATGATACGAAGATGATGACGAAGATGTCAATGATGGTGATGATTATGAGGAAGATGGCGATGACGAGTATGATGACAAAGATGAAGATGACTACTATGATGATGAAGACAGTGATGATCATGACCATGATCATATGATGACGATGAAGATGGTGATGATGGTGACTAATAAAGATGATGATGATGAATATGATGATTTTGATGATGATCATATTCATCATCATCATCATCTTCATCATCGTACTCATATTCATCATCATCCACCATCGTCATCATCATCATCATCATCATCATCCTCATCCTCACAATGATGATGAAGAAGAAGTTGTTGATGATGATGAAGATGATGATGATGATCATCATTATCATCATTATCATCGCTGTATACATCATCACTTTATGCAACATTAATATATCTACTATGTATTTAATTATTCTTGATGTAATACATATGTTTCTAATTGCAAATTAAATTAATGTTTTGAAATCAAAATACACAAATTTGTAAATATACCCTTAAACCCCAAAACGCCTAGAAGCACTTAAATGCACTTAGGGATTATGGGTTAGAAGAGGTCCTAAAGGTATTTATGGGGGAGGGGCTCTTTATGGGGAGGGGATCTATGCATAACCCGACACATTTATATCTATTGGGAAATAAATATAGTGAACGTTACCCACCAAACATTACAACGTTCAGCAAGGACGCGCACGCGCTAGATGCGCACATGCGCCTCTCGCACGTCCGCGTCCCTGTTGAACATAAAATTTAGAAAATCACCCGCATTCTTTATCCCGCATTTTTTCCTCATTCATCACATTCTCTTCGCTGGTTTCATGCACAGTCCAACAAGCATTTACATGGTAGATTGAATTCATACACCATTTGGATAAAATACACAACATTTGGGGCTCTATTTTGCTCTTTGTATTGATTACACACCTATTGGGCTCTATTTGGATCAATTGAGTGAATACACAACAGTTGGACTCTATTTGGCACCTTGGATTGAATTCTCATGCTACTTGGACACACATGAAGTCTTCTTACATATAGTGGACACATCAAAAGAGCATTTGACATTTGAAGCAAAGAGCAATCATAATCCTTGAGGTATGGTGATAATTTTATCTTGTTAAATGTAATTTAGTCTTCATTCACTTGTTTGAATGGCATCTATTTTGGTTTTTCCTGATGAATTGTATGATAGATCTATTTTAGTCTTCTTAATCTTCAACATAGACAATAAAAACATCTTACCAAAAAAAAACTACAACATGCACCAAGCAATGCTTTCAACCTTTCATGAAGATAATAAAAAAATTTACTTGCAGCACCACCAATAACATTTCATAATCACATTCCTCCATCTAGTAGACAAACATTTGTTGAATTCCTCATGGTTTCACTACAACAACTCACACAAACACCTAAACAATTGAAAACTCTCAGTCTTTTGGGGCTATTTTCCCTCATCCATACCATGAAAATGAAGTGATATGAGCTTCTCCCTTGTAGGGAATTTGCTCGTACTAACATTCCATACCACCATACAATACCATCCTACTGAGTTCCTAGAGATGATGTTGTAACTTTATATGTAGGGAATTCCCAATAGCTTTTAAGATTATATATGAAAACATTCTCACTATCTATGTTGTTTTACATAATCAATTGCTACGTTGAGCTTTAATAATCATGCACATCGAGTTTTAATATATTGTTTGTTGATCATTTTTGCAGGGGTCATATTTTTGCTTTTCCAAAAAATGCATTGAATATGGGCAACAGACCTAATAATAAAAGAAAGTCTAGAAGGACCCAGTTGCCCCCTGAAAAGATCCATGAGATAAGAGAAAATGCCAGGTTGTACATGCAAAACCGTAGAAATCAAAATGTTAGTGCCTTAGATCCATCAATAAGCAATGACGAAGTGGTTGAAGTCAATCAAATCTTTCCTGATGTCAAGTATGAAGGGATTGATGTTGAACAAGTTCTTAACTGGCAACCACCCTAAGAAGAGCACCCACCTGGCGAACACACTCCATTGCAAGACCAATTTGTGAACAAAGGGCCACAACAAACCGTTGACGAGACTCGTACTTCCTTGCCAACTCCCTTTCCTCGACTATCAACCGGACAATGAAGAACTCCCAGACGTATTCATGTGGATGAAAGTTCATTTTCAGGACTTGAAGGTAAGATGCCCAAACACACTATTGATTTCCATTGTAGCAAGATAATCAAAGATTTTTTTGAATCCAAAAGCGATGCAGCAAAATGTCAATTGTTTCTTGCTTTGTTAAAATCACATTGTCTAGCTGATGTTAGGAGAATTTTGGCCGTAACGGTAGTTAGAAGTTCAGAGCCCAACAATCATGTTGTTAGAAATCTACAATCTGCATTTAATTTGATTGGAAAAACTTCTCGTACAAAAGATTTTAATGTGGCCCGTTGTGTACTGTCACAATCCATTGTAGACAAATCCACAAGGCAACATCGCCTACTATCACACACATGAAGTAGATAAAAAGACTCTTCAAAAGTATTCTGCCATTAGAGAAAAACTTGAGACCCCAGGCCAAAAAGATTGTTGGGCCTTTGTTGGTAGGTTACCTCGTTCAGACATGAAGCTCATTGATGCTATTAAAGAACTAGTGCAAAATTTTTGGCATGATAACACTAGACCATCATCAAATCAAAGCGATGTTTTAAAGTTGATAAAAGGTGTTAGGGGGGGTGAACCCCATGTCAAGCACTTCCTTGACACGACACAAACAGAACTCTATGAGAGGTTCAAGAATGAGCACACACAATTGAACTTGGGCCAAAGGTCCTTCGAAAAATGCAAACCTTGGTATGTTAGAATTTGCATTGATCGCAATACATGTTGTTGTAGATACCATGTAGAATTTGCGTACTATTATGATACATATAGACATATATTTTGTGGTTTTCATACTAACATTATGCAGGATTTCCCTTCGTTACAACCACCAAATGCATCCAAAGAATTTATACATAGCATAATGTGTCGAAGGCCTAAAGGACAAAAATATTATAAAAGATCATGTTTATATGGGACATGTTCTAGTTATAGTGGATCTGCATTATTGAGCCGCTGCATCCATATAACCGCGGAGCACGAATTTGGGAGGATGTCAGTAGAAATGCAAAACTTCCAGTACATAACATATCAAGTAGATAGTTTGAAGGAAAGCAAAAGAATTGCATTGGTGAAGTCACAAGTAATCTAGGTTTGCATGCTTTCATACTGTATATGTTGAATTTGTACATATATGTTCAAATTGAAAATGTCACGTTGTATTAATGCCCTTGGTTTTGTGGCACTAGGTACAAATTGCAAATTCATGAAGGAATTCTACGAAAAGACTGAGCATTATGTACAACACGTCCATGTAGCACGATGGTAGGATGAACAGTACAGATAGTGCAGAGACACCTTTCCCAAGGGCACAATATTGTCGGTTGTGGACTTTGTAGAAAACTACACCCTACAGCCACATAATGAGATTCAAATTCAATACTACCATTCATATGAAGTTAGCATAAGGGTCCATATCACGTACAGGCATGCGCCAGAGAGAAGCAACAACATGAGGATAATATTGAAAGAGACCAACTTCTACATCAGTGACAACAGGTGCCACGACCTGCATTATGTGCAACATTGCTTCAAAATTTTCTATGATCAGCTGAAGGAGAGAGGTATACAAATGGATCATCATTGGATATGGTCAGATGGTTATGCAGACCAGTTTAAAAATGCACGTGTTTTCCAGTGGTTGAGTATTTTGCACAAGACTTAGGATGTGCTGCATGTATGGAACTATTTTGAGACTAGGCATGGAAAGGGAGAGCATGACGAGGCTGGAGCATGTCTCAAAACTTCCCTACGAAGGGAGGAGATGAGGTGCATGGGAGGCCCTCATATTCGGAATGCCGAATCCACAGTTCGATGGTGCAAAGAAAAAATGTCAGATCGAACCACGAAGCAACACATACCAACAGGTAGAGGACATGTTGTCAGAAATTTATGGAATGTAGTTGATATAGATTGATCGCGTTCTTATAGTTGCAGTACTGTGTAAGGAACTCGTGGATTTCATTCGGTTCGAAGCTCAAACAACCCCTTATTTGAAATATGGACGCGAAAACTTGCTTGCTTTTGTGGGTCTTACGACAGTTGTGAGTGGGATGAGTGCGAATCAATGGATTGGGTTGATGAATGGGATCATGTATCACTTGCAGTGGAACCACATGCAGTTGCTGAAACAATCCAATTAGAGGAAGGCCAATCCTCTATTTCGAATGAATATGATCATATATCTGATCTTGTACAGCGAGGTAAACATTTATGCCTGCATATCCCGTTTCCCTCCTTGTTTTTGTAATTATCCAAGTTATCAAACCACTACTTGTTGGAATATGACCTTAAAATGCATTTTTGCAGGACACATCTACGCAGTTGTCGCCCCGAAAGACAGTGCAATTGGGACGAATTATTGGTTGGCACGATGCATCTAGGGGAAGCAAACCCTTCTCGCATAATTAATGGATAGTGAAGGCATTACCTTTCCGACTGGCTCGATGGTTGTTCAGGGGGAATATCTTACAGTGGATGGAAAGGGACCAAAGAGCAATGGCCACACATACACAGATTATAGACCAGGGTCGCGGGTGTATCACTTTACGCACTTGTTCGTGGGTACAAACATCCAACTACAGACAATGTCAACAAAGTCATCAAACAAGGTACGCTACTTACTACCTCATGTGGAGCATGAGAGGTTGTTCGAGACAATAAAAAACTGAGAGGATCCAGAAGGCCTAATTGACTGAGGTACATAGTATAGCCATGTGATTTTTTATTAATGCACAATTAATGTTATTCATGTTAGATAGTTTATTTGATATTGATATCTTATATCGTTTATTTGATGTTTGAGTTATGATTAAGTTATGATTTATAGCGATGTGATTATTTATTCATGCATGATTAACCCTAGAAGCACTAATATAACTCTACAAACATAATATAGCCCTAGAAATGCTAGAAAGCTAAACTAAACCTAGAAACACTAATCTAACCCTCAGAAACTAATCTAGAATCCTAGAAACATAATCTAGCCCTAGAAATCCTAGAAAGCTAAACCCTAGTTTCAAAGATAGACATACAAGATGACATTGGGGCTACTGGACCGGAGGGGAGGGGCACCCATAGCACAATACCGGTGTCCTAAATCCAACAAAGTCGACGGTTCGTCGATCCGAGCCACGGTCTTCATTCTATGGCTCGTTCCATCTCACATCCAGAAGGCCTTCAGGGACACCTGCTGGATACCTACCGGGGGCATGGAACTCCAACCGTGCAACAAAACCAGGTTCTGGGGAGTCATACAAGTGTTTCTAGGCTGGTTCCAGCTGGGAATGCTAGTCACAGGTGCCCGGTGGATGATTTTCCAAAGTTGGCCCCCATGTGCAAAAATGGCACACTCCCTCACTGAGCAAAACCCTAGTTTCCAAGATGGATGTACAAGATGACACTGTGGCCACCAGACCAGAGGGGAGGGGCACCCCTAGCACAATGCCGACATCCTGAATCCAACGGAGTCGATGGTTTGTTGATCCTAGCCACGGTCTTCATTCTATGGTTTGTTCCGTCTCGCATCCAGAAGGCCTTTGGGGACACCTGTTGGATACCTGTCGGGGGCATGGAACTCCAACCGTGCAACAAAACCAGGTTTCGGGGAGTCATGCAAGTGTGTCTAGGCTAGTTCTGGTTGGGAACGCTAGCAACAGGTTCCCAGTGGATGATTTTCCAAAGTTGGCCCCCGTGTGCAAAAATTGCACACTCCCTCACTAAGCAAAACACTAGTTTCCAAGATGGACGTACAAGATGACACCGGGGCCATTGGACCGGAGGGGAGGGGCACCCCTAGCACAATCCCAACATCTTGAATCCAACAAAGTCAATGATTCATCGATCCGAGCCATGGTCTTCATTATATGGCTTGTTCTGTCTCGCATCCAGAAGGCCTTCAGGGACACCTGTTGGATACCTGCCGGGGGCTCGAAACTCCAACCGTTTAACAAAATTGGGTTCCGGGGAGTCATGTAAGTGTGTCTAGGCTGGTTCCAGCTAGGAATGCTAGCTGCAGGTTCTCGGTGGATGATTTTCCAAAGTTGGCCCCCATGTGGAAAAATTGCACACTCCCTCACTGAGCAAAACCCTAGTTTCCAAGATGGATGTACAAGATGACATCGGGGCCACCGGACCGGAGGGGAGGGGCACCCCTAGCACAATCTCCGCATCATGAATCCAACGGAATCGATGGTTCATCGATTTGAGCCATGGTCTTCATTTTATGGCTCATTCCGTATCGGATCCAGAAGGCCTTTAGGGACACCTACTGGATACTTGCTGGGGGCTTGGAATCCTTCATTGTGTTCCATTAGCCTTTTGGTTAGCATTTCATGCTCTGATAAGTGGTAATTTACCTCTATCATCGAAAGCTTGGGTCTATAGGTACCTTCCCTTTCATATTCCTTGTTATCCATAGCTAACACAAGTTAGAGATGCCATTCAAACCCAATTGAAAGCTAAGGAAGTGGTTTTATGTGACATCATCTTTGGGAATAAACGTTTATGTAAACCAACAGAAGCTCGAACAATACTCCCTGCTTTTAAACACATTCTGGAGAAAGCAAGAGGACAAGTTCATCAAAGCGACTTCATTCATCTATATTCTCGTAATGTACACATAGTCCATCCTTATCTTGATAAACAAGAGTTTTATAATAGCTTGAACTTTTTGGGCGTGGATATCTCCCTGTATTTGGTTGTCTGATTAGTTGACAAGCTTGACTGAAAATCTGTACTTTGAACTTCTTTGTTTTATTGCTGAAAATTGGAAAGGATTTTCAAGTCACCTACAAAACGCTCCTTTGTTGAAATATGCAAGTTCTTCCAATGAAATAGATTTGGCTAGTGTATCAAATGCTACTCCCCACACAAGAATTTATTTTTCGTCAAAGGAGTCAAACATATTGTGGCTAACCAAATGGTCTGGGGAGCTTGGAAGTGCCGCCAAATATTGTTCCATGCCTAAATCTACCCAGAAGGCAATTATAAATTTAGATCCTCAAGAATGCCTGAATCTACCCAGAAGGAAATTATAAATTTAGATCCTCGAGAAGGTGAGAAACTGTATGAGTGGTTGAATCGGTATCCTAAAATTATAGAGCTTTCTATCTCAAAGTTTGCTAAGCGGCTCCTGGATGTAGTATCAAACTCAATAAACAGTAAAATTGTTATCACCACTAGAATGGCCCAGGGGTGCCCAACTAGAATTCTTGTAGCGCCGGAACCGTGGCTCGGTTCATGAATCCGTCAATTCTGGTGGGTCCAAGACGCCGGGTTTCAGCTAGGGGACCCCCCATAGCGTGCCTTGAAGGCTCGGAAGCTGTGCCAATGGGCCATCTCCGGAGCTAGGGTTTTGCTCAGTGATGGCCATTCTAGACTCACTAAAGGGGTGCATTTATCGTCCGGTGCATTTCTCGTCCGGAGGCCCCCAGGCATGCATGGCCACCGTGGACAGGTCCACAATGGCCATGTGGACCTGTGGGAGCTGACGGAATCCGATTCCGATCGCCGGTTTGGGATCCGTGGCCCAGGTTTGGGATCTGTGATCCCATCTAGAACCAGCCTAGACACACTTGCATGACTCCCCGGAACCCGGTTTTGTTGCACGGTTGGAGTTCCATTCCCATGGCAGGTATCCAGCAGGTGTCCCTGAAGGCCTTCTGGATGTGAGACGGGACAAGCCATAGAATGAAGACCGTGGCTTGGATCGACGAACCGTCAACTTCGTTGGATTCAGGACATCGGGATTGTGCTAGGGGAGCCCCTCCCTTGCCCCTCCCCTTCAGTCCTATGGCCCCGGTGTCATCTTGTACGTCCATCTTGGAAACTACGGTTTTGCTCAGTGAGGGAGTGTGCAATTTTTGCACACTAGGGACAACTTTGGAAAATCATCCACCGGGCACCTGTGGCTAGCGTTCCCAGTCAGAACTAGCCTAGACACACTTGCATGACTCCTCAGAATCAGATTTTGTTGCACGGTTGGAGTTCCATGCCCCCGGCAGGTATCCAACAGGTGTCCCTGAAGGCCTTCTGGATGTGAGACGGAACGAGCCATAGAATGAAGACCGTGGCTCGGATCGACGAACCGTTGACTCCATTGGATTCAAGACACTGGGATTGTGCTAGGGGTGCCCCTCCCCTCCGGTCTGGTGGCCCCAGTGTCATCTTGTACGTCCATCTTGGAAACTAGGGTTTTGCTTAGTGAGGGAGTGTGAAATTTTTGCACACGGAGGCCAACTTTGGAAAATCATCCACCGGGAACCTGTGGCTAGCGTTCCCGACTGAAACCAGCCTAGACACACTTGCATGACTCCCCAGAACCCAGTTTTGTTGCATGGTTGGAGTTCCATGCCCTCGATAGGTATCCAGCAGGTGTCCCTGAAGGCCTTCTAGATGCGAGATGGAACGAACCATAGAATGAAGATCGTGGCTCGGATCGATGAACCGTCGACTCCGTTGGATTCAAGACACCAAGATTGTGATAGGGGTGCCCCTACCCACTGTTCCAGTGGCCTCAGTGTCATCTTGTACGTCCATCTTGGAAACTAGGGTTTTGCTTAGTGAGGGAGTGTGCAATTTTTGCACATGGGGGCCAACTTTGGAAAATCATCCACTGGGCACCTATGGCTAGCATTCCCAACCGGAAACCAGCCTAGACACACTTGCATGACTCCCTGGAACCCGGTTTTGTTGCACGGTTGGAGTTCCATGCCCCCGGCAGGTATCCAGCAGGTGTCCCTAAAGGCCTTCTGGATGCGAGATGGAATGAGCCATAGAATGAAGATCGTGGCTCGGATTGATGAATCGTCGACTCCATTGGATTCAAGACACCGAGATTGTGCTAGGGGCACCCTCCCCTCTGGTCCGGTGGCCCTGGAGTCATCTTGTACGTCCATCTTGGAAACTAGGGTTTTGCTTAGTGAGGGAGTGTGCAATTTTTGCACACGGGAGCCAACTTTGGAAAATCATCCACCAAGCACCTGTGGCTAGCGTTCCTGGCAAGAACTAGCCTAGACACACTTGCATTACTCCGTGGAACCCGTTTTTGTTGCACGGTTGGAGTTCCATGCCCCTAGTAGGTATCCAGTAGGTGTCCTTGAAGGCCTTCTCGATGCGAGGTGGAACGAGCCATAGAATGAAGACTGTGGCTCGGGTTGACGAACCGTCGACTCCGTTGGATTCAGGAAACCAGGATTGTGCTAGGGGTGCCCCTCCCCTCTGGTCCGATGGCCCCAGTGTCATCTTGTATGTCCATCTTGGAAACTAGGGGTTTGCTTAGTGAGGGAGTGTGCAATTTTTGCACATGGGGCAACTTTGGAAAATCATCCACCGGGCACCTGTGGCTAGCGTTCCCACTGGAACCCGTCTAGACACACTTTCATGACTCCCCGGAACCCATTTTTGTTGCATGGTTGGAGTTCCATGCCCCCGGCAGGTATCCAACAGGTGTCGCTGAAGGCCATCTAGATGCGAGACAGAACGAGCCATAGAATGAATACCGTGGCTCAGATCGATGAACCGTCGACTTTGTTGGATTCAGGATGTCAGGATTGTGCTAGGAGTGCCCCTCCCCTCCGGTCTAGTGGCCCTAGTGTCATCTTGGAAACTAGGGTTTTGCTTAGTGAGGGAGTGTGCAATTTTTGCACACGGGGGCCAACTTTGGAAAATCATCCACCGGGCACCTGTGGTTAGCATTCCCGGTCGGAACCCGCCTAGACACACTTGCATGACTTCCCGGAACCCAGTTTTGTTGCACAGTTGGAGTTCCATGCCCCCGGCAGGTATCCAGCAGGTGTCCCTGAAGGACTTCTGGATGCGAGACAGAATGAGCCATAGAATGAAGACCGTGGCTCAGATCGACGAACCGTCGACTCCGTTGGATTTAGGACATCGAGATTGTGCTAGGGGTGCCCCTCCCCTCCAGGCCGGTGGCCCTGGTGTCATCTTGTACATCCATCTTGGAAACTAGGGTTTTGCTCAGTGAGGGAGTGTGCAATTTTTGCATACGGGGGCCAACTTTGGAAAATCATCCACCGGGCACTTGTGGTGATGATGATGATGATGGTGATGATGATGAAGACGTTGATGATGATGGTGATGGTGATGTTGATGAAGATCATGGTGATGGTGAAGATGGTGATGATGATGGACATGGTGATGAGGGACCTACAGATGACATTGATGATGAAGATGGTGATGATAATGACGAAGATGGTGATGATGATGGAGATGGTGATGGTGATGGTTCTGTCTTGCATCCAAAAGATGGAGATGGTGATGGTTCTGTCTCGCATCCAAAAGATGGAGATGGTGATGGTGATGAAGATGGTGATGATGATGAAGATGGTGACGTTGATGATGATGGTGATGGTGGTGAGGTTGATGGTGATGGTGACGGTGATGATGGAGATGGTGATGGTTTCGTCTCGCATCCAAAAGATGGAGATGGTGATGATGATGAAGATGGTGATGATGATGAAGATGATGACGTTGATGATGATGGTGATGGTGGTGAGGTTGATGGTCATGGTGATGGTGATGATGGAGATGGTAATGGTTATGTCTCGCATCCAAAAGATGGAGATGGTGATGATGATGAAGATGGTGATGAAAATGACGAAGATGGTGATGATGATGAAGATGGTGATGGTGATGATGAAGATGGTGATGGTTCCATCTCGCTTCCAAAAGATGGAGATGGTGATGGTTCTGTCTCGCATCCAAAATATGGAGATGGTGATGGTGATGAAGATGGTTATGATGATGAAGATGGTGACATTGATGATGATGGTGATGGTGGTGAGGTTGATGGTGATGGTGATGGTGATGATGGAGATGGTGATGGTTCTGTCTCGCATCCAAAAGATGGAGATGGTGATGGTGATGAAGATGGTGATGATGATGAAGATGGTGATGTTGATGATGATGGTGATGGTGGTGAGGTTGATGGTGATGGTGATGGTGATTGTTTCGTCTCGCATCCAAACGATGGAGATGGTGATGATGATGAATATGGTGACGTTCATGATGATGGTGATGGTGGTGAAGTTGATGGTCATGGTGATGGTGATGATGATGAAGATGGTGATGATGATGAAGGAGTTGATGATGATGGCGATAATGATGAAGATGATGACAATTATGATGATGGTGATGATGATGATGGACACGGTAATGAGGGACCTACAGATGACCATGATGATGAAGATGGTGATGATGATGGACACAGTGACGAGGGTCCTACAGATGACCATGATGATGAAGATGGTGATGATGATGGTGATGGTGGTGAGGTTGATGGTGATGGTGATGGTGATGGTTCCGTCTCACATCCAAAAGATGGAGATGGTGATGATGATGAAGATGGTGATGATGATGAAGATGGTGACGTTGATGATGATGGTGATGGTGGTGAGGTTGATGGTGATGGTGATGGTGATGGTGATGATGGAGATGGTGATGGTTCCATCTCGCATCCAAAATATGGAGATGGTGATGATGATGAAGATGGTGACGTTCATGATGATGGTGATGGTGTTGAAGTTGGTGGTCATGGTGATGGTGATGATGATGAAGATGGTGATGATGATGAAGGTGTTAATGAAGATGGCGATGGTGATGAAGATGATGAAGGCATTGGGGAATTTATTTATATCCAATGTATTTGACTCTAAGAATCTCTCATGTGTGATTATAAAAAAATCAAGATTCCCTCAACCCCCAAACATGCCCTTTCAAAGAATTTTTTTATCTTTGAGTGTGGTATGGGTGCCAACATGAGGTTTTTTCTACTAAGGATGGATCTTGGCATCTTGACCATGTTTGGGGTGATGACAATGAGGTCCATATGACTCCAATGAATCTTCCATGGATCATGGGGTAAAATGATCTCTCAAGTATTATTGCATGTGAACTTGCATGTACCAAGCTACAACAAATATTTCACAGGAGTGGATTTGTCTATGTGAATAGATAAGTGAAAATCTTTTAGCAACAAGACCTATCAATTTTAACTTGGAAGTATGTGAAATGTTCAAAGTGGGATTGAGAGGCTTGATGGTGATTGTAGTAGTGGGCATGGTATTGGTGAGAATGATGTCATGATAGTGGAATTAAACATTAAGATGGCGACCCTAGAGCTTGGATTGTAGCCTAGAAACATGAGATCCTAACCTAAAAATCCTAGTTGGTAGCGTAAACCCTAGTTTGTATTCTAATCACAATGAAACCCTATTATGTAGCCTAAGATCTAGCCCTAAATTATAATACATGTAAAGATTAAATCATTTTCATTGTACATATATATTCATGTGCATACATTTGAATCCAAATAACTATACACATATATGCATAGTTTCTCATCTATATAGAAAGGGTGCATACAACTAGAAAACCGTTGTACCTAGCACCGGATACCTAATTTAGAAACGTAATGGTTTGAAATTGGTTGTACCATGAAGATTTTTATATGGTGGATATGCACACCTATGGAAACCTTCTCAATGGATGGAAAACCTAATATTATCATAACATTAGTAAAGCTTACTCCAACATGTAGTAATGCTTACATGTTCTACTATTGATGGTGCACTAATGGATGCATGCAACTTGATGAGGGTGTATTTGTGACTCCATTGATGTAATGCACTTGTCCTGAATGTCTTTAACAAGTGTCTGAGTGTCCAATAGATGAATTATGATGTCCTAATACCCCTCTATCCCTTCCAGACAAAATTCGACAACATTTGGGGTATTGGGGTAACAAGTTGGTGTGTTGAGGTGCATATAGCCTAAAAAATACACCTCATAGTAGTCATTTATTGTAATGTCAACTATACATGTGTTTAAGTCAACGTGTCTACATAAAATTAGATCGTTATCACATAATGATAAATTAAGGAAGTCCTAATTGTAAATGGTAGTGGATGTGATGGTCATCAAATCAAAGGTGGCTATATCCATGAGTGAGAATTAATGAGCTAGCTATACATCGTGCTCAAGGTTGTCCTATTTGTATGGTGACAATTGATTAAGAAATGATTCCATAACTTGGTTATTAATTTGTTGCATGATCTTAAGTGGACAAAATGGTCAAAATAAATACTAGTGACGAAATTTCATTATGTAGAGTATGGACATTTTGGATCTCATTATGTAGAGCTATTAAAAATCATGTTGGATCTCATTTTAACCTTTTGATGACAATGGACATTTTCTATTTTTAAGTATTCTTTTCCTAGTACTCAAGTTCCCAATATATATCTTATGTGCCATGAGGTGTGATTTGTCCATCCATTTATTCCGTTTGTTTTTAGATTAATTCTCACACATGATTTTGTTTGAGTTAGCCTATGTTTACAATGTTTTCTTAACATAGATACCATTAGAAGCTTTTACATGTGGAAAGATAAACCAATCTGAACTATGATATCCAACTTCTCTTCTAATATCTAGGTAAAACCCAAATTTACACAACATCACATCATGATACACACAACATGAGACAACCACATTAGACAATGAGATATATAAATCACATAACTGAAAATCCATGTACATCGAGGCTACAAAACGCATCCAAACATATACAATTTTTGGCGAATAGTGGAACATGGTTTCCAATGTACGTACAATGGCAACTCGTTCCCTACACAAAATGCGACAACTCATGCCGTAGATACAAAATACATGGCAACTCGTGCCGTAGATACAAAGTACATAAAAACTGGTGCACAAAAGTGCCACATCGTGGCTAATGTACATAATGCGTGGTCTGTCAAGCATTGTGATCACCGCTGTCACTCCCAGGCTCAGATTCAAAGTCGATCTTCCTACTCTTCAAGCTACCGGTGCCTTGGGTCTTGCTCCATCTAGGACTAGACCGTCTCTCCAGGCTCTGCAACAAATGATATAAGATACCGTCATTTTCAAGCATTTGCAACATTTACCACATTTATAAAACAAATGTAGAATTCGAATCTTAAATAAATCATCTCTGACATGAGTGGGAAACGTTGGATAGGTGTCCTGGATCTGCGGAGCCTCTCAGCAATTCCAGCCTACAACATTTACAACAATCATTTCATTGAAAAGTCATAATTGCTTAAATTAATTTTTGTTAATTCATCAAAATATTTTCATAAATTAGCTTGATTCTCATTGTGAACACCTCCAACGATGGACATGGATGGGCTTCTGGGCTAGTAGGTGGAGCAAATGGCCGGACAACCAACTCCAATGTAGTGATGGGGGGGGCGCAGATGTAGTGGCGGCCACTACAGGTGCAACCACTGGAGATACTGATGAGGATATTGGAAGAGTAGATGCCACAATAGTGGCGGGAAGTGGGGATGATATGGTGGGAGAAGACACGGTGGTATGGGGTGGAAGAGGACCATGTGGACTATGAACCCTTGCCGATTGTAGGATAGAAGGTATCGAATGAAAAGGGATAGGGGGGGTGTTGAGGGATGGTGTATGGGAGGGCAGTCCTGCATGGAGGGAGGAGGATGGATAAATGGGAGGTTGTGGACAAAGAGGGGAAGGTGGAAGGAAGGGGGGGCATGGACGAATGGGGGAGGATGGATAGACATGGGGGCATGGATAAATTGGGGAGGATGTATGGACGTGGGGGGAGGGGGGCGCGAGTGGGGGAGGATGGATGGAGGGGGGTGTATGGCCGGAGAGTGGGAGATGGATGGAAGGGAGGGGATGGACGTAGGGAGGGGTCTAGATGGAAGCGAGGGAGGGGACTCATGGGAGAGGGTGGATACATAGGACTAAAATGGGGAGACGCAGCTGCTGGTGGCACCTACATATACATTTGTAATATCACAATTTAGTAAACAAACAATAAATTAAACCATAGTAATTCGTAACAAATCAAATTAAAAGCATGCTTATAACTACACATTGTACCTGCGTATATGGTGATGTGCCAATCCCTGGCGGGGGTGGTTGATCACCATAGTCACGGAACACCTGTGGACAACAAAATGCATGCATGTTATGAACATGTTAAACAAGTCATTATCTAGGAAATCAAGATATTCAAAAACATTGTACGAACTATCAACGTGTATGCCATAAAGATAAATACTTACTAATATAAATTACATAAGTAATAACAATATTGTGACAGATACTGAAAATACCTCCATGTGGGGTGCCGCAATTTCAGATGCAGCTGCCATTGCTGCATCCAGGTTGGGAGATCCTACGTTCTCCCATCTTGGTGTATCAACTTTGAGTAGTTGTACATTGAAATAATAGTTTAAGTCAAACAAAAATACTTTAAAAATACTTTACAAGCTATCAAGTGATGATTGAACACACATTAAAAAAATTGCTAACCTGATCCATATAACAGCCCTCGATCGGGCCAGTGCAAGTGTGCCCGCAATGGGGACAAAGATGTGGCATTGTCCCCGTGGAATTGGAATGCCCAGCATCCCTACCATCAGTCATGAGTCTATCCTAGCCCTGTCGTTAAGGCCCTGCACCTGGATCTCTATCAAGGTCACCCGAGCTCTCCACTGTAGTCGCTGCTACAAAGAGGTGTGTCTAAGGAGTCCACGTGCAGCATTCCTCATTGCCACCTCGATCTGATCAAGCTTGTGGGGAAACTAAGGTGGCTGGGGAGAGCGGTTGCGGTCACGCCTCGGAGCTGGTGGCCCTCTCAGTGGGTTCCTCCTGGCAGTAGGTCGATCTTGGGCAGAGCCACGCCCAACACCCTGGAACTCGGTTATGTCAAAATAGTTGACATGTAAACCGAGGAAAAACTCAGACCATAGTTGGCGAAGGAAGTACTGTGGAACCTCCCTATTATTGCAGGGAGGTTTATTGTACACCATGAACCACCTCCGCATCCAATTGTCCCTCCATGGTTGGTAATGACACCAATCCATGTAGACATGTGGCTTTGTAATGTTCGGTGGTTGGCCTATTTTTAGATCGGTGAACATACTATATAATTGGGCTTTTGTAATGTTCAAATATTTTATTCTTTCCTTGGAGATGCCCGTGGAGTAGTACTTCCACATCCTATCTCTAAATTGAGTCATGTCAGTCAATTGCTAGTGTGCATGGATGAGGGAGTCAATTGAGTTCTCAATTGACGTTGCAAGAGACAATCGAGATGGTTCCCCGAGTTTCTAAGTTCGCGAGTGTGCACTTGCATTTCATTTACATAATGGTTAAGGTCATCTTGTTCAAAATTGGGTTGGGGGTTTTGGTTTTGTTCGGCATTTGGATTATGTTCACCGGTTTCTTCGACATTGGGTCCAAGGTTTGGGTTTTCTTGTGTTCCACCGGAATCGGGGTTAACATCTTGTTCACTCATTGTCTCAGTTTACAACCTGCAATAGAAAATTGGTTCATTGTTTTCAAAATTCAGGAATTATTTACAATTAAATAAACAAAAAAAATACAAAAATTGACACAAATAATGGATAAAATGAAAAAAAAAACATGATATTTACCTATTAATCGAAGTGTTGATGAGTTTGTGGGTGTTGTTGGGTGTTTTTGGAGTTGATTTGGCCTCCTTTGGTGGTTAAATCAACGCGCACGCAGAGGAGGAGGATGTGCTTGGCCAAATGGAAGAATGAGAAATTGTGTTCTGTTTTTTTTTAAGAGAGGCACGTGCGTGCCACTGCTGCATGCATACGCCAGGGATGCGCATGCGCCAATCATGCGCATGTGCCTCGGTTTGGTACTGAACCTAGTGGCGTGTGCTCGCTACCTTAGTTGCGTATGCGCCATTTTGATTTTCTGCTAGCGCACCCCCATTGCAACGAAAATGGGGACTATCTCCATGCACTCGCCCATGAGCTAAGTGATAGCTGAGTCCTACAAGGTTGCAGTACCACTGGGACATGGATTTCGAAAGATAAATGGTATGCAAGTGATGCATTATTGTTTAGCATGAGTATTTTTTTATAATCATGATGTGTGGGTGAGTGTGGGGTTTCAGGAAACTCAACCACCCAGCTTGGTTATTCGATGACAAAACTTGAGTACAATAGTCGCAACGCAGTCACTATGTCGATGTAGACATAGTCCCTTGTTCCATTAAGGGGGGTGGAGGCATTCCCCACCGTTTATCCTCGAAACCCAGAGTCATGGGAGGGCTATGCTACGGCGTGCTCCCCAAGGTGTGTGATGATGACTAATGATTGCCTGCTGGGGAATCTTGGTCGATGTAGTCGACACTTTCGCTTATGGGTTCTAACTGGAGCCAGTCATGGAGTGACACTTTAGGGTAGTCCAGCAGAGGAAGGATAGGATGTGGAAGTTAGATGTGAATTAGGTAGAAGGAGATAGGTATATAGGAACATCTTAGATGTTTTGGAGGGAACTTAACTAACTATGTGTGTGTTGAAACCTTTGTTTGATTCTTGTGTTGTAACTCAGTATAATACATTTGTGTCATAGATTATTATGAACTGAGTTAGTGGTGGTAGGTACCCTTCCTTGTAAATGATTAATTAAACTAATGTGAACATAAAGATAATGAAATGAAACCTTAAATGGATAACTCTTACAGAAACTAATAATGTGAAAGTAATTAGGTTATATGTATGCTTGTTCTACCTGCACGGATGATTATTATTATTAGTTAGAAGGTAGGCTTATGCGAGATAATGTTGCTTATAGTACACATCTGACCTGTGCATACACTGGCCACGCATGCACACTTTGCATATGTACGCTAGTATCAATATATGAATATTGGATATGTTAAATAATTGTATAAGTTTTTATTAATAACTAAGTTGATTGCACGATGATCCAATAAAGATAGTGAACATTTAGGTTGTTAAGTATATGTGAACATTGTAATAAGCAATTGGTTAAGTATTGTCATTTAGAATTGTGGTATGGAAATTATCGTGAATAAAACATAAATACTATTCCATACTACGTCAAAAGACGTGTACTGTTTAATCGTTATCGTGATTGTTCACTTAAGGGTTGCATGTTTATAAAGAAAGAACATTGTGTTGGTATTAGGGTACTTGTCGGATAAACAAATAAATATCATTATTAATAATTAAACACTAATTATTAATATTAATATTATAATTATTATTGTTATTATTATTTTCAATTAATGTTAATAATAACAAAATTGTCCTTTATTATTATAAAGCATAGTGGATCAACTCAATTATTATAAGTATTAATGAGTAAAGTAAATAAAAAAAAGGGGGATAAATCAAAGCATTTAAGAAAAGTTAAAAATGACTATTTGAATAATTAATTGGATCAAACAGTATTGTTATTTATTAATTACTAAGTAAAGTATTATATTCGGATGGATAATACCAAAAACCAACTTGAAAAGTCAACACTAATAACTATTAAATTATTATTTTATTTAAATGTAATTAATGCCAAAATAGTGAGTGGGAATAGTAATTAACCCACCGTCTCTTGAAAATCCCAAGTGAGCATATCAAATATTTTATTAATATATGTGCAACCTACTCACCCAACTAAATTAATTGACATTTATGTCATTTAACTGCTCGAGAAAATATGTACCTAAAGATATATTATTTTATTATGATGAAATAAATGTTTGGGGTTTTGGGATTGAGTTGATGGGAGTGGTGGAGTAAGCCTGAAGGCATGAGTAGGATGAAAGGGGTATTTAGGAGAGGAGATGAACACTATGAAAGGATGAGAAATTTATGGGAAGGGAGGCTTCGAGGAGGGGGACAACTCAAGGTTGGAGGAAATGGAGGATGATGGAGAAACAACAGAGGAGCAGAGGAGGTCTGTTTCTGATATTTTGGAGAAACATTGAATTCGTTGGACGGGTTGTACTCAAGTTTTGGGCTCGGGGGTCCAAGAAGAAATTCTTGGAGCTAGGAAGTCGGCGAGACTTTCCTAGGTTGCAGGGTGGTTAACCTGTTGTGGCAGGTTGAGTTTCTGTTCTGTTCTCCTATAGGTATTTTACTTGTATGAAAGTTAGGGAAATTTAGGAAATGTAATAATTGTATGAAATGCTACTTATACATGTTCATATTTAGTTCTACTTGTTAGAATTGTTATAAATGCTACGTATACATGTTCATATTTAGTTCTATTTGTTAGAATTGTTGTCTACATATATATAAGAGATTGCTGCTATCTATATCAAAACCCAGTGACTTTACAATACTACAGAAAATAAACAGGAGGTCTCAAACAAAACAACTTGAACAAATAAAAGATTTTCAAACTGAAATAACTTTTCAAAGATCAAAGATTTCCATCCATTTAAACTGAGGACCTGGTGAAGTCCTTACATAGGGTAAGTGGGAAATTGGAATACATCTTTAAATAGAACCTCTCCCTCACCTTAGAATTGAAGCTTGCATCAAGAAGGATATTTGATGATTTGAAATATTAGTGAATCATTGCAAAGTTGTGGTGTTCAAGCTTGATCATAAATAAATATGGTTGTGGACCATAGGGATTTGGACCATGTAGATTAAATATGGTTTGGAGTATAATTCATCTTTTGAGGATAGTTGAATTTGGTCATGCCAATTAAAAAATGAGGACAAAAGAAAGGAAATTCCTATCATCATTGAGGAGATGCATGCAACAAGGAGGTTCTCTCTTGAAAGCTTCAATTTTGCTTTTTTCCTCTTCCAATCCCTTCAGATATTCATCAAGCCTTCTCATGCATTCAAATTGATCGCTCACAAGGTTGAGCGCTTTCAACACTTTCGAGTATGAAGTTGCAAAGAGCCTGCATTCCAATTTCAACTCTGGTGGCAATCCCATTATCATACACATATTTGTATGTGAAACGTAAGCAAACAAACTAATAAGAATCTGACATATTACATTGTATAGAAAGAAACCCACACCATAAATCCATCATCACAATTTCTTTGAGGAAGTGGGTTTTCATAAGATAATCAATGCAAGGAACCCATTCCAATAAAAATCTAGTGCAGTCTCCCAGGGAAAATGGGAGGAACCCATAGAATAAAAACAATAATTTAGCCTCTCTAGCAATAAAAGATTGCACAAATAAAACCCAAATGCTACATAGTGAATTACAGATTCGAGGGGCCGATACACTTCAATGCCTATTTCAAAATCATGAATTTCAATCCTAGTTTGCTACTATGATTGATCACATAAACAAACAATGTGAATTTCAGAGAAAAATCATAAAGGTCATTCTAGGTAATACTTTCACCAATTTTGATCACTAGCTCAAGTCAAGGATGACTAAATAAAGTTATAACAAGTATTGTCATGAGAGCCAAAATCTCAGTTAGATTTAACCCACTCGTCGAAGAGTTGAAATTGCCATCTAGTGCTAGCATTAACACTGTGGGAGTTTCCATCTAGTGCTAGCATTAACATAGATCACTTCTATTAAATAAGGCAAATTTCAAATCCAACCACAGCAAGTAGTAGCAAAACTCAAAAGCAAGTTGGCTAATCACCAAAACACCCATTAGTTCTAATAACTACCATCAAGGCTAAGAATAAAAATAGAGGAAGTCCATGAAACCAAGATACCTAAACATGGATGTTGGCATAAAGCATGTACACAGATACATTAAGCACCAACATGAAGGAGCCAAGCATTGGGAAGATTTTATTAGCTTACAACTCCATTTTGAAATTCATTGGTGCAAGTTTCTACAAAGAAAATGAAATGTTATGTTGCATTAGTAGGACATAAGCAGCTGGAAGACAATTCCTAGTACAAGGAATAGGATAAATGTGCTCTCAAACTTCCACACTATTAGCAAGAATTTTATAGAATCTCAATATGGCTAACTAGAGCTCCAAAACTAAAATGGCTTCTTACTTTTAACAAAAATTTACCCCCTACAAGCTCCCATAAGGAAAAGAATGTAACTTACATACGAAATACAACTACTTTCCATCAAATGGTAGATCATAATTTTGTATAATGTTACGTTTGCAATATCATGTTATACTCTAATAAATAAAAAGGAGAACATTAATTCTTATGTTCCAAGAATAAATCATGTCTCAGATTCAAAAAACAAAAAAATAAGAGTTTTCAGTACACTCCTAATAAACAACAACCTAAGTGACCATTTATAAACTAAAATATGAAAAGAAAAACCTAAGTAACAATCTATAATCTAAAATATGAAAAGAAAACAGAATGCTTAAATAAAAAAAACCATAACACTCACTCCGGCCAATTGAAGGAAGCAGTTAGCTACCCAATGCTACAACTAGTCCAATGATATACTTTCAAGTTTTGCTGCAATTTTCAAGCCAAGTAGAGGTATTACTCTACGATAGATTGAAATCATTATTTGTTGAATGTAAATAAAAAAAAGCTATTTTCATAATAGAGATAATAAATTAAATATATATCTGTAGTCAGTGTTATTATATATAATACATTTAATTAATCAAATCATTGCAACAATTACCCCCACTCATTTTTCTGTGAAACATAATTAAAACCCTTAAAATCACTTCCTGCAAGTTTCTTGTTAATTGCAATTGTTCCTTTAATCAATACAATTAAAGAAGTCAATTGTAAAAATGAAATAGGGAACAAACTCTCTATCCTTTACAACCAGAAAGCTAGAAAAAGAGGCAAAAAATTGCGTGCACATAAATAGTTCCATGAGTTAAACTGAGACTGTTACAAAGACACCATATATATTTCAATTAAAGCCAATGGAGCAGTTCATGGGAAACTGGGGACAAACACTTAAGGTGTTCAGCATATGTATGTATAGAAAATTGCTCCCACATAAACAATTCCACCAGTTAAAATGTGACTGTTGGACACAATATATATTTCATATGTCTGTATACAAGCTTAATAGACTCAAAAGACCATTGTATTTCCAAAATGAATATTAAAAATGTCATTTGTAAAACTTGTCAGGATCTGCTTGCATCTCCAACAAACTAATTGATCTGAAGGGTTTTTCAATAATCCCATCATTCATTCCATATGGCCAATCTCATAATCTATATACAACCACGTCAAAGAAGTAAAACTTCAAAAATGAATATAAAACCGATAAACTTAACAAAAACAAATATGGTCATTTTCAAGTGATTAAATTATTTTTCCCTTGCAATGCACACCAATTTTTTGAACAAGAAAGCACAGCTAATGATTTTTTCTCAGGTAAGTAGAAGCAAGCATTCATAAGTAAAATCAATCATTCATCGACTGTTTTTAGAAATATTTAATCATTCTTAGACAAGAGTGCATGAAAAAAAAAGTTTTCCACTGTGCTCTTATTGTCATCAACCAAGCAAACATCTAATTAAGCGAGAATGGGGCAAGATATTAAATCTAGTCCTAAATTTTCTTGTTGGATGCCAAAAAATATTAAAAGAAATCCACCGACTGTTTGATTGGGAAAAAATAAGAACAAAAATATCTTAAAATTCCAATCCATTGTCTTTACTTTTCTGAAAGTAAACACCTTTTCCCATAGATAAAAAGAGGTACCCAATGGGATCCCGTAAATACCTGGCCAAGCCTTCAAGCTTTGGTTGTAGGAAGCTCTTAATCTTCTTGGATGTCAGAGCATACCCCACTGTCAATTTCTGCTGAGGAGAGCCAGCTTAGCAACAACAATAATAGTTTAAGCAATAAGAACAATGAGTCAAGGAAAACATATTCTGAAATTTCAATTAGCAGTGTGTCCAATAGTTGGAACAACGACTAAATAATAGATATTTCTACATAGACAGACCTCAAAAGATAAAAATTAAATAAACTAAATTGTAACGGAAAATCTGATATAAATCTACTATCAATTAGGGCTCCAATACCACTATTATGACCCTAAATTGAATGGAAAAAACACATCGTATGACTGAAATCTAATATCAATGTTATCATTATTTTGATTTCTGATACAATTATTATACAATTACTAGAGCCAATCCAGAATCATGTTATTATAACTCAAATATGGAGAAAATAAATCAATGAAAAATCTGAAACTAACAAGGTAATAGCTGCAACAAATTCTTCAACAATTGTAAGAGCATTGACAACAAACAAATGAAAACAATAACAGTAATGAAATACCATATATTCAGCTAGAGTTGATAGTATTTGAGGAACATAAGTAAATCTTCATAGGAAATTGTTTGTAGCTTAAAATCATATAACCTAGAAAATAAATATATTGAACAAAAATTCTCCTAAGAAGATATAGACAACAACTTAAGCCAAAAAAAATGAAAACAATAGATTTCAGCTAAAATGATAGTTTTTAAGTAACATAAGTAAATCTTCATAGCAAATTGTTTGTAGCTTAAAATCACATAACCTAGAAAATAAGTATATTGAACAAAAATTCTCCTAAGAGGATATAAGAGGATACCAAAAACAACTTAGACCAAATCCAAAAAAATATGAAAGTTGCTCTTGGCACAAATAGTTTCTTCCCATGTACTTGCAATGTCACACTTTATAAAATCCCATACGGTAATGTCTAAGAATCATTTTATAACTATTGATCACACATTTTTAAGAAAAGAGTTACAATCATCGATGGGTGATACATATGAGTGGGAGTTACTAAACATTGAATATAAGTTGTGTTAGAAAGGATCTCATTTGACATAAATGTGAGCATGCATAACGAAGCCGTTAATGTAAGTATGCACTCTAATTAACTCTATATGTTAAGAATAGAAAAAAAGATGCTCCCAAATGATATCATTATCATTAATATAGCGGTTTGTTTATAAACGGCATAAGCTGCAACTTTTAGAAGATTGGGAGATAATGCTATATCCATAGTAACCTTTTCTATAGGAACTTTGACATTTGGGCTTTTATAATTGTGATATAGTAACCTTTTCTATAGGAACTTTGACATTTGGGCTTTTATAGCTTCACAATTGTGAATGGATTTAAACTCTACAGTATCTTAATTAGGCTTGTATCCTTCAAAGTACAAATCCAAAAACACCTACTTGACATAAGAAATTGGATACTAGGTTGAACTACACTTAAAATGGATGCTCAAAAGATGAAAAAAGAAAATTATATGGGAGGTTTTATCTCTAAATTCAGTGAATAAACTCCATGCTTTTGAAGATCAAAATATTCGTTAACTTTAAATTTAAAAAAATAACTGAAGGTGCTAAAGAAACTAAGGCTAGATAGACATTTGACTCCTTTTCTATTGATCTAATATATCAAAGAGAAATATGTTGCCTCTTTCAAATTTAATTTTATCCCTTTATCGGACTTGCTTTTGTATTAAAGGAGCATTTGAGGAGCTAAGCTATGATGAAAGAGTCACAAGATTCCCTGAAAGGGTCCAGAAGGCCTGAAAAAGATGAAAAGGGATCCACCTTTCTTCAATAATTGCAAGGAGAGTATCAAAATTTCAGGCTAAAAAGGGAAAATGATATAATTTCCCATAACTTTTTAACATAGCCTGATTTGATGACTAGAAGTAGTAACTTTAAATTTTAGTAGTAAATAAATTGCAATTCATCTGAGTTCAGTCTGTGACTTTTACAGTGGTTACCCGATATGGTACTTAGGTATCTCTATAAATTTAAAAGATTTATTTCGAGTTGTGGAATCTTGGGGCTCAACATACCCCAATGAATATTAGGTCAATTCTTTGACCATGTGGCTTCGGAGGTAACCATGGAAAAATTAAAGGATCCCTATTTGCTAACTAACTTAGATACATATGCTCGTGGCATCCACGTGCGATGTAATCGCCGATAGGGTGTTTCGCTAATTATTTGTGGATCAAATGTATGAAGGTAGAACAACGATAATATAGGTTGGGAAAACCATTATTATATAGGGTTATTTGTGGGTATGTTCTCACTACTTTATTAATATAGATCTATCTTAAATCCAGATTTATTAAACATTGAGATGGATCCAATTTTTTGAAGAGTAATTTTTTTTTTAATGTGTAAAAAAAAAGTTGCACCTCAAGAAATTGAATCCCCTTGATCCTTAATAGATTTGGATTTAGGATAGATCTTAAAGTTGTTTTTAATTATTTTATTTTGTGAGCCAGCATGAATTTTTTGAATTACTTTTTATTTTTGGGAATGTTACGTAATGTAACGTAACCTGTCAACATCTCCTCCATGCTAAGATGAAAGCACCCCATTATTCTCGATGCAATTATATTTGATACATATCAGACTAAATAATTAATATTGTTTCTTCTTATAATTGATGGTTGAAGATTGTCAGTAAGTAATAATATTCCTTCATAGCACACCAACTATGCAAATCCTTAGTAATTCCTAGTTACATCTAGGTTGCGACTGGTTCAAGCTTGGCATATATGTTTCATGCACTCATACAACATGTTTGCAATGTGCTATAGAAGTGGACAAGAGTCTTCGTGGCAAGGGATTCCATAATTTTTACTGTTCATTAAAGTATTATTCTCAAAATAGTCGATTCCATCATTCTAATGGATGATCCCTCTTCATTTAATTACAAGGTAGGTGTGCTTCGCCTCCTGTTTTAGTTTTTTTCTATGTTCATTTTAATGCTTTCTCGAGTTTTGTGCCTTATATAAAGCTTCTTGACGTTATTATCCTGGAATGTGAGTGATAAATATTCAGCTCATTTCAATTTTCAAATTTCAACTTTGTTCATAGTGCAGAACAAAGAAGATTTTATTGTTTCTCCACATGGACCCTGTCAAACAGTGATATTTCTATTTTGTAATTATCCAAAGTTCTTTCTCAATTTTGTTGATTTCTGATTGAAATTATTTTAGAGATGAGCTGAGTTATGTCCCATAATGACTCTGATGGATTAAGTATGGTCTTGCCTATTGTCTTGTCTTTTAGTTTTAAAGATCAGCTCAATATAGAGTTTTTTCCAAATAGGTTTTTAGTTAAATATATTTGTTTTATGACCATTAACTTGTAAGTTAACTAAAATCTTTAAAGTATTTTATCTTATCAAAAGTAATAAAAAATTTCAAGAATTTGAAACGAATATAGACTTTTTGGCCACTGTAAATTCCGTCATTTCCATTGGAAATGTCATGTCATGCAAAAGATTAGACATTGGCACCTCCCAGACTTTGACAAAACGGAATCTGTCCTTCAATAAAAATACATAGAAGACACTGTCTGTCGCTGCAGAATTCTTTGCCCTCTTTGCAAAATATCAAGCGTTGGCGCCGCCCAGACTTGAACTGGAGACCTTCAGTGTGTTAGACTGACGTGATAACCAACTACACCACGGCACCCATATACTATCAAAACTCTAACGGAAATTCCTATATTTGTATTGAAACACATACCCTTCTCCGAAATATCTATACCCTTCTCCGAAATATCTATAGCATTTTAATACCTAGACCTAAAATAGGGACACATTAGGGATTAACTATTAAAACAAACAGATGGCTACAGGACGGGTCGAACAAACGAAAACACAAATGCTCTATTGGACAATAACAGAAAATGGAGTATGCAGGTCTCGAAGCTGCGACCTAAAGAAAAAACGGAAGCTCTATTGCACAATAACAGGAAATGGCCTATGCAGGTCTCGAACCTGCGACCTTCGCGTTATTAGCACGACGCTCTAACCAACTGAGCTAATAGGCCGCTCTAATAGCTCGGAATTCCATATATCTTTGACATTGAACTAATTATATAATCTTTTAGTCGTTTACTGTTCTCTGTTTGTGCAGCAATACTGTTTTATGATGTAGTTGGTTATAACATCACTTTAACAGGTTGAGATCTCCAATTCGGTTTTATGTGATGCTTCCGTTTAAAATTTTCGATTTGATATTTTCTGTGTGTAAACTAATGACTTGAATTTCTATTTTCTATTTATCATTCAACCATGATCCTATTTATCATTAAGTTATGATGTCTAAAATGAATTCAATGCAACGAGAGTTGAAATTCCTGTTAACATGAACAATCACATTTCAGTGATGCTCTTGAGGGTTTTGAATTCATCTTTTCACTATATCTGAAGCCAAACTTGGTCACCGATACACAATGTTTGTTATATTTGTGTTGTACAATGGTGCTAGTCTATTCAACTTGATAGTGAATATAATGGATCTATTCTAATAACTTTACCAACTTATCAATTCCTCCTTCATCTATTTGGAAACTAAACTAATTGCTCTTGTACTTATGAAACTAAACTAATTGCTCTTGTACTTGTGAGCATAAGCAAGTTGACCTAAATCGATATACATTCTTGGTTGATTCAATAAGTAAAATCACGTTGGGATCTATTGTAACTATGTTGAAGGTAAGGAAATGATTCACTAGTGTTGAAGATTATACATGTACACAATATTTTGTTTGAATAACCACTTTTTTCCATCCATTTCATCATATATGAAATGTAGTAAACATGCCAATACAACCTATCTATATACCTGAAGAGATATACATAATGTGACAGGAACTTCGAATCTCAAACTTAAATAATAATTGATATCAAGAGTCCAAAGTGAATCTACACATGGACAAAGCCCGTCAGGGTGTAGAGCAGCTAGCAAGCCCATGATATGATAAGACACTTTGAAAAGAATGTTGCTAGTTCAAACCCTGGATAACCCATGCCCCATTTTGGTGGGTTGGGTGGGTGCACCTAGGGGTCACGGGGTATTCAATTACTGAAACTATGTCATAGCGCCTTCGCTAATGTGATATTAGAGAATACCCCTAATTTTACTAGATATTGATAAATACCTACCAAAATCCTTTTGTTGAGCCCCCCGTCCCAATACATGTTTATAATTAAAAATACCATATTTTTACAAGATATCCCTTATTTTTATTATATATCGCTTTTATTTATACCCTCCAATACCTATAAACCCCCTCATACCCCACAGCCCCCCACCCAACCTAATATTGACAATATATTGACCTTATTTTTCACAATTTAAAAACCCCCTTTTATGAATGAACATGATAAGATATTGGTCAACAAGGTGAAGCCCCCATGTTAGGGATATAGTGGTAGCAGACGGAATCGACCTGTGTCATGTGAGTACAAGCTCGCTCCAGTTGTTGATTTCCCTAGTAAAAAAAAAAATCTACACATGGACTAACAACAAACAAGGATGTTCAACACTATATATATCTTGTGTGCAAACAAATTACAGAATTTGCACGATTATGAATGGTTTTTTTCATAGTAATGGTTAAATATTTATATCAAAGATAGTTGTAGTCGAATTGTACAACTAGATTTACAAAATGTTAGGCAGATGTAGAATCCATGCCTCTAGTTCTCCCCATGTATATGTTGCATCCATACTTACATTCATTCTTCCGAGAACATCTAGTTGTTGTTGTGAAGGTATATTGTCTAACAAACTAGCCTAAAAGAAAGAGAAAGTGACAATACAAACTAGAAACATCAAATAAAACAAGAAATTTAACAACACTCGATGTGGGCAACTATGTTTAGGTCCACTTGTGTTGCTCCTCCTTCTTGTTTGATTTCTTTGGAGACAAAAACACCTAAATTGTCCAATGAAGCTTTGGATACACAAGCCACATGGCATTAATATCCACAAAATTTTTAGGTACGTTGCTTGAGGCTAAATCGACAAAGTGTCCATGATGTTAGGCATGGGAGACACCTGAATTGTTGTGGGGAGGTGACAATGATCACAATTCTTCTCATTAGGGATTGCAATGTTGTTATATTGCGTCCCTCAATGGAAAACCATGAAAACATGTGTCTTTGCTTCCCATTATTTCAAATTGAGAATGTGCATGACTGCTTCAATGGCACATTGGTATTGTACCTTGTTATTTTCTCTTAGTAGGCTCTATAATCCTCTTTCCACCTACTCCATTGTTTAAACAAGGAATTAACGATTTTGTTAGTCTCCTCTATAGTCTTGTGTTTCGTATGTTTTTTAAATGTATTCAATCATTCAATCGACAAACATAAATATAATTGCCATCCATCCAAAACATCCATATGTCCTATTGTAGGCCCAAAGGACAAACTTATAGGACGAGTTGAATAAACAAAAATAACTTAGAGAACATGTGGATACCATATGGTTACAAATGCAGGACTAAAAGAACTCAGTTAAAGAGTAAAAGAAAATGGTTTTTAAATGTCTTGATCATATGAACTCCACATTAGTAGCACAACATTCAAATGAATTTTCTATGATTATTCTTTTATTTCATCCAGACTGTTCTCCGACATAGAGAGAGCCCCATTCATTAGTAGCTTAGTCTCCAGTCCAGAGAAACCTTAGTTAATGAAGGCACTTGGATAAGGGGGAAGAGTTGAATCAATAACTTCGCTTATATATATATATGATAGTTCAGTTTTCTAATGCTTCTCAAAAATACTTTGAAATGTGGATGGATCCCCGTATCGAGTGTTACAATACATGTGTTTCACCTGTAATATAAAGTGTGTTATTTTTTTTCCATAATTTTGGCAGTGAGGATTGACTAACCATGGTATCAATATCAAGGTTCTAATTATCACAAAGTCATGGTTCTCTAGCAAGAATTCAACACAACGAGATGTGCAGTATTATAATGTGAATTATGAGATTTCAATCATGTCTATGAGGGTTTTTTTATTGATCTTTCCTCCTAAATGTGAAGCCAAACTTCGTCACCAATACATAAGTCGTGAGAGACAATGCTTGTTGTAATTGGTGCTACTCTCGTTCAAGATGTCATGAACTTCATTTGAATGGAATGGATATACTATAAGAATTTTACCAACTATGGGTGGTTTTCTAAGAATGGTTGTGGTTTCCTCTTCTCTAGGTGATTTATTGTGCTCTATGTTCTCCCTCTTGGCCTTTTTTCATTTTGAAGAGAGTTTCGAGTGATTTGGGGTTGTTTAGGTTTTTGTCTAAGCCTTTGGGAAGCTTACGTAAGACTTGAGAGGTGGAGCCTAAGGAGAAATTCAAACAAAAAAATAGTTGGAAGGATGATAAATGTGGAAGGAAAAAAGCCTCTAATAATTTGAAAGGGTTGGAGTCGCAAAATAAAATTTCAAGAGCTCAGATTGAGGCCATGGCTGCAACTAGTAGGTCCCATTGATACTTTGTCAAACTTGTCCAAAAAAAGATATTAAACACTTTGAGAATGTGATCAGAGACAAAAAAATGTGCATCCCTATTGAGCAAATCGATGAAAACTTTGTGAATGGGATATCATACATAGTCTTCTTCCCAAACCAGGACACCGAGTACATGAAATTTGACAATTTATATTGGTTCAACAAATCCTTTATTTCCTAAGTGGTTAAAGAATGAGTACAACAACATAAGACACTTTAACCAAGAATTAGGATTATTGAATGAGCAGACTAACCTATAAAGTTATTATTATGTGCTCGACATGAAGTTTTCCGCGTAGGATAAAAGACAACCAAAACGCCCCGTTTTTACGGCGATTTTTGGATAAAACCCAGTTAAAATTCTTGCTGGAAATTGTTATTTTCGCATTTTTGTAATTTCAGCAATTGGGATTGCCTATTCTAACTAATTGTCCAATTTTAAAACTACCCAGATCGCCGAAATTGTCGTCGAAATTGCGATCTGAGCAATCCAAATTGCGATTTTGGCAAGAATTGATTTGCCGAATTCCGATGAGTCAGGGGCGTTTTAGTTAGCCCTTATACAACTCTGAAGTTTTTGAGTCGAGGCATTAGTTTAGTTGATGCCATCAAATTGTTTTTAAGCTAAAGTCTAAACATTGGAATTTAGAATTTTTTAATTAAAAGCTTTTTAAAAATCTGATTTATGTTCAATGTGATTGGGGGCGTACGTGATGACCTTCACCTCATTTTTCTCTCCCCAGGGGGCGGCGGCGAACTGACCTCACTGATTCCTGACATGCATTAAAACACATGTATGGCTATCTACTGGTTCCTGACATGCAATACAACAAAGGTATGGCTATCTATAGGATACTCGTAGTTTAGCTTTTCCTTCTCGAGAGCCTGGTCCAGATTATTATGTTTAATTAGAGCGAGCCAAAGAGTGGAAAACCAGGTATGTAATGGGAATCCTCCGCTGCGAGATCAAAATGCTAAGGTCTTAGTGGTTCTGGTTCTTTTTTGTGAACTATTCCTTGGTGTTTCGTGCTTTCACGGTTGGTTTTGTTGGTGGGGGCATTTGCGTGGACGTGGTCGCTGACGTTGTTCTATTGCTATTCTTGTGCTGGAAAGCAAGTTCCTTTGCATATTTATCGGATTTGTTCTCGCGGCGGTTTCAGATGTTGGTGGTTCTCTGCTTATAGATTGGTGCGGTCTCTGTTTTTTGCTAGTATGTAAGTTTTTGTTGTTGTTTGTTGTCTGGTTGACGAATTGTTATGGGGGTTTCTGCTATGGTTTCGTCCATGCTAAATGCTATGGTGTAGGAGTTGGTTTATTGTATCCTTAGTATGATAATAAGGAGGAAGGCTCGACCCCTCAGTCCGGCAGTGTTTTAGTTAACATATTCTCACTTTTCGCATTTAATTTCGCTTCTTTTGCAGAGTGACACAAAAGGTGCAAATTCATGCTTCTCGGTGGCTTGGAAACCATCAGTGCTCGAGAACTTTTTCATGCCTTCGGCTTTGGAGGGTATAAATTTGGAAATCCGTCGGCCTTGGAGGTCCGGATGGCATGTGAAAAGGAAAAAATTGTAAGGATTTTCATTGAAGAGGAAGAAGACAGGAAGAGTAATTCTCCAAAGGCATAGAAGGCGACGAGCATCTTAAATCATGCTATAGCAGAATCTTGTCACCACAGGCACGACCAAACGATTCCTCTACATGTCGTCTTCTTTCACTTTGGCTTCGTGTGCTTTCTAGACCATGCAGAGCTTTGGCATGTGTATATGTCATTGTTGACGGCAATTGTTTTTTTTGAAAAAATAAGCTAGTTTGGGATGTCTTCTAGCTTTCCAGTGGTTGATATGTTTTATACTTGCATTCATTTCCTAAAGTGCAATTTCCAGCATTGCAAGGTATGTTTTCACATAAAATTCCCATTGATGTCCTCAAGATTTCGCTACCTCTTTACAAACTGTTGGCAGGGTATGTTCTACTTTCGTGTATGCCGCTCCATGTCCTGATTGCCATGTCAGAGTCTACAAAAGAGGTGTCTGTCCATGGGATAGGCTTCTTGATTTTCGTTGATCGACACCTGCTAGTCTTGTGCTTTTTTCCTCCTTTTTCCCTGCCTCATTCTTGTTCCATGCAATTGCGGACCTTTTTCAAGTCACCTATATTGCCAGGAACCGTATTTCACACATTGTTGGCAAAATTGACTTATTTTTGTTTGTGCTAGTCCTTGGAATTAGTATAATTGGTGAGGTCATTTCCATGGAAACTGCATTGAGCTGCTATGGCTGAAATTTCATTGTAGCTTGATAGAGATAAAGTTTTGCTCACCTAGATCTTCCAGCATCTTTATTTTCCTATGCAACTTCTGGCCTGCAAACTAGTTCTTTAACTAGATTTATGTTGGATCAAATATGATTCCATGTTCAACGTTTGATTTCAATACCATATTACATGGTTTGGTTATTTCTTGTTGCAATTAATTTTTTTATAAAGACCTAGCAAAATCCTTTAACCATATAACCGACTTTTATTTTTTCTTTATGTTATATATTTTTATTCAATTTTTCACCTGGATTGGTTCATCTTTATCATCAATTATCTCATTTCAATTTACTATTTAAAATTTAATAGTCTTTTTATATGTGCCTATGTTTTGTTTTATGGCCTTTTGCTTTGAAATGGCATACCGTCTTGTTATCATTGCATTTTTTACATTTCTAGTTGGGCTTTATAATAGAGAAGCATTTACTCGATTGCAAAGAAAATATAATTTAAACCAAATCTATGCTGTGCATGGCACCAACTTAATATTTGCAAATGTCGTCCCAGTTTGTTGGAGTCGTCGTGTGCATCAAACAACAATGCGTTCAACAATGTCTTTCGCTTGGATATGGAATTATTTTTTGAACTTGGGATTCCCATTAAATTCATGGTCCGCATTGCCACAATATACAGACTGTTTATGTCTAGGCTTGTTAGGCTGCAACTTCAAAGTTTAGGGGTTGGTGCTGAAGCCACCAACAATAGAAATGATGAGATTAGAAGACTCATAGAAATCCTTCTAGAAGAATCCAGTTCTCTTAGGGGAGAAAGAACCCGAAGCTATAATAAAAAAACTTGTGCAGAGAATAGAAAAAGGTGAAACCCCAACGCAGCTTCAAATCCTTCCTATTGAAACAGAGATATCCGCTTTTTGTTCCGGAAACAAAGATAAAGACCACATTTCTATGAAACTCAGGGAATTGGACCAAATGGTGAAAGGGCGTTTGAATAAGGGTATAATTATTAAAGTTGGTGATTTAAGTGGTTTGTATCTAGCATCCCAAGGCAGGAGGACCATCGATAGGGTTGTCAGTCTCATCTTCTGTGCAACAAGTTGTTATGAAATTGAGCCAATTGTTAGCTCGATATGGAGGAGCTGGTCATCTATGGATGATTAGGATGGTGACGTGTGAAACATAGCTGCGTTGTCAAGTATTTCATCCTTCTATGGAGAATGATTGGGACTTGCAACCTCTACCTATTGTTGTCAAACCAACTCCAGGATTGTTTCCTAGGTTCTCCCTTGTTTCTTCTGCTTTCCAAGTTCTGGAGTTATTTTAGTGTTTAGAAGATCCGTCTTGAAATGCATCAAATATGTCATTATTTTAGATTTGGGGAATCATAATCAACATCTTGAATTTTGGTTTTTAGTTTTTGATTGATCTACATATTTCAGAAACACAATAATGACCTAAACATAGCCCATCAACCTGCACTTGTTGCATTTCTGGTTTTGTTTAAAAAATATTGTATGGTAGTGGATGTCCAATTTATGTAATTTGTTTGGCATTTACACTAGTTGCATGTTTGCGAGTGTTTGCTGGTTATTAAAAAATATTGATGTTTCCTTTCAAAAAAATATTTTTCCCTTACAATTACAATAAGTGTGTGTTGATATAATACCTTACTCACCTTTCTGCTTTGCATAGAGGCTTCTATCTATGTTAATAGCCCTAGATTGTTATGGCTATTGTAGGATTTAATGCTTAGCCAACTGATTTCTCTTTTTGAAATTGGATTTGTATTCTTGTTTACAGCTTGGTGGTATTCATTTTTTGGCTTTTGCATTAGGATTTATAGCGATGGTTTCTGATACCGAAAGGCATCATACTTCACTCATCCTAGCTTTCCCATGAGCTCGGGGATCTTACCAGATTTGAAAATACTGGTAAGATGGGCATTCATCTCAGTACGAAAAACATCCAGGCCCTTACTACCGCAACCACTGTGTCTTGGAGGAATTTTAGTGGGTCGAATTTTATATGTTATTAAAGGAGTATATAAGAATTATTGGCGTGGCTAAGGCCCATTGTGCGGGTATCTAAACCCAGAAGATGGAGCTACCTTGAGCGACTTGTAAATGCTCTAGACCCTTGTGATGTCCACCTAGAAAACCAACCTGGTTCAAGAAAAACGTATTCATTCTACATACCCATCCCATATCCATTTTAGGGACAAATGTATATAGTTCATGCTTCCTAGTTGATTATTGTCTGTACCCAGAGTTGATACAGCTCCAGGCCATTCCAAGAAGAGAATTTTGTGATTCCCATGAGTAAAATTATATTGAATGTGAAGTAAAATTCTAATCCTTCAACATATTGAGAGTAAAATTATATTGAATGTGAAGTAAAATTCTAATCCTTCAACATATTGAGAGTAAAATTATATTGAATGTAAATATCATATTAGGTCAATCTAATCTACAGAGTTTTCTGGGTGTTGTGCATAATGCCGTTAATCTAATCTATAGTTTTTTTCTAGGTGTGCATGAAGTAGTTTTATTTGAAAAAAAATCAAATACGTGCTAAAGTGGAGTCACTAAACTCCATTCCACCTGTGATAAGGATCCTCAACTCTTACCATCTACAGTCTATCTCCATTGTAGGTGTTATAGATAATGGCTTACCCTAAAAAACTAAACCCTTCTTTACCAAAGAGGAAGAACTTTGGTGCCCCATTCCCATGTGCATATTGTCTATTGGGAGTTTAATTAATCATATTGTTTGAACCGAATTTAGATTAATTTTTATTAATTGCTTAATGAAAATGTTATTATCCATGCCACAGGAAAGCAAGATTATATTGTAATCGATCATGTGTTGACCATATATAAGTTTATGTTGACTCAAAATATTTTGATTAATGCCAAAGTTTAACTGCCAATCCAATTACAATCACTATTGAATTTACAATTACATTGCAGTGTAGTTTTTCCAGCAAACCACTACGTACCAATGGAGCTGAGCCGACAGAGGAAGGAGACCCAATTGAGATGAGCCGACAGAGGAAGGAGACGGCCAATTGAGATGAGCCGACATAAGAGAGAGAGACAGAGTTATAATAGGGTGCTAGATCAATTGTGTTGATTATGTCATGATCAATTGTGCTTCTAATTAGTTGACCGCTCTAGAGACGATACAAGGGCAAGTACCCATGCAACCTTCTGAAATGTATCCTTCCTCTTTTGTATATTTCTATAAGTGAAGTTTACATGTCCACCCTTGAGTAGGATGAGGATAAGCATTATTAGATGTTTCAAAACATATAAGTTGTAAATAACAGACAACTTTGAGGAAATACCTTAAGAAATAGCCAAACTATAGATGAAAATGTCATGGACAGTTACCATGAAGACAGACTTAGGGCTTTATATTGGCATGTAGAAGCTGAAAGGGAAGCAACAAAACATGAGACTTTTTCACATGGAGATTTGAAGGTAGAAAAATTTAAAGGGATTTATATTGGCATGTAGAAGCTGAAAGGGAAGCAATATGATACTTTTTCACATGTAGATTTGAAGGCAGAAAAATTTAAAGGGATTTTTTCATACAGTTGACTGCCCCGTGTTTTTAAATGCATAACATTATTTGCTTTATTTCGTTCTTCTTTCAAATATACAAAAGAAATTCTATATTACAGAAGGAGTTTTGAAAACAAAAGTTGAAATAGAGGATACCTTACCTTGCCTAGGTGGCCAAGCATTCCAGGAAGAGATTTCGGAAGAGTGTTTCCATTAGTAGCATGACTAGAGTTGACAACAACATTTGGTGATGGAATAGATGGCTTTCTTAGGGTGCAAGTGGAGGATTTGGCCTTCAAATTGGCAACAGGAAAGACAACAATTTTCATATGGTTTAATCTTGGGGTGTAGAGGAATCTTTTACTGCAAAAAAGGTACAATACAAATATTTAAACCACAACCCATACAAATCTCAAATGTTCAAAATTTTCGAAATTTCAGATTATATATTTCAATTTAAAGTGTAACAAAATGCCTAATTGATCGAATAAAAACTTCGAACATAGTTCAATCCAGCACCATTGTTCAACATATACATAAGTAAACATAAAAGTGCACCAATGGGTATTATTTAATCACTATATATATAAATATCCATGTGCCCAGAAACTTTTCATAACATACATGGATAAATGGCAATCTACCTGTATGAAATAGTCCTACTCCTTACATTTCCGCTTGCCAAAGAAACATTAGGGCTCCATTCTAAGTTATTGGATTTCCCTTCAACCAAATTACTTCTGACATCAAATTGGAAAAATCTTCAGAAGTACCGTTATAGCTCCTTCCTAAATTGTTGGATTCCCTTAGCCAAATTTGGTTCTAACATCAAATTGGACAATTTTTCAGGAGTGTCAATTGAGGCCCTTCGAAATAAGGAACAGGTGTTCTAGGCATAATTTTGTTGACATAAATAAATTTTCCCACCTATAATTTAGCAATTAACACAAGCTCCTATTGCTCATCTGCGAGAGAAACCTATGTTGAATGATGCCCATCTGAGAGCTTAATTATAAAGCCTTGCTTTGGACATAATTCTTTAAAGTCGAGATCTACTGGAAGTATGTCTACGACTTGTAACAACAACACACCATACTTGTATTAGAGATAATGTAGAAGTGCATTTATGGACATTTTCTATACATAGGATGAGTGGTTTGTTAGTTTCTATTTTATAGGATCTGGTCCATTATTTGTGGATTTAGTTTGGTTATGATTACCTATATATGTAACTTTTATTTAGTAATACAATTGAGTTAAGTGTGCATACCTCCTCCTGTGTGTGAGCCTTTGTGCTCTGCCATGTTGTTTATTGTTTCTTTTGTTTATTCTAAATTGGCATCAGAGCTGATAGGGCCACTTCCCGGTGAATTGATTCCACTCCTACTTAAGTATGATAGACCTGTCATCATTGTTGGTGATCACTAGAGTCAAAAGAACCGGTCACTGCTGTGAAAGGAAAATTTGATTTCTATTGGAGGAGATTGTTGCTGGTGGAATTGATTGCACTACTCTCTATCGTGAAGAGCTAGAGTGATCTGCTGTTGGGACGTGAAAGGAGTGTGGCATGTATGAAGAGGAGAGCCACACTTGTCTAGAGTGTTGGTTTGCAAGAAAGGGAGTCGCCCATTGCTTTCATCATTTGAGATGTAATATCCCGAATTTTGGACTAACTATTTTTGTTGATATATTGGGCCACGGCCCCTGAACATATGTTTTATTTTGAGTATTGGGCATGAGCCCTAGCACCTATGATTTATTCTTTTATGTATTGACATATCGGGCATGGACCCTGACTAACTTCTTTATTTGAGTGTATACTGGGCGTGAAGGCCCCAATGTTTTAATGATGTTCTTCAGCTTTGATATGGGTACAAACCCTAATATACTGAGATTATCTTTTGTTACTTACTATGCAGAGCTATGATTTTACACGATTTGACTTATGAGTGTGTTGAGAGTTGACACAGAAACACACATATAACCTACGTACTGGGCATAAGCCCCAATGTACCTAAAAGAATGTTTATGTACTGGGAGTAAGCCCTGAGGTACATTGAGTGTTGGGCCTAAGCCTTGGAGTACTCCAAGCTCGATAAACAAATACCGGATCCGAGGCAACTTAAATATTCTAGATGTGCCTCACAACCACATTCTAGCACTAGTGTTGAGTAGAGGCTCTGGAATTGCACTAGCGTAACGTCCATGTGAGAGTGTTGAGTTAAAAGGCTCTGAAGAGCACTTGGGGTTACTGGATCTCAAAGTGTTGAGTCGGAAAAGACTTTGAATAGCACTTTTACTTTCATCACATTTATTTAATTTGATTAAATGATTCATCTTTTATCTATCATCAAATACTGTGGGAACTACCATGTCAAAAGAGGGAATCTGACATGCAAGAGAGAGACTAGAGGTGCCTATCCAAGCTTACCAAAAGACTGTCCAAAAGAATTGGACCTTGTCCTTAAAATTTAAAAGAAGTATCATGTAAGGATACATTTTTTAAACAAAAGATAATTACCACCACTTAAAGCATGGATTGACTAATAGTATTCTTCTACAAATAACATGCATAAAGGCCTCAAGATGATGATGATGATGATGATGATTATTAAGAGTTTTAATAAATGATGTTGTTATTATTTATTTTATATTATAGTTTATGCACCATTTAATATTTTTAATGATGCATTAATAGTTAAGTTAAATTATAAAAAGATTAAAGATTAAAATCATTTATGGTTAAAAGTAAGTGATAAGTCCTAGTTCAAGAGGACAACATATTTTTAAGTAAATAATATCTTTTAAATATTATATTATTTAATTTAAAGAAACTAATTAGACCAACAGTCATAATTCAAGACTCCCCTATGTAAAGAGGGCAGATCCCAAGTTTTGGGGATCATCTATATTTTTCATTATCATTCCCTTATGGTAATCAGAGAGAAGTCTTCTGCTCCAAGAAACTGAAGCAGCCATATATGATAATTCCATATCTGAACCAGCAGTGAACCTAGGGCCTCTATCTCTCATTGCATGTTGGAACCAGCTCGGGGGGATCTAGTTAGAACCAGGAACGGTCTAAGGGTCATGGTTGGGAGGAACATGGTAGCCCCAAAGTTATCTAGCTAAGGAAAACATCCTAATAGGTTAGCTAACTACAACAGGTTCTGCATTAATTGTTGTTTGAGTGTGCACGCTTCTATACGAAAAGATCAAGTGCCAAGCAGCCAAACTTCTACAGGAAAGGATTGAGTGCCCAAGCAACCATGTATGTGGTATTAATTGTTTCCATTCCCCAGTTATAGTAGACATACGCTTTTAAATTAAAATTAACACTTCAACATTGTTCTCATTACAAATATTATCAACACTTAGAGGTTTGGCCCAGAAACCAGTGGAGGGTCTAGCAGGTCTAGCCAAGCTAGCCTGTGCTAGACATTGTACAATCATAAAATGTAGGATTATTCTCATTACTAATCGAAAGATTTCTTTTATAACTGTGCATTGCTCCTTGTGATTACATATTGTTAAGCTAGGGTATTAGTTCTTTAGCCATAATTATATTTTTAGGTTAGAATCGTTTTACCCTTTCATAGTATAGGTTCCACGACTTCCTACAGGATTTCTTATTAAATATTTAGTCTAGTAAGGGTTTGGTCCAAGTTTCGAAACCCTCAAGGCTCTTAAAACCTAGAAATCGAATCTCTCCAGAATTATAATTATACCGTAGTACCTATCGAAATCCTCTGTCTTTCCCCATTCTACCCATTGTAGGAAAACGATTCCATTCAAGCGGTAAAACAATTGTCAGAGTTAGGGTTTTATATCTATCTATTTATTTATTCTTCTTTTCTTTTTTCTTAAGAACCACCAAATAGGAAAGTATCACAGTAATCCAGCCATCGAAGTTTCTTAAACAAACACTTCATACTTAGAATCGCAGGCTGACATTAAACAAATAATTATTTCCACCTCAGATATTGTTCTATCTTTCAAACCTTTTTGGGTAAACAAGAAACTATAATTCGCAGGTAGAATTGAGAGTTCCATCGTTTAAAACATTCAGGATCCAAACGTTGAAACATTACACAGTGGTCACGACTTGTATTTTCTCCAGGAAGCGATAACGATTATGCAGTAGAAAAACAATGGTTACTACTTCACACAACAACGGATACATGCTCGCAATTTTACATTTAAACCTTAAAACCCTAACGGATTCAAGGATCGAATCCCACAATCAAAAGGATAGGCATCTCATACTATTCGAATTAAAAGGCCCAGGTCAGGTATCGAACTCTAGGAGCATTTCAAAGCCCCAAGTCCCATTTAAAAATCTAGACAATAAACAACAGTATTATTGACAATGACGATTAACCAAATGTTCCATACATAAGAGAAAAATGATTATCTTTAGGTTGGAAGCACTATCAACATTTTACACACATATAAATTCTTGTATGCTACAGGAAAACACACAATAGAGAAATGGCATTTTGCTTATGCTAGCATGGACCCCATTAATTTAGTCAAACAACCTTCACTAAGATTTTGAACCAATAGAACACTAAATGAAAAACCAAGTGACCCGATTCATTCACACATCCATTTGAGTCTCATATCAAAATGCAGCAGTCTATTCCACATTACCAACATCAAAATGAGATCCACAAATAATTACAGAAGAGTTTATAATCTTTCAAAAAACCCATATTTACACCAGCATGAATAAATTGAAAACAACCGAGACCAACTCACTAAACCCTACATCAACATGGAAACCCTCAGAAGTTTCACCCATCGAAGTAGTATTACAACGATCTCTTGAAACACCTGGTCAATCCAAAGGCAACCACTCTAGAGACTCCAAAACTTGAGTGAGCCAAAGGCATCACGAGTCTCTCCAATGCAAACTTATCAAAACCTTCTCCAACCACCGAGACAGTTAGGTGTGAGGGGATGAAAGAACCCAAGACTTACCAATCCAAATGCCTTATTCAGTTCGTGTTGGTTCCCTTCTAGCCCACGTAGAGATCTCCTCCATACCTGTCAGGGAAAGAAGCGAAAAGCAGTTAGGACTTGGACAATTCATTTAAAAATGGAAATACAATTAGGTAGTTTCAGTATTAAACATGAACATAGTTACCTATAGGATGTTTCTTCTACATCGCCTTCGTTTTCAGCCAGACATTACCCTAGCCATGATTGTAGCTCAGGCCAGGAGCAACCACCTCACAAACAGATCTAAAACCCTCTCATCCAAAAGACTAAGCAAACCCATGACTTGACAACTTTTGTGTAACCCTCGCTAAGGCCCTTAGTCCAGCTGGCCAAAAGCCATGTGACAACCATGTGCGACATTAATACATCCAACTACCACGATAGGACCCTTTTGCGAATTACAAAACTATAGTATGGTCGTGTAGGTTCAATACTCTTGGTTAATTACCATTAAAACAAAGACCTCAACCTTTACATGTTTAGTGCAAGGGGTTTACATGTTTAGTACAAGGGGTGCCTTCACCTTGAGAGTTTTTACATGTTGAATTTACTCAAATGATGGCCATAGAAGAACAACTGCAAGGAAATGACCAATAGAGATGCATTAGTGAAATCGCTAAGTAAGTCCATAGGTTTCAAACATTCACACCTTACCTCTCAGCGACTCCTCCAGGAGTGTTTAGAACAACCCCAAAAGTTTTAGGGTATTTCAACCTCTCTCATCAACTTCATCATGCCTGAGAATTGACATTTAGACAATTGAGAATTAAAACAAACATTTAGATCATATAAGAGGGAAAGATACTGCCAGTATTATTTCATGGCTGAACTTTACACAAACATATTCATCATAATTACTTCCACAACAAAGGAAAGACCGATAAAAACTACCTTGTTAGAATTTTCCTAAAGACTTAAATACCGTATGCAAGAACCGATACTCTTCACACTGTTGAACATTAATTCTATAAATATATAATCTATGTCAGGAAAACTTGCAAGAAGAAGTTTTTTTTTTTTCACTAATTTAAGGGACATTACAAGTGGTATCAGAGCCCAGCTACAAAACTAAGTGACCTATTGGGCTCATTACAAATAGAACATCCGCTACAAATACACAGTAAACAGAAACGTACATTCAGAAATTTTATTTTGTTTATATGAAAATGAATTAATAGATTTTATGTTCCTAACACTTATATAACATTGCAGGTACAGTCATTTTCTGAAAATGAATGCAGAAGGGGGTAGCAGCATACATGGGAATCTGAACTCTCCACCACGAGAGCAAGAAATTGTGGTGGAACTCAACTCGAATTTAATGAAATCCATGCAAAACCTACAGGCATAATTCCAAAGTTTCAGAGATGACAACATGCAAGAAAGACGAGAACAACAAGCTATAAATGAAGCTCTGCTTCAAACTTTAACAGGGGAAAAACCCCACGGACAGCCCACACTCTCAGTCAACACCATTAAAAAGGGAAACCATCACACAAAAAGGAATTCCATCCCTAAGGGAGAAGAGCAAGGAAAACACATACTTGAATCAATGGAAGAGGACTGTAAGAGCTCTTCCATTGATAAAGGTTCCCCACCTCCTTGCAAGAAAAGGAGGAGAATTGATGACAGTTTGCAAGGAGAATTCAGAAAGATAAAAGCCCCAACTTCAAAGGATGAGGAGTGGCTGCTAGGAATGAATAATTACTTCAAAGTTCATAATTACTCCAGTGAAATAAAAGCCCGACTAGCCATATACAACTTGAATGGTAAAGCAGCTAGATGGTGGTGGGACTTGAAACACACAAAAGGACAAGAATTGAGAGACATAACATGGGATACTTTCAGTAGAATATTTTAGGACAAATATATGTCTAAAAGATTCTTTGACAAAAACATTAAGGAATTTCATGAGTTGAAAATGGGTTCTCTCACCATGGAGGCATTCATAAACAAATTTTTAGACTTGCTGCACTATGTTCCATACATCAAATACAAAAAGGTCAAAATACAACAGTTCTTGGGAGGGCTGCCACCAAAATTTAGAGAAAAGATAGAGTTTGACATGCCCAAAACCCTTGATGTAACCTTACCTAAAGCAAGACTGTGTTATGAACATGGACAGCCAAGGAATGCCAACATCAAAAGAAACAAAGATAGGTTTAGAACCTTCTCGGACAACCACAGACCAAGTTTTAGACCTCCACCTTACCAGAAACATAACAACAGTTTCCTGCCCAATAGAGGCTTCAACCAACCTCAAGCACAACCAAGTGCACCCCCACCACTGGTCAACATGCCAGCTTTTAACAAAGGGACAAAAGCTGTCCCACCAACTGTTTCTTGTTGGAAATGTCAAGGGCCACACTACTACAGAGACTGCCCCAGCAAAACGGATGGAGTTTTACACAATGTCCAAGCAGAACCTACCATAGGAGACATAGCAAAGACACCCAGGATTTATGCCTCTCTTGATGGTCGACAAGCAGATCATCAAGCCACCATGGTTGAAATTGAGGGTAAGATCTCAAACACAATTGTTTCAGTTTTAATAGACCTCGGCACATGCCGAAGTTACATCTCCCCTAAGATAGTGGACACTTGTAAGTTGAACCGAGAGCATCACGAGAGACCGTGGCTAGTACAACTAGCCACCGGTACCAAACGAAAGGTCTTCGAGTTAGTTAAAACTTGTGAGATGGACTTAAACGGTTTTCCAACTATGTTAGAATTAAATATTCTACCCCTAGGGTCGTACGATGTACTTATCGGCATGGATTGGTTAGAAGAACACCATGTCCTACTGGATTACTTAAACAAATCCTTACTCTGTAGGGATGACCAAGGGAATCAGAAGACGATTCAGGGTATCCCTAAGAAAGTGTCGGTACAACAGATCTCTGCCTTACAAGCAAAGAAATGTATCAGAAAAGGCTGCAAACTCTTTTCCATCAATATCCAAAACATAGAAACTGATAGGGAGCAGAATATCGAAGACTTCCCAATCCTCATAGAGTTCAAAGATGTATTTCTCGAAGAAATACTGGGATTACCACCCAAACGAGACTTAGACTTTTCCATCGAACTAACACCCTGGTTAGTACTAGCTTCTAAAGCCCCGTATCGCATGAGCACACTAGAATTGGTGGAACTCAAGCTTCATTTACAAGAGTTAATAGACAAAGGGTACATTCGACCAAGTGTGTCCCCTTAGGGCACACCAATACTCTTCGTCAAGAAGAAAGACAGAATGATGCGGATGTGCATCGATTACTGCCAACTCAAAAAGATGACCATTAAGAACTGCTACCCACTCCCTAGGATCGATGACTTGTTTGACCAAGTCAGAGGAGAGAAGATCTTCTCAAAAATTGACTTACGATCCAGATACCATCAGGTGAGGATCCATGATGAGGATATCAACAAGACCACGTTTCGGACTCGTTACGGCCACTATGAGTTCGTAGTGATTCCCTTTGGGCTAACAAATGTACCGGCCAACTTTATGTGCATGATGAACATCATCTTTAGTAAATACCTCGATAAATTCGTTCTAGTCTTTATTGACGACATTTTGATCTACTCCAAGAATGAAGTAGAACATGAGGAACACCTCCGAATTGTTTTACGTATACAACGGGAACACCAACTTTATGCCAAGTTTAGCAAGTGCAATTTCTACAAACCCCAGATTCAATACTTAGGACACATCATTTTTTATAAGGGAACAGCCGTCAACCGTAAAAGGTTAAAGCTATTGAAGAATGGCCCACACCTACGTGTGTATTCGACATAAGATCATTTTTAGGGTTAGCCGGCTACTACCGGAAGTTCATTGAGAAATTCTCTGGGATTGATGCCCCATGACTGCCTTGCAGAAGAAGGAAAATAAGTTCATCTGGATGGCTAAGTGCGAAGAAAGCTTTCAGAAGCTGAAACAACTATTGATTACTGCACCAATTTTACAAATTGCGGATCCCAATGGGGACTTCATTGTTTGCACGGACACAAGCAAGGAAGGACTCGGGGGAGTCCTTATGCAAGTTAACTTTGCCATCTGCTACGAATCAAGGAAATTGAAAGAACATGAGCTGAACTACCCTATGCATGACCTTGAACTAGCCGCCATCATCCACGCCTTAAAGATGTGGCGACACTACCTTATGGGAAAGAAATTCCTATTAATGACGGATAGCATGAGTTTGAAATACCTTTTCGACCAACCCGACCTAAATTCCAGGCAGGCTAGGTGGTTAGCCTTCCTTAGTGAATACCATTTCGAACTAAAGCATATAAAAGGCAAGGAAAACAAGATTGCAGACGCCTTGAGCCGTTGAGTACATATGCTTTACAAGGTCATGGTAAGTCAAACCAACTCAGACTTGCGTAACCAGATTTGAACGACAAGTAAGAGTGACCGCTACTACACAAAAATCCTTGCAAAGATCCAGGAAGACGGATTATTCCAGCAATAGAAGGAATATAGGATAGACGAGTCGGGACTACTATGGTTGAAAGAAAGACTCTACGTTCCGGAGAGTGGAGACATTAGATCAAACATTCTCACCGAGTTTCACCAGAAACCCTATTCAGGGCATCCCGGATATCAAAAGATGATATCGGCGGTAAAGAAACATTACTTTTGGCCTAAGTTGAAAGCTAACATCGCCATGTTCATCACGAAATGTCAGGAGTTCCAACTGGTCAAAGCAGAACACCAACGCCCCTTCGGATTATTACAACCTTTACCCATCCCAGAATGGAAGTGGGAGGTAATAAGTATGGACTTCATTATAGGCTTACCCAAGAGTAAGAAACAAAACGACTCCATCTTTGTAGTGGTGGACAAGCTGTCAAAAGCAGCTCATTTCATAGCGGTAAAGTCCACCTACAAAGCCGTTCACATCGCGCACATCCTCTTAAAGGAGATCTTTCGATTGCATGGGATACCCAAGGCAATCATTTCCGATCGAGATACGAAGTTCACTAGAAACTTCTGGAGAGCAATGTTCTCCGGTTTGGAGACCCAGTTACAATTCAATACAACGTACCATCCCCAAACTGACAGACAAACAAATTGAGTAAACCAAATCCTCAAGGACATGTTGAGGATGTATGTCATGAACAACCCCACCAAGTGGGAAGATTATTTGCACCTCACAGAGTTTGCATACAACAACGGTTATCAAACCTCAGCCAAAATGAGTCCTTTCGAGGTACTCTACAGCAGGAAATGTCGGACACCTGTGACTTGGGACAGTCCAGTAGATAGACTTATGTTAGGGCTCGACCTACTAAAAGACTTGGAAGAACTAGTCTCCAAGGTACAACTGAACTTGAAAGAAGCACAAGACCGCCAAAAGAGTTATGTGGACAAGAAAAGAAAATACAAAGACTACCAAGTCGGTGAGCATGTGTTTCTAAAAATAAAGAAAAAACGAAGCTCATTGAGCTTAGGACGTTGCGGGAAACTAGCCCCAAGATTTTGTGGACCTTTTGAAATACTGGCCAAGAAGAGCCTAGTGGCTTATGAGTTAGCCTTACCAGCTCATATAAAAGTTCATAATGTTTTTCATGCTTCATTATTAAAGAAATATGTATACGATACTAAACATGTTCTTGATTGGTCCTTATTATAGGTGGAGCCCGGAGGGGAGTTCACGCCAGAACCATTCCACATTCTGGACAAGAGAGAGGTGCATCTTAGGAGGAGGATCATTACTTAGCTGAAAGTGCAATGGAGGCACTTTGGACCAGATGAGGCTACTTGGGAGAATGAGACCACCATGAAAGAGGCATACCCCGCCTTGTTTCATGACCTCATTCCTAGTCCCTAGAAACATCAGGACAGTGTTGTTTCTAAGCGGGGAGGGATGTAATATCCCGAATTTTGGACTAACTATTTTTGTTGATATATTGGGCCACAACCCTTGAACATATGTTTTATTTGGAATATTGGGCATGAGCCCTAGCACCTATGATTTATTCTTTTATGTATTGACATATCGGGCATGGACCCTGACTGACTTCTTTATTTGAGTGTATTCTGGGTGAGAAGGCCCCAATGTTTTAATGATGTTCTTCAGCTTTGATATGGGTAAAAACACCAATATACTGAGATGATCTTTTGTTACTTACTGTTCAGAGCTATGATTTTACATGATTTGACTTATGAGTGTGTTGAGCGTGGACTCAGAAACACAGATATAACCTATGCACTGGGCATAAGCCCCGATGTACCTAAAAGAATGTTTATGTACTGGGAGTAAGCCCTGAGGTACATTGACTGTTGGGCCTAATCCCTAGAGCACTCCAAGCTTGATAAACGAATACCGGATCTGAGGAAACTTAAATATTCTAGATGTGCCTCACAACCACATTCTAGCACTAGTGTTGAGCAGAGGCTCTGGAATTGCACTAGCGTAACGCCCATGTGAGAGTGTTGAGTTAAAAGGATCTGAAGAGCACTCGGGGTTACTGGATCTCAAAGTGTTGAGTCGGAAAAGACTTTGAATAGCACTTTTACTTTCATCACATTTATTTAATTTGATTAAATGATTCATCTTTTATCTATCATCAAATACTACGGGAAATACCATGTTAAACGAGGGAATCCAACATGCAAGAAAGAGACTAGAGGTGCCTATCCAAGCTTACCAAAAGACCATCCAAAAGAATTGGACCTTGTCCTTAAAAGTTAAAAGAAGTATCATGTAAGGATACATTTTTTAAACAAAAGATAATTACCACCACTTAAAGCATGGATTGACTAATAGTATTCTTCTACAAATAACATGCATAAAGGCCTCAAGATGATTATTATTAGTATTAGTATTATTATTATTAAGAGTTTTAATAAATGATGTTGTTATTATTTATTTTATATTATAGTTTATGCACCATTTAATATTTTTAATGATGTATTAATAGTTAAGTTAAATTATACAAAGATTAAAGATTAAAATCACTTATGGTTAAAAGCAAGTGATAAGTCCTACTTCAAGAGGACAAAATATTTTTAAGTAAATAATATCTTTTAAATATTATATTATTTAATTTAAAGAAACTAATTAGACCAACAGTCATAATTCAAGACTCCCCTACATAAAGAGGGCAGATCCCAAGTTTTGGGGATCATCTATCTTTTTCATTATCATTCCTTTATGGTAATCAGAGAGAAGTCTTTTGTTCCAAGAAACTGAAGAATCCATATATGATAATTCCAGATCTGAACCAGCAGTGAACCTAGGGCCTCTATCTCTCATTGCATGTTGGAACCAGCTCGGGGGGATCCAGTTAGAACCAGGAACGGTCTAAGGGTCATGGTTGGGAGGAACATGGTAGCCCCAAAGTTATCTAGCTAAGGAAAACATCCTAACAGGTTAGCTAACTACAACAGGTTCTGCATTACTTACTGTTTGAGTGTGCAGGCTTCTACAGGAAAAGATCAAGTGCCAAGCAGCCAGACTTCTACAGGAAAGGATCGAGTGCCCAAGCAACCAGTTATGTGGTATTAATTGTTTCCATTCCCCAGTTATAGTAGACATAGGCTTTTAAATTAAAATTAATACTTCAACATTGTTCTCATTACAAATATTATCAACACTTAGAGGTTTGGCCTAGAAACCAGTGGAAGGTCTAGCAGGTCTAGACAAGCTAGCCTGTGCTAGACATTGTACAATCAGAAAACGTAGGATTATTCTCATTACTAATCGAAATATTTCTTTTATAACTGTGCATTGCTCCTTGTGATTACATATTGTTAAGCTAGGGTATTAGTTATTTAGCCATAATTATGTTTTCAGATTAGAATCGTTTTACCCTTTCATAGTATAGGTTCCACAATTGCCTACATGATTACTTATTAAAGATCTAGTCTAGTAAGGGTTTGATCCAAGTTTTGAAACCCTCAAGGCTCTTAAAACTTGGAAATTGAATTTCTCCAGATTTATAATTATACCGTAGTACCTGTCGAAATCCTCTATCTTTCTCCATTCTACGCATTGTAGGAAAATGATTCCATTCAAGCAGTAAAACGATTGTCAGAGTTAGGGTTTTATATCTATTTATTTATTTATTCTTCTTTTCTTTGTTCTTAAGAACCACCAAATAATAAAAGTATCACAGTAAGCCAACCAATGAATTTTCTTAAACAAACACTTCATACTTAGAATCACAGGCTCACATTAAACAAATAATTATTTCCACCTCAGATATCGTTATATCTTTCAAACCTTTTTGGGTAAACAAGAAACTAGAATTCGTAGGTAGAATTGAGAGTTCCATCGTTTAAAACATTCAGGAGCCAAACGTTGAAACATTACACAGTGGTCATGACTTGTAATTTCTCTAGGAATCCATAACTATTATGCAGTAGAAAAACAAGGGTTACTACTTCACACAACAACATATACAGGCTCACAATTTTACATTTAAACCTTAAAATCCTAATGGATTCAAGGATCGAATCCCACAATCAAAATGATAGGCGTCTCATACTATTCGAATTAAAAGGCCTGGGTTAGGATCGAACCCCGCGAGCATTTCAAAGACCCAAGTCCCATTTAAAAATCTAGACAAGAGACAACATTATTATTGACAACAACGAAATCGCTAAGTAAGTCCATAGGTTTCAAACATTCACACCTTACCTCTTGGTGACTCCGCCAGGAGTGTTTACAACAACCCCAAAAGTTTCAAGGTATTTCAACCTCTCTCATCAAGTTCATCATGCTGAGAATTGACATTTAGACGATTGAGATTTAAAACAAACATTTAGATCATATAAGAGGGGAGGGAAAGAGACCGCTAGTATTATTTCATGGTTGAACTTTACACAAACATATTCATCATAATTACTTCTGCAACAAAGGCAAGACCGATAAAAATTACCCTGTTAGAATTTTCCTAAACACTTAGATACTATATGCAAGAACCAATACTCTTCACACTACTGAACATTAATTCTATAAATATATAATCTATGTTAGGGAAACTTGCAAGAAGAAGAAGTTTTTTTTATTTTCACTAATTTCAGGGACATTAGAGAAGAGGAGAGCCACACGTGGCTGGAGTGTTGGTTTGCAAGAAAGGGAGTCGCCCATTGCTTTCATCATTTGAGATGTCAAAGAAGAGCCGGTATGTGTATTGCAGATCCGAGTATTGTAGAAAACGTGCTTTGCGAAGTGTGTTGCGCTAAACTGTGTGAACCATGCGGAGAGTTGAGGCCACCTATTAGAGAACCATTGATGCTGGATCTGTGGAGATCTCTGTCCATCTGCTAAAGAGGAAGATCGTTGAAGAGGAACCTGTCCACACTGCCAGGAGTGGAGCGACCGTAAGAAGGTCTGTGTGTAGAAATCGACGCAGGTTGCAGATTACAACAGAGCGTCGGTGACGCGACATCCAATATCGCAGAGGGCGTCACAGATGTGATTTTCACTTATACAAAGTGCATCAGTGGCGACCTCTTGCACCGATTTTCCTCGGTGCTGTCTTCCAGTGTATAGGGTGAGTCATTGGTATTTCTTTTCTCACTGGGCATACAATTAAATCTTTGCATGAATTGAATCTTTGGATCTTTAGCTTGGGTAAAAATGGAAAATACACCTTTAGTTGATTCATACATCACTGAATCATCCAAATTGAATGGTGAAAATTATGTCGATTGGAAATTTAAATTAATCACCATTCTTGAAGTGCTTAATCTATGGCCAATTGTGAAAGGAGATGAGGAGAATCCCTCCGATGCGATGTCTATCCCAGAATGGACTCTACGGGAAGCTCAAGCTAAGGTAACACTTCGTATGTCTGTGAAAGACAATATTCTTCCACATATAAGAGATTGTAAGACGACCAAAGATACATGGGAAAAACTCAAAGGTTTGTATGAGACATCGAATTCAAATATAATTTTATTTTTAAAGACTAAATTTTTGTCTATTAAGATGGAAGTGAATGAACCCATACCTAAGTACCTCTCCTGTATCAAGGATTTAAGAGATAATCTGGGTGATATTGGTGAAGAAGTATCTAAAACTGATTTGGTGACTATTACACTAAAAGGTTTATTGCCAGATTATAAAGTGTTCATTTCAGCACTAGCAGCAAGACAGATCCCTCCTACTTTTGCAGAGCTTGGTGGAATTCTTCTACAAGAAGAAGAGAGAATGAAGATTTATGAGCCGAAAACGAAAACTATAGATCAGGCACTGATGCAAAGAGGAAGACACTCACACAGAGGAAATCAATGGAACAGACACAGAGGCAAGTTTTATACTGATACATGACATGGAGGTATGACACATACTGACTCTAATGTTAATAGAAATGTTGAATGTCATTACTGTGGAAAATCAGGCCATATTGCTAGAGACTGTTTTAGAAAGAAAAACCATGAGTCCAATCACAGATATATAAAGCACAATGGAAATTATGTGTGAAAAGACACCCCTGATGTTAATGGATTTAAAAATATTAGATTGTTTATATCCAACATTGCCTTGTCTAGTGAAACAAATGATGAGAGTGCATGGTTTATAGATTCATGTGCCTCTTCCCATATGTCCTTGTAACATCCCGATAATTTCATAAAAAAATTTAAATTTTTTAAAACAACATTAAATGTTATCATTTCTATTGCGGAAGTAGTAAATGCTTCAGAAGGTAGCAATGATTAGTTAAACCATTAAGCAAATACAAATTAATTAATGAATCCTTTTAGCTAAATACATTTAAAGATTTTGACACGTCATAATTCTTTTAACATACTTACGACATTGAAAAGTGTTAACTGTAATTCCTAAGTAATGAGATCAGTAGTTCTAAATATGAATATAAGCTGTGCACTGTTTGTACTAACGTGAAATTCTGAAGGAATGCTGACAGTTTGCTTCTTTGATGTCAAAGGGGTCCTGCGAGGTACCCTGGGTTTACTTAGCTATGTTTAGCTAAGGCATTTGAATTATATTTTCCCATGTGCAGAAAAGCAGGTAAGAATTCCTACGATAGCAAGAAATTAGAGTAAAAGATTCTTTCAACAGTAACGTCATTGTATTGTGATAATTTCTAAGTATTTCTATGTAGTTCAAGTTTACTGGAGGTATGGATATTTTGGTTCCTATTCTTATTTTCAAGATGGCTTACAACGTTCCAAAGTACTGAAATCAAGTCGCCAAATGTGTTTACAATGCTATTATTATAAATATCAAAACAATGTTACAATTGTCTATTTATAATTCTATTTGAAATCTCGAGGAAAAGTGTTTATACTAATTCAAATGAAACTATCAGAATATATTTTTGTATCCACGGGACTTTAGAATATTCCTAAGTCTCATTTTTATCAATGATTTTAAAATGCATGGCTAAAGCATGAAACCAAATAAACTTTTCTCTAAGGTCCAAACACCTACTAAAGAAATGATATAATGTGGCATATGGTAATTATGCAAATATATATTCAAACATTATGTATGTTAACTAATGTTATGTTTCTATTGGATTTCAATGCAATATCATGATGTATTACTAAAATGGAAATATAATGTGACATAAAAACTATGCATTCATACATCAATGATGTGTTATTATTATTATAATGCCTAAACTAAAAAGAATTGCAAACTATAAGCTTGAATTCCATACATTAGAATGTTATGAAATATTTAAACGTAAAGACATTAAAATACAATGCTTATATGGTAGCGATTATACATATTAACGATGCCATGTTTACACTATGCAAAAATGCATATGCTAATGTATTGATAATGGATGGTACATGAATTAAATTCATTACAAACAAAAGCTGGCAGGTTTAAAGTATCGAGACTGGGTCATTTATGCTTCTATCTAATTCTTTGGTGGATTGTCGTGTTGGATAACCATGTAATGGTTTTCACGTGATAGAAAGTGTTATAGCTTATCAGTTGTGTGAAGTGGATGCTTATGTGGATGTTCTCTATGTAACAGAGTTACCATGCTATGTTGAGTTGTGTCTTGATATGACTCATATCAATTGAGTTGGCGACTTGGTAGATTAACAATCAATGTGGTATTGATTGTCATTATTCCTCGAAATTCAAAGTGCCGGTTGGAAACTCTTCCACCGTTGATCTTCTTAATATCTAGGGTTGACAAAGAAACCCTATTTTTGCGTGGTTAAGTAATGAAAATTGTTCTCCTTGTCATTCATTTTTGCGTTAGTGGTAAGGTAGCAAGGGTTGACAGTGTTGCTACGATGTAGGGTTTGAATTTTTTGCTGTTAGGAGGTTTCGAACCTCAGACCCGTGAGTGAAGTTCTTAAATATTACAGGCTAGTGATCCTGGTGATGAAGAGCCACGATTCAGCCACTGTAAGAGTGGAAAGGTTCTTTTGTCAGTTGATGGAGTGTTATTTGGAATTAGAGTTTGAGTCTTCCTGTTATAAAATTTGTTCTTGAGTTCACAATGCGTAAATGCTGTAAGTGCTAAGGCTCGTCTTCTTGCTAGAGTGAAGTGTCGAACCTCAGGAGTTTCGTTGATAGGGTAAGTTTTTCGATGACAAAAGCAGTAGTGTTTCTAAGTTAAATGATACTTGAATTTTCTTTGTTTTAACCCATGGAATTTTAACTAGCAGGTGATACCTCAATGGAAGGTTTTTCATGAACAAGCATTCGGCATGGGGATGCTGCAACACCCTCCTGGTAAGCCTCGGTGGTTCCTGAAACCTCATAGGGCCTTTGGCATGGTTTAGCAGAAGAAAAATTGTATGACGAAGTTGGGTACAAGACCTTCGTTGAAGTAATGGTTGTGTTTAGATTTTATATTTTACAAAGAGTAAGAGGATAACCCTCAGTCTTTTAGCTATTGATCTGAAATGTTTTCTTGTAGTGTTGGCAATGATCTCGAACTGGTTTTTACGCTGATGTTTTGTTAAGGGTTAGTCCCTATATTTTTGGACTCTTAAAAAGGGTTTCGACGTAATCTCTGTTGAACTTCTACCATTGTTTGAACATGAAATCCAAAGAGCTGAGAGCTTTCTTTCTTCTGTAAACAATGGCTCATTTTGTGAAGAAGAGTTTTGTTTGATAAAGGTTACAAGGATAATTTTTGTGTTAAGCAATGATCACTTTGCCATCGTACAATGTACAAGTTTTTTTGTTAATGGTTTGAAAGTCATTAGACTTGGAAAATAAACATAATTATGGTTAATCGAACGTTGTGTTATCTTATATAAAAAAAAATATTCTTGTCCTTTATAACCTGAATGTTTGACCTTCATTTTAGATTAGGGTTTGAATGAGTGTCTGTGTAATGTTGAAGAAGGGCTGAGAGCCAAGTACTCAGCTATTCTTGTATCTAAGTTTTTAAATGGCAAGTTTTTGTTCTATGTTGAAATGAGTCTCGACAGGGTTGGTTAGAATGCTTATAAAAACTTTCAAAAAGGAAATGTTTATTTTTACAGCTATTAAAAGAAAATCCAGAGAGAAAGAAAATACGATGTTTAAATACAAAGTTAGGGTTTGTAATGTGTTGGTTTATGAGGCTATTACAATAAACAATTGATATATGAATTCAAACAGGAAACTCATGTAGAATTTAAGTATGTATGATGATCATAAAACTATAATTTGATTAGTTCTTGTAACTGTGAAACGAACCCTGGAAACTACTATTACTTGGGAAACATGATATGTATGATTTTAATTGCATTTGCTTGCTATCTTAATTGAATAGAAATAGGAGGAAAATACATGACTGTGCAGGAATTAAACTAGATTTATATTTTATGAGATAACAAAAGAATCCTATAACACTGTCTATGCTTATACAGTAAATTCTTACTCTGTTTAGATATAGGTCAGAATGGAAAGCAATTCACTTACTATAATTATTTATCCAACCAAATGGAAATCTGCCCATCTCTCATCTATTATTTAATTTGCTTCTCTATACTAGAATACGATGCAAATAACAGCATGTGGAAAAATATAGAGTTGATTTTCTAATCAGATTTTTAAGAAGGCCTATCATTCAGACTTAAACAAAAATCAGAAATAAATACATTTACATAACAGAGTTTGATGATTTCACTAAACATAATTAGTAAACTGTAAACAAAATAGGAGATAGCAAAACTTGGTTAATTTGTAGGGAAACAAACAGCCCAAGGAGCCTGTTCCACCCAACCAATTCCTGAAGACAGCCAAGTTACTTGCCTTAGGACCCCCGAGCCTGTTCACTGAACCACCAGGAGGAAGAAACTTAGAATCTTAGGACCTCAATTTGCAGTATTAATAGTTATCTAGTCTTAAAGACTTAGCAGTCAAAGGGAACTGCACTAGCACCTCTGATTCTCCTTCTCAGAATAATTTGTAGACTTACAATGCACTTGCATAGCCTCCCTATTCAAATCTCTCAGTCATCACCTGATGCACATGAGGAATATTTCTACTTAAATACTATGGAAGAGCTGCCTGCTCAATTCGAATTTGCCTTATGTAGGTTGCCTAGGCCTTTTCAGTTGATAACTGGTCATTAAATGAGCTTCCTGCTCACTCCCTCCACCTAGGGGATAATGCCACATTTGTATGGGTAGTTGTCCCATAACCAACAGCTAGTGGTGAAGTGCAATTGCTTCCATCTGTCCCATGCCTTCTAATAGCTTCCATTCCTCTTAGTGGGTTAGTGAACACTCATTTAACATATCCCTTGGGTGTTTGTCTCCTACTTTAATTTATTAAATAATAATAATTCAGTAATTACATTCATCCTTGACCAAACTTGGTCATAATTACAAAACTTTGTAATTAAAATTTAACATAAAGTATTTTTCCAATAAAATAATAATTTCAGAAATTGGGTAGGTGACAGTCCTGTAATAGAGAATGGTATGATGAGTATCATGAAAAGTCTGATGGCACACATATTTATTTAGGTGATAATAGGTCACATAAGGTTCAAGGTTATGGAGTGATAAGTGTAAACTTGTCTGATGAACAACTTAAAGAGATTCATAATGTGATGTATGTGTAAAATTAGTCACAGCAGACCTAATGAACAAGTAAATCAATCACAACAGATGAACATAGAAAATATGGTGCAAAACTGTGCAAAACATGCAGCAGTGCTCAATATCCCAATAAGGGTGAATGATTACAATATATAACTGTCTCAATGACTAAGCAATTCGAATTGCCTAAGTAGGTCATTCGAATCACTAAATGGAGTAGCTTGACTCCAACTAGGAGTCCTCATCATCAATCGATGGTGGTCATCAATGCACAAGAACTAGTCATCCAGGTGTCAATCTGAGTCTAACTGAGTGTGTCATGTGTAACTGAAGTGTGTAGCACTGATTAAGGAAAGGAGGCTCAGTGGGGGCGCATGGGAGGCTAACTGAAGTCAGAACAAGTCATCTAGCCAATCTGGAGGTCCAACGGAAGTGAAACAATCAGTCGGGAGTGAAACGAGCCTCAAATCAGGGAGAATCGGAGCTAACTGAGTGTAACTGAAGTGGAACTGCAGTGGTAGGTGAATAAGTGCGCCCTTCTCTGGAAGTAGGTGAGAAGTGGGCGCCTTTCATCCTAGGAGGGATAAAACTCTGTAGTAAGTGGCTCCCGGGTGCTAGAATGAGGTGGCTAAGGTGCTGGAGGCATCAAACTGGTGACTGGGATGCATGCAGGTGCATGCAAACTCTAATTGCATGCAAGATCCTGAAAAAGATGATGTGGATATCTGAACACCCCCCCTCAAGCTAGACTATGATGTGCAAAAAATAATGTGGGGCCCTGGTAACTAAGACCAAAGGTCACCCCAATACAATAATCCAAAAAATGCTGAAAATAAACTAAGTGAGGAAAGAGGGAAAACCCAGTGGGAAGAAAGCCCCCCCTCAAGCTAAAGCATAATAATGAATCAATCTGTCTCCACCATGATGGAACTCACCCCCAACAGTGAACGGAGGTAAGAGAACTTCTTCTCAGTGAAGCTATTGGTGAAGATGTCTGCAATTTGCTCATCAGTAGGGCAATATTGTAGAATGATGGTGTGGTCATGCACCAACTGTCGAATGTAATGCATATGAATCTCAATGTGTTTGGTCCTCTGCCACTGAACTGGATCTGTGGAGATCTTGATAGCACTTTGATTGTCACAAAATAGGACATTCGAAGTAGTTCCACCAAAACCAAACTCGGAAAGAATACCCTGCAACCAAACTGCCTGAATGTAGGCATTGACTGCCCCTCGATACTCTGCCTCTGCTAAAGAAAGTGCAATGGCTGATTGCTTTATTCTGGACCAGCAAATAGCACCATGACCAATCATGAAAACATAACCGGAAGTGGACTTCCGATCAATGCTATCACCTTCCCAATCTGAATCAGTAAAACCAATGAAATCTAGCTCAGAATATGCAGCATAATGTATGCCAAACTGTCTCGTACCTTGTACATACTGTAAGATCCGCTTGGTTGCTCGCCAATGAAGCTCATGTGGCTGCTGCATATATCTTGACACGGCACTCACAGCATATGAGATATCAGGCCTTGAGTGTGTCAAATAAAGTAGTGAACCAATCAATTGTCGATACATACTGCAATCTGCAAGCGGTGTAGAATCTCCCTCCTCAAGACTGATTCCTGAGAGGAATGGGAATGGGGCTGCCTTACATTCAGCCATATTAAACTTCAATAACAGGTCGGAAGCATATTTTTGCTGAGATATAGTGATCCCATCAAAATTTTGAGCTATCTCCAAGCCCAAAAAGTGACTCAGCAAGCCCAAATCGCTCATGTCAAAAGCTAGATTTAAGGCAGATTTTAGCTTGTTTATTGAAGTAAGTGTGCTACCAGTAATGAGAAGATCATCAACATAAAGTAAAATAACCAACAAATTACCTTTAACTCGCTGAAGATACACATTCTGATCAGATTTGCATCTTTGGAAATTCTGATAAAGAAGGAAGGAGTCCATCTTTGCGTACCAAGCTCTTGGGGCCTGTTTTAACCCGTACAAAGATTTCTTCAATCTGCAAACCAATGATGGATCTGATGTATAACCCTCTGGTTGCTGCATATATACCTCTTCAGCAAGCTCTCCATGTAAAAATGCACTCTTCACATCCATGTGGTGCACTTCCCAGTGCTTGGATGCGGCAATAGCTAAAACAAGGCGGATGGAATCCATCTTTGCAACTGGTGCAAAGGTCTAAGTGTAGTCCACTCCTTGGACTTGGGAAAAACCTTTTGCCACCAACCTTGCTTTATATTTGTTGATAGTGCCATCAGAAGCAACTTTAGTACGGTAGACCCATTTACACTTCACTAATTTTCTTCCAAGTGGAAGAGAAACTAGCTACCATGTGTTGTTCTTTTGAAGAGAACTGTACTCTTCGTCCATGGAATTTTTCCATCTCGGATCTCGATGAGCAGAATAGTATGATGTAGGATCTGAACCAGCCATCAAATAACAAATATCAGGAAGAAATGGATCAGCAATAGAAAGAGCCATACCTTCTCTTTGAAAGTCTCCTCTTGTTCATCTCGGATCAGCAGGATTTCCAAGATTCGAACCAGCAGATTGTAGAGTGTTTTGGGCCCACTTTGGTAACTGAGGAGGATCATAATGGTCGGATTCTGAACCTGATATGTCATGATCATCATATGCTACTACAATATCAGAAATATCAGAACTCATACCTTCATTATCGCTGCACGGATCTTCTTCTGGTGAAGGCGGTGAATTGACAGTCTTCTCCTCGACTAGTTGCAATTCTTGAAGCGGTTCTTCAAATTGCACACTGTGCTCTATGAATATCTTTTTAGATCTGGTATCCATGAGTTTATATGCTTTTGATTCTTCCCCATATCCTATCAATATGCACTCAATACTTTGTGGATCCAAAGCTCGTCTCTTCTCAGAAGGAATTCTAGCCCATGCAGTAGAGCCAAAAACTCTCAAATTTGACACATCCGGTTTGTGACCAAAGAATGCTTCGAAAGGAGTCATACCTTTCACGGATGAATGTGGAACACGGTTCTGTATATATGCAGCAACATTGATTGCTTCAGCCCAAATATTTGCAGCCAAACCTTTTGATTCAATAATGCATGTAGCCATCTCTTTTAGTGACCGATTTTTCCTTTCCGCTACACCGTTCTACTGGGGTGTGTAGGGAACTGTATGTTGGATCTTAATTCCGCTTTGGGCACAAAGTTGCAGCAACTCGTACTTGATATATTCCCCACCATTATCAAATCTAAGAGCTTTGATCTTGCTCTCAGTGCTGGTCTCAACAGAAGCCTTAAAATCCTTGAATTTTCCAAGCACTTCTGACTTGTTTTTGAGAAAGAATACCCATGTAAAGCGGGAAAAATCATCAATAAATGTCAAAACATACCTTGAACCATTTAATGACATATGGGGCAGCGGACCATTGATATCAAAATGGATCAATCCCAAAATAGTAGAAGCTTTGCTAGCTTTACCACGGTCGAATCTGTGCTCGGGGTGCTTCCCAATGATGCAACCAGTGCATATTCCCTTCAAGGAATGGAGTTGTGGAAGCCCATCTACCATGGATTTGTTTGATAACAGCAGAAAATACTTATAATTAAGATGTCCAAATCTTTCATTCCAAATCCTACTAACCTCATTACCATGTGTGCGAAGAGCAGTGGGCTTTGCAAGCGGAATAAAGTGTGAAAACTCATAGCATTTTGCAGTGTGATTTGCCTTTCCGACTGCAACTAGTCTTCCACTTTTGATATCAGAAATTTCAACTGTATTAGGGCTGAATGTAACTTGCTTTGGTTCACCAGTGTGTGTCATTTGATACACAGAAAGGAGATTTGAAGCCAAGGAAGGCACATAGAGAACATTCTGAAAGCTTCCATGTTCTACATGAATCGTACTTTTGCCCTTTGAAGAAATTTTTGAGTCATCTCCCAAATGGATGGGGATGGAGCTGTTTGGATCGAATGAGGAAAAAGAATCAATATTTGCAGCCATATGATTTGATGCACCCGAATCTATCAAGAGAATAGTGGGCTTCAAAACCGTTGCCATGAGTGCTTGTCCTCTTTCATGATCATCATTCCTATCCTTCTTCCTTGCACCGTCGGGAAGAGTTATGTTGTTCTTTTCCAAAAGGAGGGCCATTTGATCTATAGTTTTCTTCATACATGAAATTTCGAGATGAAAGCCACGATTGCAATAAGTACATTTAGATTTTTGGTTACCTTCTTTGCCCTTTTGCTTGAACTTCGAACTGGATGGTGCATCCGTTTGCTTGCCTTTGTCTTTTTGCTTGTGAGGCTCGAATTTGGGCTTCTCCTTCTTTTGCTTTCCTTTACCATTCGAGATCTTGGGTCCTTGAACATATAGGGCTGAATCTTTGGAGCTTATGGACCCCATTTGAATCAACTTGTCATGCTCTTTTGTGATGGACTCAATGAAGGCATTCAAGGTAGGCATCTTCCAATTCAGGGTAGTTAGCCGACCGGAATTGAAAGTAGAGACAAATACCGAATAATCTTTCCCAAGCTTGCTTAGAATGGAAAGGATCAATTGTTTATCCTCTTTGATAACTCCACTGCTCTTCAATTGCAAGTTCAAGTTCTTGAATTTTGTGAAGAATTCATTGATGGTCTCGAAATTCTCAGGACTAAGGGCAATCAATTCATTCTCTAATTGAAAAGCCCTAAGCTCATCCTGCTTTCCAAATAGTGTTTCAAGTTTCTCCCATATGGCTTTTGGAGTCTTCAATCCACTGAGATGGAAGTGAAGATATTTGGAGATGGAGAGATAAAGAAGACCATAAGCTTCATCAATCTTGTTGTAGTGTTTGGTTCTATCTGATAGATTGCTTGGCTCCAATTCAAGACCAATAGTGACTCGGTAGTAACCTTTTGAACGTAATATGATCTCCATATCATCTTTCCAATCAAAATAATTGAATGGGGTGAGGATAGGCTTTGAAGAAGAGTATTCCATTGCTAGGAGCGAGTCAAACTGATGTAGAAGAAGGTTGCATGCACAATATAGCGAATGCAATTGCTGTAGGGAAGCTTGCATGCACAATGTAGCGAGTGAAATTGATGGAGACAATAAACCTGCAAATCACAATAAAACAAACACAATAAGGTCGAACAATCCACCCTTTTAGAGTTGCATCACACCTGGGATTGGAGATCAAACAATGTTGAATGGGTCCAATGTATCAGATCCAGGAATTATGTGGAAACCCAAGCTTCTGGAGTGGTATTGGAATAGTTTTCAAGCTTTGCATGCACAAGAGCGAATGCCCTTGAGATATCTCATGCCAAACTTTTTGCAATTTTGAGCAATTCAGTCAAATCTTCTTGTACAAACACCTGTAGAAAAGAGATCTTGTCCCTGCAATGGCTATGATACCATGTAAAATTAGTCACAGCAGATCTAATGAACAAGTAAATCAATCACAACAGATGAACATAGAAAATATGGTGCAAAACTGTGCAAAACATGCAGCAGTGCTCAATATCCCAATAAGGGTGAATGATTACAATATATAACTGTCTCAATGACTAAGCAATTCGAATTGCCTAAGTAGGTCATTTGAATCACTGAATGGAGTAGCTTGAATCCAACTAGGATTCCTCATCATCAATCAGTGGTGGTCATCAATGCACACGAACCAGTCATCCAGGTGTCAATCTGAGTCTAACTGAGTGTGTCATGTGTAACTGAAGTGTGTAGCACTGATTAAGGAAAGGAGGCTCAGTGGGGGCGCATGGGAGGCTAACTGAAGTCAGAACAAGTCATCTAGTCAATCTGGAGGTCCAACAGAAGTGAAACAATCAGTCGGGAGTGAAACTAGCCTCAAATCAGGGAGAATCGGAGCTAACTGAGTGTAACTGAAGTGGAACTGCAGTGGTAGGTGAACAAGTGCGCCCTTCTCTGGCAGTAGGTGAGAAGTGGGCGCCTTTCATCCTAGGAGGGATAAATCTCTATAGTAAGTGGCTCCCGGGTGCTAGAATGAGGTGGCTAAGGTGTTGGAGGCATCAAACTGGTGACTGGGATGCATGCAAGTGCATGCAGGTGCATGCAAACCCTAATTGCATGCAAGATCCTGAAAAAGATGATGTGGATATCCGAACAGTATGTTCCTGGCATAAAAAATAATTTAATATATGTTTATGCTATCACTAATAATGATATGAAAGTGGAATTTGGTAAATATAAGTGTCATGTTAAATATGTCCATGATCATTACAGGATTATAGCTATAGGATCCAGAATTGGAGGCTTATACAAGTTGGATGCAATAAAGGGAAGTCATCAAGCATTGGAATCTTTAGCCATATAGAATGCCGAATTGTGACCAAAGGTATGGACATCTCAATCACAATGAACTTATGTTATTGTGGAAAAATTTTATGGTTGAAGGTCTTCCAGTTATCAAAGATGGTTATATAGAATGTGTTTCCTATGCACTTGGAAAAAAACACAGAGAGGAATTTCCTAATCATGAACAAAAGAGACAGGCTGAATTGCTTGAGTTAATTCATACCAATGTTTGTGGACCTATGCAGACCATATCACTTGGTGGTGCTTGGTACTTTCTCATATTTGTTGATGACAGATCTAGGTTCACTTGGGTTTACTTCATAAGAAGAAAAGGTGATTTATTCGAATACTTCAAGGAATTCAGGATCAAGGTTGAAAAACAGATAGGTAAATGCATAAAAATTCTCAGATCGGATCAAGGGGGTGAGTACACTTCTGGAGCATTCAAAAGATATTGTACAGACAATGGAATTCAACAGCAATTTACTGTGCCTTATACACCTCAACAAAATGTATTTGCTGAGAGGAAGAACACAACACTGGTGGAATGTGCTTGCAACATGATTCAAGGTAAAAATATTTCTAATGGTTTTTGGGATGAATCCATTCATACTGTTGTATATTTAAAGAACATGAGTCCAACAAAAAAATTAGATCTTCAAACACCTTTTGAATTTTTTCATGGCTATAAACCAGAATTCATTCATTTAAGAGTATTTGGTTGTAGGGCCTTTGCACATATTCCAAAATATGAGAGAAGAAAATTGGATGCAAAATCTATTGAATGTATCTTTGTTGGCTATTGTAATGATCATAAAGCATACAAGTTATTACATCCTAGTTCACACAAGATGATTGCTAGTAGAGATGTAGTGTTTCATGAGAATACAGATATCAGTGACAGATTGAATAATTCTGATAAAGGGCATATCTTAGAGGATAATGTCAAAATAGATAAAATTGTTCAGAAAGTACAGGTACATCAACATGTTTAGGAACAGGGTGATAAGATGAGTGATACCACCTTAGATGAAGAAACAACATAAAGCAGAAGAATCATGGATGAAACTCCGACATGTATTGTAGTACCTAGAAGGTCAAATCGACAAACTCAACCTCCTATAAAGTTTAGAGATTATGATTTGATGACTAATGTAATGATGTCATAGAACCATTGAATTATGAACAAGCCAAAGATAACAAAGAATGGGTGAATGCTATGAATGAAGAGCACAAATCTATTATGAGAAACAAAACTTGGGATTTAGTAGAAGTGCCCATAGGATCTAAATGGTTGTTCAAATCTAAGTTCAAAGCTTATGGTAGTATTGACCAAGTTAAGGCAAGACTAGTTGCAAAAGGTTATTCTCAACAAGAGGGAATTGATTTTAAAGAAACATATGCACCAGTAGCTAAATTAAACACAATCAGATTGCTTGTTGCATTAGCTACAAAACAAAATTGGAGAATACACCAGTTAGATGTTAAATCTGCTTTCTTGAATGGTGATTGAAAGGAGGAAGTGTATTTAGTTCAGCCTGAAGGTTTTGTGCAGAAAGTACGGGAGTATCCTGTCTACAGATTAAAAAATGATATCTATGGTTTGAAATAGGCCTTTAGATCATGGTATACCAAGATTGATTCCTTCTTTAAACAACAAGGTTTTATGAAAAGCAAAAATGATTCAAGCCTATACATTAAGAGATATAATAGGGAAATGTTTGCTTAATATCTTTATATGTTGATGATCTCATTATTACAGGTGGAGCATATCAGTTTATTACAGATATTAAAAGTCATTTGTCTCAGGAATTTGAAATGAAAGACCTTGGTGATTTGCATTATTGTTTAGCGCTTGAATTTTGGAGAGAGTCTGGTAAGACATTGATCACTCAAAGCAAGTATGTAAGGGAAATCCTTAACATGTTCAAAATGAGCGAATACAAATCAGTATCAATTCCTTTGGAGCAAAATGTAAAATTGGACATTGATGATGGATATCAAGAAGAAAATGGTACATTGTACCGTCAACTAGTCAGAAGCCTCATTGGTTGCTTGGAAGTCTATCTGTGCAAATCTCAGGATCGACGACGAATGGCCAGTTCTATATTTTGAATGTGCATACTAGTTGTTGATGAAAAAGAATAGAAATTACAAAACATTGTCTGGTTTGTTTGCTTGGACTATTTGGAAGATCCGAAATTTGGCAATATTCCAGGATATTAAACCTTCCATAAAACAGACTGCGTTTATGTTCTGGAATCCGGTCCAACTTTACATGGAAGAGGTGTTAGTAAAACAAAAATTTCAAAAAATGAGAATTATAAATTCTGAGGAAATCGGTAAAGTGGTAGCCTTCTTTGATGGTGCATGTGTGGATCAAAACTGTGCAGCAAGCTTCACGACCAACAATGGAAAATATTTCTTACTCTAATTTCGTCTCGCATGTGGTTTGGGTACAAACACAAAAGCAAAGCTTTTGGGACTTTGGGGTGTATTAAAAGCGGCCTCTATCTATGGTATGGATTCATTAAAGTTTTTTGGGGACTCCTTGGTAATTATCAAATGGGAAAACAAACAGTTTCATCTTGAAAATTCTTTACTTCATCATTGGTGCCATAGAACCCGATTTTTGCTGCATAGTTTTCTTGATCTCTCTATTGAACACACTTACAAAGAAAACAATGATACTGCCGACTCTTTGTCAAAAGAAGCTCTTGACGATATTCCCAGAGTGCTCTACTGGGAAGAATGGGTGGAGGATAACAAAGTTCATTCTGGTTCTATACACTCTTTACTTTCACAAGCTTACTAGTTATGTTTTGAGAAGATTTCCTGTAAGGCACTTTTTGTATGTATGAGGACTTGCATAGGTCTACTAGTTGTTGCTCGTTTGTGACATTGATACTTGTAAAGTTTTAGTAATGTTGTGGTATTAGTTGCTACTCCCGAGTCCAGGTTTTCTGACTTGGCATATGATAATGTACTTTTTGATTTCATGGAAATAACAAAAGTATGTTTTTTTTTCTCTGAAAAAAAATCACCTTTCTATTTTTCTTATGTGTTTTTAAAATTTTATAATATTTTTTATTGTGTTATATATATATATAATTATATATTATTTTTTATTTTTTATAATTTTCAATAACTTAATTATTTTTCTATATTGTATTGTTTTGAAATTTAAATAGTTATTTATTTTCTTAAAACATAAAAGTTAAAGACAATCTTGATAAAAGGGCAATTTTTATAGTGCCATGCATATGGATGAAGTATTTTCAATATTTATTTAAATCTTTATAGACATTTTTATTTATTTTTATTCTAATTTTTTGGCTTGGATTTTGTATTTTGCAAAATATGAATTAGAACTTTTAGAATAAGCAATTTTGAATCTTTATACATAGCCATTTTCAAATTTTTTGGTTGTTTTACAATAAATATCAATATATATATATTTTTATTATATTTTGTTTTGGTTTTTAAAATATATTGTAAAGTCAATAAACCTACATATACATTTGATACTTTGAAATAGTCTCCATTAATTACTTCATGTAGAAAGTTTTATAAACCCTACTTCGAACTTATTTGATTTTTTTTCAATATTTACATGTATTTTTTAAACTATTTTAATCAATGCTCAAATATCATGTATTTAATTTGTTTATTACATTACCTCAATCATTATTAAGTTTTTGTTTTTTCTTCTCACTTGATTTAGATTTTAAATATTAAAATTTAGATAAAGCAAAACATATACGTGTGTTCATATTAATTGAATTAATATTAAAATTCGTCTTTTATTGAAAGCCTTTTAGCTCAATTAATATTAAAATTAGTCTTTTATTGAAAGCCTTTTTTAGCTAAATTTTAACCAATACTCAAATGCCATATTTTCCTCATTAATTTTATGGATAAGTATGGGTGGCAAGACCAAATTCTAAATAATACTTTGTGAATAAGTTAATGATTTGTGCCATATGCAATCCAATGTAATGTATAGCTATTCTATCTAATTCTTATCATGGGTGGGCACACCACAATGATGATTAAGATGATGATGATGAAACAATGAAGATGATTGTGATGACGATGACAACGATGATCATGAATATGATGATGATGATGATGATGATGATGCTGATGATGAAGAAGATGACGATGATGAAGATGTTGATGAGGAAGAGGGCGATGACGATGATGACGATGATGATGATGATGATGGTGATGAGGATGAAGATGATTATGAAGATGATGATGATGATGATGGTGATGAGGATGATGATGATTATGAAGATGATGTTGAAGATGAAGATGATGGTGATGAAGATGATGAAGATGATGACAATGTTGATGATGAATAATATGACGACAACAACAATGATGATGATGATGATGATGATGATGATGATGATGATGATGATGACGATGAAGATGATGATGATTATGATTATGATGATGGTGGTGGTTGTGGTGATGACGACGACAACGATGATGATGATGATGACGATGATGATGAAGATGGTGATGGTGATGATGATGATGATGATGATGATGATGATGATGATGATGATGAGGAAGAGGGTGATGACGATGACGATGATGATGATGGTGATGATGAAGACGACGACGACGACGATGATGATGATGATAATGAAAATGATGATGATGATGAAGATGATGATGATGATGAAGATGATGGTGATGATGAAGATGATGATGATGAAGATGATGACGATGATGAAGATGAGGATGATGATGATGATGATGATGATGACGAATATGATGACGATGATGATGATGATGATGATGATGATGATGATGATGATGATGGAGATAAAGATGACGATGTTGAAGACCATGAAGATGATGGTGATGACAATGACAACGATGATGATGAAGATGATGAAGATGATGATGATGAAGATGATGATCATGATCATGATAATGGTGGTGGTGGTGACAACGAAAACGATGATGATGATGATGATGATGATGAAGAAGAAGATGGTGATGACGACGATGATGATGATGATGATAACCACATGATGGGCCCATGGTGGATTCACTAGAAGGCAATATAATACCACGTTCATTCATATTGCGGTATTAAATATTCATGAAAACCTAAAAAATATATTCCTTATATATTAAGAGGCAAAGGGTTTTTCTTATTTAATGTAACAATACAAAAATACTCCCGGATGCAGGTGACCCCATGGCTTCGTCCTCAGCCACTGCACGCAGGGAGATGCCGCCACCGCATCCCCCCATACATGGTGAGAAGTCCTGCATGTAGGAACACACACCAGCTGCGAACGAAGACAACCACCTGGCCATGGCTAATGATGGACAATGCAGCCAACTTGAAGTTAGACAGCGTGACAACCTAGACGATGGCATATATTTAAGTCTGGAGGATGAGGGAGTTAATGACGATCTCCTTCGCATGCATCTGGATTGACGTCTCCCCCTGGCCTTTGGGATCTGCATTCATTATCAGCAAACTCAATGAGGATGATAGACTGTGATATTAATTACCCTGGCTCTTTAAATCTCCTGGTCAATATGGATGCGGCTTGGACTGTAGAATTCTGGCTCTTCTCTGCGTTTCCTACCTTGGATTCTGCGATCCATAGAGAAATTTCAGACCTACCCATTGCCATGACGAATCGCACCAGAGGGATTTCTTGTCGTGGGAGTGGAAGTGGCCGTAAGAATAACAATCATTGGCCCAAGGTGTCCATGGAATGGTCTGTGATGGATGGATATGCCGAACGCATCTCGGCATGGACAAGAAGTATCATAGACGGGTGGGAGGCTCGTAGAGTAGCGGCACTCCTTGCTGCTGGTAGTAATGGCGGTGCCATTAACCATTACTAGTTGCTCAAAAATATGATGAGCACACTCATCGAAGAAATGGAAGCTAGCTGGAAATCCAGTTCCAGCATCGTCCACAACGTTAAGGCAAGCTTGAAGGAAGCAGTGGAACACTCCAACACTCTAGATGCCAACATGACCTAGGAGGTCTTCTCCATTGGCAACAATTCAGAACTTGTGAAATAGGGTGGTAAAAATGAAGAAGATGCAGAGGCTACTCCAAACAATGGGTCAGCTAAAACGAAATCTCCACTAATGAAGAACAAAGGCTCGGCTCCGGGTCCTAGCGCCACCCAGGTTGGAATGTGTACTCCAGGTTCTCTTTCTCTGCCCCCTCTAGGGAATTTCGAAGATTACTATGCGGCCTGCCCCATCACCGAGGAAGTACCATAGAAACCACCAGTAGAATGAAACCTGGGCAGCCATCGCTCTTGGTCATCTCTGCGACTATCAGCTTTTTTGCTTTTATTTTCTACATAGTCTAGTTTTCAAGACAGTTAGACAGACTAGGTTTTCTTTTTTGAAGAAAGTCCCAACTTTTTTAAGGGCAGACCACACTCCAGAGGTCTTAATTTTGTATTATGTCATTCATTACAGTATTTTTGAGCAATTGGGATGGTGGCTTCACCATATGAGGCCTCCCCAATATGCAAAACTCCACTCAGCTTTAGATGTAAATGGAGATGGCGGGATTATAGCTAGATGAGAAATCGGGTTGAGGCAAGGCTCGAGCTTACCAGTACGTAGGGAAATCGCATCTTGAGGCATGCTTAAGGATAGGGGGTTTCGTGGTGAAGTGGGTTTCCAGTCGAATATAGTCAAGAGACAGTGGTCATTGATAGCCAATTGTTTCCAATATCACTCAGCTAGTTGTTACCAAAATCCTTGGGAGGCTATAATCCTCCAGGGCCTATTATAGGCCCTCGATAGGCCTTGGGGGCTTGAATACCCAACCCCTCGTTCCTATTACAGTCCTTGGGAGGTTTAGTTAGCTTCCTAGAGCTTGCTACAGGCCCTGGGGGCTTGGATACCTAGCCCACAACAGGCGTGGTCAGTGATTGAGGAACTGTAACATGCAATCTAAATGTTGTACTATGTGCATTGGCTCTAGTGACATACAAGAAGTGATATCCTATCTCTTCATTAGACCATTAGATGTTTCAAATCTTAATGATATGTGGTTGAGTAATTACATAGTGGGTGAAGTAATGTGCATCCACAATATACATCGAAAGAAGCAAGGTGCATTGTAGAATGCATGTGGGGTCATAAGAGCGGTATCATATAAATATACTAGGTAGAAATATAAAGGGGTATAAAAAATGTTAATGAAAAAATTGATACATACAATATCTAGTGAAAATAGGGGAATTTTAAAATTGGGAAGGCATATTGGGAGGGGGTTAAAAAAATGATTTTGGAAGGTATTTTCCAATATTTAGTGAAATTAGGGGTATTGTTTCATATGCCATGATTGAACGTGCTATGATAGCGGTTTATTGAGTGAAGTCCCCATGGATGGGCCTTGGTTGAGAAAACCTTCTTAGTCTTTGATGGATAGAATAATTCTTCCCTGGAAAACCATTTCCAAGGCCCTAAGACATGTAGATACTAAGTTCAAAATGATATAATGTCACTTCCATCCTCAATCACAGGACATTGATACCTCAAGAGGCCATGTGTAGTTGGTGGAGGTAACCTTCTTAGCCTTTGATGGATATAATATTCCTTTAAGGCTCGAGTCTTAGGTATCCTCCCTTGACCATGTCCAATGCCCCAAGTCCCCAAGACTTGGATACATCTAGCACAATGGATACCCTTGTAAAGTCTTGTTTGGTGCTTTTAGACATTGTTCATGGCCTTGGATGTCTAAATGGTTTCTTTATGGCCAAAAGCATGATATTCTTCCATAAAACATCATTCCAAAAGCCTTTATTAGGCATGGTGCATACATATTCCTCAAAACCACTTCATGGTATCGACATCCTTAATCATAGGCCAATGATACCATTAAGAGGTCAAGTGTGGTTAGTGGAGGAAATCATCTTAGATATTTCTGGATAGAATATTTGTTTAGGGCCCAAGGTTCAAGTCTCTCTCTCTCTGACTATCTCTCTAAACTACCTATGGGTTATAGGTTTTAAGGGTTGGGTGTTTGATGATAGAGTTTAGGGTTGATGAGAATTAGAGGTTATAAGGGTTAGGGGTTAATTTTTATTTGACTAGACACTTTAGATGTTAGGATTATGTGGTTAGGGTTATAGGGGTTAAGGGATATATATCATTATGTGCTAGTATTTAGGAGTTTTAGGGGCTATACTAGTTTAGGATTATAGTGGGCCAAGATTTATGATGGTTAGTTGTACTAGGGACTAGGGATCGTAGTGGCTAGGGCGTAATGGTCAAGGGTTTGTGGATTGAGATATGGGGGTCATGGATTTATGGTTACAAGGATGAAGATTTATATGTGCATGAGGATAATGTGAGTTAGTGATTTTGTGTAATAATATATCTCCTAACCCTTGTGGTGAAGGAGAGAAGAGAGGGGTGAGAGAGGGAGGAGGGATTGGGCAGAGTGGAATAGAGGGGGGGGATTGGATGGATAGGAAGAGAAGAGGGGTGGGGTTATAGGGAGGGGGGGGGTGGGGTTAGGGAGAGATAGATAAAAAAAATTAAGGTGTAAAACAACAACACGTGCGCGCATAGAAGCACACACGTGTGTCTGAATTCAAATTGTTTTTGGCGCCCAGAAGTGTGCACACGCTTCTATGTGTGTATGCGTGTCTGAATTCAAATTGTTTTTGGTGCCCTTGCAGGATTGGAGTTAGCTTCGGATTGCACCTTGAGGTTTGATCTGATTTATGTTTGATTTATGGCAGAACACATAAAATGGTGTAACTTCATGTTTTTCACAACTAGTTCCACATATGCTCCACGAGTGCATTGCAGATGAAATTGCACACACTTGTCGAGCTCTGTGTGTAGATTCTAAATATATAATTTTTGAATAGATATGTTATTGTTTTCAATTTTTAATTCATTTTTAACTGCACTCATGTCAAATTTGTAAAAAACATAGGTTGTTTATTTGGCCTATAACTTTTGATTGACTTACCTGTTTCGAAAACGGAAAAGAACCCGCACAAGAGCATAAAAATAACTACAACCTAAAAAAAAAAGGTATTTGGATTATTTTTAGACCATGATATGGTGACTCAACACTTGACCATGTCGTTTTAGGGCTTCACTGACTTTAGTAATTTAAAAAATATATAAAAGTGACTTTTAAAATTTTGGAAAAATAGTCCTGTGGCCTACGCCTCTACATTTTTTTTTTCTTGTAAATTGAAAATTTACATAGCAAACAAGTGGCTCAACAAAAACATGTGCATTATGTTTAAGAAAAAAAATAACATACAAATCTTTGAATAATGACATTTTGGGGTGGTTATACCACTTTTCCATAAATAAAAGTTATATTTTCCGGAAGGTCATCCATTTTTTTACGTTTCATCTTTTTACACCTAATCCAAAAAAGTTTTGTAGGTACCTCTAATAATTCATTTTAATGATAATATTTATGTTTTTCCAGAATGTCATTGCAACTAATGTGTCATAATTGGGTATCATTACCTTGCACCAGCCCTCATAACAATGTGATTGGTGGCAATTATGATTTTCAAGAGAGTAAAAAGAACTTAATCTAGATAATTTAGAGTAAGGTAAACATGGTGTAATATCAATAATAGAATTGCACCATAAATGTTTATGCTAAATGCAATTTTTTCATTTAACCATATTTATCATCATAAAAAGTAAATATAGATAGATTTTATAAAAATGAATTAATAAATCAAATTATAGTTCATCTTTTTTTGGATATAGCAAACTTGGATATTAAATCATCTACTAAAAAAATGAAGATTAATTTTTTATACTTTTATTTGAGTTTTGATACAAATGTTAATGATAAATATTGCCAATTTTGAATTAGATTTATTGTATCTAATCTCAATTTTGAGATATTAATAGTAATTATAAAAAGTAACTTGCTATCCCTCAACAAGTAAAACACAACATTCATGCACTATTATATCTGTTTGCTAATAATCCTAGAAGAAGATTCAAACTTAGTTATAAATATTAATACAAATCTTACTTTTAATTCTTATCATTCATTTACTAAAATTACTTTATAAATGTCAATTTTGGACTAACTTGACTCCACTGAATGAAAGCTACCTTCTCTTGATTCGACTTGCATCAGATAAAAGAATGGTTAGCTTAGGTTTTAAGAAATTAAAGTTAATATTATGAACAAACATCATTACTCAACTTCTTTGTGTTGATGTAGACTGGAGAATGATATTGTTAAATTTTGAGTAATTTCTTTTACTTTATTTTTTAATAGTTTTCAATTTCTTTGGAAATGCATATAAAAACTTTCTGGCTTCAAGCAAATAGAGCTAGAGCAAGTGACAATGTCGAGGACATTGCTACATGGTGGCTCTTGTATATATTTATCTTTTTGGTAAGCATGATAGTTATGTGTTTATTTGGACCATGGGTGGGTCCAAAGGTGATGGCACCTTAAAGTAAACGAATTGCACATTCTTATTATTAATATGGTAACAATGTTATACTAACAAATGGTTAGTCAACTTCTTGTTGACATACATTAATTTGCATTTCTCCACGAAATTTTTACAAAGTTTTATAAAGTATTGCAAAATTTTGTTAAACATAATATTTTGGAAAATAAAAATATTTATAATAATTTTTAAAATTTAACAATTCTATGTTTTTGATTGGTGTAGTACATTTCTGATGGAACATAAATCTTGGAGGAATGGTTTTAATTTTCAAATTTTAAAAACAAACAAAATTAATTTATAAAACCAAAAAACATCATAACACCACGTATTATATGTTATGAGGAGACCCATAGATCCCACAGGTTTTGTTGTCATAAATTTAATAGAAATACCTGTAAGCTGGAATTTGTATATGGTTCCATGAACTGCGACTTTCCGTTCTATGCGTCGGAGGCCTTTTCAATAGTGTGCAGCCGACGCTTATCAGCTATGCCTCCGATGCCATGCAACCACAGTTCAAAAACAAATCTATATGTGAGTTTGTTTTATAGGTATGTCATTACGATCAAGATTTTTGAACAAAGTATTTCGTATTTTTTAAATCTTATTGTTGACCTTAAAAGCATAAAATATAACTAATTACTTACGCGCCCTTTTTAAATTAACTTTGAAAGTACCTTTTGACTTACAAAGTGGGTATAATAATAAAGTATGGTTTAATTCTTATGCAATACTTCTAGGTGTTTTAAAATTCCTTTTATATCTTCTTATCTCACTATGTAATTAATTGGATTCCATATTACAAGGTAATAATAGAACCTATTCAGATAAAAACCTAGGTGCTTTGATGCATCTCGCGGAGTGTAGTTGGGTTAGTGCGTTGTAAATACATCATTATTCATTTACACTATGCAGGTCTTTTGGCTTCCATGCTAGAATCGTATTCCGCCGCTTATCTTTTCTGTGGCTTTGTGCTTTGATCCCTTTGCAACATGCTATCCCATTCCAGCTTAAGTTTTCTCTCATTGGCAGGGAATTAGCTGCATTGCAGCTTTCCTGCTTGTTTCATATTAATAAATATATAAGTTGTAATATCTATTCTTTATATTAATTTTTATGAGTATGATACATGATATAAATGGGAAAATATAATAATCAATTTTAATGTGTATGGTTATGTAGTGTTGAGATTTAAGAGTGAAGATATATTGTATTTTTCAATATTAAAAAATCTACATAATTTTGGATCTCTAATATTAATAATAATAATAATTTGATTTTAAGATTATGTTTTATAGAAACATAAAAATTAATTATAATAATAATAATAATTTGATGTTAAAATCATGGTTTATATAAACATAAAAGTTAATCAATACAAAGACATAAATCTTAATTTATGTCTTCAAATTTGAACATAGAATATTTTTTTATACACATTTTTATATTCCAACATTTCTCCAAGTGCAATTGCCACAGATAATGCTGAATGCTCAAAAACTATTAGTTGGAAACAGACCTGCATTGTTTACAGTGGGATGGCTTGTAAGGAAACACTTTCTTTTTTCTCCCACACAAATCACACACAAGAGAAGAGGGTGCGAATTTGGTTTCAGAAGTTTAGGCTGTGTTTAAATGGGCAATTTTGGTTCAGGATCTTGTATATTTTGATTATGCACTTTTTTAGTTAGTACATCCACATAGGAAAACTTGTCGAGGTCACTTCACTGACAATATTGTCTGTATTCCACCATGAATGAGTGGCTGGATGCATCATGCATCCAAAAGTGAAAGCTAGAAGATCCAGCAAAGTCAGAGCTTTTGAATGAACATGCAGTTGAGACTACATAGCATAAGGACTTGCACGCTCCAACTAAAATCTAAGAATAAACATCCATTGCATTGCTAGGAGAGTAAGTTGCACAAGGACTTGCATGCTCCAACTACAATCTAAGAGGAAACTCACATTGCATTTCCATGCTGTTTGGAACAGAAAAAATTGAAAAAATTAATTGGTGGCTAGATATTTAGTTATTTATTGGCCAAATGTGATGTTGCAAATGCAATGGATTTTAGGGAGGTAGTTGATTTCGAAAGTAGAGGCTTCTCAATAGGTAAGTAACATACAATTTATTTACATAGAGTAGGAAAAAGATAGCATGTCAAGAGTGGTCCACACAAATAGTTTATTGTTAGTAATATTGCAAACAAGCACACTTTTCATTATTGGAATTAAAAGAGAGACAATGATTGAGTTTATAAAGTAACTCACACCAAGTATGCCTCAACTATGTATTTGGTATATAGGTTTCAAATCAACTAGAATCTCACTCCCAATTGCATTGACACCATCAGTGATCCCCACAATGTTTCCTTGTCATGTCTACCCATTCGTAGATGTAAGGGTTTGAGCACTCTCCGTCACAATCAAGCGGTGTTGAAATTGGGTAGCCATTTGGATATTTCCTCGGCATGTCTACATGTTCGGGTTTAATCATTCTTAGTTATAGTCAAGCAACATTGAAACTCGGTAGCCATTTTGAAACGAGTTAGTCTAAACAATTGACGGTTTGGATCACTTTTCCAGCCCCACCAATTTTGATCCAACAGGAGTTGTTGGAATCTTAAAAATTACATAATTGGGGTGCAACAAAGGTATTGGAAGACACTAAATCCATTTCTCCAATCAAAAATGGAATTTGAAGAATAACAAATTACAATTGTGAGGATGCTAAACCTATTTTTCCAATCAAAAATCGATTTTGAACAATACAAATTTCCAATTACAAGGATGATAAATCCATTTCTTCAATAAAAAATGGATTTTGAACAAGCTTTTCAAAGTTTCCCCTGGTGATGGGTGGAGTGTCCACCCGAAACATTGGGTTTCATAAACTTTCACATAGTTCAATTCCAAAAACCTAAACTTATTGTGACTAACGATGAAAACATTTATGCTCAAACAATGAAAAATTACTATACTACCACAATGACATACATCTAAACATGTACAATCATGAGCACAATGACATACAGAAAAACATGTACATTCCCAATGTTACCACATGGACAATCATGTACATGCCTATTAGCACCACATCGATGTGTATAACAACAACAATGTATGCCTTTAAGGAGGAAACAAAATGGCCAAGCTCTGAATGACGTGGGCATGGGTTAAATTTGATGAGCACCCGAGCCCATAAAGTAATTTTTTTATGATGGTTTTCTTTTCAAAACCACCCCATATTTATTTTTACCCATCAGTTAATATTTAAAAAGGTGCACAAAACATAACACATCTAGTCGTGAATTATTATTATCCAATCCGTTTAAACATGTTCTCTTAATTATAGATAGAATACTATACATTGAGCGTTGGATGGATTTTGTTTAATTAATTTCGATATATAAATTTAAACTTTGAATATAACAAATCGAACAAGAATTATAGCTCTTTAGTACATTACAGTCGATTGTGATCATTAAACTATTATAGGAAATGGAAATCATCGAAGTGGAAGGATTGTTAGCATTTCTAGTCAATTTGCACAAATAATATAAAATGTTGAAAACAAATAGATGCACCTGCTCTTCTTTCTTTAAGTGGGAAAGTCAATACCAAAACAGAAATAGGACATGGAGATAATTAAATGAGTTTATTTTAAACAACCAATACGATGACCATGATTGCTCCAGATCCTTCGGAGTGGCCAAGATCATGCCATGTCAACCAGCAGTGTCCTGCCTTTGCAAATCTTAGCCCAATAGGGCATTTTATGCACTTATGCGTCCATTTTTTACTATCACAAAACAAAAATGGCCAAATACTCTTCAAGTTGATAAGATAAACTATCAAGAAGACCTCAAATCCACAGGGAATGCCTACAGTGAATGAATAATATTGGAAACACATACACATTCATGGAAACCACAAATCATAAAAATATTATAACATGAGAACACATACACATTCATGGAAACCAAAAATCATGAAAATATTATAACATGCAAGGCATACGCATAGGGGCAAATGCCACATTCAATTCAAGAAATCTCTGTACTTTGTAGATTGCAATGATAAATAAATGCAACCCACATGCTATTATAAACCCATGACTCCTCCCATTGAATATGGTATGTAAAGCTAGCTAATTCACACTATAGACTACAATTTTCATTTAAGCACTGGTCTCCCTTTGATTTTGACATGAAAGGCTAATTAACTCTATTATAGTTTCTATTTAATTAGTGAATATAGTTTTTATTTAAACAATCAATATTTTATTATCCAATATTTTTAATTCATAGATTTAACTTCCCAAAGATCATCATTATATTTATAAAACAAAGATATTAATTGCATACGTCATTTGCGATTATAACCTACGTTTTTGCAATATTAATTCTAAATGACATGAAATATCATCATTTCTTAAATGCTTTATAACTATCTCTTAGGCAACTACATTGTTGATTGCTTCGATCAGGGTTGAAATTTGATGTCCTACCTTGCACGTAAACAAATTTTTATATAACGTTTTAATTTTAACATTTCCTTTCATTTGATGTTTAAATCTTAATTTTACCTGTCATAATAATAGTTAATTTTTTTTAAATAACATTTATAATAACTATATAAAACATTGAATTCTCATAGCTACTTTAACCGAATACCTACACCAAGTTGCATATAAAGGAACACTGGAGGTCAAATTGGGGAAAGAAATTGAATTGATGTTAAGAAAATCCAAATCGCTAACAATGGGTATATATACATTGAGACCAGAAAAATACCCACAAAATATCCAACTAAAATCCCCTTGTTTTTTATATTTTTGTGTATATTCATAAACAAAATGAAAATAGAGACAATGTGGAGCACAAATTAACATTTTACTAATTTCGAATGGAGCATCCACTAACAACGTTTGCTATGAACTATTGTACTTGTAGCATGTAGGATAGATATAATGGTTCATGTGAGGTAATAGTTAATTCAAGTGGCGATAAAGCCAAGCCAGAAAGATAGAAACACTTCATATACCAAAGGCAAGGCTTAAATGCTTATGCTAGTAGACTACTTCGATGTTTACGTGAACATTTCATTTTTCATGAAAAATATTGTAATCTATGCTTATCAATTAGGACCATCTTTCATTATAATATGGAAATAAATAACAACTCTTGTTGTAACATGTAAGTTGATCTCAACCAAATATTGACATTTAATAAAACTATTATAAATTCAATCTCATAAATTTAGCAAGATCTATCATGAATCTATCAAAGAGACTAAACAAGATCATAATCATCTATATATAAATGTTTTTAAAAATACAAAAACATGAAATTTGCAATCTTGCATACTTTCTTCAAACTTCATTTTTATTATTGAAATAAATTCAATCTCATAAATGTAGCAAACATCCATATATAAACGATTTTAAAATACAAAAAACATGAAATTTGCAATATTGCATACTTTCTTCAAACTTCATTTTTATTATTGAAACAATAATATTATGTTAAGGGCATACAATTATAATGTAACTACAATTATTTGATAAAATTCTTCAATAAATTTACCTTTTTCTCCAACTCATTTTGATAAAATTCTGCAATTTCATTTAGTGGAGGATTATTATGGAAACTTGATTTACAAAACATATCAATATATAATAAACATTAAATAATGTACAACTAAAATTCATTCAAAGATTTTAAATCAATATATATGAAATTGTAGCAAAACTACAACAATTATTTACCGAGTTTAGGGAGGGTGTTATAATTAGAAGCACATAATAAACATAATGATTAAACCAAGTACACACGATGACAAAGAAGGTTTATCTTGAAAACCTTTAAATAGGCTTCTTCACAAGCAATACAATGGGCCATTACCATGGGCCACCAAATACTATAGGCCTAAAAAACGATGAACTGATGTATTTGACTCTCTAATTGAGTCAAATTAAGAAAGTTAAATTTGAAATAAGGGAAAAATATTGTTAATTACTTTTACTTTTAATGCTTTTATTCTTTATATTAATTAATGAAAGTTTACTAACAAAAATCAAAATTTCCATAATAAAAATAAAAATATAAAGAGAGAAAGAGAAAAGTGCTTATATATATATATATATATATATATATATATGGGATATAGATATTAATTACGTGTAAAAATAAAAATGCACTTCAAAATGACGATTGAAATTAAAATTTGCAATTCATTAATGACATTTAATTTTATAAAGTGGCAGTATTTTGATGTCTAAAATGGAAAATGAGGGCTATTTACCTGCCAAATTTCAACTCTGGCTTCGATAATGAATCACTCAAAAATATGGCAAGAATTAGATTTTTTACAATATCATTGTTTTTATAATACTTTATGTTACAATATTATTATATGTTAATTAAATATATAAAAGAGACAATTTAAAATTTAAATCTTTATATATATGGGTTTAGTTTTAGTGGTTGTGGTGGAGAAATTTGATATATATATATTTAATATAAAAACTGTTATATAAGTAAATAGTTTTTCATATGGACATTTTTTTCTAATATTAAAATAAAAATAAAATTGCTTCTATGACTAAGAAAGACATTAATACATATAATCTATAAAATAAATAAATTCTAATTAGAGTTTCAAATACTAATTAGAATTAGAGTTACAAATACAGACTAATTGTAGTTATAATAACTAATTTTAACATTAAAATGAAATTACAAGATCTTTACTTGAATTTATAGCAACGTGAAAAGAAATGTCATAAAGAGACTAGACATGAACACTGTGAATGGGTAACAATGTAAAGCCCATGTGAACAAGGAGAAGTGCGCCAAGAAAATGCGTAGAGGCATAGAAACAACAAGAAAAATTGAATATATGGAAACACTATGAAAAATGTACAAACCACATACTTGTTTTCTATTTAGTTTCCTATAATTTTTGTGAAACCTGCATAAATAGGTGATAGCCATAATCAAAGTCACATAGATTGACATCATGGAAGGGCATAATAGGGGAAAACGACTATGAAACAAATTGTTTGAGAGAAAGTATTGCAAGTCTCTATTGGGTTATCATGACTTTGTGGATTTGAAATAGTTACACACAAGGCAATATAGGAGCAAATATTTAACATGCAGTATGATTCATCTATTAAACTTATGTACTTGTTGATAGGGAAGAATTCACCATGTGAAAACAACATGGGTTACTCCTGGTGAAAGGTCCCAATTAGACCCAACACCATTTTCAATAGGAAATCCATCTGAATTATGGATTGGAAGCCATTATGGTTTTGAGTTTTTATTATTTGTGGCTCGATCCATTGTTTTGGATTTTTTGAAATGTAATATATGAAATGCAACTAATCTAAGATGTAAAATGCATAATACATAATGATGCCAAGGCTAACTAACGGAACTAGAAATGTGAACACATCACCAAATATGTAAATGTCTTGGTGTTTAATAAATAGTTATTGTATGAACAAAATTAGAAACATAAATAACCAGATGCACATTAAAACAATCTAAAAAATGAGCAGTTGATTACAATACTATACCCACGACTATAACATAACCATTATACATACCAATTAGAGAAATAAAAGCTACTTCTACAGTAGAACAATCTACAATATAGGAAAACATTCTCACAACAATTATGAAATACAACAAATCAACAAAATTAAGTTCTACTCATTGAGATCTTAGACTTGAAATTCATTTCCAAACTAGTTCAGTTAGCAGATGACTGCTTCTTAGTAAAGCTCTGCGAAACAATTTTACATAAAGTTTACAAGCATAAGTCCCATTATAGAGAAAGCGCGTCCTCCCTTAAATGAGGTCAAGAGTACATATTATATAGAATAAGAATGACTCTTAGTTCTCCAATGGCATTTGGCCTTCTAGGTGACTCTTGGTCTTCCTCCACGACTTTTCAAGTCTTTCATACATTTGTCCTTTTATTAAGAGAAACGTATGTACATTTATTTTGCATAAACCTTGTCTAGGATTTGACTTGTTCCTCACTTGACTATTCAACATGTCTTCGAGGAAAATATTCATGTAGTTACAATCATTTTTCCATGAAAATGAGTTTTCATAATAAGGAAAAGCTTATCCTTTTCTGAAGCAATAATGGATTTAGATTCTTGCACTTGGGATTTGATGTCATTCATATACACATGCTAAGTGTTTAGGATCACACTTTATTCTTATATGTCTATAACTGTCCAATTATTGCCTGTTCTGGTCTTCACTCCTTTACTTCAACTACAATTTTTATGCGAGACTTCATCCTTTATCATTTGGTTGTATATTGGTGGGGATCCTTTTTCCATGGTGCCTAGAATTTGTATCTCTTATGTTCTCCCTTTATTGTCCCTCAATCCATCTCAACACCAATACTTCCTTGAGTTCAAGACCTTTGATATTTATAACCTTGGTCACCTTGATCATGAATTTGTAGACACATTGGATGAAGTGTAGTGCTATCGGGTGCTTGGGTCATTCCACAACTCAAGTTTATCTTCTTTTCCATAGCTAATGTATCCATTTTTTGTATTGCAATTTCTATACCTTACTATAGGTTATATGGAAACAAATTACACCATAAAATTTGTATATCTCATCATGACCTTTCCAATGGTATAAAGAATGCCCAAAATGAAGGTCAAAGTCAAAAGTTATGTCCAAAATATTGAGGTCACATTTCATAATTTCAGCTAAGAAATGACATTTTGAGTGTGATATTTCGACTAAGAAATGACGTTTTGAGTGTGAAATTTTGGCCAAGAAATGAATTTTCAAATGCACTTCATATTTATGTGTCACATGTCGGCCTAATTTTCCCTCTTTGTCACACATAGATAAACATTTCTCTTTTGTGTCACAAATCGGAAAACATTTCTCTTTTTTGTCGCAAGTTGGCAAAGATTTCCCTTTTGTACGCAAATCAACAAAGATTTCTCTTTTATGTCACAAGTCAACAAACATTTCTTTTTTCGTTGCAAGTCAACAAATATTTCCCTTTGGTGTTACAAGTCGACAAAGATTTCTCTTTTTTGTCACAACAAAAAACCAATTATGGATGTGGCATTTCGCAATTAAAAAGACTTTTGTAATGCAATTTTTTTAAAGAAAAGACTAAGTCCAAATGAAACTTTACGTGTTGTAGTGTCAAATTTTCCGCTCTTTTTGAAAGATGGCTTGGTGTGATGCATTATTGAAGGTATTTTATTAAAACCTTGTCTTATATTTAGCTTATAAGACATGTAGTTTGTCCATATGAAATTTGATTGATATGTCCTCTTTTGTAGTGTGGGGAGGATAGGTAGAGATTTCCAATGAATGATTATGAAACCTAACTCAAGATAGTTTCAATAAATTTCATGAGTGATGAGGCCCTAATGACCTAGTTTGATGGGAGATCATCAATGTGTATTCTTGTACCTCTAGACCTAGGATTCAAATTTTTTCAATTGCATTGGGTTTGTAATCCAAAATGATCGATTGGAATTTGGAGCACCTACTACTAAGCAATTGGTAGAAGTGTCAATTATTTCTAAAAATATTTTTGAGTCAACCCATGCCTTGTAGATGCTAAAATCAATCCAGGTGAATTTGTATGACACTTTTATAGGTCATGGTTAGTTGTAAAAAACCAAGAGGCACAAAAATACATGTACATGTGATGCATACAATTAGAACCACTTTTTGATGCAAACAATTCAACAAGTCTACTTCCATGCTCAATCATGACTGCAATATGAAGTGGAAAAAAAAACATGTAGTCAAGCATAAATCACTCATTCGAGCAATCAAGAATTAAAGCCAAAATAATACAGTTAATGGATGAAGCAAATCGAAATATCTGATTTAAAACATTGAAAACTGGGGCCCCAAGTCGATCAAGTTGGGGGGTTGTTGAGGCCTCAACATTACTTAAAGTTGGATGGAGGAAAGTGTGTTGATGTGCACAAGTTGAATGATTTGGATTGTCAAAAAATCCTTGAAATGATATTTTCCATGAATGAAGGAGATAACAAGATTCTTCTAAAGAATCTGAGAGATTGTCAATGAGTCTTGAATTTTATTGACATTATACAACTCAATGATGTGAGTGCAAAGGAAAGAAAAAAATCCCACAGTTGATCAAAATTAGATAATTTCCAAAAGTGAGATGTTGCAGTCACTAGGAATTGGAAAATAAAATTCGACACACTCATGAAATTTTTGGATAAAATAATGGAGCAAGGTCCTTCTTAAAGAACCAAATAAGTGGTGTTTATTGAAGGAAAGGTAATATAGACACATACATTGTTATAGTGCACATGAGGACACATGCACAAAAAAGTGGATTTGGGTGGTTCATCGATGTATATGGTCGATTTTTAAAAAATCAAAAGCAACATGAAACATGCACCCTTGATTAGGGAAACCCATAGAGACAATGCAAATATCTAAGCAAAATCAAAGTGGTAAATTCAATTTTCAATTCTAGAAGCTTCCAAGTTTCCCTCGTTTTACTTTGTCTAGTCTATTTTGACAACTTTAGAAAAATCAAGAAGTGTGCATGTCGTCTCAAAACCAAAGTGAATATGGAAAGAGTTTTTTTTTTTTTCTTTCAGTGATAGGAGCATTGTTAGGAAATGATGGCCATTGAGAAATTTCATGGTAATGGTCTCTACAAGGTCACCTAGAAACTTGGTTTTGAAAACTATGCAAATGAGTAGAGTCATCAGATTGTTCCCACTGCTCAATACATGAGATGTTGCATATGCCTTTTTGTTTTTATTATGCATTTTGGTGGGGCATCAGAGGGAAGGTCCAATTCAATCCTCACTCTTTGTTTCATCCAATACCTTAAGTGTATTTCTTTTAAATCCATATCAAAATCTTATTAGGCTATTAGTCCTACAACAAATTGTAGTGAGAATGTGATTTGTAGCAATATTAATAGTCCCATTGTAGTTGTATCTATTTTTGGATTTATTTCCACCATAAAAAACCAAATGAAAGTATCCCAAGGGATCTTAATCTAACATTTCAGGGTTATTCAATAAACTAAAGCCTAGGTAATCTCCAGTTGCATCATGATTACTCTCCATTAGTTCATTCTAATTCCAAATCAAATTTAAACTCTAATTTAATCCATAAATAAATCACCTAATGAAATATATTTGTAGAGTATGATTATAGTTTTTATGCTTGAGTGTGGTTATTAAATTATCAACAAATTTGGGTTATCCTCACACCAATCTAGGGCTATGCCATTTGACAAATAGAAAGTAATCCCTCTGCTTGTTGGATACATTCTAAAGGATTGGTATAGTGATCGACGAATTTTCTCAAAGTGCTATCCAACATCAGGGTTACAATTCAACTCGTTAACATTATCTCTCGATGAACCGGTTTTGTATTTTGCTCACCCAAGGAGTGGGTGAGAAAAATATGGTAATATTCTCATTGGTGGGTAAGATTATATCATTATAATGAGAAATAAATCCCAAGTAATACAAGTGGTTATTTATTAATGTTAAACAATGCAACATGTTTTATTGTTTTAGCTTGTGATTGGATCAAACTCGCTTTCAATTAAACGTAGTAGATCGTATTGGATAAATTTGCATGAAATCAAGGTTCTTTTACCTATCTACTTGTATTTCAAATTGTTGTAATTTTCTTTTCAAATGATTAGTCTAGCAAAGGAATTCATTGAACATTACCTATGTAGAAACGCAAGCGCATAGGGGGAAGAGAACCTCAAACTATGAAGAAAACAAAATAGAAAGGGGGATATCACCTTAAACTTCATAATCTTTGCATCAATTGTATAAAAAGAATGCAAAATATCATAATGAATGCTTCTTGTTCACATAACTTAGACACTCGAAGCTTACGAGACATATGAAACATACATATTATGTATGAATGTGATTTGGTATTATTCCACGATTCAAATGGTGTTATTTCTCACCACACGTTACTCATCGATCACTCTTTATAGAATATAGAACATGACATGACGAGGAATATAACGGTTAACCTTTTTTGTGTAAATTATACTACATGATTAAAGTCTTTTCAGGAATTTATTTCTAATCATATCTGTACATCTCACTGTAAGATTAGTATTTTGGTAGATTACGTTTTCAACTCAAGTATAAAGTAGGTCAAGATGGAGCATTTAGACATAGTTTTTGTCGAACAATTGAACAATTGAGCAAGTTAAGTGACTAGAGGAGAGAAAGAAATGATAGAAGAAAGAGAATTAACCAACATCAAGTAGGTCAAAGTATAATACATATAGTTCATATGGTATAAATAGGTCAATCCATGTGGATTTGTATAGTAGTTTTGCAATAGTCCGTACAACTAATGTTCATTTTCTTGTGCAAATCATACCTTCTTAGTAGGTTGTACAACTTAGTTCAAAGGTGATATTTTTACTATGCAGTTGTTAGTTTCAAGTAGAGTATGAAGGTTTCCTTCTAAGCTTTTATTAAGTTAATGATAACCTTATTTGAATAAAAAATTACTTGTGTGTGTACTTGCTTTACACTCCGCTATTTACTTTCTAGTTATTTTGTGAATGTTTCTATGTGAAGAATTAAATTTCTACAATTAATAATAAGCTTGTTTGAATGAGAATATAAGGATATTATGCAACCAGGGTTTGGAATTTTCAAATGGTACCAGAGCTTATTTGATTGAGATGATTTGAATATTTTACCACAATAGATAAACTATCGAAAGCAACTACCGGAAATCGAGACTGAAAATTAAATGGTTTCAGATGTAGTTCTTATCAAATTTGAGAGTTTTTGTGTTAGATCTCAGAGATGGAATCATATAGCATCATGTTTGAATACATATTAGAAGGTCCGTCGAATTTCCTATCATGGAAAGTTAGGGTAACTCTTCTATTGTAAGAGAATGATCTTTGAGATATCATCCAAACTGTAGTGACTATGTCAACAAGTTTGCATGATATGGCAGTTTAGAAGAAGAAAGAAGTGAAAAACAAGGGGATGACCATGGAAGCTATAAAGGATCATTTGATACCTCATATATTTGAGAAGAAGATGACGAAGAGGATGTTCAATGCGTTGATTAGGAATTACCAGAGGGAGAATATCAACAAGAAGATGATATTGTATAACAGACTCAGATTGGTGGAGATAACTAGATCTGACATAGTCACCAGTTACTTGATGATGGTCATGTGGATTCATGTTCAACTTGAAACAACTAGGGAAATGAAGACAAAGGGATAGATAATTGGGCACTGAATGGGTTCTCATCTCCATGGGAGCCATTTTTACAAGGTGTCTATGGTTGGGAGAATTTTCCCTCATTTAAAATATTGTGGGATGATTGTATCCAAGAGGACACTCATATAAATTAAAAGGCTAGAAAGCAGGGAGGTGATAGTGACTATTCCATATTTGGTTAAATAAATAAGGGAAGAGGAGAAGTACCTAACAAGGGTAATACAAAGAGTGATGATTCAACATCACAACTAGGGAATAAATACTTGCGTAAAATCAAGTGCTTGATATGTCATAAGCACAACAAGTATGCATCGCAATGTCTAGACAATAAGAAGGGTTAAGGTAAGTAGCAACAAAATCAAGTAGCAACCTATGCTAAAATTAGATGAAAGAGTTTTCCTATAAACTTGAGAAGGATTTCTCGATTCTATCTTTCCTTTCTACTATAATGGTTATGAGGAATTCTTGGGATGTGGATAGTGGAGCATCTAGGCATATGAAAACAACTCGAGTTATTTTCAAGTCTAAAAGAGAATGTATCAAAAGTTTAAGTTGAGCTTGGCGATGATGTCAAGTATCCAATAGAAAGAGTTGGTACCATTCCCTTCCAGCTCTATTCAGGTAACTCTTTAGACTTTGATGATGCATTGTTTATTATAGGTCATAGGAAGAATTTGCTTTTAGTTTCAATTGTGGAATATAAATGATTTGCAATAAATTTTAATAACCAACAAGTCCTTATAATACTGAAGTAATCTAGCCTAGAATCAATATAGGGGATCAAGGTTAGGGAATAAAACGTATACAGATGATAGGGTGAACCTGTTTGAGCTCTAGCTCATAACATGGACAAAGTTGTGTGAGTTGTGGCACAAGAGGATGGGGCACCCACATCATAGTGCACTGACCATTTTGATGGACATAGTCACAAGTCTTCCAAAGTTCATCAATGAGAAACAAGAATATATATATATATGGTTTGCACTTGACAAGCATGTGGAGGTTTCTTTGCTAATCAATGCACATAGGTCTAAGGGGAATCTAGACCTAGTTCATTTAAATGCATGTGGACCAATGCCAGTAGCATCAATCATAGGAATCATGTACTATATTTCTTTCATTGATGGATTCTCTCACAAAAAATGGATCTACTTCTTTAAGACCAAGGATGAGATGATCCTTAGCCAATTTTATTAGTTCAAACCTCTAGTCACAAACCAGACAAGGAAGAAGATCAAAATTTTGAGATCAAACAATGGGGGTGAATATATCTCCAAATAGTTTGATGGATTTTGAAAGGACATGGGAATTAGGAGGGAGTTGATTGTTTTGTACAACCCAAAGTAGAACATGATTGCAGAGTGGAAGAATCGATCCATCATAGGGGTTTCTAAGGCCATGATATATGACCATGACTTGTTGATGTTCCTTTAAGAATAAGCATTCAAAACAATAATCTACATTTAGAACATGTGTACTCACAAGATCTTAGAGGGAAATACACTAAAGGAGGCATTCACTAGTGTGAAAAAAGAGGTGAGTCATTTCTACATCTTTGGTTGTCTAGTTTATATCCATGTGCCAATAGAGAAGAGGACCAAGTTGGATCCTTCTAGCAGGAAACATTTTTTTTTTTTACAATGAGACTTCAAAGGCCTATAAGTTCATTATTCTAGAGTAGAGAAACGAAGTTGTAATAAAGGATGTAAATTTTGAGGAAGAATTTGCATCCAAGAAGACTCATGACCATATTCCAATGATGGAGAATGAGGAGAAGGAATATCCAAAGGTTGAACTAGGGTAACTAATGACTTCCATTTCAAGGAAAAAACCTTAAGTCATATAGGAAGAGCCACCAACTCATACAAGTTTTGTTATTGGGATAGGAAGGGTTGAATCTACAGGACTGGAACTTATTATGGAGGAGAAAGGGTCAATGCAGGCTATGTTATGGTTTTGATAATTGATTCCACTCAACAACTTTTGATTGTACAAGATGTTGATGAAGGGGGCACAAATCCATGGAATATTATGGATTTTAGGAATAACATAGGTAAATCAAAATATAGAAGCATGTGTTATGAGTTAAGAATAATATAAATAATGTTTTTTCCAAGAAAATACTAATAGTATTTATTTTGGTGTATAGGTGTGAATGTTTCTTCTACATTTTCTATTGGGGAAAAGGTAGATCTTTTAAAATGTGGAGTGAAGGTGGGTGATGGCTCCATATTCAATACAAATCTTGGGCATAAGGTTCATGGAAAGATTGTAAATAAATGTTGCACAATGGTTAGAATTGAGAAGGTCTTAAAACACGATTCTCCTCTACTAGATCCAGTCATATTTGAATATACACTATGGGGTGCAATGGAATCTTATGAGATTTGTCCAGAATTAGATTTGGAACCTCATTATGAATATCATTGAATACATATTTCCCAAGATAGGGATACATTCACATGTAAAAGGGTTTCTCTTACACATGAATGCATGGGAACAATTAGGTGCATTACCAAAGGAAGGATAGTTAATTTCCATGAGGATGACAAGGTTGAGGGTGAAATACTAGGTGAAATAGAATTTGGTTTTCTCAAGGTAGATATACAAATAACTTGTGAACGATGTAGGATCGGGGATAAGTCTATAAACTATTTGGTTAGATGGCCAATAAATAAATGGAAAGACAACAAAGGGGATATGTTAAGGGTCAAGCAAAAGTTTGGGGAGGAACCGAAAAAAATGGATATATGGGAAGTTATAGAGGAGGAAAGTGCTTTAAACCAATGGAGTGGGGATGTTTATAATGAAAAAGATCCAAACTCAAATGATATGCATGTAACAAGACCATATAAAAGGGTTAAATGAGATATGGCTAAAAAAAGTTGTAAAATGTCAAACAAAGACATATAAAGAGAAAGAAATCTAACTTTTGGTAGTGAATGGATGTTGTAATCAAGATTTTCTTCAACATGTGGACAGGAACATAATTGCATATTCTAGGAGTATGTAATGCATGAATAAAAATGGTGTTAGGGGATTTGTCTTGAATTCACTCCTTTCAAATACTGTCATGGAAAAGATCCATGGACATGGCCTACCTCCAATTGATAGGAAAGTAAATGACATGGTATTTGATGGGAATTCTATTTGTAAGAAAGTATGGTACATGATACATACAATTCCTCAAATAAGCTTATATAATTACCAACATTATTTTGAGCAAGGACATATGAAATCCATTCATGGTAACACCAACAAATACAAAGTATGTGCACTTACCATGGCATCCAATAGAAATACTACACCAAATTGTAATGGATAATTGTAATGTACCCGACCCCGAAACCAAGGTCATGGGCACATGTAAACCCAAAGGAAGGATGAATCAAGGTAAATGAACAGTGGGATAAGGTTATATAAGGCTGGGATATCATTCCAACAAGTCAAATAAATAAAACAATCACCCTTCTTAAAAACAAGTATGATACAATTCATCTGCCATATGCACATGCTATGCAAGGTAAATGAAAACATGATTGTAAACGGATCTGAACCATATTTTAACATGTAATCTAAAATCAATTAATAATATCTTCGATAGCCATATAACCATTAATAAAATCAGATTTGCAAGCTAACTCTAGGAATATAAATAAAAAATCCAAAGGCTGCCATATTCAACCATATTGACAAAGCTAGAAACTAGATATACTGACTTCCACCTACAACCATATTGACTTAAGTTAAAAACAAATGTGATTGATTCCATATACAACCATAAATATCATAATAACATAATATTTCATGGCTGTCACCTACAACCATACCAACCATAAGCAAAAACTGGATCCAATGAGCACATGTACATTAGAATACTGTAAATAAGCACATAATACAATAATAATCACAGACTACCAACCATAGCCATATCAACATGAAAAAATTCAAGTATGAAAAATATCATCTACAGGCATATAAAATCATATCTCAAGGTTATCACCTACATCCATATAAATCATAAGCAAATCAGATCCATGAGCACATATAATTCCAAGGATGCAGTAAATACAAATAAATAAAATACTTATCTGATTGAGGGGCAACTAGATTCAACCGAAAAAATTTCCACCTAGACATAGACACATTCAATTCAATCCATACTTGTGCAGGTCACCCCTGAGTTGAGGCCATAGATCCACATGAGAGGTACTCTCAAACCAACATGTATGGTGCGCTCTTCTCAATACCAGAAACACCGTGACACATAAATAACCATATCTTAGCCATACATAAATATTTTTCAGTGAAACAAAAGGTATTCCTTACTAGAAACATCACTCTAGATGAAATAGAATAGGTCTCACAACCCATAATTTCTTAGAAACATCTGAACTAGAAGATGTGGTTGTGCCCTTCTAAAGAACCCTGCCACACAAACATGACCATATCTTAGTCACTAAAACCATTTTCAGTGAAATAAAAGGTGTTACTTACTAGAAATGTTGCTCCCGACGCAATGGAATAAGTATCACAACCCAAAAATTCTCAAAAATGGTCTAACCATACCCTATGGTTTCTCCCTTTCCACACTATCAGAAACCACAACTACACCTTTCTCCATCTAAACTTTTCATTCCATCTACACTACTTAGTGCAGTGGGATTACCTTTACCAAAAATTCCCTCAGGACATCACCATCCACTGCCGGGATTCACATGCAGATATCTGGATAGGGACAAGCAATGGGACAAGGACTCATGTTGTGTTTTGCACAATCAATCTTCAATCCCCATTACAGGATCTTCAAACCTCATTACAAGGAATTCACTATTAATTTCCTGGTGAGTTGTGACTTTCTGTGCTCACCATGACCCTTCGGATATCACCACCCTCACCCAGGACTCCAATCTTTATCCATACAATGCTTCTCCTCCACAAGAGCATGCACCTTTAGTCCAATATCCAAGAGAGATCCCATGAGAGAGCCCATTTGAATTCATATAGAGAAATTGAAATCCACTCCAAGAGTATAACTCCAACTCACTATGGAGGTTAACCAAACCACAAGAGGTTAACTCCAACCCAAAGAGGCCAACTAGAATTAGTGAGAGGAAGTTACAAAACATGAGGGGAGTTACACAATGTTTGAGGTGTCAAGGCTAAAAATAGACAGCGAAGGTGCACTTGTGCAAGTGGGTGTTACAAAACCAAGTGTAACCTCCACAAAGGAGTTGCAAAACCACCAAAGGGACACGTTTAACAAGTGGAATCCATCCAAGCACTAAGGAAGGCCCACTAAATCATGAATTAGGCTCAATAATACCAACAAAGGACAAACTAACCAAAAATAGGAAACAAAGAGTGTTGTTAGGGAGAGCCACCAATCCTAGTCCCCAGCCCCCTCACATGTGGAATCCATGGCCCCCCAACCACATTAGTTGTCCAAGTTTAGCTATTTATTTAATTAAATAATAATAATAATAATAATAATAATAATAATTTCCATAGTCCATAGTCCAGGCACCTAGTGCCACATCACAACACAAATATTAACCACAACATATGTCCATGTGCTTAACACACAGGGTATTGCATCTCCCCTCCCCTTAAAAAATGAATCAAGCTCAATGCATATTACATACATTACTTTATAAAATGATAATAATGCAATGCCCATACATGCCTCAAAAAGATAACATATTTCTAACCACAATACTCCCCACTACCACCTACTTTCCTGTCTGCCTCCACTTCCCATGGGAGAACCGGGACTAATAGGGTGGAATTAAAGAAGCAATGGTCGATCTTCAATCCCCATCACAGAATATTCAATCTTCTTTACAAGGCCTTCAAACCTTCAACAAAGATACATCCGCCTGAAAATCATATTTCAATCACTCATATGATTAACATCAGGTATATAACATCATGCATATGCTCTATCAACAAATACATGAAATGCATTCCAATTATTCAGTCACATGAGATGCATTACCAAGATTCTTTTTACACGATTTATCACCCAAACAACTTCCCTACAAGGATGCATGAGATTTACCATGATACTTTACAAAGATGCCTTTCAACAAAGGTATTTGATATACCAAAAGGATACCCTAACAAGATACTTTCAGCAAAGATCACAAGGATATTTTTCTAACAAATATCGTAAAGATCACCTAAACATTTTATGCACTTAATGTAGCAGATAAGTGAACTTATATGCAACAATTTCAATCTAACTAAGAAACCAAAAAAAAGGGCCATAACATTAGTAGTTAAACATACTACCTTTCATCTCCACACAAAGCATAATTCTTCTTTAGAGAACATCCAAAAATCCTTTATACATAAACTAATAGTAATTAGTATCAACCAGTAACATCAACCAATATCAATCATACATCAATCATACAGGCGCCCATCAATAATACATCAATTCATAATACCTCAACCATGTATCAATCATATGTCGATCATATATCAATCATACACCAATATCAACCAATGGAAACCATACACGCATCAATTGCCCTTACAAACATCAATCATATTACATCAACCAGAATACATCAACTAGAACACATCAACCAAAATACCTCAACTAGAATACATCAACTAGAACACATCAATCAGAATACATCAACCAGAGGAAAAATACATAAACCATAATACATCAATCAGAATACATAAACCAAAAGCAAAATACATCAACCAGAATACTTCAATCAGAATACATCAATCAAATCGGGATACATCAATCAGAATACATCAATCGGAATACATCAATCAAAATACATCCATCGGAATACATCCATCAAATCATAATACATCAATTAGAATATATCAATCGCACCAATATCAACCAATGACTAAAAATAACAACCAATACCAACCATATGAATAACAATATCATCCATACATCATCCACTCAACATCAGCCATCGTTCATCAAGCATACACACAACAGTCATAACAACCAAGAACAACCAATACTAGCCACACATATAATAATGGCAATATCATACATGTATCAACCATTAATTAGCCAACGCCAATCATTAACAACCATTAGTATCAAACAACATGCATAAACCTTTCAAACATCATACATCGACCATAACAATCATTTCGAATAGTTACTATTTATCATAACATTATATATAATTATTAGCACATGACAATATATATAATATCCATATATTAATAATACGTGTATACAACCAACAACATCATGCAAACACTACTAATACTACACTTATGTAAACACTCAGCACATACACAATCATACATCTTGCCTGCACACATACTCCATTGATAGTAATGTATACATACTTTGATGGTAATCCCATCTAATCCCCATATACTAACCATACATTACCTTACTAATTATTTACACGTAGCACACTACTTATACTATCAACCAAAATAAATACATAGTCACCTCAAGCAATCAAACATCCTTCCACCAAAATCTTCTAATATTATGCAATAAAATAATTACTATCTATACAACACACCATCATACACTCATACCATACACCATACTTACTATTACTATGTATTATTCCTATACATATGCCCATTTGTCTACATACATATTATAATTCTTCAATCATATATCATATTATTATTAATCATATACACATCATATTAGTCATATAACCTATATATCCTATATTTTATACACCCTTATAATTATTATGTTATACCATAATTTCCATACAATTACAGCATTATAATTACGTAATTCAATAATATCATATTAGATACACATCTTTTTTCCTGGAAAAAAAGCGTAATTTTATTTCATCTTGCGAGTACAAAATTACATTTGATAATGCAGAAAGGCTTCCGCGAGCCCTTTCTAACAGTAGCTTTTCAGCTTCATAAAAATTTTAGGTTCCAAGGCACCTCAGAAAAAACCAACAAAATAAAACCCTAAATCAGGGAAGCCATGAATGGCTCGAATACAATGAAAAAACCAGCTCATAAAGTGTAGCATAGAAGCAGAAAGAAATAAACATAAAAACGATTTTCCAAAAACCGCTTGTAATGATAGCAGAGCCACTGGCTTCAGCAATGAAACCCCAGTGCACCGCAAGGTAGCCTCTCCTCAATAGTCAATGTCGTAGAGACGACTCCCCTCGACAAACACAAATCCACCGCCACCACAGAAAAGAAAAATGAGCTCGTCGACAGTACACCGAAGTCACTGCTATCGGCAGTCCACCGCCGTTAGTGGGAAATCCCACACCAATATGGGAGCCCGTGCTCAGTCTATCGCCTGCAGCAGTCTTCGAACCAGGGCCAAAGAAGCCCCTTGTGTGGCTTCCTCAATGTTCCGCCACCGTCAAAGGACAAAACGAACGGCTTCCTCAGTGATTCCATGTCAAAATGGAGTCGTGTCCAGGCCTCCGCTGCCGCCGTCGTCACACCAAGGACGCCCATCCTCAGATCAGCTCCCTCTTCACAAAAAACCATCGCCGCCGCCACTGGGGAGCAGGAGAAGCCTGCTACCCAATGGGTCGTCATGCTAAGGCATCGCCATCGATCTAATGCATAGGAAACAACTCAATGAAGGCAGAGGAAAGCGGCCATGGAAGGATCCATGGCCACCAAGTGCATCACGGAAGCCGACTTTCAAACCCTAGTTGCAGAGCCTTTCACTCAACCTATATTTTATAATATCTCCTACATGGTACATTAAATTTTTGAATTGAAACTCATATTAGATACACATTATAACATATATACTAACATAATACTTTTGATCACACTATACTCCCTCATACTCCCAAATACTTCCAAACACTTCCAAATGTTTTACACTTACTTCATTACATACGTTCACATCTATACATATAGTATATATATAATATCATATACACATAATACTAATAATTATTGCATATTTTAAAATACATATTACAGTATACACAAACACACACACACACACACACATATATACACATTATAACATATATACTAACATAATACTTCTGATCACACTATACTTCCTAATACTCCCGAATACTTCTAAACACTTCCAATATTTTACACTTACTTCATTACATACGTTCACATCTATACATATAGTATATACACAATATCGTATACAAATAATACTAATAATTATTGCATATTTTAAAATACATATTACAATATACACAAACATATATATATATATATATATATATATATATATATATATATATATATATATATACTTTTAACAGCTATATATATACCCCCCCCCTAATACTAATAATTATTGCATTTTTTTTAAATACATATTACAGTATACACAAACATATATATATATATATATACTTTTAACAACTATATATATACCCCCCCCACACACATATATATAACATTTATATTATGCTATATTCAATATCATATACCCCTCATCTATATTATCTCACATATTATGTTAAACATACATCCCCATAAATAAAATAAAAGAGAATATGAACCATTAAAGACAAGTGGTTCATTTCCTCCAAAAATAGACAAGGAGTTACTCACATACATTGAAAATTAAATTAAATAAAAAGGAAAATGGAATCACTATTAAGACAAATGTCATATTTCCACAAATATAAAAGGAGTTACCCATCAATGTAACCACCACCATCCAAGTGACATAAATAAGCCTATAAAAGCATACCATCAATAGAAAATCCAAAATCCATATAGGGTATAAATGCTAGTTACAAAATCATATTAATATTTAATAATAAAAAAACTATATCATCTTAATAACTTAGCATTAAATTAATACTCATAATGGTACATAGTACATACCATTATAATGGCAATTATTTACTTATCTATTAATAATCATAATGTACCAGTAAATAAATCATACCACAAGAAGCATTTCAATATTAACAATTCAATGAGTAGTAAAAGAGGCAATGCATGATGAACATGCATCGATCAATCAAGTCACTGAACAATAAAAGAGGCAATGCACAAGAATCAACCAATTAATTCATTGAACAGTAAAAAAGAAAATGCATAAGCATCGACTAATCAAATCACTGAAAAAGTAAAAGAGGCAATGCACAAGCATCAACCAATCAAATCATTGAACAATAAAAGAGGAAATGCAAGGTGAACATGCATCAACCAATCAATCTACTCGATTATTATATATGCACCCCATATAACTTACCAATCAATCTATTGAACAATAAATATGCAATATTAATTAATTCTAAAGCATACAACAATCTGATCTCTGAAGTGAGGATTCTTATTCTTCCATTAACATAAGGGAGGTTAAAATTCTTTCGCAAAGCACATTTATAAATTCCAAATGCATATAAACATAGTTATGAATCCATAATAGGCCCAACTATGGTAGAGTTGGAACCTAAGCTCTAATACCACTCTATAACGCACTCGACCCTGAAACCAAGGTCACAGGCACATATAAACCCAAAGGAAGGTTGAATCAAGGTAAATTCACAATGGGATAAAGTTATCTAAGGCTGGGCCATCATGCCAACAAGCCAAATAAATAAAACAATCAACCTTCTTAAAGAAAAATATGATACAATTAATCTTCCATATGCACATGCTATGCAAGGTAAATGTAAACATGATTGTAAATGGATCTGAACCAGATTTTAACATGTAATCTAACATCAATCAATTAGATATTATAAAACCATATAACCATTAATAAAATCGGATTTGAAAGCTAACTCTGGCAATGTAAATAAAAGATCCACAGGTTGTCATATTCAACCATATTAACAAGCTAGAAACTAGATCTACTAACTACCACCTACATCGATATTAACTTAAGTAAAAACGAGATGTGAAGGATTTCATATACAACCATAAATATTATAATAACATAAGATATCATGTATGTCACCTAAAGCCATACCAACCATAAGCAAAAGATGGATCCAATGAGCACATGTACATCATAATACTGTAAATAAGCACATAATAATTTAATAATCATCATAGAATACAAACCATAGCCATATAAACATGAACAAATCCAAGTATGAAAAATATCATCTACAACCATATAAAATCATATCTCAAGGCTGTCACCTACAACCATATAGATCATAAGCAAATCAAATCCATGAGCACATATAATTCCAAGGATGCAGTAAATACACATATAATAAAATACTTATCTAATTGAGGGGAAACTAGCTTCAATCGGAAAAATTCCCACCTAGCCATATACACAGTCAATTCAAGCCATACTTGAATAAGTCACCCCCGAGCTGAGGCCATATATACACAAGAGAGGTACTCTCAAACCAACAGGTATGGTGCGCTCATCTCAATACTAGAAACACTACGACACAAAAATAACCATATATCAACCATACAAAAAGATTTTTCAATGAAAAAAAAGGTATTCCTTACTAGAAATGTTGCTCCGGATGCAACAAAACAAGTCTCACAACCTATATTTTCTTAGAAACATCTGAACCAGAAGATGTGGTTGCACCCTTTTCAAGAACCCTACCACACAAACATGACCATATCTTAGTCACACTGAAACCATTTTCAATGAAATAAAAGGTGTTCCTTACTGGAAACATCATTACGGACGCAATGGAATAGGTCTCAAAAACCAAAAATTATCATAAATTTTTTAAAAATACCCTATGGTTTCTCCCTTTCCACACTTTCAGAAACCACAACTACGCCTTTCTCCATCTAAATGTTCCCTTCCATATACACTACATGGTGCAATGGGATTCCCTTCACCACACGGTCCCTCAGGACATCACTATCCACCATCAAGATTCACATGCATATATCCATATAGGGAGAATCAATGGGACAAGGACTCATGTTGTGATCTGCACAGTCAATCTTCAATCCCCATTACAGGGTCTTCAAATATCATTACAAGGCCTGCAATCTTCATTTCCTAGTGAGTTGTGACTATCTGTGCTCACCACAACCCTTCATATATCACTTCCCTCACTTAGGACTTCAATCTTTAGCCATACAATGCTTCTCCTCCATCAGAGCATGCACCTTCAGTCCAATAGCCAAGAGAGAGCCCATGAGAGATCCCATTCGAATTCATACAGAGCAATTTGAATCCACTCCAAGAGTCTAACTCCACATCACTATAGAGGTTACCCAAACCACAAGAGGTTAACTCCAACCTGAAGAGGCCAAGTATAATTAGTGAGAGGAGGTTACAAAACATTAGGGGAGTTACACAACTTTTGAGGTGTCAAGGCTAAAAATAGACAGTGAGGGTGCACTTGTGCAAGTGGGGGTTACAAAACCAAGTGTAACCTCCACAAAGGAGTTACAAAACCACCAAAGGGGCACATTTAACAAGTGGAATCCATCCAAGCACTAAGGAAGGCCCACTAAATCATTAATTAGGCTCAATAATACTAACATAGGCTAAAATAACCAGAAATAGGAATCCATGCCCCCCCAGCCACATTAGTTGTCCAGGTTGAGCTATTTATTTAATTAAATAATAATAACAATAATAATGTCCATAGTCCATAGTCCAGGCACCTAGCGCCACATCACAACACAAATAATAACCATAACATATGTCCATGGGGCTTAACACATGGGGTATTACAATAATTCAGATTCTTCACCAAAGAAAATAGATCAAGTTGAACAAGATTGAGCTTATACTCCTCTAATATTGTTACCTTCGACTTACACACAAAGCTTTTTGTTAAAAGAAATAAATGAGGGTCTTCAAAATCTTAATTACCCATCAATATTGCAACCAACAATGAAAAAGATTTGGAATACTAATTTTTGAGATGCGGCATTCTCAAAGAACACCAAATTTAGTAAATGTAGTGAATGCATGGTGTTGAAAACATAAATGAAGTCAACAATTACAAAATATTTGGAAGAAAAGGCATGAGTTAGATTGAACAAACATAACAATACCATTATATGTTGAATATATTGCTACTATGCCCACATAATTATGTCAGAGCAGTTTCCAAAGGAGCTTTTGAGAATTATCCAAGATAAAATGGACAAATCAAAGACTTCAATTCCAAGGCACGATGTGCAAATCAAAATATGTTGCAGGAACAAACTTGGGTTTTCCACTAACAGGTATGCTAACACATGGGAATAACTGAGGCTTTGTTCATTTCTCCCGACCATTTGTGCATATGGGATCATGTTTTACCATTACGTCCCTTGCAATGTGCTTTAGGGGCCTTAAAGACCAACACTTTGATATGTATGGTTATCTTATTTATGAGAGTGGAAGTTCAATAAACCCATTTTCAGATGCATTACTTGACACTTCTATTTACTCAAAATATAGAGTGTACAAGGATGATTTTCTATCTCATGGAAGATCCGCAAATTAGGAGGTTGATTTTTAACCTCCTCCTCTACATTTTTTGTTATAGTTGGACAATGTAGAAAATGATAATAAAATTCATTATCTTTTCATGTTTCTATCACTTTTAATTGCACTTGGTGTCTTGATCACTATCAAGGTTGGGTTCTGTCCCATACCCATCAAGACATAGATGGAACCTATAGGAGAATGTTGTAACACCCATCAGAATAATCAGTGTTAGTAAACTAATAATTAACAATAGTAATTGAATGTATATCTCTGAATGTACAGTAAAATAATCATTAACATATATTTTGAGTGTAGATTTATTCATGTAAAAGTATATGGGTACGATCCCTTAAGCTCTAACATAATAGGCATAATTTCTTTTTTTTCAAGCACATCATCATATCCGTAAAATGAAATGAAATTGAAAGACAAATATAAGTATATTAAATGCATTAATTGTTTGAATTAGCAATCCAATCCTTAGTCCAATACAATCCTTAGTAATGTTATCCAAATGGGGATTAATCATCCCAACCAACTAGTATCCAAATAGCTAGTTCTAGGAAACCTATGGGATTTCCCACAATTATAGTAACAACAATAACAGTCACTCAACATTCCAAGATCAAGTATCCATCTCTCATATTTAGTTTCATGTTCTCAAGTTTTCACAAACTAGTTCAACCAACCGACAAGCGACCCCCAATTCATTCCTTAAGAACTCCTTTTTTATCCCCTCCTTCCACTGCCTTCCTCCCTTATCAAGAAGGAACGTAGGAAGGTCCAAATATGATATAATAATAACTTACCCACCCACCTAATGATCTAAAAACCCCTTAATGAGGCATGCTCTCTCATTAACTCAAATCATATCTCGTAAATCCAAATATAATAAAATACTAAAATATCTACCTATAATAATTATTCTTGGGCAAGTCAAATATCACTCACATCAATGTATATTTGGTATCCATTAAATTAATCAAGTTATAAAATGGCATGCAAATGAGAAATAATGCATATCAGATGATAATTAAGTGAAATGCAAGGAAATGTATTTAATATAATGCAATGAGATGTAATTAATGACAACATGAAATGTCATTAATGAAAAAATGCAAATGATTGTTGATTATAATATTATTATTTAATCATTATTATTTTTTAACAGAAACTGGAAAAACTATTGTATTAAAAAATTTTGTGCACAACCATTCATTACAGATAAAAAAAAAGACGTCTATATTCTGTATCTTTCTGAGAGGAGAAGACTAATACAGGTGCTAGCTTATTTTTTCATAAGTTCCTAATTTGCTTCCTATAATTTGTCATAATATAAGAGGGACACACCCTTACATATTGTTGATTAAGAAAAACATAAAAAAACATTTAGAAACCTTAATAGAAACCATTACTGCTACTCCTTCTTGCATGGAAGCCCATAAACTAGCTGCAGAATAGAATTTTATTCCATTGGACGAACGCCATCAACTGGGGACTCTTGAAAATGGTTGCATTGAGTCATCTTTGCCATCTGCAGAATTTCCTCTTTAATCATTTCCAATGTCCCCATCAGTTCCTTCGGGTTCCCCTCTAAATCATCAATCCTAGAGTCTTGACAAGAGAGATAGCCCCAGATATACCTGCTATTCGTTGTTGTCTCCCTACTCACCTGGACCCCTTTTCACACAGCCTCAAAGAACTTGCACAAATGTTGTTTGAAATCCTCAATATTGTTCTTTAGGTAAGTGAAGCCCTCTTCCCAACCTACCATTGTTTCCTGTGTCGAATCCTTTGCAGAGCTAATAATTCAAAATACCGGAGTCCAAAAGGAAAGAGCTCCAAATATATCACAGATATACTACTTTTCTAGATCGCCTTCCACAAACCCACGCTCTGTAGCAACCTCCATCGACTGATAGAGAATGGGGCTTGACACACCTTCCCTCTGCATTTCTACCATATTGTTCATGTCACTTGTGCGAACTCCACCAAAGAGGACGACCAACATTAATGTTCCTTCAATGATAAAACAACCAAGATGTAGGGGAGGGAGCCTTCCATGCGTGTCTCCATGCGTCTCCCATTGTGGGTTTATGGAACATACTTAAACACTTTATCACCAATTGCATAAGACACCAATCCTTGAGCTAGTCTTGCTCCTTGGTTTTCTATCTCATCAGCGTAATCATTATTCTCCCTCAAGACATGGAAGTAAGAAATCTCAGAAGGATTATTGAGATGTATTATTATGTTGTGTATCCTTTTGCATCTAGAGTATCCTTTTTCATACGCAAACCTCATCTTTTGAATTACCTTTCTGGAGTCCTTGAAGACCAACAAATTTGAAATGTTTAACCTCGAAGCTAATTCTGTGCCATGAAAGAGTGTCATCCATTCTGCCTCATCGTTTGGTTTGATCCCCATACACCAAGCAAAGGTATTGACTTTTTTTCCCCTTGGATAAAAAATTATCCCTCCCACACCTACCTCCCCTGATTTAATCATTGTTACATACACAAACCATTATAGATAGTAACAATTTAATCACCTATCTATATATTAACTAATACTAGTGTACATGTGCAAGGTATGTATGTGTGTCCAACATATAGATATCTTGTGCATGTACTATAGGTTACCATCACCATCTCTAATTCATAGTACCCGAATGACAAGACAACAATAATCACATGCAAGACATGTAAACCACACATGCAACAAATTAATCCAATGCTCACAACACAATGCAATCTTATTAGCTAAGTCAATACAACGAATCTAATCAAACATTATACTAGTAGGTTTAGCTTAATGACTTTAGCAATGGTTTATAGGTGAAACGAACCAAGTGCAACTAAAGTGGCATCTAAATCATAGAACATATCCTAACTAGTTTAAAACATCCTTCCTTCCTTACCTACTTGCAACTTCCACTTCATATCTACTCCTCTGCCGAAATATCCTAGACCGTCAACTTGTCAATTCTTCCACTTATGGGTTATAACTAGATCACAAGTACATGGCTTTCACTTAGCCTCTCCAATCAGTGGATTAGTCTCATCTAAAACATAAGATCATGCATATTCTTTCATTGTTTCCAATTAATTTATAATTTAGCAATTATCAATCAATATAAATAAGCTAATATATACATCATGTGCATGGAATCAATTTATTCATTTAATCATAGCATGCATTAGTATCCATGTACCCTATCATTCTATTTAATTTTTCATATGGTAAGTAAATCACATGACTATCATCATTAATAAGATAATGATAACTCAAAACATAATTGCCACATATAGCTAGGTTCATAAATCCACACATATAGTTTTCTTAACTGAGCCAAGTCTAGCAGATAATAGCAAAGAGATATAAGATAGGTCTTAATGATGTTTAGTTGTTTAATCAAAATATGGGGCATTACATACACCCATTCTTTGGGAAACTTCATTCTAAAGTTTACAGTAAAAAAAGTGTTGGATAATCACAACACATGGTTTATACATCTTCACAAGTAGCAGATATTGGGCTATACTTGTCCCACTAGACCTTAACCTAGTCCACCAGGAAGTGCCTAAGTTGTTGGGTCCTATGATCCAATATGCATAATGGTTCAACCGCGAATGGTTCCCTTGTCTGAAACCAACAATTCCTTCCAATTTAGTTTATGAGATTCATTAACAATATAATGGAGTAATATAGATACATGAAAAACATTATGAGTTTTATGTGAATGGAGTGACCTAGAACTAAGCAACATGGAACTGTTCCAATTATTTCTAGGATTTTAAATGGCCCTATAAAGAAAGGTGACAACTTTGTCCCTTTTCCAAATTGGATAGTACTCCTATTAGGTCTAGACAATATCATCTCCAACATTGTAACTTCATTCAATTCTATGAGCATCAACATAACTCTTTTGTCTATCATGTGCTTCCTTTGATCGATACTTAATATGAATTACCTACACTTGCATCTCCTGAACCAAGTATGGCCCAATGATCACTTGGTCCTCTAACTTGTCCCAAGTCAATGCTGCATCCCACATGGCCTTCCATACATAGCTTGATAAGTTGGCATTCTAATTGAGTTGTAGTAACTGTTATTGTAAGAAAAATCTATTAAAGGTGAGTATTTTTCCTAGTGGTTCTACTGGTCCGTAACATATATCTAATCATTTTCTGTCCATCCATTTTAGAATGATAAGTTGTGATTAAGTTTAGTTGAGTCCCCAACGTTGATTTCAAGATTGTCTAAAACTTGGATGTAAACCTGGATTCTCTATCTGAGATTAAATTTTTGAGAAATCCATGAAGGAACGTGATATCACTTATAAATATTGCCACCAATATTACTTTTTGGTTCGTTTATCAACTGCCACCAATATTACTTTTTGGTTAGTTTATAAACTTCCACCAATATGGCATTATGTCTCAAAGACGTGAGGGTAAATCCTACAACAAAATCCATGGAAATGAATTCCCACTTAGACATAAGAATGTCATGAGGTTGCAAGGGATATCCTAGGTGGTGGTGATCAACTTTTACTTGTTGACACTCACGGCACATAGAAACAAATTGCACTATATCATGATTAATGCCTTCCTAGAAGAATATCTTCTTCATGTATGCATACATCTTCTTCACACTTCGATGTGCACAATAAATCACTCTATGGGTTTCCTTGAGGATAGTACTTCATCCCCTTAATCTGGAATATACGCCATCCCTTGAAATCACAACAATCCCTCTTCTTCTTGTTCATACCCTTAACAATTTGGTTCTAACTACCCCTCTCCCCCTTTGAAGTATTGATGTAACCTTTAGGTACCATTTATCTCCAAGAATTTTTCCTAACACTCTCTCTCTCTTAAATCTACTTTAAGGGTATGAAGGAGAAAATTCTCAATCTTCTACTTTGGGCATCAACTACTACATTTTATTTTCCCTTGATTTCATATATTCCAAAGTCATACTTACTCATAAATTCACCCCATCACCTTCGTCTGGCATTTAGATCTATCTACACAAACCGATACTTCAAGGTTTGGTGATCATACTTGAGCACGAAGTTGCATCCTACAAGATAATACCTCAAAATCTTTAGTGCTAACATTACAACTGCCAAATCTAAGTCATGGGTGGGATAAATCTCTTCATGAATATTTAATTTACCTTGTTTCATAATACATTACTCTACCCTCATGCATCAACATGGCACCCAACCCCTACTTCTAGACATCTATGCAAACTGTGAAGGGGCCTTATCCATATCGGGCACTTGTAGGACTAGTGCACTAGATAATAATATTTTAACTTCAATGAACACAATGTCACAATCCTCGATCTAGTCATACTTGAGTAAATTGCATTGCAAAGTAGTGATGGCTTTTATAATATTTGAGAACCCTTCACCAAACCTTCAATAGTACCTGGCTAATCCCATGAAGCTTCAAACCTCATGAGTATTCCTTGGCACTAATTACTCCATGTTAGACTTCACCTTTTTAGGGTCCACCAAAATCCCTTTCTCTAGAATTGTGTTCCCCATATACTAAATATTTTTCTGAAATAAATAACACCTAGACAACTTGGCATACAACTTGTGTTCTCTTAAACATGGAAACACTAACCACAAGTGTTGCTCATGTTCCTTCGTGTTCCCATAATAGATGAGAATACCATCTAAGAAGACTTGAAGAAAGTGGTCCAAGTGCTTATGAATACTCCATTCATGAGACTCATGAATACTTCTAGTGCATTGGTCAAACCAAAGGGAACCACTATAAACTCATAAATCCCAAACAATGTCTAGAAGGTGGTCTTTGGTATATCACCGTCCTTAATTCTAAGTTGTTAATATATTGATCGTAGATCAATCCTTGAGAAAAATACCACTCCTTTCATATGATATAATATATCATGAATTCGAGATATAGGGAAACTATTATATTGTGGCTTTGTTCAAATCTCTATAATCAATACACAATCACAAAGAATTGTCCTTATTTTTTACAAATATTACTAGTACACCCCAAAGAGAAATACCAGGTCTTATGAGTCCTAGGTCCAATAGATCCTACAAATACATTTTCAAATCACATATGGAGGAGCTATCATCCTATAAGGTGTCTTATATATTCACTTAGAGCATGGTTTTAAATCAATAGTAAAATAAAGTTCTATTTTTTGAGGTAACCTTGGTACCTTCTTGGGAAAGATATACTTAATTTTTGGAAATTTAACAAAGGCACTGATCTAAATATGATCCCTTATCCCCACTTAAAGTCTCTACTAAGTAAAACTGACATCCTTTATTTAGGAAAGACTTTGCATTCATCATTGAGATGAAATGTAGGGAAACATTTCTCTTAATACCTTGAATCTAAATTGTCTCCCTTCATCATCTAAACAAAACACTCTCCTCCTCTAACAATCTAATAAATATCGATGATCCTCAATCCAATTCATGCCTTTGATAATATCATAAGTACCTAGCGTAGAGACATACACTTTGACCTTAGTTGTACACATCCCTGGGTCTACAAAACACCTTTCCACACTAGGTCCAACTGCTTGCTTAAACTACCCTTGAAGCCATTTCAACTATATTAAATCATCATGTTTGCATGATTCCAACCCACACTTATTGAATGAAAATGGATAAATGAAATTATCTATTGCATGGGGATCAAATACGATTTTAATTTTAACAATGTTTATTTACATGAAGAGTCCACCATATTGGATTGATGCTCAACCTGGCGGTTATCAATTACTACATAGATCTTATGGTTTCTAATATAATTATCCATTGGGGCCTTTCCTTGCCTATGCATGGTACCATCTTGAAATTCTAGGTGGTCATGTTGAAAATATAGATCCTTGCGCCCCCAACAAGCAATGCATGATGGGTTTTGAGTGCTAACTAGAAGAGACCTATAATATGAGTTCCTTCCCCTACTAATTTCCCCTCATGAATGTATTGGACTCTCATGAGTGCTTGATGTTGATTATGATAATGCACTCGTTGTCACTTGAGGTGTAGGCATGTTTCCATAAGGAGGTGGCCTAGAGTACTCCCCCAGAAAATTTGCATGGGGCCTTCCCCACATACCCGGACTATTGTGGGGAAATCAATTTAACACCCACTCTTTGATCCCTTCAGAGACTATATGGTATTCTTAATAATGAGCACATTCAACTACATGAGGCATAGAAGTTGGTTTCCACATCCACACAGGGTATCTTATCTAGCAATTCAACCCATAAACAAAGAGATCTTCCTATCGCCAATATGTGTCCATGTAATATACATACTTTTCCAATTACATTAATCACAATTCATAGTCTTCCACAGTTCAGTTCCCCTATACTAAGGTGTGAAAGGATACCACCTTATCCTTCTCAAATAATGCAGGAAGATACTTCCTTCGAAACCTATATTCAAACAATTCCCATTGGATGATGTTTAGATTGATATGCAATTGTTTTTTAATGTTTCCCCATCAATTCAAGGTATGGTCACAAAGTTTAAAACTAATTATTTTGGACTTTGAGTTAGAGGTATACTCTCTCAATGCAAAGCATCTCTTCATTCCGTCTAGCCATTTCTCAGCATGTTTTCCAGCAAGACCTCCATTAAACTCTGGGAGTCTGATTTTCTGAAGCTTTCTAGCAATAATTTGGGAAGGAGGTTCTTGTTCCAAGTTCATTGACACTTTGAGATTACCCTCTCCAAATGGAAGGGGCTATTCCTCAACAATTAGTGCATCACTCACTCTCGATAAAAGCCTCTTAATTGTATCATTGACTTCCTCCAGGGAGCACATTCTAACAACCATCTCAGGTGATAGTACTGGTGGTTTTATCACAACTAGCTCGAGCGGTGGTGTTGCTTGACCTTAACCCCATTTTCCATGTATCCCAAACATATTGATTCTGCAACACATCAACAAGGTTCATAAGTAAGGGTTTAAGGCATACTACTATATCACACAGTTAATATGAATAGGTGTAAGTATATTTTTCATTATCTCATAATGAGCATGTATCACTTAAGGCCATGGATATATGTTAGGGAAATCAAGATGTTAACTACAAATGAATAATAATTCTAATCTTTCCTACTTTGTCTACTTTACTTAGAGCTGCATCAGATTGGAACAAGCCTACTTGATATGATTCCACTTGTAATCTCTTACGTTAATAATAATAATAATAATAATAATATTTTTTTTTTAATTATATATTTTTTATAGATATATTTTATTTATTATTATATTTTTTTTTTTGCTCGAACTCTGTCACTTGGAGGGAGTGCCCTTTGGTCTGAGAAACCACGACCTAGGGGAATCTATTTTGTCAAAATCACCCTAGGATCACATCCGACCTGGACCACACCGGTCTTCAACTTGGTGGACTTTAGGGTGTCTCCTCCCAACTAGCTCACCCCTAAGGGGAATTGAATTCAAGTCACTTTGCTGATATGACCCACACCTTAACCCAATGAGCTAGGGGGAATCGACTATTTTAAATTAAACTTAAATAATAATAATAATCTAAATTTTAATATTAAATAAAATAAAATGAATAAAAAAATAGAGTTAGTTAATATATAATAAAAAATGTTAAAGCTAAATAAATATATTAAAAAAATTAAACAAAGTTTTCAAAAAGAATATTATGTTATACTTGGACTATGCATGAGGTCCATGCGTTCTCATTGGCATCATACTCCTCATCCAAAAAAAAAATTTAATGAGAGGAAGGTGGGAGGATGTAACCCTTCCATGTCCCATCCCTTCTTGTTTTCCTCCAACAATTTTTGTCTGATTTTGACCTAGCTAGGGGTTTTAAGGTCTTTCACTCTGAGGGTTTCAACCATGGCACTAGCTATCTTAGAGCCCCATAGTTTTAGGGTTTTATTCAATTGGATATTTCATGGAACCAAAGCAGTTCAAGTTTCATATTCTAATTTATCAAGTATAATCTATGAAGATTGGTTTGTTTGTTCGTGTGTTTGTCCTTCCCTATAGGAATTTTTTTTAATCCATTATTTTCTTTTTTTATCACCCTCATTTATTTTTCTCAAATGGGAGGCCTTAGGGATTGAATCGATCCCTCTGGCTATGGTGACCATCCTTTGTGGTCACTACCGTGTAGTCATAATGTACGTAGCCTTGGCCCACCCCAGCTTGTGGTCCACATGGCCATCATGGCTAATGCCATTAGGTCTGGCCATGGCCATTGCAGTTTGGGAATGCAAACATGGTCGTGGGTGACATGGTTAGGGCCCTCGATCCCAACCAATATGCTTTTCATGGCTTGCATGGTTGTGCTCGTGATGGCCTAGATGACCATGGATGTCAGGCCAACTTGTAATGGGGCTTGCCTTGGGAATCCATGGCTAATGGCCCCAATTTGTTTTAAATTAATTTGAGTTCAATTAATTATTTTTTTTAATATATATATATATTATTTTTTTTTATATTTCAAAAATTCTCTCTCTCTCTCTCTCTCTCTCTCTCTCTCTCTCTCTCTCTCTCTCTCTCAAATTACATGGATAAATCTTTTTTTTTTTATATTTCACAAATTCTCTCTCTCTCTCTCTCTCTCTCTCTCTCTCTCTCTCTCTCTCTCTCAAATTACATGGATAAATTAAATATATATGATTCATCCTGTATTTACATATATGCATGTAATCATATAAATATTTTACCAGAATTTTGTTTGTCGGTAACAAGACTTTGCTTGTTCACAAGTACCATAGAGATGTAATCATGCATAACATTTGGTATTATTCAATGCGTCTTCCATAAGGCTAGGAGCCTATGTTTAAATTTTGTAAGGGCCTACGTTTAAATTTTGTAAAGAATCCCTTTAGAGGCTTTCTATTCCCCTTTTTTTTGTTTCAAAGTATGGAACTAAGTTCCATTTCCCTTTTGTAATATACATTTTTCCCCATCCAACTTATCAAGAGCTTTCCTTTAACAATAAAATGTTCCTTCATTTCAACATTGTTTTTGTTTAAGTTCATATTTAGAGTTTTGGATTTGTTTATGACAAGGTCTATGTTTATGTTTCAGGGATTTTTTTTAGTTTATATTTATGTTTAGGTTTTTGTTGAGGGACATACCTATGTTTCTATTTCATTGTGGCCCTTAATTTTCCAGTATTGGTACTTAAATATTTGATACCATGTGTAACACCCATCCCAATGATGGGTGTTACTAAACTAATAATTAACAACATTAATTGAATGTAGATTTCTCAATGTACAATAAACTAATCATTAACAACAATAAATTAATGTAGATATTTGAATGCACTATAACCTAATCATTAACACATTGATGCAAGTCTCCTTCGCTAAGGTTCTTGCTTAACGGTTACACACAACACATGCATTCACATAAAACAAGATGTAAACAGGATGCCAAAAGCTAGCTTATATTACTTCTACTGAAACGGTTACAATGCAAAATGCAAGGAATGTAAATAACTAACTATGGTCGGCCTTAGCCTATTACAATACATAAGTAACTGTGTGCTATCTCAGTGTGTCAATCTTCACCCTCTCCTGGTTCGCTGTGGAACTCTGAGCTATGGCTCGATCTTCTCTGTGTTCGGAAGATGTGTGACTGTTCTCTCCAATCTACCAATCTTCTCCCCTAACTCGCTCTGTGCTAACTCCAAAATGGAACTAACTGACTTGCCTGCTCTGTGCCTGTGCACAAGCCTTCTACCATGTTGTTATTGTTCCCGAGATCACTCCAACCCCCGAGACACGCTTCCTCTATCTTTCGATCTCCTCAGATCTTGCAGACCTACAACTGTCGGCACCTCTGCCGTGCTACACAATCTTTGCCTATGTTGACATCTGTCACAATCCAAACTACCTGCAATAACTGCTAATAAATTCCTTAGCAACCCCGAATGACTGCCAAGTACTCTCCTTGACTTCTACGCGTCCTTTTGACATTGCTATAGTAGTCGATCTTATCACTACCTCAACCACACTATCTTTTGTCAGCCTTCAACATACCTGTCGGATCCCTTCGCACTCTCAGGCTTCGCCAGTCCAAACCTGTTGGAATTGTAGTTCGACAACATGTCGATCCTCAACGTCTCCGCTGCACTCTGTCATCTATCGACCTTTGACATGTCAACTCTTGACCTTCCGCACTTCTGTCGATCGCATATCGACTACTCCTGCTTGACTCATTGACTTCAACAACTAATCTGCTATTCTGCACCAGTGGTCGTCGGCACTCCCTCTGGTCAGCTTTCTTCATGTCGATCATCTTCGACCGCTCTTCCTAGGCCCTGATGCTCCTGCATCAGACTCCCCAGGTGAAAAATAATTCGACTACTCCGTCAGTATCCTGAACTCTTCTTCGGAAATCCATGCCGCCTCCTACAACTCATCATCTTTCCATCACACCAAGTATTCCTTCCTCCGTGAACTGCGCGTACGCCCAACTTCGCGTTCCTCTATGACTTATGTGATTTTCTCTTTGTGTCGATCTGGAATCTGCACCATCCAGTCGATGTCTGACACTTCGGCGCTTCTGCTGCTTGAACCTTCTTCGAACTTGTACAGATCTAAGACATTGAACGTTGGTGAAATGCTCAAGTCATTTGGAAGCTCCAACACATGATCATTGTCTGAAATATTCTTCATAATCTCACATGGTCCAATCTTCTTCAGCTTCAGCTTGTTATACGTCCCTGTCGAAAATCTATCCTTCCGCAAATGTGCATAGACTAAATCTCCTTCGCTGAACGACTGTAGCCTCTTCTTTCTGTCGGCTCTCAACTTGTATGCCACATTACTCTTCTCAATGCCCTTTCACACATCTTCATGCACTTCTTTCATATGCTCTGCGAATGATTCTGTATCCGCGCTTTTCCTGATTTCTGTCGATAAATCAACCAAATCCACCACTCCATGTGGGCTTCTTCCTTGAACAATATGGAATGGGCTCAACTCTGCTTTTGCTAACATGTTCTCCCATTGCTTCGGTCTGTCAGTCTTTAAACACCTTAGAAGGTTTCCCAAACTTCTATTCACCACCTCGGTCTGTCTGTCTTTCTGTGCATGATATGCCAAGCTAAAATGCAACCTCGTGTCCAGTTTCTTCCATAGGGTTCTCCAGAAATGTCCCATAAACTTGGTATCTCTATTCGATGTGATACTCTTCGGCAACCCATGCAATCTGACTACCTCCTTGAACAATAGTACAACAATTCAAGTGGCATCACTTATCTTCCGACACAGAATAAAGTGTTCCATCTTCGAAAATCTGTTGACTACAGCAAAGATTGAGTCGCTTCCTTGCTGCGTCTTCGGCAATCCTAGCACAAAATCCATGCTCAGGTGATCCCATGGGCTATCCGATACAGTTAATGGTGTATACAACCCTGTATTATGACTTCTTCCTTTTTCCAACTGGAAAACTCGACACTGTCGTACCCACTTCCTTACTTCTATCGTCATTCCTAGCCAATAAGACTTCTCTTCGACCAATGCGCTGGTCTTGTCGATGCCAAAATGACCTGCTAATCCACCGTTATGCAATTCTCGGATTAGGTTCTCTTATGGATCCTCTGGGAATACACAACTGTTCTCCCTTGAATAGGTATCCCTCTTGGATGAAATAATCCAAGTATGGAGTCCTGTCAACACTCCATGGTTCACGACAAGCCTCCCATGCTTTCGCAAAATCTTCGTTGGTCGCATACTCTGCTTTCACCGACTCTATTCCTGTTGCCTGAACTGTCGTCGTGTTCAGCAATGCAACTCTTCGACTCAGCGCGTCGGCAACCTTGTTCGACTTTCCCGACTTATGTCGCAACATGAAAGTATATCCCTGTAGGAATTTGACCCATTTCATGTGCCACTAGTTCAACTTCGACTGAGTATTCAGATACCTTAGTGCTTGATGATCTGTGTATAACAGAAATTCCTTGGGAAACAAATAATGCCTCCACTTCTTCAATGCTTGGACAATAGCATAAAATTCCTGGTCATAGACCGAATATTTCCGCATCGCATCATCCAAATTCTCACTGAAGAATGCAATTGGTCGGACCTCCTGGCTCAACAATGCTCCAATTGCCATTCCACTCGCGTCGCAATCGACCTGAAAAAATTTGTCGAAATCTAGGAGCGCTGACACCAAGCTCTAAGTGACCTTTTCCTTCAACTTGTCGAAAGCTTGTTGGGAAGCTTCCGTCCACTTGAACTCCCCTTTTCGCATGCACTCTGTCAAAGGTGCACAAATCCGACTGAATCCCTGAATGAAATTCCCGTAGAAACTGGCAAGTCCATGGAAACTTCTTACTCCAGTCGCACTTGTCGGTTCCAGCAAATCCAATATTGCCTTCACCTTTTCTAGGTCCATAACCAACCCTTTACCCGAGATTACAAATCCAAAGTACACCAGTTCTTCCTTCATGAAGAAACACTTTTGCAGGTTCACCATCAACTTCTCTTCCTACAACTTCTGCAATACTTGTCGAATGTGTCCCAAGTGCTTTGTCTTGGTTCGACTAAATATCAGGATGTCGTCTAGGTACACTAGGATGAACTTACCCAAGAATGGTTTCAGTACCTCATTCATCAACCGCATGAATGTATTGGGTGCATTAGTCAATCCAAATGGCATGACTAACCACTCATACAACCCTTCCTTTGTCTTGAATGGTGTTTTCCATTCATCTCCTTCTCTAACCTGAATCTGGTGATAACCGCTCTTCAGGTCTATCTTTTTGAAGTATTTTGCTCCACTCAAGAAATCCATCAAGTCATCCATCCTCGGTAATGGAAACCGGTACTTGATCGTGATCTTGTTAATGGCTCTGGAGTCTATACACATTCTCCATTCTGCACCTTTCTTTGGTGCTAATACTGTTGGTACCGTGCATGGGATCAGAATTTCTCTGATCAATCCCTTGTCCAACAACTCTTGGACCTGTTGATTGAGTTCCCGACCTTCTGTTGGACTCATCCTTTGCAGGACCTTGTTTGGCAGACTCGACCCTAGAATCAAGTCGATCTGATGGGGTATGCTTCTTGTCGGTGGAAATCCCGTCGGTGTCTCATCGACTACTATGCTCCGAAACTCATCAAGCATCCTTCCTACTTTGACCGGAATCTTCTCCATTGTCGACCTCTCGACACATGGTACTTTCGGAATAAAAGCAAAACATCTCAACTACTTTTCCTCCTCTGCGAGGAATTCTTTCGCTGAACACATCAGCACTCGCTTCTCCCAAAAGTTACTCTCACCTTGCTTACAATCGGCTTGCTCCTCCAACTTCGGCATCGAAGACCTTTGCACGCCATTTTTCAACACTATGACTGTGTTGGCTCGACCATCATAAATCATCTTCCGATCATATTTCCATGGTCTCCCTAACAACAGATGACATGCGTCCATTGGGATTACGTCGCACAGTGCACTATCTTCAAGCTTCCCAACCTTGAAGTTAATCAGGCACTGTCTGGTCACCTTCACATGGTTTCCTTTCTGCAACCATGAGATCTTGTATGGGTGTGGATGTTCCCGACATTTCAACCCTATTCTGTCGATTACCTCTGTCGACACAAGATTCTCAGTGCTTCCACCATCAACTATGGTCTTGCAATGCCATTCACCAATTCGCACTTTAGTTCAAAAGATATCCTTTCACTATGCTGGCTCTTTCTCGTCGCGTTGGTCTTCCTGAACCAATGTTCTCCTGACCTTCAGGTTTTGACTTTTCTTCTTGCCATCCTCATTGCTGTCGGATGCGGATTCTGTCCTCTCGTCGACTTGCTCATCTCTTCGACGTATGGGTTTCGACTCCTCTACAGCATGTAGGTTCTATGGGCATTCATAGACTTTGTGTCCGGCTCCTTGACACTTGTAACAGATTATGGCTGGTATGTCAGCTCCTTTTCTGTCAAATGGACCACCTCGACTGCGTGTCTCTTGACCATCGCGTAGGTTTTCTTGCGCTTTCTCTCTTGTCAATGTCCCTTCCGCACGTCGGTTGTCTTCGACGGATTCTCTCCTGTAACCTCTACTTTGGCTTTTCGCAGAAACACTCTTCGCACCCCGACCAGTCATTCTACCTCTGGTCACTGCAAATTTCCTCGATAGTTTCTCTTCTTCCTTCGGAGATAACTGGTAGGCTTCACCGACCGCTCTGAATCTTGACATGCTCAACTCTTCTTGAATGGAATATTTCAAGCCGTTGACATATCTTGCGACAACTTCTTATCCTTCATCGGTCTGTCCTGACCTTATCGACAATATGTAAAACTCTTCTCTGTATTCCTTCACGGTCATCTCTTTTTGTTGAAAGTTCTGCAATTTCTGAAACAAGGAAATCACATAGTCATTTGGCAAGAACTTCCCTTTCAACTTGGCGACCATCCAATCCCAAGACTTGATTTTCTCCTTTCCCTTCTTGACTCTGTCAGCCTGCACATTGTCCCACCACAATGAGGCATGACCCTTCAACCTTAGACATGCAGTCTTAACCCGTTTAGGATCCTCGATCTGCTCTATGTCGAAGTATTTCTCCCTTTCTCTGAACCAATTGATCAAGTCTTCTGGATCCAGACTTCCTGAGTAAGTACGTACATCTATCTTTGTCTAACCTCTCATATTCGTCAGAAGCTTAATGAGTTTGTCTTCTGGTTCTTCTCCTGCTGCTTCCCGTGCTTCCACTTCTTCAACCTCCTCATCGCTGTGGCCTAATGCATCAGGAATAAAACCAAGCCTTTGGATTTCTTTGATCGATGCGACTTCATTTTTCAAAGTCCGCATTGTTTGGACACACTCGTCGAACATCTCACAATCAATTGTGACTACTGCGCCACGTGCTCTTCGTCCAACGCCTTAGACATTAATGCCTCTGTGAGCCATTTTCAACCTCGGTTGAAACTCCCACTCGTCCAATCGCAACCGGACTTTCACAAGTTGTGTACAACTCTACCCAACCACAGTTGGAGCTATTCAACGCACTCGATCACTGGATTCACTTCCAATGCTGATACCACTTGACCTAGTCAGGTCGATATCACTGTCTTCCTCTTCACGTGGGACTCTTCCGCTCTGATACCACTTGACACAAGGCAAGTTAGTATCACTGGCCTTCTCCTCACAGGATTCTCTTCCTGCTCTGATACCACTTGATGCAAGTCGCCTTTGCAAAGGTTCTTGCTTAACGGTTACACACAACACACGCGTTCACATAAAACAAGATGTAAACAGGATGCCAGAAGCTAGCTTATATTACTTCAACTGAAACGGTTACAATACAAACTACAAGGAATGTAAATAACTAACTATGGTTGGCCTTAGGCTATTACAATACAGAAGTAACTATGTGCTATCTCCATGTGTCAATATTCACCCTCTCCTGGTTCCCAGCGGAACTATGAGCTATGGCTCAATCTTCTCTACGTTCGAAAGATGTGTGACTGTTCTCTCCAATCTACCAATGTTATCCCCGAACTCGCTCTGTGCTAACTCCAAAATGGAACTAACTGAACTTCCTACTATGTGCCTGCGCACAAGCCTTCTACCCTGCTGTTGTTGTTCCTGAGATCACTCTGATCCCTGAGGCAAGCTTCCCCTGTCTGTCGATCTCCTCAAATCTTGTAGACCTCCAACTGTCAGCGCCTCTGTTGTGCTGCACAATATCTGCATGTGTTTGCATCTGTCACAATCCCAACTACCTACAATAACTGCTAATAACTTACTTAGCAACCACAAACGGCTTCCAAGTACTCTCCTTGACTTCTATGCATCCTTCTGACACTGCTACAGTAGTTGGTCTTATCACTTCCTTGACCACACTGTCTTCCGTCATCCTTCGACATACCTATTGTCTCCCTTCACACTCTCATGCTTCGATAGTCCAAACATATCGGAGTCGTAGTTCGACAACATGTCGACCCTCGATGTCTCTACTGCACTCTGTCGTCTGTCGACCTCTGACATGTCGACTCTCGACCTTCCACACTTATGTCGATTGCATATCGACTGCTCCTGCTCGACTCATTGACTTCTACATCCAATCTACTCTTCCGCACCAGTGGTCGTCGGCACTCCCTCTAGTCGTCTTTCTTCATGTCAATCATCTTCGACTGCTCTGCCTAGGCCCCGATGCTCCTACATCACACATATTCTAAATTTAGATTTCTTCCTGTAAAAATCTATTTGTAGGATCCCTTAAGCTATAACATAATAAGTATAGTTTCTTATGTTTCAAACATATCATCATATAAGTAAATGAAATGAAATAAAAGTAAATTACCTCAAGAATTTGTTTGAATTAACATTCTAGTCCTTACTAGCAACCCGGTCCTTAGTCCAGTTCGTTACCCAAACTGGGATTAATCCTCCAAGGAAACTAGCAGCCAAGATGCTAGTTCTAGGAAACTAGTGGGGTTTCCTATCCCTTTGTGCCTACAACTCCAACAACAACAATAGCATTCACTCAATCTTCCAAGATCAAGTATCCATCTCTTGAATTTAGTTTCTAGTTCACAAGTTCTCACAAAACAAGTCAACCAACAACCCCAAACTCATTCCCTGAGATCCCCTTTTTAACCCCCTCCTTCCATCGCCTTCCTCCCTTCTAGAGAAGGGCCTTAACAATGTCCAAATATGATATAATAATAACTCACATACCCACCTAATTATATGAAAACCCCTTAATGAGGTACACTCTCTCATTAACTCAAATCATATCTCATAAATCCAAATATAATAAAATACATACGTATAATAATTATTATTGGTAAAGTCAAATATCACTCACATCAATGTATATTTGGTATGGAAATTAAATGAATCAAGTTATAAAATGACTTTCAAATGCGAAATAATGCATACAAAATGATAATTTAAGTGAAATGCAAGGAGATGTAATTAATACAATACAATGAGATATAATTAATACCAACATGAAATATCCTTAATGAAAAAATGGAAATGAATGCTGATTGTAATACTATAATTTAATCATTATTACATCCATAAACCATTATTGATAATTTAACAATTTAATCACACACACACACACACACACACACAAGTGTACGAATGCAGGGTATGTATGTGTGGCCAACATATAGATAGCTTGTGCATATACTATAGGCACAACTACAGGTAACCATCACCATCTCTAATGCATAGTACTTGAATGACAAAACAACAATAATAACTTGCAAGAAATGGAAACCACACATGCAATAAATTAATCTAGTACCCACAACATGATGCAATCTTATTAACTAAGTCACAATACATTAGCTCTAATCAAACAATATACCTAGGTTTAACTTAATGACTTTAGAAATGGTTTATAGGTGAAAGGAACCAAGTGCAATTAAACAAGCATCTAAATCCTAGACCATATCCTTACTAGTTTAAAACATCCTTCCTTCCTAACCCACTTCAATCCAGCTCTCAAATTTTCCCATGGGTTTCATCTAGCTGCAACAATATAAATTTCCTCTCCTCACAATTGTCCATGAGCACCTTACCTACAATGTTTTCATTTTCCAATCAAGAATAATAGTCTTGGAATATTTAGTCTCTTGTGACCTGGTAGAACCTACATCCTGCAACCAAGTTTTTGTGTCCTCCTGAACCTCATCTATCCTCAGGACCTCCTGCTCTTGTTTAACCCACTCTTATACTTATACAATGGTCCTCTTGGCCTCCTTTAAGATAGCCTAGTGGTATCATTCTTGCACATAGGCTACTTCACTCTATATCCTTGACATGTGGGAGCGCCCATCGCTGTCATTTCCCCTCCCATCGATCCAACACAAGGAAGGGAACATGACTACGATTATGGGATTTTTCAATAACTCAGCCCCATTCATCATTTACAATTCATAAAACAAGTAAAATGCATATGTGTGCAGATGCATAATCAAATATAAACACAGCGGAAGTAAAATCTATATCCACACACATTAGAACAATCAATAATTAAAAACATTGCAGAGTTTAATACACATAGAGAATACTTATCTTCGTGGTGAATTTGTCCCGAGCAACTAGCTATGTAGCTGCAACATTCCACCCAACCATAGGCCAATTGTGTTCATCAATCTCTCAACATAATTTCCACCCCCGAGCTGGGAATGATTTCGACAAGGAATGGGAACAATCAAGCTCATGCACAGCAAAATGAACATCACATATAAGCCAATCCAGTCCATAGTTGGGTTTATGAAGCCAAATATGAACCCTCTTCTATTTTTGGATGCTTGCACTCAAGCTCAAGCCAAAGAAATGGATACCCATAACTCATGCCCCAGCATACTCTTTATACACACAACAAGCACAATTGTTGTCATAGCAAAACGTTTTCAACTGTGGGTTGTACAAAACAAAATTTCCATGGCTTTTCTCCAAATCGTAGCACCCAAATCGAGTTGTGGGAAGGGAAATCGACCACATGGAGAAAAACTGATTTCTCCCACAGGTATATACGCATTTAAATGGAAAAAATGACCTCCCAGGACCCCTAAATCGGATTCCTCTTCTTCCCCACTTTTCTATATCACAAAAACGCCCTTCTCCCAGCTGAGAATGAAGGAAACATAGGGACAAGCGTGGAGAAAAATGCCCAGCAAGCTCCAAACTAGTGAGAGAGAAAAACTCATGGGTGAAGAATGGCATGGGGAGCAATTTCATGGCTCTTTTATTGCCCAAGAAGCTAAACACTAATTTATAAAATGGTGGCTTTCCCATACATGAAAAATGGGACAACCATACCTCACCATTTCCCAAATAATAACTATTTCAACCAGCTCTTGGGAGAAATAAATGATTGGGTACAAAATTCAACATGGGTAGTTGAAGGTTCATGGGTTTCCTCATTTACACTTGGCTTGGATTTATTGGTCCAAGGATTTGAATATTTCCCTCCCATTTCCTTGTAAAAACCATGCTCCCATACTCTTGTTGCATTGCATTGCATAGCTAGTTGTGGGTAATTTATTAAAATGCATATTTACATGATATTTATGATTTCTATTGTGCATGGCTAGCAAACAAACCATATGCATCAATTTTAACCCTAAATCGATGGTGGAGCCTTGGCATTGAGCTCCTCACCATGATTTCATAACAATATTACATCATTTACATGTTAAATGAAATGAGGTCAAAATCGGGATATTACAATCGCCCAGAGTGCCTCTCTTCATTTTTCATGTTTTAACCATGGGGATAAGCAGACAGCTGGAAGTACCCTTCCTTCCTCTACAACTCCATGCATGAAGGAAAGTGGTGGGAAAGTGAAGGAAACAACATTCCTGATCAAACCCTCTAATGGACTTCGAAAGCTTCCAAGAATATCCATGCCATGCAACTGAACATGTGTTTTAACCCGCAAATGTTTCTAGAGATCTAAGATGAGTGTGATGACATTGAGGAAAAGGGAATCTACCATAAATACACACCAACTTTCCTTATCCCATCACCTTAATGTGCCATGATCACTCACCATAAACCGAACCAATTTCAACACTCATTCACCATATCATGGTGCATCTCATCTTACCACCATTGGATAATCTTCTATGCTCCCCACATGTTGAACCCTGTTAGAAATTTAATTACTAGCCATGCCACGTGTCCCATTTTCCTTTCTAAACATCTTGTTTGTAGGGAGGGGGGGATGGGTAACCTCTATGCCCTCTCCCACCCAGATACGGGGACATAATTTCTATTTAAGCATTATAAACTATAGAAATAGTAATTAAATTTATAGTTTTTTCATAAAATCAAAAATACAAAGAAAATTTTCTTTTCTTTCATTAAAATAATAAAAAAATGCATCCATCCAAATTGAATAACAAAGACATTAATACAAATATTATATTAACTATAGAAATACTAATTGGAGTTATAACAAGAGTTACAAATTTACTAATTAGAAATAGAATTAAAGATACAAATACTAATTATAGTTACAATTACTAATTTCAACATTTAAAATGAAATTGTAGGATTTGTGCTTGAACTTGTAGCAACATGAAAAGTAACAACACAAAGAGACTATATATGAACACGATGTGAACAAGTCACAATGTCAATGAGGAGGTGTGCAAAGAATATACATAGAGGCATAGAAACAATAAGACAATTTGAATATATGGCAACACTATGAAAAATGCACAAGCCACATACTTCATTTACAATTTAGTTTCACAATTTTTTTATGAAACATGCACAAGTAGATGCTAGCCATAATAAAAGTCACCTAAATTGACATCATGGAAGGGAATAACAATGACAAAAGATTATGAAACAAATTATTTGGGAGAATGTATTGCGAGTATTTATTGGGTTATGATGACTTTGTGGATCTAGAATAGTTACAAATTATGAGATATAGGAGCAAATGCATTAGCATGTAGTATGATTCATCTATTCAACTTGCATAGTGAGAGTTAGATGGAGGAAGGTGTGTTGAATGTGAGCAAGTTGAATGACTTGGAGTATCAAAATCTAGTTGAAATAATGTTTGCTATGAACGAATGAGATAACATTATTCTTCTAAAGAATTCGAGAATTTTTCAATGACTACTAAGTTTTATCGACAATATACAACTCAATGATATTAGTGCAAAGGAAAAACAAAAAGTCCTATAGTTGATCAAAATTAGATAATCCTATGTTAAGTGACATGCTACAATCATTGGGGAAATGGGAAATGGCATTCGACACACTGATGAAATTTTTGGATAAATGAATGTAGCAGGGTCCTTCTTAAAACATCAACTAAGTGGCATTTGTCGAAGGAAATGTATGACATACACATATATTGTTGTACTGCACATAAGGACACATGTACAAAATCATGGAATTAGGTGGTTCATCAATGTATGTGGTCAATTTTTAGAAAACCAAGACCAAAAGCAGCATGACACACACCCTTGAATAGGAAAACACACAGAGGCCATTTAAATCTCTAAGCAAAATCAAAGTAAGAATTTGAGTTTCAATTCTAGAATCTTTCCCTAATGTCACATTGTCTAGTCTCATTCGACAACTTCAAAAGAATCAAGAAGTGTGCATGTCTTCTAAAAACCTTGAACTGAATACACAAATAGTATATTGTTTCCCTCAGTAATGGGCTCACTACTAGGAAATGATGGCCATTGATAAATTTCACGGTCATGGACTCTGCAGGGTCACCCAAGCCTTGGTTTTGGAAACTATTCTCATGAGTAGAGTCACTAGGTTGTTCCCACAACTCAATACATGGGATGTTGCATCTAACTTTTTGTGTTTATTGCACATTTTGGTGGGGCAACATAGGGTGGGTCTAATTCAATATCCTCACTCTTCAGTGCATCCATTACCTTCAATGTCTTTGAACTTTGAAATCGACATCAAAATCTTTTCATGCTATTAGTCTTGCAACAAACTATAGTGAGAATATGAGTTGTACGAATATTAATAGTTTGGCTGCAATTGTATCTTTTTTTGGATTTATTTCCACCATCAAAATCTAGATGGAAATGTCCCTTGAGATATCATGGGATCTTGAGCTACCATTTCATGGTTATTCAACAATTTGAAGCATAAGAAATCTCCATTTGCACCATAATTATTATCCATTAGTTCATTTCAATTCTAAATCGAATTTTGATTATGATTTAATCCACAAATAGGTCATCCAAAGAAATATATTTGTAGAGTATGATTATAATTTTCATGCTTAAGTGTGGTTATTAAATTATCAACACATTTGAGTTCTCCTCACACCAATCTAGGGCTATGACATTTGACAATAGAACATAATTTCTCTCCTTGTTGGCTAAATTCTAAATGATTGGTAGCTCGATTAAAAAAATTTCCCAAGTGCTATCTAGCATCAAGGTGACAATTTTTCTACTTAGATAATGATCTATGAGTTGTCGTAGTTGTTATACCTCAAATTATCACTTTGAGCGCCGTTTCAAGTCTTCGTGCCATATCACCATGAAGAACGTAATGGCCGTACCTTCTAAGAAGTGTTGAGACTCATCTTCACCATCTTGGTCCCCTCCCTAGTCTTACTTGGAGATAAATCCAACCCTTGATGGTCGAATGCCACCTCACCAAGCCCACTTTTCCCATATTTTTGTGCCCTGCTAGTGGTGCAAGGCATGAAAATACAACATTTACGTGCTCTGCATGCCTGCAGGGGCACAAAAATTACATCTTTTTCATGCTATGCTCAGCCTTGAGGGTGAAAAAATCCCTCAACAACTTCATTCCTTGATCTTGGGATCTTTAATCTTGAGGAGATTTTTATGGGATAGAGGTTCCTCTCTAATCTCATCTCACCCTCCTTCCTTGGTATGATTCATCTCCTTGATCCACCTTTCACTCACTTAGGTCCAATATTCTCTCCTAGTGGTTGGCCTCCCAAATCCTATAAGAAGAAGGCCATCCATGAGCCAAAGTGAGAATTTTTGGAGGCATCAAAATTATGATCTCAAAAGTCTTGCATAGGTAGCAAAGGAGAGCTTGGAAGGAGGTGCTATCATCTTGGACATCAAGGTATAACATTGTAATTATCCTCTTTAGCTTTCATAAATACAACTTGGCTTATTCTCCCATATCTTGCCTCTTATCTTTTGATGCATGATATGTTATTATAGATTAGATCTAGAGTCAATACATCTATTTCCTCGAGATTTTTGTCTTTTGTCTTGCTCAAACAGGTTCAGCCTTTGGAGATCAAACTTGAAGCTGGAGCTAGGACAACCGACGAATTAGAGGTAAGTCCCATTGTTTCCTTTCCTCCTCATGCTTGATGATCTATGTATTGTGTTAGATCTAGGGGAATAAACAACCATTTGTTTTGTTTCTGTCTTAGATTAAACATGTAGAGATCTAGTTTAATCTATGAGAGGGTTTAACTATCTGTAGGACAAATTCTCTAACACAGTAGCATTATCTCTATCCATTATGGTTTTGTATTTATTCACCCAAAGAGTGGGTGGTACTATAATATTTAAATTGGTGGGTCATTCTAGCATCATAATGGGAAAAAAAATCATAAACAATGGAGGAGATTGTTTAACATTATTAAATTACGTAACATATTTTATTGTTTTCACTTGTGATTAAAATTTAGATCAAAATTGCTTTCAAATGATGTTACTCATTAAATATCATTAAATTTGTATACAATCAATATACTTTGTTTTTTCAACATATATATATATATATAGTTGTAATTTGCTTTTTCAGATTAACATTGTAACAAACAAATTCATTGAAAATTACCTATGTACAAAAGCAAGTAGATAAGGAGAATGCACAAAATAGATAGTGGGAGAACAACCTTAAATTTCACATAAAATTTATGCATCAATTGTACAAAAAGAATTTGGAAAATATCATAATGAATGCGTGATAATATAGCTTAGGCATTGAATGTTTAAGACACTTATGAAACATCCATATTGTCTATGAATGTCATTTGATACCAGCATAGATCCATCTTAAACTCGTATCTATCAAGCACCGAGAGGGATCCAATTTCTTGAGGTGTATTTCTTTTTTTAAATTTAAACTCAAGAAATTTGATCTTTCTTGATTGATAGATCTAGGTTTAAGTTTTAAGTTTTTATTGTATAAATGAACATCTATTTTTTAATTACTTTTCATAATATTTTATTTTATGAATCAACATGGATTTTGTTTTTAAAATATTTTCCATAATTTTTTATTTTATGAGGCGACATGAATTTTTTTAATTATTTTGTTACTAACGTTGAAACGTTATATCACGTTAGAGGATCTCTCCCATACTGGGCTGTAGAGCACCTCGTTTCACTCAGTGCAATTATTCCACTGAGAAGTTAGTGTCCATCACTCTTTCCAGAATAGATTACGGAGAGCCTCCATAAATTACATTATGTTTAATATTCAAATTTGTAAACACGTCGCTTTGGCCGAGTGGTTAAGGCGTGTGCCTGCTAAGTACATGGTGTTTCCCCGCGAGAGTTCGAATCTCTCAGGCGACGCTAGATTTCAACTCTTTTCCCTTAAAGGTATAAGAGGATTTTATTTCGTTAAATGGTTTAACCGCGAATTTTACTATATATTTGATCATAATTATGTATATGTTCTGTGCACTCTTTTGAGAAAATTTTGAAACTTGTATTCTTGTTATAGGGCGTGGTTTCAATCTCCATAAGCCTCTGTACAGAAAAAATAGACTTGGAGATTTGAAGAAGTCAGGTATACTACAGGTTTCGACGTTTTCTTTGTAATCAAAATTGCAGAAATTTACTTTAGGGAAAGTTTCTTTTGTTGAGGTAGAAAACCATAAATAATTTTGTTATTGTGTTCATTTAGTTTTGTTGTCGACATCTTCGAATTTCTTTAAAACTTATGGAGCATTTCATATTTTAATGAAGTCTAGGTCAAATAAAGGGATCGCAAAGATAAGGCTTAAAATCGTGCTTAGCTTGCTGTTGATGGTTTGAACGAACTTTTTAGTATTATTTTTGCATAAATTAAAGTTAACCTTAATTTTTTAAATTTTTATGTTGAAATTTTATTTTTAGTTTTGATGTTAGGTGCGTGAGTATTTGTTGATTCTTTATTTTTAGTTTTGATGTTTGGTGCATTAGTCATTTTTAGTGATTTTTTTTAAGGAAAAGAACACATATTATTAAAAATTACACCCACTCAAATTAAGAATGAATTTGAGAGTTAGGGTGCTCTTCTAAAGCTTGCTGATCTCTATATATACACTGTACAAACATCACACATGTGAAATATCGCCTATATCTTAGTTTGATGCAGTTTGAACACATACATTCGAGTCTCTGAGTGTTATGTGACTGGACTATGTATATATGATAAGAAATCAAGTTTGTGTCTTCTAGGACATAGAAATAAAGTTATTAATCTTTAGAATTTACCTCTTTTGAAATTGAAATTTGGTAGGTTAATGGTGGCCTCCTTTGAATTTGAAATTTGGTGGGTTAATAGTTGAAATTGTATATTCTAATCTTACAAGTTAATCAATAACTCTTGAAACCATTTTTATTAAGTTTGTTTAAAATAGTGAATTTGAGTTGTCAATGTTGACCTAATAAGCTTGAGAATCTCAAAATTTCTAAAATTCAGGAAGAAAACGGTCTTCAGAGTTCCGGTCCACTTTGAATGGTTTTTCAATTAAAGAAAGAAAAACTAGAATGTAATTTATGTTTTGAAATGTTTGATATATGTATATAATTGATAGATGTTGCCTTTGAAATGTTTGATATAGGTGTATAATTGATAGATGTTGTTTTCTTTGAAGAGTTATCGATTGTGTTGGAAAATTATCTGAAAGTTGGTATCTAATGAGGCTCCTTTATTTTAGACTAGCACAGCCAAATAACTCATGGTTGATTGTAACATCCCGGAAAAATCATAAAAATTTAAAACTTTTCTATGTGACATTTACTGCTTATTTAATGAATGCGGAAATAGAACAATGCATGAAATGTTATCTTGCTGTATTAAATGCCATGCTGGTTTATTAAATAAGAGTTTGTGACAAACCGATTTCTACTTAAGTCTTGATGTTATTCATATTTAGTTGTGCTGCTACACACCTCTACTGTTGTTGTTTATGGATAATGAAACATCTGTTTGATTAATGTACTTTTGTTTGATTGATGAAGGGGTCCTTCGGACGCCCCGAGGCTTACTTAGCATTCGTGCTAAAGCATGTTGATTCGTACTTGTGACAGATTTACAGTAAGAGATTTAATTTACGACAAGTGTCCAACAGTTTTCCAATAGATCTCTTTTTTCGATAAGTGAAGAGATAAAGACTCTTGGGCATTCTATTGGTGAGAAACCTAGTTCACAACTCTACGGTGTTCAAGTTTAAGATGTCTGAAAATGACTATTGATACTTACAGTATGTCTTATATTGTAGAAGTTGCACACTTGTGAGAAGATCTATAACAAATGGGTCTCAGATTCATACTCAGAATCATAGATAATTTCTAATTGATTTTTATGTAGAACTGTACATAGCTGTCGATTCTTTTTCCTAGTCAAAGCGAAAGTCCTATATTAAGAAATGCTGCTATGGTAATAATGCCTTCCATTATCATTATGAATTTCATAGTATCGTGCAATCACCATACAATAGTGTGTATGTTCCTTTGATTTATTTATATGATTTATATTACGATGTAATTTTGAGATATAATTCAAATCTCAACTATGTACTACATATTCCATGATATGTATGTTGTGTGCACCATGATGCCCCTATATGGCACTTATGAATTATGTGATACTACATCCACAATATAATCTATATGCTTAACTATGCAATATGTGTGCAATTGTAACATTCTATTATATATCATACCCTAGGAATATTAATAAACATTATGCAATGGATACGAGTTATGTGCACACTTTGTAATATTATGTGAGGGTCATATGCTATGTGGCTATATGCAACTATGTGATCAAATGTTGCTATAATAACTATGGAGCTATATCTCCACTATGTGCAAACGTATTGTGACAAGGTATAAGCTCTCGATCATATCATATGTGAATCCAATGCATTGATTAATGTGATGTGAACTTTGAAATGCCATACAGGTTGGCAGCCATAACGTAACCTAGGCATTGAATGTTCATAACTACCAAGGTAATGGAGTTTTGATGTGGCACTGCTTAGTGTGCTCGACCATGTGCTGCCACCGTGAATATAGCTCTTTAAAGTGTTGAAGTGTGGCATACGTGTTCACCTTTTGATGAGCTGGCTCCATCGACTCCACCATGGCTCATCGTGGAAATTGTAATGATACAACAATTAATAGGGTAGTTGTATTGGGATTTTGTGATTCCATCTATTGATCTGCACCGTTGATCTATCGAGGGTTTCAATGCAAGGGTTTAACCTATCTTGCTATGTTTTTGATGAGTTATTGTGTTCAAGTATTTTTGGTAGTGGTGGCTCTACGCGGCCGACAGGCTGCTGGTTTTTAGCCTCGTTGTTCTGCCTGTAACCTCTGAGTTTTGATCTCATAACCTCATAAAATGGAAGAGCTGAGTTCTCAGTTCTTCATGAAGTAGTTTACTTGTTTAAGTTATCCTTTGGGTTTGTAATTTTTGAAGAGATTCGATCGTCAGACCTGTTGGTTCTTTGGAAGTTCAATTTGTGTGAGGAATCAACCCTTCACTTTGGTTGTTCCAGGTCTTGACGCTGTGAAATGTTGAGAGTTGATGGTTGGGTGTTGGCTCCGGTTACTTCAACATTTAACGTGGTAGGGTTTTGTTGTAGTGGCTACCGACTTGGCGTTCGTTGATTTTACAGCTATTCTGAAAGGTAATGTATTCACCTTCCTCCACTGTAATATTTCCACAAAATGCTATTAATTTATCAAACTTCTAATACTGAAGTCTTTTTCATTAAGATAATGTTTTGACCACTGGTAATTGTCATTGTAGGTGTAGCTAAGGAATGGCTCCTCGAATCTAGCATTGAAGGTTGGAAATCTATACCAACCGGTAAGCCTCGGCGGTAGCTTTGAAAACTCTAGGTTGATGAAATGATGTTCGACTATGTGCTATTGTGTCTATTGTATTATAACTCAGAGAGTTTTGTAAAACATAGATATAGGGTTTGCATACTGTTTAAAAGTATGGGGAGGATGTACCTCGACCCATAAGGAAACCACCGTGCTTGCAATGTTTTATAAACAAGGGTTTTACCCTTAGACTTGAATAATGTACTTCATAGTGTTTCACGACCACTATTATCGTTTTTCTTTTGTATATGGCTAAAGTTAAAATGCAAGTGTTTAAAGTCTGTGAATCGATATGTCTGTTGTTACAGGCTAGATAATTTATATATTATGTATGGCTATGGCCTGTATGGAGTTTCGTTTATTTTTGTAACCTGATCCCATGTTTAGGGTTTAATAAAATAGAAGTTATAGATATGGGAAAAGTAATGGAACCCTTTTGGTAACCTCTGTGTTTAACTTGGCTATAAATCGATGGTTGAAAGATACGATTGTTTGCTTTAAAAGAACAATGGATAAATGAAATTGTTGACAAGGCTTACAGCCTATTTATGCTTCGTTTTGTTTATAAAGCTGTTGATGCGTCTTAAACGAATAGGGAAGTGTTTCCTGTGCTAGGGTGTAGCCCTTAATTTGAAAATGAAAAGCTTTAACTAAGCTATGAGATGAGTTCTCGGCATAAACCTGTGTTCACTAAATTGTTTGTAAATATGTAATAGGTTTCGGCCAATGCCTCCATTTCGATTGTGTTAATGTTTAAGTAGTGCAACTAGGAACCTGTCAAGATTTAGGTTTTAGGTAGGTTTAGAATGTATGGAGTGATGATGACTATTGATATGTTTAGATATCAATAAAATTTGTGTGTTCTATTTGACTTTGCTCCTACAGTTATATATTCTTTTAAACCTTGGAGATGATGTTTTAAATCTATCTATTCAATCTACAGTAATGATGTTGAAATTGAAATGTTTACTATAACTAGTGATTGATAACTTTGTTTATGGCTTTGGCAGAAAAAAAAAATACTTGGACTTTCACTATGTGAATATGATATAAATAAATGTATGAATGTGAGCATGAAATAAAAGGAAATACTTGATGTCTGTAGAAGAATATCATTCTGCTATATTTTGAAAACAAATCTTTATTTATCCTAGTGTAAACCAGAACATCTTAACTGCTGAGTATGGATAAAATAATCCTATACTGTTAGAACATAAATATAATTACTTTGAAAACAGATATAATTATAAACAGAAATATTGTATATAAACTTATGAATATAGTTAACAAAGAATAGTTAATAATTAAAGTACTGAAATGTAAATGCAGGAATTAAATAGAAAGTAGAAACTTTGAGAAATTATAATAAATGAAATATTCTCATTCACTTGGCTATTTGCCTATCATATCTTATCTATCTTAATCTGTTTCTGTACTGGAGTACAATGTTGTTCCTTTTTGCATGGAGAAAAATACAGAAACCATTCTATTCAATCATTTCATATTTATACAGAATTATTAACTTATACAGGAAACTAAAATAACTTATAAATTAAAAAGTGAAAATTTAATAAACAGTAGAACTGTAATATGCAAAATAGATAACAGAAATTAAAAACAAAACAGATAAGACAATAGAACCTGTAACTGACGATAGGGCCGACAAACACCCAAGGAGGCCTGTTCCTCCCAACCTGCTTCAGAAGAAGCAGCTCAACTGCTTACTTCTAATGAACCCCTGAGCCTGTTTACTGATCTAGTAAGTGGGTGGAATCTGTGTAGAAGCAAGGCACTCAAAAATAACTTCTCCACTCGGTATCAACCTCCTGAAAAATGCCTTCTCCACTCAGCATCAACCTCCTGAACTCAATAAGAGTTTGGCAGACTCACAACATGGTCAACAACAACATATCCCCTCACCAAATCTCTTGGGTGCAAACACAACAAAACCCCAAGGTAAATTTCCTCGTCAAGAAAAGTGATGAATCTCAGTTCAATATTTGATGGCTATTATATAGACTGCCTAGGTCTTTTAGTGGTCAGTTTGGAATAAATGAGCCTCAAGCTCCAGTCCCATCTTTCAGGGCACTATGACCACATTTCAAGGGAGTTGTCCCATACCAACAGCTAATTAGTTGCATCATGATGCTACCACTTGTCCATTGCCTTCTACCCCATATTCCATTCCACCTAGTGGATCTGTAACCACTCTTTCAACAGTCCTCTTAGGTGTTTGTCTCCTATTTTATTTATTAAATAATAATATATTGTGCAAATTACAGTCATCCTTGGACACCTGTCCAATATAAACTTTACAATAAAAGTTATCATAATGTTTCTAAACACAAAATGTTTTCCAGCTTAAAGGGTATGTTACACTGATGAACATCGATAGGTCACAAATTAAGTTCCATGAACAAGTTATCTATTACTTGTTCTCTATGCTTAGTTGTAATCATCTGTTGTTTATGCCTCAAGTACTTGTTACTTTTTTTAGTTAAATGGGTTGTTTGTCACTACCTGTTATCCATGCATGAGTGATGAGTTTTGAATTTTGGACAAAAACCATAAAATCAATCTGAACAGTACACTTGTACCATCCTCTGTTAATCTAAGAAAAACATAGATGGTAGTCCACCCCAAATTCTACTAGCACCACTTAACTTGTGGCCAGTAAGATAGGTCACAAGTTAAGTGCCATGAAGAAGTTATCTATTACTTGTTCTCCATGCTTAGCTGTAATCACCTATTGTTCTCCATGCGTGAGCTATTTGTTACATTCTTTAGTTAAATGGGTTGTCTATCTATTATCTATGCATGAGCTACAAGTTATCCATACCAGTTATTTTATATATATATATATTTTTTTTCTGGATAGTACAGTTGTCTCATCCTCCTTCAATCTAGGAAAATAATATATGGTAGTCCACCCGAAATTCTAAGACAAACACTTATCGGTGTAAAGATATAAACATCTATCAATGTAATAAACACCTATTTGTGTAAAAAAGAATAAACTATAATGAATTGTACAAATGGTTTAACTCTTTCATAATTTTAATGTTCATCTCAGGTTTCTCAATTGAGTAATTATAATATTTAATTGGTTTTAATGTTAGTTGCTGATATTTTCCTTTTTTTAAATGTAATGTGGGTGTTTATTAGCTTTTTGTCTCCCCTCAATATTTGGATGGGTATATACGTATTTATATTTTCATTTAGTATAAGAATGTGCAGTGAAAGTATTTATATTTTTATGTAGTATAAATATTTTCTTAAATATTTAAAATATTTTGAAATATCCTCAACATTTTGATGTATTATAAGTATTTATATCTATATTTAGTATTTAAGTATGAGGGTAAGTATTTATATTTTTTTTAGTATAAATATTTTGATAAATATTTGTAATATTTTGAAATTTATTTTAATATTTTATTTTAATTATGATAAAATAATTAGAAATATTTCTAAAATTAGAATTTTTTTGTAAATATTTTTAATATTTTTATATATACAAATTTACAATAAAAGTGTTTATTAAACTCTTTTTTTTATACTCTTCTTTACTACAAATATTTATATTCGTACCTAATATAACTATATGTGTGAAATGACAAATATACTAAGATGAATTTGCAATATAAAATTATGAAATTACTTTATAATTATTAATTTTTCTCTAAATTATTAAATACAACTATTTTTAAAAATAATAGTTCCACACATGTATTATAATGTGTTGGCATTGCTTTTGTAACTTTTCACAAAAAAAAGTACTATACTTGTATTATGAGGTTACCAACTATACATATGACGATCAAGATTTGCTTCAAGACCATACTGCATAGAACGCGCATACAAAGGCTTACAAAACTGTGCACATAGCACCAATTCAATACTACTCAACTGAGCAAAAAACAACTCAAAAGAGCACAGAAACACAAGATCCCAAAAATGGGCCAAATTATGCCTCTCTTGAAAAACACCCACAACAGGCCTCTGAAAGACATCACAAAACCAGCACCAAAGAAGGAATACCCGCATCCAGCAGTCACTTTCCCACCAAACCATCACCACCCAAGCAACTAGCCCCGCCGACGAAGCCACTACCGACATAATAGGCCTCCCCACGATCACAGATGCAGTGAGACGCCGCTAGAGGGAAGGCCAATACAATGTGTTTCCCCCACCTTCGTTTTGAATTTGCCGCCACCACATGCTACGCTGTCATTGATCTGCCGCTGGAGGAAGCGTTGTCGCAGCAAGCCACCACCGAGGAAAACGTTGTCTCAGTGACTGAATGAATGTTGCTGCAGGGAAACTATGCCGTAGAGAAGAACGTCGCGGAAGTGACAAGGAAAACTGTCGTTGCATAGAGCTGTCGAACGTCGTCATGGAGAAAAAACCACTTTGGAGAGAGCACTCCTTAGAGGTGCGAAAACGCCAAAAGAGGAAGGGAAGAGGAGGGTGGGTGAGGCAGCTAGGGTAGGAACCCTAGCCAACTATATGAGTTCATTGGTCAACTCTCAAACCAACAGAACGGAGCACGAGATCTTATATTTATTATAATGTATTGGCCTTGTATTGTTTTTTAACTATTACATATTATTTTTTGAAATTGCTGGTAACCATTCAATCTTTTTGTAACTATTTGTCAACATTAAATCTTTTCTTGAGTATATTCAAAATATTATTTATTTTTAGTTATTATATTTGTAAATGATATGCCTACCCTTAACCGTGTAATAATAATTAGACTAGCAAGCCATATTAATATTAATAATATGGCTTATATACGTCGATTTCCATATATCAACCACATTTAAATGTGTGGCCATGGTTTATATATGTCGATCGGCATATATAAGCCATATTATTAATATTAATATGGCTTGCTAGTTTACAGTCGATCTGCACAGAAGGAATGGCTTGCTAGGTGGTTTGGTTGACTATGGTTGGGAATGGTTGACTATAATTGTCCATGGTTGACTATGTTTGACCATGGTTGACAATGGTTGACTTTGGTTGACTATGCTTGACTTTTATTAACCATGATTAACATTGGTTTACCATGTGGATGAATCTAGTTGACCATAGTTGACTTCAGTTGACTTTAGTTGGCTCTAATTGATCAAAGTTGACTTTGGTTGACTTTTGGTTAACCATGGTTGACTTTGGTTGATCATGGTTGAATTTGGCTTACCATGGATGGATTTAGTTGGCTTTGGTTGACTTTTGTTGGCTTTGGTTGACCATGGTTAACCATAATTAACCATGGTTGACTTTGGTTGACCATGGATGACTTTGGACGACTATGGTTGACTATGGTTGACCAAAGTTGACTTTGGATAACCAAATTTGACTTTGGCTAACCATGGTTGACTTCGGTAGACTTTGGTTGACAATGGTTGACTTGTGGTAGACCATGGTTGACTTTGGTTAACAATGGTTGACTTTGGATAATAATCGTTAACAATGGTTAACTTTTGAATGACTTTGGTTGAATATGGTTGACTTTTAGTTAACTTAATATGACTATGGCCCAACGTGGTTGACTATGGTTGAACCATGGTTAACTATGGTTTACCATTGTTGACTCTCATTGACCATGGTTAACTATTTTTAACCATGGTTTACTTTGGTTACGTTTGGTTGACCATGGTTGTCTTATGTTGACCATGGGTGACTTTGGTTGATTATAGTTCACTATGGTTGACCATGGTTCACTTTGGATGAGTAGGGTTGACTTTAGTTGACCATGGTTGAATTTTGGTTAACCATGGTTGACTTTGGTTGATCATGGTTGAATTTGGATGACCATGACTAGATTTGCTTGACTTTGGTTTTCCATGGTTGGCTATGGTTGGCTATCGTTGACCATTGTTGACTTTGGTTGACCACAGTTGACTTTTGGTTGTCTATGGTTAATTATGGTTGAGCATGGTAGACTATAGTTGACTATGCTTGACCATGGCTGACCATGGTCAAACATCAATGATTGACCATGGTCAACCATCAATGATTGACCATGACTAATTGTGGTTGACCATGGTCAACCATTATCAACATGACCATGGTGGACCATGAAAAAGGTCAACCATGGTCCACCATGGTTGACCATGGAATCATCCACCATGGTCGGCCACGGTCAACCATTGTTGGCTATGGTTGAGAGAACCATGGTTAACCATGGTTGACTCAACCATGGTCCACCATGCTCAACCATAGTGCACCATGGTTGACCATGGTTGATGGACCATGGTTAACCAAGCTCAACCATAAAAAATTAGAAGGGAATTAAGATTATTTATATGGTTGACCATGGTCAACCATGGTTGACATTGGTTGGCCATGGTTTACTATGACAATGGTTGACCATGGTTAAATGTGACATTGGTTGATAATGGTTGACTATGGTTGAATATGATTTACTTTGGATGACCAAAATTGGTTTTTGTTGACTTTGGTTTATCATGGTTGAATTTGGATGACCATGGCTAGCTTTGCTTGAATTTGGTTTTCTATGGTTGGCCATCGTTGACCATGGTTGACCACGCTTGACTTTTGGTTGATTATGGTTAACTATGGTTGAGCTTGGTGGACTATAGTTGACTGTGCTTGACCATGCTTGACTATACTTGACCATGCTTGAACATGGTAGATCATGGTCAACCGTTGATGATTGACCATGACTGATTGTGGTTGACCATGGTGGACCATGGTCAAGGTCAACCATGGTCAAGGTCAATCATGGTCTGCCATGGTCAACCATGAACAAAATAGAAAGGAATTAAGATTATTTATATGGTTGACTATGGTTGACTAATATCTCTTTGCATCTGAATATGGTTGACCAAGGTTTATTATGGTTGACTATGGTTGACCATGGGTGACATTGGTTGGTCATGGTTGACTTTGATTGATGATGGTTGTCTTTTGGTTTACTATGGTTGATTTTTGGTTGACTTTGGTTGACGATGGTTGAATTTAGTTGACAATGGTTGACTGCGGTTAGCTATGGTTGACTTTGGTTGACTATGGTTGAGCATGGTTAACTATAGTTGACTCTGGTTTACATTAGTTGACTTTGGTTGACAATGGATGACTATGGTTGAATTTGGCTGACCAAAGTTGACTTTCATTGACTTTTGGTTGACATTGGTTGATCATGGTTGAATTTGTCTGACCATGGATGGCTTTGGTTAAGTTTGGTTTACCATGGTTGACGTTAGTTGACTTTGGTTAACCTTTAGTTTACCATGGTTGACCTTTAGTTTACCATGGTTGACGTTAGTTGACTTTGGTTAACCTTTAGTTTACCATGGTTGACGTTAGTTGACTTTGATTCACCTTTAGTTGACTTTGGTTGGCCATGGTAAATTATGTTTGACTTAAATTAAACATGGTTGACCATGGTTGAATTTTGGTTGTCTATGGTTGACCATGGTTAACTATGGTTGATGACAGATTATGGTTTATTATTGTTATTCATGGTTGACTATGGTTGTTCATGGTTTATGGTAGTTGTTCATGGTTTATCAAGCGAATCGTTGGTAGTTGTTCATGGTTGACTATGGTTGTTCATGGTTTATGGTAGTTGTTCATTGTTCACTTTGGTTTACCAAGATTCGTTGTGATTGACTTTGTTTTGCCAAGTTTTAGTATGGTTGACTTTCATTAATGTTAACATTAATATCATTATTAATGTGAATATTAACATATTCAGAATTAATATTAATTTGAATATTATCATTAACATTAATAATATCACATTAATATTAATAATCTTGACATATTAAATCTAATCTAATGGTTGACTTAATATGGTTGTCGTTGTTGTTATTAATGTCGATAATAATGTTATAAATTTTATTTTTAATATTAATATTAATGTTAATGTTATTATTTTTATTTTTTTCAGCGGAAAAATCACTTTCCTGCTATTCCGAAGGAATCAAGGAAAGCTTGAAATACAATCATTACAATTGGGCTCAACAACAGCATCATGTCACTTACAAGAATTGAACCTGGGTGGGGAGGGCAACAATCTTTCCTCCCAACGACCCAAGCTACAACCAATGGACATATGTTTGACTATCGTTGATTATAGTTAAGTATAGTCAACATTTATTTTACTATTGTTGACATTGTTAAGGATGTCTAACCATATTTGACTATGATTGAGGATATTTCAGCATGGTTGATTTCATATTTGATTATGTCACATTCCAATTGAGTAATGGTTATGTCACCTTGTTTTAATGTATTATGATGTTTATCATGGTTCACTAAAATTGGCCATGGTTCACTTTGGTTTACCAAGATTCATTGTGATTGACTTTGTTTGGCCAAGTTTTAGTATAGTTGACTTTCATTAATGTTAACATTAATATCATTATTAATGTGAATATTAACATATATTAGAATTAATATTAATTTGAATATTATCATTAACATTAATAATATCATATTAATATTAATAATCTTAATATACTAAATCTAATCTTAATTACACATTAATATGAGAGACTATGCAATATATATATATAAATCTCTTACTTTCTTTCTTTTTTTATTTAATGGGAGAACATTAAAGAGACTCTCTAAAAGTGGTTGATATACAATCAACATCTTTGTGACGCGTTGCAATTTGGGTAAAGTATCATATCAAATGTATTATGTTTCTTAAGATATCCATGAATGTTATGTTTGAGGTTTTTAATGTTATTATAATTTGATATTAATATTTTTTAATATTAATATTAATACAATATTATTGTTGATATTAACATAATTAACAATAATATTAATGATATTAATGTTGTCGTAGTTGTTGTTGTTGCTATTAATGTCAATAATAATGTTATAAATTTTATTTTTAATATTAATATTAATGTTAATGTTAATGAACATATTAAATTATTGTTTATGTTAATGTTAATCAATATTATTTTTCTTATAGTTATTTATAATATTATTAATGTTATTATTATTATTTGATAATGTTGTTGTTGTTGTTGTTGTTATTATTATTATTATTAAATCATTAATTATATTAATGATATTGTTATTATTATTAATATTTTATAAATATCTGGCCATGGTTGATATATTAATACTATATATTTTTTACTTATGTTTGCTATTTTGACTATAGAAGATGTTGTTGACCATAGTTAATAGGATATTTCACCATGGTTGATTTCATGTTTGATTATGTCACATTCCAATTAAGTAATGGTTATGTCACTTTGTTTTAATGTATTGTGATGTTTATCATGGTTCACTAAAATTGGCCATGGTTCATTTTGGTTTACCAAAATTCATTGTGATTGACTTTGTTTGGCAAAGTTTTAGCATAGTTGACTTTCATTAAGGTTAACATTAATATCATTATTAATGCGAATATTAACATATTTATAATTAATATTAATTTGAATATTATCATTAACATTAATAATATCATATTAATATTAAGAATCTTAGCATACTAAATTTAATCTAATGGTTGACTTAGTATGGTTGTCGTTGTTGTTGTGGTTGTTATTAATGTCGATAATAATGTTATAAATTTTATTTTTAATATTAATGTTAATCTTATTATTATTGTTAATGTTAATGTTAATGTTATTATTAATGTTAATCAATATTATTTTTCTTATAGTTATTTATAATATTATTAATTTTATTATTATTATTATTAACTCATTAATTTTATTAATGATATTGTTATTATTAATAATATTTTATAAATATCTGGCCATGGTTGATATATTAATATTAATATTTTTTACTTATGTTTGCTATGTTTGACTATAGTTGATGTTGTTGACGGTAGTTAATTATAGTTTACCATGGTTTCTTATGTTTGAATATGGTTGATTATAATTAAGTATAGTCAACATTGATTTTACCGTTGTTGACGATTGTTAAGGATGTCTAACTATATTTGACTATGATTGAGGATATTTCACCATGGTTGATTTCATGTTTGATTATGTCACATTCCAATTGAGTAATGGTTATGTCACCTTGTTTTAATGTATTGTGATATTTCTCATGGTTCACTAAAATTGGCCATGGTTAACTTTGGTTTCCCAAGATTCATTGTGATTGGCTTTGTTTGGCTAAGTTTTAGTATGGTTGACTTTCATTAATATTAACATTAATATAATTATTAATGTGAATATTAACATATTTAGAATTAATATTAATTTGAATATTATCATTAACATTAATAATATCATATTAATATTAATAATCTTAACATACTAAATCTAATCTTAATTACATAGTAATAAGAGAGACCATACTATATATATATATATATATATATATATATATATATATATATATATATATATATATATATTTCTTACTTTCTTTCTATGTTTATTTAATGGGAGAACATTAAAGAGACTCTCTAAAAGTGGTTGATATACAATCAACATCTTTGTGACGCATTGCAATTTGGGTAAAGTATCATATCAAATTTGTTAGGTTCCTTAAGATATCCATGAATGTTATGTTTGAGGCTTATAATGTTATTATAATTTGATATTAATGTTTTCTAATATTAATATTAATACAATAATATTGTTGATATTAACATAATTAATGATAATATTAATGCAATTAATTATATCAGTGTTAATAATAATGTTGGTGTTGACGTTGTTTGTTGTTGTTGTTATTAATGTCGATAATAATGTTATAAATTTTATTTTTAATATTAATATTAATGTTAATGTTAGTGTTAGTGTTATTATTATTGTTAATGTTATTATTAATGTTAATCAATACTATTTTTCTTATAGTTATTTATAATATTATTAATTTTATTATTATTATTTGATATTATTATTATTATTATTATTAACTCATTAATTTTATTAATGATATTGTTATTATTAATAACAATATCATTAATAAGCAAAAACTGGATCCAATGAGAACATGTACATGAGAATACTGTAAATAAGCACATAATAATACAGCCATACCAACCATAAGCAAAAACATGATCCAATGAGCACGTGTACATCAAAATACTGTAAATAAGTACATAATAAAATAATCATTATAGACTACCAACCATAGCCATATCAACATGAACAAATTCAAGTATGAAAAATATCATCTACAACCATATAAAATCATATCTCAAGTTTGTCACCTACAACCATATAAATCATAAGCAAATTAGATCCATGAGCAAATATAATTCCAAGGATGGAGTAAATACACATATAATAAAATACTTATTTGATTGAGGGGCAACTAGATTCAACCGGACAACTTTCCACCCAGCCATAGACACAGTCAAGTCAAGTTATACTTGACCAGGTCACCCCAGAGCTGAGGCCATAGATCCATAGGAGCAGTACTCTCAAACCAACAGGTATGGTGCACTCATCTCAATACCAGGATCACCGCGACACAGAAATAACCATATCTCAGCCATACATAAAGCTTTTTCAATGAAACAAAAGGTATTCCTTACTGGAAACGTCACTCCAGATGCAATGGAATAGGTCTCACAACCAAAATTGCGTAGAAACATCTGAACAAGAAGATGTGGCTACGTTGTTCAAAAGAACCCCGCCACACAAAAATGACCATATCTTAGTCACATTGAAACCATTTTTAGTGAAATAAAAGGTGTTTCTTACTAGAAAAATTGCTCTGGACCCAATGGAATAGGTATTATAACCCAAAAATGATAAAAAAAAAATGGACAACCCAGACCCTATGGTTTCTCCTTTTCCACACCGTCATAAACCACAACTACACATTTCTCCATCTAGACTTTCCATTCCATCTACACTACCTGGTGCAATGGGATTCCCTTCACCACACAGTCCCTCAGGACATCACCATCCACCATCGGGCTTCATGTGTAAATATACAGATAGGGACAAGCAATGGGACAAGGACTCATGTCCTATTTTGCACAGTCAATCTTCAATCCCCGATACAGGGTCTTCAAACCTCATTACAAGGCCTTCAATATTCATTTCCTAGTAATTTGTGACTAACCACACTCACCACGACCCTTCGGATATCACCACCCTCACCCAAGACTTCAATATTTAGCCATACAATGCTTCTCCTCCACAAGAGCATGCACCTTTAGTCCAATAGCCAAGAGAGAGCCCATTTGAATTCATATAGATCAATTTGAATCCACTCCAAGAGTATAAATCCAACTCGCTATGGAGGTTACCCAAACCACAAGAGGTTAACTTCAACCCAAAGAGACCAACTAGAACTAGTGAGAGGAGGTTACAAAACATGAGGGGAGTTACACAAATTTTGAGGTGCCAAGGATAAGAATAGACAGTGAGGGTACACTTATGCAAGTGGGGGTTACAAAACCAAGTGTAACCTCCACAAAGGAGTTACAAAAACACCAAAGGGGCACATTTAACAAGTGGAATCCATCCAAGCACTAAGGAAGGCCCACTAAATCATTATTTAGGCTCAATAATATCAGCATAGGCTAAAATAACCAAAAATAGGAAACAAAGAGTGTTATTATGGAGAGCCACAACTCCTAGTCCCAAACCCCCTCACATGTGGAATCCATGGCCCCCCAACCACATTAGTTGTCCAAGTTGAGATATTTATTTAATTAAATAATAATATTAATAATAATAATGTCAATAGTCCATAGTCCAGGCACCTAGTTCCACATCACAACACAAATAATAACCAACACATATGTCTAGGGGCTTAACACACAGGCTATTACATCTCCCCTCCCCTTAAACAATGCATCAACCTCGATGCATATTGCATACATGCCTTTACAAAAGGATAACATAAATTCCCATACATGCCTTAGAAAGACAACATCTTTCTAACCACAATACTTCCCACTACCACCTACTTTCATGTCCGTCTCCACTACCCATGGGAGAACCGGAACTAGTAGTGTGGACTCAAGGAAGAAATGGTCGTTCTTCAATCCCCATCACAAGGTCTTCAATCTTCTTTACAAGGCCTTCAAACCTTCAACAAATATACATCCACCTGAAAATCATATTTCAATCAATCATATGATTAACATCAGGTATATAAAATTATGTGATACATGATATAAAGATATTCTTCTACAAAGATACTTTTTACGTTCCAACAAACACACAATCAACATCAAACATGTATATACACTGTTCATCTATATACGTAAAATACATCTTCAAGATACATGATACATGAAATAAATCACATGAAATACAAGGTACGCGAGATATAAATACTTCTTCAACAAAATACTTGGAATGCATCTACCTAAATCTTATTCTAATCAATTCAATCATATGAAATGCATTAGGTGTATTGATCAATTTCATTAACGGCATCAAGTATACCATTCAATCTCTTGAATTGCATCAAGTGTGTACTCTTTCTTTCTTCACGAAATGCATTCTAGTCAATCAATCACATGAAAGGCATATACTTTACCTACAGATGCATGAAATGCATCATGCATATGCTCTGTAAAAAAATACATGAAATGCATCTAAGATATATGAAATGCATACCAATTAGTCAGTCACATGAGATGCATTACCAAGATGCTTTTTACATGATTTACCACCCAAATACTTTCCCTACAAGGATGCATGAGATTTACCATGATACTTTACAAATATGCCTTTCAACAAAGGTATTTGATATACTGCAAGGATACCCTAACAAGATACTTTCAACAAATATCACAAGGATATTTTTATAACAAAGATCTCAAAGATCACCTAAACATTTTATGCACTTAATGTAACAGATAAGCAAACTTATATGAAACAATTTCAATCTAACTAAGAAACCAAAAAAAATGGCCATAAACACTAGTAGTTAAACATACTATCTTTCATGTCAACATGAAGCATAATTCTTCTTTAGAGAACATCCAAAAATCCATTATACATAAACTAATAGTAATTAGTATCAACCAATAACATCAACCAATATCAATCATACATCAGTCATACAGGCTCTCGTCAATAATACATCAATTCATCATACCTCAACCATATATATCAATCATACACCAATATAAACCAATGACAACCATACACGCATCAACTACCCTTACAAACACCAATCATAGTACATCAACCAAAATGCATCAACTAAAACACATCAACCATAATACCTCAACTAGAACACATCAACCAAAACACATCAACTAGAATACATCAACCAAATTCAAAATACATCAACCATACGCAAAATGCATCAACCAGAATACTTCAATCATAATACATCAATCAAATCGGGATACATCAATCAAAATACATCAATCAGAATACATCCATCAGAATACATCCATCAAATCATGATACATCAATTAGAATACATTAATCACACCAATATCAATCAATGATGAAAAATAACAACCAATACCAACCATATGAATAACAATATCATCCATACATCATCCACTCAACATCATCCATCGTTCATCAAGCATACACACCATAACCAAGAACAACCAATAATAGCCACACATACAGCAATGACAATATCATACATTTATCAACCATTAATCAGCCAATGTCAATCATTAAAAACCATTAGTATCAAACAACTTACATCAACCTTTATAACATCATACATTGACCATAGCAATCATTTCGAATAGTTACTATTTATCATAACATTATATATAATTATTAGCACATGACGATATATATAATATCCATATATTAATAATACGTGTATACAACCAACATCACACAAACACTACTAATACTGCACTTATATAAACACTGAGCACATACACAATCATACATCTTGCTCGCATACATACTCCAACGATATCAATGGTATACATACTTTGATGACAATCTCGTCTAATCCCCATATACTAACCATACATTACGTTACTAATTATTTACACATAGCACAGTACTTATACTATCAACCTAAATAAATTCATAGTCAACTCAAGCAACCAAACATCCTTCCAACAAAATATTCTAATATTATGTGATAAAATAATTACTAGTTATACAACACACCATCATACACTCATACCATACACCATACTTACTATTACTATGTATTATTTCTAGATACATATGCCTATTTGTCTACATACATATTATAATTCTTCAATCATATATCATATTATAATTAATCATATACACATCATATTAGTCATATAACCTCTATCTCAGTATATTTTATACACCCTTATAATTATTATGTTGTACCATAATATCCATACAATTACAACGGTATAATTACGCAATTCAATAATATCATATTAGATACACATTATAACATATCTACTAACATAATACTTCTGATCACACTATACTTCCTAATACTCCCAAATACTTCCAAACACTTCCAAACACTTCCAATATTTTACACTTACTTCATTACATACGTTCACAACTATACATATAGTATATACACAATACGATATACACATAATACAAATAAATATTGCATATTTTAAAATACATATTATAGTATACACAAACATATATATATATATATATATATATATATATATATATATATCATATACCCCTCATTTATCTTACATCATATATTATGTTATACATATTTAAATGTATCTCATATATATATAACATTATCATACACTACTATACTACCTACTTACACACATAAAATAAAATAAATAAAATTAAGAGAATATGAACCATTAAAGACAAGTGGCTCATTTCCTCCAAAAATAGACAAGGAGTTACATCCTCATAAATAAAATAAAAGAAAATATGAACCATTAAAGACAAGTGGCTCATTTCCTCCAAAAATGGACAAGGAGTTACTCACATACATTGAAAATAAAAAAAATTAAAATTAAAAAGGAAAATGGAATCACTACTAAGACAAGTGTCATATTTCCCCAAAATAGACAAGGAGTTACCCATCAATGTAACCACCACCATCCAAGTGGCATAAATAAGCCTATAAAAGCATACCATCAATAGAAAATCCAAAATCCATATTGTAACGCCCCATATTTTGACTAGGCATGTTTACGAGTTAGACACCTTTCACTTTAATTGCTTATTATCTGTTGGACTCAGCTAGACAGAGTGAACTATATTTTCGGCATGATAGACATGATGATATGTTGTTACTATGTTTATGATGTTACTATATTCATGCAGTTATTAAGTTATGATTATCATGAGATTCATTGCTTTTATGATGAAAATATATGTTTTAGCGTTTGCATTGATGAAATGTGAAATATATGGTGTTGTACATGGGTGCCATCCTACGATGAAATTGATAGAACTGTTATATTCCATACATACCTGTGATGCAATAAAATTGTGACATGAAATAAAATGATGTTGATGATAAGGATCAATTGGCGATCGAATGGAAGTGCTTGTTATAAAATGTGTATTTTGCGAAATACTAACCTACGGGACTCAAGGGCTATGGGATAGCCGGATACTTGATCTGATATATGGATAAGAACCTATCCATGCCGTAAACCTTAGCAACCAAAATCGATGATACGATGACATGGACCGATAATCTTGATAGCAGCAGAGTATGATTTGATAAGGGTGTAGACCCGGTATGTTGAGAGGGATGGATGTGTTTCCCACCCTATGTTCCTATGATACCCGAGGTCGTGGGAGGGTCGTGCTGAGACACGCTCCCCATGTAGTTGTGCTGACGATGGTCGGATGCCTGCTAGGGGAGCATAGGTCCGCTGTTCAGCTGACGCTATCGCTCTCAGGTTCTATGTGGTCAGGTCGGTGAGTCCGACATCCACTGTTATACTAGAAGAGGAAGGATAGGGAGGATGTGGACGTAGGTTAGGATGGGAGGATATGATAGTTAGTATTGTTGAGGGTTGGGTATCCGTTGATCTTGAGTTAGTGGTAGTAGGTAGCTTTCCTTGTACCTGATTGATTGAACAAATGTAATCATAAAAATAATGAAATGAAATCTTAAAGGTTAACTGATAAAATAACCGATGATGTTTTAGTAATATTATGATGAATGTATACTTGTTCAGTTTGCATAAAGTATTATTAGTATCAGTTAGCTGTTATGCATAGGAATATGACATATGTTTATAGTACATGTCCGTCTTGTGCATACGCTGGCCACGCATGCACATTATGCCCATGCACGATAATATTGGTTTACAACATACTTATCAAGATTTAACAATGTTATAAGCTATCATAGATAACTCAATTAAGTATTTAGTGAATGACTTAATTAGTAAAAGATTATCAAGTTCTAATGTGTAAAATAAGTTAATTAGTCTTTGTATGTAAACATAGGAATGAATAGTTAAAATAAGTGTCATTAATTGCAAGTATCCTCAAGTGAATGTGTCTTCAATATGAAGAATAACAGTTAAACATTAATACTAGAAGAGTGTACTATATAATTGTTGATCAGGATTAATTAAACCATTAAGTATATTTCATTATTTATACGCAAAAGGTACTATGTTGACACTTATCCATTAACCAAATAAATGTTTTAAATTACTATTCACAATTAATTTAATTACTATTAATATTAGTTATTATTGTTATTAATATTATTATTTAATTAATAATAATAATAATGATAATAATCTTTAGATAAAGCATAGTGGATTGAATGATTTATTAAATAGATTATTCATTTAAATTAATGGACAGAATCATTCCAAATAAATTAAAAAAGGATTTGTTTAAATAAATTATTGAATGATCCCACTGCTCGAGAGAAACTTGGATGATTAAAAATAATATATGTAGTCATCATTTTACCTTGAAAAGGGTGTTGCATTAATGATTTTTACTTCCCAAAACCATGACAGCTAGGGCGGTCGAGTGATAAGGAAGTTTGACTTTATGAAGGAGGTGGATTCCTATAAATAGGAGATTTTAATAAAGTAGTAGGGGGGGTTATTGTGGGAGAACTATGAGGATTTGTAAAGAGGAGGAAAATATTCCGAGGAGGGGGTTAACTCAAGGAATGGAGGAGGGAGAAAACTCCATTGAGGAGGGGGAAAACTCATTGAACAGTATGGTTATTGAACTAAGGAAGGTTGCTGTCGGGATTATCGGTCTGTGGGCTCGGGGGCTAGGAAATCCGTTGATTTCCTAGGGTCAGCAAGATAATAGCTGATCGGAAGGGTGGACACATCATTTCGGGTTGCTAGGGGAACTTACAGAATCCACCACGTAAGTCTGCTGATCTTACTGCAAATCTACGGATCCAGGTATTTCACTCAGCTAGCTTAAATAAAATGTATTTTTCTTTCATTTTCAGATTATGCATGTTAGAAGAACAGAGTTAAAACGAAAAGTCTTAAGTTTAATGTTTATTTATTTGCAGAGACTTATAACCCTATAGAAAATAGACATATAAACATTAGGAAACAGAAACACATAGACGGTTGGTCTTTTTATTCAGAAAACAAAAAGGGAAAAAACTTGGTATTTACATGAAAATACAAATAGAGACCCAGTGCCTAGCGAGGGCACTACATTTGGTATCAGAGCCACTGGCTCAAAAAATCGGACCTTAAGAGGCCTGCACACACCTATCTACCGTGAAAATTTACTAAGCCCACACTTTAGTAACATAACTTAGGACGAAACCTTGTTAATACTATGGGAAAAAAAAAAATTTACCTGCAAAACACACACAGAGAAAGTAACACAAAACCCTTCTTTCCAATGGTTGTAAGTACCAAGAAACTACCTGCCCACATAGGAACAAAGATATATTTAGTTTTTTTTTTATATAAAATGCATATAGCAAGAGAGTTCCATCCCAATATATATATATATATATAACAATGATAATAATTTAGGATCGGTAGACTTAGCAACACCAAACCTTTTTGCAAAAATTTCTATAGCATCTAGCCCGTCTGTGTAAATGTGTAAACTACCTAAAGGAAACATAATTTGAGTTAGAGAACTTGAAATTAACATACAAGTAGAAACACTCACGGATCAAGAAAATGCTCTATAAATTTGGTTTTGTGCAGAGGAATTCCATAAATTATTTCACGGTTCGGGAACAATAGTGGATTTTTAATTTGTGTTTATATCTATATATATATTCAAAATAAAATAAAGAAATTGGATAGATTCATTTATAACCCAGATGAGTAATCTTTGTAACCTTAATAAATATAAATGCACATAGATATCTCATATTTTATGAGGTTAATAACCTACTGTATAATAATAAAATATATATATATATATATATACAAATTCAATGCATGCAATTTCCTTGAAGACTGCAAAACGACCGTAAAGAAGATAAGTAATTTTATGCAAAATCAAAAAAATATATATAATAAGCTTATTTTATATCCAACAATGCAATTAAAAGTTTTTAAAAAAAAGGGGCTTCCGACCAGCATGTTCGCATAAACCCTAAACCCCAAAACCCTAGTGAATAACCACCGTACAACTTCACTTAAATGACCCGGCGCTCATATTTCTACACAGAATCCGAGCATTGATCTCGTTGACAGTATCAATAAGCCCTCCTAATCCCACAGTTCCGCCGGAGCCCTCGTTCTCGGTGTCGTTCTTCTCCTCGGGTTTAGCCACTCTGCGCTTAATCTCGGTTTCCTTCTCGAAGAAATTCCCGTAGATATACTCAGCAGTGTAGCCCTTCTCCTCATCGTAGAGCATGATGTGGCCATGCCATTCCCAGACGTGGTAGCCGGGCTCTGGGTCCTCATGGAACCCCACTCAAACCTGGTGGTCGCCAATGGTCACGGCCTGCCCGGAGTTGGGATTCAGTTTCACGGTGTCCCTGCTGGATATAATCTGCACGATATTCTTCTCCAGCTTCGCCTCTTCCCTCTGCAATGGGCTCTTGCTCTCGTCCACGATGATGCGATCGTATGAGTTGGAAATGAAGGAATTACTGTCCAGAAAAGGACTGCGCATATTGAGCCTGCTCATCATGGTGCTCACAACCAAGCTTTCAAAAGAGTTCCTCGGAGAATACTTGTTGGCCATTTTCCCTGTGACTGCTATCCCCTCCCCAAAACTCTATGCGGGTGGATGGCCATTCCTGTAGCTGAGCAGCTGCATCTTTCCCAGGGCTTTCTCAGGGCGCTCACACAAGCCACACTTGCGCCCAAAGCTCGCTCTCGAACATACCAACAATGCCAAATAAAACCTAGTTCACTTCCATAAATAGGGAATAGTTGACGCCACGTAAGGCGGTTTCCGCATTGCCCCATGAGCGGTTTGCCATACCGTCTTTTCATATGCGGACGAGTAAAGATTGGACACGTGCGAGGGTGGTATTCATACCGCAACCGCCTCTTTCCTTATCTCCCGAGCATGTTGACGGCGCGAGGTCCACCGTGAGCCATTGATTCCCTTCCCATTGCCACATCCATGAACCTCATAGAGCCACGTCATTCTTTTTAAAGGGCCCCATTGCAATAAAAGGTTAGATATCCCCAACACAGAGGGTTTCACCGTGGGACCGAGTGCCAAGCCAAAGAAGGGCACACGTATCTTTCATCACCCAAGCGCCCTGCTTATCCTTTGCACGTATCGTCCACCACTCAAGCGCCAAGACAGCACCGCACCGAGGGCTTGTAAAGCGACCAAGAGCCAAGCCAAGGGGCTCCACATTGCCTCCACTCCGAGCACCATGGACGAGAGCCTACCTCTCCTTGTGGTGCTCCACATAGTATGCCCAGCGCACACGTGCCAAATGCCGAGCCCTCAAGAGCGTAGTTGCCACAACACATCAATGAATAATTGTAATGAGGGAGTTTTGGGCCGAGCTGAAACAGCTGCCAAGATGATTCGATCACCACACGCACCATCCGAGCCTCAAGCTCGTGCAAGACAACTCCCTCCAATGAAAGCTATATTTTATTTGACCGAAATATCGTTAACTAATTGTTAATTTAATCAAAGAAGAGTATTAATTGGATTGCATGACACTTGTGTCTCCACCATCATATCCTATCAGCGCTGTAAGTAGGGGTTAGGATCTCAATCTTTTATACATAGCTGAGATCGAAATTCATTCAAATCCGTTAAATTACTTACGAAGGGATCACCATCTTCATGGAGCGCTTGAGTTTAAATGATGAATGTCATATATGAAAGGGTATTCATGTAATCTTTGTGCACACCATTTAAAGTTCAGATATAATTAGAATATACGGAGGTATGTAAGTAGGCTTGTAGACTTCATTTAATAAGAGGTAGATTGAAATATAGGAATAACTAATTTATTCAATAAGTATGAATTAAAATATAACAATAGAATTATATATTTTAATTAGTGAGTATGATCTGAGGTAGGGGAGTAGATTTTATAAGTACGAAATGGATTGTATGAATAGAGTTATGTGTTTTATTTAATAAATATTAATTGAAACATATAAATAGAATACATATTTTAAAATTAATGAGTTTGATTTGAGATAGGTGAGTATTTACCATGTCTATTTAATAAATATGAAATTGAAATATAGGAGTGGATATATATATTTTATCCAATGGATGTGGATATAAATATGTGAGTAAGTTATAAAAAAAAATGATAATGATATATTGTGATTTGATACATCTTTGAGATAAATGACATTAACATTAAAGTTATACATATACATGTAAATTTGGTAATTCTTGACACATAAATGTATAGAGCATCTTATAGATTTATAAAAGATCGTATTCTATTATATTAAGGAAAATAGATCACATAAAATTAATTGATATGTTATAAGTGTTTGACATTCAAAAAAAAAATATAAATAAATATGTTTTCAAATAATGAAAATGTATGTACGTAGAATGCAGGCAAGTATAGCATAAAGACCAACGTATTTTTATGAATCATATTTCATGAATTTTATAATATAGTTAGATGGATATGAATTTATTATTTTATGTTTAATATAATATTTTTAAATATTATAAATAATTATTGAGTAATTTCCAAGTGTAATTTTAAAAGTAAAATAATTTTTAATCTATTATTATAAAAGAATAATATTTAAATATAGATTTATAACAAAATTGGATGTTGTAAGTTTACATAAATATGGTTTAATAATGAGTAATGAGACGATGCAAGTTCACCTGAATATAGTTCAATAATAAGCAATGAGGTGATCGAATATTAATGGAGGGAAACGAAAAATATTCACAAAAAAAATAAATAAATATAACCATATAATAAAATATTATTAACATATTTATTTTATCATATTTGGAAAAAAAAAAAAAAAAAAAAAACCTTTGTCGAGACTTCAATGTATAGTCGAAGGGACGAAACAAACACTTAATGTAAAAGCAAGGAACCGCTAAAACGAGCATGGCAAGCTGAATGCTAAGACGCTAATTTCACTACATGACAAAATCATTAATGAAAAATGACCATAGATTTCAACACATTGATCCTAACAAACTGTTCCTTGCACATAAGTATAAATATAGGCATTAAGGAGCACTGCATTAGGTTTTCCTCATGATGTAAAATGATAGGGTAGAAATGAATTCCTTTATTTTCTTAAATTTCTCCTCCAAATCTCGGTTCAAATTTTGGTACAAGGATGGGGTACTTATGGTGACAGTGGCTTCCAAAATTTTATTAAAATAAACTTAAAAGTTTAGTGTTTCATATACAAACCTTATTTAGTTTACTTTAAGCTAGGTTGACAGTCTTGTGATGAAAAGAAATACATGCTAAAAGTCTAAGACATTCACTTACGTAAAATATCAACTTACAAGTTAATATATACAACCATCTCGAATAATTCAAATGAGTATTACAAAGAGTGGTAATTTTTACATATCAACTAAGAAAGAAAAGTTCTGTTTTAATCTATTGATGAAATTCCTAGATTGCATTAGTTGCAATACTATGTAACCTCATATAGTTCTATTGAATAGGCTTTACATATTGGGCAATTAACATGTTTAATGGTTATGGGAATGTGTAATTTGTTAGGACAACCACATCTAAACTTTGCTTGTGTTCAATAAGAAAACATGGTGAAATAAACATGGAGTGGTGTTTGAGCTGCTGCTTCCCCACAACAAATTACTCAAACATTAATGCGTGTATATAGATAACTTAGTACAAGGTGCAAATTAAAGTAAAACTCGTGAACCCCTCATAATTATATTACGAATAAAATTTCCATTTAAAAATATAGATAAATGTTATATAGATTAGTGAAAAAAAAAATACATTACATATTATTTTGATAAGATGATGTGTAGTGCCCCTAGACTTTTGTAGACATTGAGGGCACCTGCTGAGTGACCCGGCCGATTGAAACATTAATTAAATAACCTTTTTGCCTTATTTTTGAGTATATGTATCTGAACTGTTGATGTAAATGAATAATTGCATATGTTAAACGATTAGCTATGACTATGGAAAACTATGTTGATGGATAATGCTTAACGACTAGCTGTACAGTGATTATGTAATTGTCGACGAAATGTACATTTGAGTAGATGAATAAGAAGTTGAATAAATCATAAATGTTTAACAATACTAGATTTAGAGATCAGATGATGATTATTGAGGACAGTGCTACTAATAATTTTGTTGTGAGAAGTGCGTGTAGAAACAAGTGAGACGGTTCACCAAGGGACACACAAAGGAACATGAAGGGTCGTAGAGTACGGGTAAATCACACACAGGGGAAGCGACGACGATGTCGACTTCCGACGAGAATACCACGCATGAGCAGATAAGCATTGATACGCTTGCTCAAGAGGAATGCGTGAGGGTGTACGAGGTGGGCCACGACGGATCTGGTCACGTACGAGTTGAGGCGCGCGCAGTGAGAACGGACTCACTCCTAAGCGCCATTAGTCCCTAGATATCATGTAGACGGAGGATGGATGGTAACGATTCCTAAAATCCCTACAAGAGTTCCCGCAAGTCAAAACGGAAAGATGGTGGCAGAAGGGCCCAACGATGCAGTACCCTGTCGAGAACGGAAAGAATGGACGCAAGGACCCAACCATGCGGTACCATGCCAAGGAATGGAAACCATGGATGATTGGACCCGACGGAGTGGTACCATGTCAGGGAATTTAAAATTAAGGAACCAGGAGCCCAACGGCGCGGCATCGAGATCCTAGTGAGTTTGATTGTTAAATTAAACTGCATAAAAACTTAGGTAGATTATTACTTAGCAAATGCATAACAATAGCTAAGACATTTGCACATGAATAGTTATATTTTGTTGAGCATTTAAAATAATATAAATTATTATTTAGGAGCAAAATAGATTAGACACCTAGTCAACTAAAAGCTAGGAGTTGATTAAAATATCTGGGGGACAAACTAGAGCAAACTTAGGGATGTAGGTGCACTTCCCAGAGAAACTGACACTTGGATGGGTGAGTGTTCTAATTAAATAAATTATTAAAAATATTTAATTATGCATGAAGCGACATGTGTCGCAGGAGATTTCCCTTTATAAGGAAGGCTTAAGGAATGGGTAAGGGGCCCATAATTTGGACGATTGTCGTAATTTTCAAATACCTCAAAGACTTGCTGCTATCTAAGGGTTGGTTGAGAAATCCTGGTGGGAAGGGAAGCCCAAGCTGAATTTCTAAAATATATGTGTGAACTCTACGACCCTAATAGCTCGGGGGTCTGGAAGGAAGTAGAGTACTTCCAGAGTGGTTGGGTGGTTAACCGAGGTGTCCATTGGAAATCGTGAGGAGATTGAAGCCACGACCTTCTTGGGATCTGCATCAACTGCCGGAGCTACTTTTATTACAGTGAATTTGGATCTGCGGCAAACACAGAATTCAACCTTTCTACCGGGACCACCATCATCATAGGTTCTTGTTGTTGAAATTATTTAGATTTTAATTCTATTGAATAAATATTATGGATCTAGAATTTCTGTAAAATTATGAATATGCTATTTCTTTGCTAAGATCTAATTTGTTTAGCTCACCTTCGAAAGCATTAGATCTCTGTTTCGCAAATCTAAATATGTTAGTTTTTTTTACTAAAGATCTCATTTCGGAATATCAGAATTCGCACAATTTGTTTTACTATAATTTAAATGAGATATGTTATGACTTGAGAAGGATCACGATTTAGCGTTTCAGTCCAGATCGGCTCTGCACCTTCTATTGCAGCGTTCGATCTTCAGACCCGGATCGATTTATCAGGGAATGTCCAGATCGGCTCTGCATCCTCTACATATCGATTATAGAGCCCGATCCCTAATTTAGATTTCGATTTCATTCACAATCAACTAGATGTTAAACACTGTATACCTCTGTTTATCAAATTCAAAAAAAAAAATGATTTAAACGCAGCAAAGATCGATTCTGCATTGAAATCATTATTATTCTGTTATGTCTCTGTAATTTTATGGGAGAAATATTAGGCCTAAACCCATTCTACTTTGAAATCGACCAATGCTGCATGGAGATCGTTCTTATTACTTTTATATCTCTATATTTATTTTTATGGATGAGATATTGGGCGTAGATCCGTTCCTGCCTTGAAGTAGATCCGTTCTGTAATGACATCGATCCATTCTGTATGGGAATTGTTTCTATTTTCTTTTTAGCTCTGTAACCCTTTCACGGTGAAACGCTGAGCACAGATCCATTTGTAGATCCATCTCTGCAACGGAATCACTTCTATTTCTTTTATCTTTATAATCGTTTTATGGATGAATTGGCGGGCGCAGATTCGTTCTGTATTATTTCTTGGATGCAATACCCATCATTTGATTTATTTTTACATGGTGGATCTCAAACACAGTTGACTCTGCATTATTGCCAGGAGACAATACACATCGATTTTAATCATCCGTATTTTAATGTTGGATATTATTCTCAGAGCAATTTATCAATCGATTTCGACTCTGTATTTTGAGATCATCTTTTAGAATTGTTGCAAATCATCTTCACATTGAAGGAAGATTGCTGGATAGCAATTCGAGAATCGTCCTACCAAGTTGCCCCTTTTTCTTTTAGGCTGCGATTTCTATCTTTACTTTTTTTTTTATTATTATTCGAATCCCTACACTGTAGGTGAGAACTGTGTATGAGAATCTAATTTGATTTGGCCTCATGATTGTTAGTTATGTTGAAAATCTTAACAATTTGTCAAATGGTATCGAACTATGCAATGATGCTGTCGAATTGTTATTACTTAAAGATTCAAATTCCTGACAATTGAAGTCGACCTGCACAGGGACGCGTTTAGTGTATATAATCTGCATTCATGATCCATTGAATCCGGTGTAGAAATTCATTGTTGTTTTTAACCCTCAAAATTCTGCCACTAAGAGTGTCAGCCTGTGTCACGACGCATTCTATGAATAATCTACAATTACACTCTTAAACTCGATTTCATAGTCATTTTAATGTTTAAAAATCCTAAATTTTATCCTGATCTTCACATCTCCATGAATCTGACAGACATGGCATTTCGATTTCTAGTTTGTCGGACTATTCTTCCTCATATGCCAGATCCGATTTTCAATGAATTTTATTCCTGTGTTTTCAAATTGAAACCTTGCCCCAATTCATTTCGATTTACTGGTAGATGACAGAAGGAAACTTTACGCTTACCTCTGCCGAAGGAAATGCTTAGATAAGAAATGTGATACTTTTGGATGAGAGAATGTTGGTCAGAATTAATTAATCTCTTTTTATTATTCTTTCATTTACATAGAAAAGTAGATATCCAAAGTGTTCCGAAATCCCAATTTGCAATAACTTTATGATACTATATTTAATGCTTTACAAGTGTATATTACCTAGATAGATTATGTACTTTTAATATAGTATTTGATGTATCTAAAAGCTCAGATGCACATTCCTTTGCGGTAGGATTGAACATTGGGAATGTATTTTATTTAGTATGGCATTAATTCGCAAAGGGTGTTTTGACTATTTAATGTCACATAGTTTGGTGGGAGTATTAAGAGTATCTTTTATTTTATTGCATTCAAAATAATGTTTTAGTTAATATGATCTCATATTGTTATGAAGAAAGAATTTTAAATGTAAATATAGAATTAAAATGTAATATTATAAAGTTGAAAGCTGTATAAATGTAATTAATGATTATACCCTATTATATTTACATTAGCGCAGAGTGAAAAGAGAGGAGCTTGATGGATAGTTCTATTTAAAACAAATTTTAATTCTTGATGTAGTAGTGTAACTGTTAGAGTTGGTATTTATATTCTTGTTTGGTTTGTAGGGTTACAACCCGATCGGATTGGGGTTCCGTTAAGCACAAATGTTAAATATTACAGGATGGATATTTTATATCTAATATTTATGATCAAAATATGAAGTGGGAAGTATAACTTCGAAGGCATTACTTAGTAAATGAATTTGATATTTTTATTGTTTACTTATAATGAAGTAAAGGTAATATTACATCTCTAATTGTTTACTTATAGTAAAATGAAAGGAAAGTTATATCCCTTGATGAAGTTATATATTGTTCATTGAATTTATATCCTTAAAGAAATTATATATATTTATTCTGAAATAAACATAATTCTATATATGCTTTAAAGAATTTATATGTTGTTATTTTCAAAATGTGGAGGACATATGGGTACCTTTAATGAATATATATATATATATATATATATATATGTAGAATAAAGATATACACATCCTTTATTGAATTTATATATTGCTTAAGTTGAATATATATTATCTTATTGAATTTAGGTATTGCTTGAGTTGAATATATATCTTAGTGAATGTATGTACTGCTTCACTTGAATATATATCTTGATGAATTCATATAATGTTCTTTTGAAATAAAATAAGAATATGTACATTTCCTTTGATGAAATTAGATATTATAGAATAAATATATTTTGATGAATTTATACATTGTTCATTTGAATATTTACCTTTAATGAATATTAGATCCTAAATGAAAATATATTATGAGTGTACACTTAAATTCAAGTGGGACGGTTATTGTGTCGTAGAGGGAGTGATATGATGATTAATTTACTTTTAATAGGATGGAATGTAAGTGATGGATCATTAGGTCTTCATGTTTAACTTATAGAATTTAAAAAAAAAAAACACTCCTTGACGACAGCCCCTACATTTGGTATCAGAGCGAGGTCGAACTTAGTTCGGACCTAGACAATTCCGCGTGAAATAGTTTATGAAGTTTAGTTGACTAATAAATTTTATTTTACATCTGAACAGACTTCGACATGGATCGAAGAACTCGCCAAGGTAGAGCCGGAAGGGGACGAGGACGAGCTGCACGCCCGTCAACCCCAACATCCCCTGTGGATAACCCTCCGAGAGCTGAGGAAACCATTAACCTACCTGCGAACGAGGTCATGACAATGATGAGGAACTACCACAGAATGACAGAAGCATTGATGACACGACTTGACCACGAGAACGTTGGTTCTCAAGTCACTGCAGTACCGCAGGTGCCACCTCCGGTCAACATACACCGAGAGTTAGAAAAGGTGAAGTTTCCTGAATTTTGGGGTTCCACTGAGGGGACCGCCGTGGAGGCATGGCTAGAAAACATGGCCATGTGTTTTTCTTTGAGAGACTACACATCTAACATGAAGGTACGGATGGCGATTCTACAACTGAAGGGGGAAGCCCTTCTTTGGTGGAAGACCTTGCGACCTCAGCTAGGTCTAGAGCTTGAGGAGATATCTTGGGAATTGTTCGATGAACATTTCCGTCAGCATTACCTATCAGACGAATTCATTGAGCGACAGCTGAATAATTTCCATGCACTGAAGCAAGGACTACGGACAGTACAAGAGTACGAAATCCGTTTCATGGAGTTACTTAGGTATGCACCCCATGTTGCCACGGAGAAATTAAAAGTCAATAAGTTCATCTATGGATTAAACCCAGTCATACGGGACAAGGTTCGTATTTTGACACCTTCTACTTTGCACGATGCGGTCCAGAAGGCCCTCATAGCGAAAGAAGAGCTTCCCGACAGGATGCTGCAGAATAAGAACTTTACGAGTACAGACCGAGGAAGTCAACCTTCGCATGCACCCAAACATCAATATGGGAATAATAATTTTGGAAGGAGACCTTTCAATGGAGGGTCTAACAGAAATGACAAAACACCATACCGACCACCACCACGGAATGATCATGCAAAGCCTTTTGCAAAACCGGCGCATTTTGGACCAAGAAGAAATGATGCACCTGCCAGAAACAAAACAAGAGGGCCCAAAGCAGGATGTTGGAGGTGTGGAGGACCACACTTCCAAAGAGAATGTCCTCAGCAGGACCGGGGAAACCAAAGAGCCCAAGCACCGCGACAAACTACCGCAGCCGATTTAGGACGAGCACATCGTATACATGCTGCCGTCAACAACCGCCAAGCTGAACATCAGTCCACCGTCCTCGAGACTACTGGTAAGATACATGGTAATGTATTTTCCTTGCTTATAGACCCTGGAGCTACTGAGAGTTTTATTTCCTTAAAAGTTGTAGAAAATAATGAAATGATGGCAATAAGTCAAGATGATTTCGACACGGTCGAGATGGCATCCGGTAGTGTCCAGAGTGTGAGTCTTAAGGTAGAGAACTGTGAAGTCGACCTAGGAGTATGTTCTTCTAGAATATCCTTTTATGTTACGGAATTGGGTACATAGGATCTAATCCTAGGGATGGATTGGCTAGAAGCACACTCGGCGGTGATGGATTGCCGAAGTAAGGAACTAACTTTCATCGACAATGAAGGTTACAAGAGGATGTTAACTGGGAAGAAGAAGAAGGTCTCCTTGAGAATGATATCGGCTATGCAGCTGAAGAAGAGCATGAGAAAAGGGTGTCAATTGTATGCGGTGATTGCATTGAACAAGGAAGGAGATAAGGTAGAAGTAATTAATCACCCCTTGTTCTCGGAATTCATGGACGTGTTTCCTGACGCATTACCCGGATTACCACCACAACGTGAATTGGATTTCACCATATAACTAAAACCTGGAACCGAGCCCATAGCTAGAACTCCTTACCGAATGTCAGTACCGGAATTGAAGGAATTGCAAATTCAACTACAAGAATTGTTAGATTTAGGACTGATCAGACCTAGTGTGTCTCCTTGGGGAGCACCTGTTATTTTTGTAAAGAAGAAGGATGGGTCTTGGCGCTTGTGCATTGACTACCGTCAATTGAACAAGGCGACCGTAAGAAATCAATATCCCCTACCCAAAATAGATGACCTCTTTGACCAGATGAAGGGTGCGACAGTATTCTTAAAAATTGACCTAAGGTCGAGATACCACCAGTTGAGGATCAAGGATGAAGATATTCCCAAGACGACGTTTAAAACTAGATTTGGACACTACGAATTTGTCGTGGTACCTTTTGGCTTAACAAATGCACCCAGTGTATTTATGAACCTGATGAACGGTGTGTTTCGGCAACACCTTGACAAGTTTGTACAGGTGTTCTTAGACGACATTCTGATTTATTCAAGAACACCGGAAGAACATGAGGAACACCTGAGGATAGTCTTAAAATGTTTAAGAGAAAATCACCTTTATGGAAAATTATCAAAATGTTCGTTCTTCCAGAAGGAGATTCATTATCTTGGACACATCATATCCAGCGAAGGGATAGCTGTAGATCCAGCCAAGATTGAAGCCATTTGGGATTGGTCGGCACCCACAAACGTACATGAGGTACGAAGCTTTATGGGGCTTGCCGGGTATTATAGACGCTTTGTGGAAGGTTTCTCTAGAGTAGCGGGACCTATTACTGAATTGCAAAAGAAGAACCATCCTTTCATTTGGACGGAGAAATGTGAAGAGGCCTTTGCTAAATTAAAAGAACTACTGACTACGGCACCAATCTTAAGAGTTCCCGATATGGATAAAGATTTCCTGGTGTGCACGGATGCTTCAAAGGATGGTGTGGGTTGTGTATTGATGCAATATGGAAGAGTAATTGCATACACGTCTAGAAGACTTAGGCCGCATGAAGAGAACTATGCGACCCATGATATGGAGATGACTGCAGTGATGCATGCTTTGAGGTTATGGAGACACTATCTGGTAGGGAGAAAGTTTGAATTAAAGACGGACCATTGTGGGTTACAACACATCTTCACTCAAAGCGACCTTAATGCTAGGCAGAGAAGATGGTCGGAAGTACTCAGTGAGTACGACTTCGACATAACTTATGTGAAAGGGACCTTAAACAAAGTGGCAGATGCACTTAGTCGTAGACCTAGGATATTCTCTGTCATACCATTAAAGACCAACTTAAGAGAAAAGATCTTGACACTACAACAGAAGGACACATGGTATAATGAAGTAAAAGCTGAGTTGGAGAATGAACAGATGAGGATACCCAAGTTTGAAGGGTACTCTTTGGACATGGATGGTTTATTACGGTATAACCGTCGCATGTATGTTCCTGATAATGAAGAAATTCGAGGTTTAATACTGTCTGAGGCTCACCGAGCCGTCTATAGAGCACATCCTGGAATAAAAAAGATGTACGCAGATTTGAAACCTTTGTTCTTTTGGCATGGCATGAAGAGGGATGTGGTAAGTTTTGTGGCGAAGTGTATGGAATGCCAGATGGTAAAGGCGGAACATCGACACCCAGTCGGATTACTGCAACCACATGCAATCCCAGAATCAAAATGGGAGGTTATTTCTATGGATTTTATAGTTGGTTTACCCTTAACCAACAAGAGACACGACACAATTTTTGTGGTCGTTGACACTCTTACCAAGAGTGCACATTTCCTACCGATTAAGAACACGTATCAAGCTCCGGAGATAGCCCGAGTTTTCATTAATGAAGTAGTAAGACTACATGGAATTCTGAAGAAAATTATTTCTGATAGAGGATCAGTATTTACTGGGAGGTTTTGGACAAGCTTTCAAGAAGCTCTTGGTACTCAACTTAACTTCAGCACTGCCTATCACCCTGAAACAGACGGACAAACAGAAAGAGTGAACCAAGTATTGGAGGACATGCTAAGAATGTATGTAATGGACCAACAGAAGAAGTGGGAAGAATATCTACCCTTGGTAGAATTTGCATACAACAACAGTTATCAGAGTTCTATTCGGATGGCTCCTTTTGAATTTCTCTATGGGAGACCTTGTAGGACTCCCATAAATTGGGATATACTAGAGGATAGGACATTACTTGGTCCTGACGTAATACAAGAGATGGAAGACCAGATGGTCATGATTCGTGCTCGACTAAAGGAAGCACAGGATCGCCAGAAGAGCTATGCGGATGCACACAGGACTGATCGTAACTACGAAATTGGGGATAGGGTATTTCTACGGGTAAAACCACAGAAGAGTTCTATAAAATTTGGAAAGGGAGCCAAGTTGTCACCTAGGTTTGTAGGACCCTTAGGATTTCAGAATGGATAGGACCGGTTGCCTATCGTCTTGACTTGCCGTCATCATTAAGTAGAATTCATAATGTTTTTCATGTTTCTGTAATGCGCCACTATGTTCCCGATACTTCACATATCATTGACTTGAGCAATGTGCAGATAACGAACGACGGGGCCGTGATGGCCGAACCGATCTGGATTTTAGACCAGCGAACGCGGCAGCTTAGGAACCGTGTGATTGATCAAGTCAAAGTGCAGTGGGACAGCTATAGTCCAAGCTCTGCGACTTGGGAGGACGCAACTGAGATGCGTCGTAATTTTCCATTCTTATTCTGAACTTCGGGACGAAGTTCTAAATAAGTAGGGGTGTATGTAGTGCCCCTAGACTTTTGTAGACATTGAGGGCACCTGCTGAGTGACCCGGCCGATTGAAACATTAATTAAATAACCTTTTTGCCTTATTTTTGAGTATATGTATCTGAACTGTTGATGTAAATGAATAATTGCATATGTTAAACGATTAGCTATGACTATGGAAAACTATGTTGATGGATAATGCTTAACGACTAGTTGTACAGTGATTATGTAATTGTCGACGAAATGTACATTTGAGTATATGAATAAGAAGTTGAATAAATCATAAATGTTTAACAATACTAGATTTAGAGATCAGATGATGATTATTGAGGACAGTGCTACTAATAATTTTGTTGTGAGAAGTGTGTGTAGAAACAAGTGAGACGGTTCACCAACGGACACACAAAGGAACATGAAGGGTCGTAGAGTATGGGTAAATCACACACAAGGGGAGCGACGACGATGTCGACTTCCGACGAGAATACCACGCATGAGCAGATAAGCATTGATCCGCTTGCTCAAGAGGAATGCGTGAGGGCGTATGAGGTGGGCCACGACGGAGCTAGTCACGTACGAGTTGAGGGGCGCGCAGTGAGAATGGACTCACTCCTAAGCGCCATTAGTCCCTAGATAGCATGTAGACGGAGGATGGATGGTAACGATTCCTAAAATCCCTACAAGAGTTCCCGCAAGTCAAAACGGAAAGATGGTGGCAGAAGGGCCCAACGATGCAGTACCCTGTCAAGAACGGAAAGAATGGACGCAAGGACCCAACCATGCGGTACCATGCCAAGGAATGGAAACCATGGATGATTGGACCCGACGGAGTGGTACCATGTCAGGGAATTTAAAATTAAGGAACCAGGAGCCCAACGGCGCGGCATCGAGATCCTAGTGAGTTTGATTGTTAAATTAAACTGCATAAAAACTTAGGTAGATTATTACTTAGCAAATGCATAACAATAGCTAAGACATTTGCACATGAATAGTTATATTTTGTTGAGCATTTAAAATAATATAAATTATTATTTAGGAGCAAAATAGATTAGACACCTAGTCAACTAAAAGCTAGGAGTTGATTAAAATATCTGGGGGACAAACTAGAGCAAACTTAGGGATGTAGGTGCACTTCCCATAGAAACTGACACTTGGATGGGTGAGTGTTCTAATTAAATAAATTATTAAAAATATTTAATTATGCATGAAGCGACATGTGTCGCAGGAGATTTCCCTTTATAAGGAAGGCTTAAGGAATGGGTAAGGGGCCCATAATTTGGACGATTGTCGTAATTTTCGAATACCTCAAAGACTTGCTGCTATCTAAGGGTTGGTTGAGAAATCCTGGTGGGAAGGGAAGCCCAAGCTGAATTTCTGAAATATATGTGTGAACTCTACGACCCTAATAGCTCGGGGGTCTGGAAGGAAGTACAGTACTTCCAGAGTGGTTGGGTGGTTAACCGAGGTGTCCATTGGAAATCGTGAGGAGATTGAAGCCACGACCTTCTTGGGATCTACATCAACTGCCGGAGCTACTTTTATTACATTGAATTTGGATCTGCGGCAAACACGGAATTCAACCTTTCTACCGGGACCACCATCATCACAGGTTCTTGTTGTTGAAATTATTTAGATTTTAATTCTATTGAATAAATATTATGGATCTAGAATTTCTGTAAAATTATGAATATGCTATTTCTTTGGTAAGATCTAATTTGTTTAGCTCACCGTCAAAAGCATTAGATCTCTGTTTCGCAAATCTAAATATGTTGGTTTTTTTTACTAAAGATCTCATTTCGGAATATCAGAATTCGCACAATTTATTTTACTATAATTTAAATGAGATATGTTATGACTTGAGAAGGATCACGATTTAGCGTTTCAGTCCAGATCGGCTCTACACCTTCTATTGCAGTGTTCGATCTTCAAACCCGGATCGATTTATCAGGGAATGTCCAGATCGGCTCTGCATCCTCTACATATCGATTATAGAGCCCGATCCCTAATTTAGATTTCGATTTCATTCACAATCAACTAGATCTTAAACACTGTATACCTCTGTTTATCAAATTCAAAAAAAAAAATGATTTAAACGCAGCAAAGATCGATTCTGCATTGAAATCATTATTATTCTGTTATGTCTCTGTAATTTTATGGGAGAAATATTAGGCCTAAACCCATTCTACTTTGAAATCGACCAATGCTGCATGGAGATCATTCTTATTACTTTTATATCTCTGTATTTATTTTTATGGATGAGATATTGGGCGTAGATCCGTTCCTGCCTTGAAGTAGATCCGTTCTGTAATGACATCGATCCATTCTGTATGGGAATTGTTTCTATTTTCTTTTTAGCTCTGTAACCCTTTCACGGTGAAACGTTGGGCACAGATCCATTTGTAGATCCATCTCTGCAACGGAATCACTTCTATTTCTTTTATCTTTATAATCGTTTTATGGATGAATTGACGGGCGCATATTCGTTCTATATTATTTCTTGGATGCAATACCCATCATTTGATTTATTTTTACATGGTGGATCTCAAACACAGTTGACTCTGCATTATTGCCAGGAGACAATACACATCGATTTTAATCATCCGTATTTTAATGTTGGATATTATTCTCAGAGCAATTTATCAATCGATTTCGACTCTGTATTTTGAGATCATCTTTTAGAATTGTTGCAAATCATCTTCACATTGAAGGAAGATTGCTGGATAGCAATTCGAGAATCGTCCTACCAAGTTGCCCCTTTTTCTTTTAGGCTGCGATTTCTATCTTTACTTTTTTTTTTTTATTATTCGAATCCCTACACTGTAGGTGAGAACTGTGTATGAGAATCTAATTTGATTTGGCCTCATGATTGTTAGTTATGTTGAAAATCTTAACAATTTGTCAAATGGTATCGAACTATGCAATGATGCTGTCGGATTGTTATTACTTAAAGCTTCAAATTCCTGACAATTGAAGTCGACCTGCACAGGGACACGTTCAGTGTATATAATCTGCATTCATGATCCATTGAATCCGGTGTAGAAATTCATTGTTGTTTTTAACCCTCAAAATTCTGCCACTAAGAGTGTCAGCCTGTGTCACGACGCATTCTATGAATAATCTACAATTACACTCTTAAACTCGATTTCATAGTCATTTTAATGTTTAAAAATCCTAAATTTTATCCTGATCTTCACATCTCCATGAATCTGACAGACATGGCATTTCGATTTCTAGTTTGTCGGACTATTCTTCCTCATATCCCAGATCCAATTTTCAATGAATTTTATTCCTGCGTTTTCAAATTGAAACCTTGCCCCAATTCATTTCGATTTACTGGTAGATGACAGAAGGAAACTTTACGCTTACCTCTGCCGAAGGAAATGCTTAGATAAGAAATGTGATACTTTTGGATGCGAGAATGTTGGTCAGAATTAATTAATCTCTTTTTATTATTCTTTCATTTACATAGAAAAGTAGATATCCAAAGTGTTCCGAAATCCCAATTTGGAATAACTTTATGATACTATATTTAATGCTTTACAAGTGTATATTACCTAGATATATTATGTACTTTTAATATAGTATTTGATGTATCTAAAAGGTCAGATGCACATTCCTTTGTGGTAGGATTGAACATTGGGAATGTATTTTATTTAGTATGGCATTAATTCGCAAAGGGTGTTTTGACTATTTAATGTCACATAGTTTGGTGGGAGTATTAAGAGTATCTTTTATTTTATTGCATTCAAAATAATGTTTTAGTTAATATGATCTCATATTGTTATGAAGAAAGAATTTTAAATGTAAATATAGAATTAAAATGTAATATTATAAAGTTGAAAGCTGTATAAATTTAATTAATGATTATACCCTGTTATATTTACATTAGCGCAGAGTGAAAAGAGAGGAGCTTGATGGATAGTTCTATTTAAAACAAATTTTAATTCTTGATGTAGTAGTGTAACTGTTAGAGTTGGTATTTATATTCTTGTTTGGTTTGTAGGGTTACAACCCGATCGGATTGGGGTTCCGTTAAGCACAAATGTTAAATATTACAGGATGGATATTTTATATCTAATATTTATGATCAAAATATGAAGTGGGAAGTATAACTTCGAAGGCATTACTTAGTAAATGAATTTGATATTTTTATTGTTTACTTATAATGAAGTAAAGGTAATATTACATCTCTAATTGTTTACTTACAGTAAAATGAAAGGAAAGTTATATCCCTTGATGAAGTTATATATTGTTCATTGAATATATATCCTTAAAGAAATTATATATATTTATTCTGAAATAAACATAATTCTATATATGCTTTAAAGAATTTATATGTTGTTATTTTCAAAAAGTGTAGGACATATGGATACCTTTAATGAATATATATATATATATATATATATATGTAGAATAAAGATATACACATCCTTTATTGAATTTATATATTGCTTAAGTTGAATATATATATCTTATTGAATTTAGGTATTGCTTGAGTTGAATATATATCTTAGTGAATGTATGTACTGCTTCACTTGAATATATATCTTGATGAATTCATATAATGTTCTTTTGAAATAAAATAAGAATATGTACATTTCCTTTGATGAAATTAGATATTATAGAATAAATATATTCTTGATGAATTTATACATCGTTCATTTGAATATTTACCTTTAATGAATATTAGATCCTAAATGAAAATATATTATGAGTGTACACTTAAATTCAAGTGGGACGGTTATTGTGTCGTAGAGGGAGTGATATGGTGATTAATTTACTTTTAATAGGATGGAATGTAAGTGATGGATCATTAGGTCTTCATGTTTAACTTATACTTATAGAATAAATAAATAAAAAACACTCCTTGACGACAGCCCCTACATGATGGATGGAAATAAATTTGTTGGATATAAGGATAGGTATCCTTTTGAATCACATTACGGAAACACCATATACGTAAACCAGGAGATTGCATATAAAGCTTATTAAAAGACTGTTTTATTAAGGGGGAACATGGCTTAGACTAATTAAGTTAAATATTGGTGTGATGGTGCGAAAGGTTTTTGAGAAAAATTTCGGATTAATCGTACCTAATATAGTAATAATCTCGGGTAATAATAAGAGAGTCATAAGAATCTCAACACAGTCCTCAATTTAACTCAATTAAAGTAGTTGTTATGAAGTTCTAATATGATTGAACATATTACGTAATGATGTTTCGTTCAAATTGTAGGAGTAGACTAAGGTCTTTACAAAGTACATAAAGATTGCCAGTGTGGGTAGGAAGAGTGGTGATGTACAAATACAATGGCATACTAGGATAAATACTAGTAATTACCTTTGCGATGGTAAGGGTGGGAACAAAACTAGCTATGAGATTCTTAAGGAATTGAAGAAGTAATGGTTCCCCGACAAATTATATTGGTTTGAAAATGAAAATAATAAATAAACACGATAAAAATTGCATTTGATAAGAAATAGCCATGGAAACCTTTTAAACGATAATAGTTCTCCTACTTTAATGATGTTACGATACTTTTGTTATTATTTATTACCGATAAGTGAAATGGCAAGGTGATATACCTTAAAGATTGTAAGGAATGAAGAAGTGTTCTAGTTCTATTAGTTAAATATGATGGTGGAGTCCACTTATGTTTAATAATGCATTGAATTGTTGAATAAATAAACATTTGTGTTCAAATATTAAAGGATGATGGTTACCACTATTAGTGACTAGGATAATTGTGTTGCTTCCCATTATGTACAGGATCTACAGGTTATACATATATATATAAAGGGAGGATCATCGATAGAAACAAGAGATGTATTAACCAAATCTAATAAGGTAGTAAACGGAGTAAGGACATGGTAGGAAGCTAACAAAATGGGAGATAATTGAAAGTCAATAACACTTGACCAATAGTCTAACAACCATTATAAATCAAGTACTTGGAATTTGTAATAAAACTATGTTTTAGGAGAAATAGTGCATTTCCAATTATGAGAAATGATGAAATTAATTATTGATGAGAGTGGGTATCTTTACAAAACTGGCAAGAAAGCGAGTAAGATTATATGTGTATCTCATGTCTAGTGATAATGTGTAGTTGTATGAGACACCCCAAATAGAGGTGGTAGGTCAATATTTAAGGTATGTGTGAATGGATTCCCCTATTGGAAAATTTAATTAGTATTAAGATATGGGAGATATCTATGTATTAAAATCAACACCGTAAATTTTCTATGTGTAATGTGCAATTAATCATGTTTCAACATAGTAAGTGGAAAGAGATTGAAGTAACTAGGTATGTGCGAGAAAGGGGTAAGGGTTATATGCCGCTAGTCTTGCTTAGGTTAAATTGTCATGATGGGGGAAATATTATTGAGAAACAACTAGGATTTAATAATTACAAAATGAACGAGCAGTAAATTATAAAAGTAGGTAAATTATTGAGGGACTAATGAAGTTACCGTGAATGAATGTGCGCCAAACCCTCAACCAGGTTAAGTGAACTAGTAATACAAGTAAATGGGGTAATAATGGAGGCAAAAATAGGAACCGATGTGCACCTCAATGAATAAAGTTACGTTGTTTAAACCCCTAACAGATACTATCAGTGAACTTAAGCATTTTGGTAAAATATAGTTACTAAAAACATTCTAATAAATGATAGTTCTCCTAATGTAATATTTGTTACAATACTTATGGTTATCAAGGACGCAGATTGCTTACTAACACTAAGGTAATAATAATGGTTGACCTTAGAATGAAATAGCAGGGATCTTCATCCCCTGGGAGAGGTATGCAAATCTTAAAGATCCTTGTAATCACTTGTTGCATAATTAAAGATTATGAACTCTCAGCTCTCCATTTAAAAAAAAAATCGATTATTCTATGCCAAGTTGGATCAAGATACGCCAATGATGAGGGATGGGTTGTGTGACGAATAAACTGATCTGGATGAGGTAACTTAAGGACATGGTTATCGGTTCATAGTATGATGCTAAGGTGGGCAGCACCTGGTTATAACCTTTAATAATTCTAAATATAATATTGAGATTCTCCAAGAAGGATTAATCTAAATGACTCATTAATTATTAGAATACATATTAGGTTATTAAAGATGTAGAACCATAAGATAATATCAGCATAGTTGGGCAAGTCAAAGCTAAGTAGGACAAGTATGGCCAGCACCTGCTACTTGCGAAGACAAAGAGGTTAGGCATCAAGATTTTCCCCGCATTATTACGACCATAACTTCGGGACGAAGTTTCCCGAAGGGTGGGTGTATGTAACGCCCCATATTTTGACTAGGCATGTTTACGAGTTAGACACCTTTCACTTTAATTGCTTATTATCTGTTGGACTCAGCTAGACAGAGTGAACTATATTTTCGACATGATAGACATGATGATATGTTGTTACTATGTTTATGATGTTACTATATTCATGCAGTTATTAAGTTATGATTATCATGAGATTCATTGCTTTTATGATGAAAATATATGTTTTAGCGTTTGCATTGATGAAATGTGAAATATATGGTGTTGTACATGGGTTCCATCCTACGATGAAATTGATAGAACTGTTATATTCCATACATACCTATGATGCAATAAAATTGTGACATGAAATAAAATGATGTTGATGATATGGATCAATTGGCGATCGAATGGAAGTGCTTGTTATAAAATGTGTATTTTGCGGAATACTAACCTACAGGACTCAAGGGTTATGGGATAGCCGGATACTTGATCTGATATATGGATAAGAACCTATCCATGCCGTAAACCTTAGCAACCGAAATCGATGATACAATGACATGGACCGATAATCTCGATAACAGCAGAGTATGATTTGATAAGGGTGTAGACCCGGTATGTTGAGAGGGATGGATGTGTTTCCCACCCTATGTTCCTATGATACCCGAGGTCGTGGGAGGGCCGTGCTGAGACACGCTCCCCATGTAGTTGTGATGATGATGGTCGGATGCCTGGTAGGGGAGGATAGGTCCATTGTTCAGCCGACGCTATCGCTCTCAGGTTCTATGTGGTCAGGTCGGTGAGTCCGACATCCACTGTTATACTAGCAGAGGAAGGATAGGGAGGATGTGGACGTAGGTTAGGATTGGAGGATATGATAGTTAGTACTGTTGAGGGTTAGGTATCCATTGATATTGAGTTAGTGGTAGTAGGTAGCTTTCCTTGTACCTGATTGATTGAACAAATGTAATCATAAAAATAATGAAATGAAATCTTAAAGGTTAACTGATAAAATAACCAATGATGTTTTAGTAATATTATGATGAATGTATACTTGTTCAGTTTGCATAAAGTATTATTAGTATCAGTTAGCTGTTATGCATAGGAATATGACGTATGTTTATAGTACATGTCCGTCTTGTGCATACGCTGGCCACGCATGCACATTATGCCCATGCGCGATAATATTGGTTTACAACATACTTATCAAGATTTAACAATGTTATAAGCTATCATAGATAACTCAATTAAGTATTTGGTGAATGACTTAATTAGTAAAAGATTATCAAGTTCTAATGTGTAAAATAAGTTAATTAGTCTTTGTATGTAAACATAGGAATGAATAGTTAAAATAAGTGTCATTAATTGCAAGTATCCTCAAGTGAATGTGTCTTCAATATGAAGAATAACAGTTAAACATTAATACTAGAAGAGTGTGCTATATAATTGTTGATCAGGATTAATTAAACCATTAAGTATATTTCATTATTTATACGCAAAAGGTACTATGTTGATACTTATCCATTAACCAAATAAATGTTTTAAATTACTATTCACAATTAATTTAATTACTATTAATATTAGTTATTATTGTTATTAATATTATTATTTAATTAATAATAATAATGATAATAATCTTTATATAAAGCATAGTGGATTGAATGATTTATTAAATAGATTATTCATTTAAATTAATGGACAGAATCATTCCAAATAAATTAAAAAAGGTTTTGTTTAAATAAATTATTGAATGATCCCACTGCTCGAGAGAAACTTGGATGATTAAAAATAATATATGTAGTCATCATTTTACCTTGAAAAGGGTGTTGCATTAATGATTTGTACTTCCCAAAACCATGACAGCTAGGGTGGTGGAGTGATAAGGAAGTTTGACTTTATGAAGGAGGTGGATTCCTATAAAGAGGATATTTTAACAAAGTAGTAGGGGGGGTTATTGTGGGAGAACTATGAGGATTTGTAAAGAGGAGGAAAATATTCCGAGGAGGGGGTTAACTCGAGGAATGGAGGAGGGAAAAAACTCCATTGAGGAGGGGGAAAACTCACTGAACAATATGGTTATTGAACTAAGGTTGCTGTCGGGATTATCGGTCTGTGGGCTCGGGGGCTAGGAAATCTGTTGATTTCCTAGGGTCAGCAAGATAATAGCTGATCGGCAGGGTGGACACATCATTTCGGGTTGCTAGGGGAACTTACAGAATCCACCACGTAAGTCTGTTGGTCTTACTGCAAATCTACGGATCCAGGTATTTCACTCAGCTAGCTTAAATAAAATGTATTTTTCTTTCATTTTCAAATTATGCATGTTAGAAGAACAAAGTTAAAACAAAAAGTCTTAAGTTTAATGTTTATTTATTTTCAGAGAGTTATAACCCTATAGAAAACAGACATATAAACATTAGGAAACAGAAACACATAGACGGTTGGTCTTTTTATTCAGAAAACAAAAAGGGAAAAAACTTGGTATTTACATGAAAATACAAATAGAGACCCAGTGCCTAGCGAGGGCACTACACATATAGGGTATAAATGCTAGTTAATAAATCATTTTAATATTTAATAATAATAAAACTATATCATCTTAATAACTTAGCATTAAATTAATACTGATAATGGTACATAGTACATATTATTATAATGACAATTATTTATTTATCTATTAATAATCATAATGTACCGGTAAATAAATCATACCACAAGAAGCATTTCAATATTAACAATTCAATGAGAAGTAAAAGAGGCAATCCATGATGAACACGCATCGACCAATCAAGTCACTAAACAGTAAAAGAGGCAATCCACAAGCATCATCCAATCAAATCATTGAACAGTAAAAAAGAAAATGCATAAGCATCGACCAATCAAATCACTGAAGCAATAAAAGAGGCAATGCACAAGCATCAACCAATCAAATCACTGAACAATAAAAGATTCAATGCAACGTGAACATGCATCAACCAATCAATCTACTCTATTATTAGATATGCACACCATAATACTTACCAATCAATCTATTGAATAATAAATATGCAATATTAATTAATTCTAAAGCATACAACAAACTGGTATCTGAAGTGAGGCTTCTTATTCTTCCATTAACATAAGGGAGGTTAAAATTATTTCACAAAACACATTTATAAATTCCAAATGCATATAAACATAGTTATAAATCCATAATAGTCCCAACAACCGTAGAGTTGGAACCTAAGCTCTGATACCACTCTGTAACGTACCCGAACCCGAAACCAAGGTCACGGGAACATGTAAGCCAAAAGGAAGGCTGAAGCAAAGTAAATGCACAACAAGATAAGGTTATCTAAGGTTGGTCCATCATGCCAACAAGCTAAATAAATAAAACAATCAACTTTCTTAAAGACAAGTATGATACAATTCATCTTCCTTATGCACATGCTGTGCAAGGAAAATGCAAACATGATTGTAAACGGATCTGAACCAGGTTTTAACATGTAATTTAACATCAATCAATCGGATCTTCTACAACCATATAACCATTAATAAAATCATATTTGAAAGCTAACTCTAGCAATGTAAATAAAAGATCCACAGACTGCCATATTTAACCATATTAACAAAGCTAGAAACTAGATCTTATAGCTACCACCTACAACCATTTTAACTTAAGTAAAAAATAGATGTGAGGGATTTCATATACAGCCATAAATATGATAATAACATAATATCTCATGGCTGTCACCTAAATCCATACCAACCATAAGAAAAAGATGGATCCAATGAGCACATGTACATCATAATAATGTAAATAAGCACATAATAAAATAATCATCACAGACTACCAACCATAGCCATATCAACATGAAAAAATTCAAGTATGAAAAACATCATCTACAACCATATAAAACCATATCTCAAGGATGTCACCTACAACCATATAGATCATAAGCCAATCAGATCCATGAGCACATATAATTCCAAGGATGCATTAAATACACATATAATAAAATACTTATCTGATTGAGGGGAAACTAGCTTCAACCAGAGAAATTACCACCTAGCCATATACATAGTCAATTCAAGCCATACTTGAATAGGTCACCCCCAATCTGAGGCCATAGATCCACAGGAGAGGTACTCTCAAACCAATAGGTATGGTGCGCTCATCTCAATACCAGAAACAATGCGACACATAAATAACCATATATCAACCATACAAAAATATTTTTCAATGAAACAAAAGGTATTCCTTATTGAAAACATTGCTTTGGATACAGCGGAATACGTCTCACAACCAATAATTTATTAGAAGCATATGAACGAGAAGATGTGGCTACGCCCTTCTCAAGAACCCTACCACACAAAAAATTACCATATCTTAGTCATACTGAAACCATTTTCAGTGAAATAAAAAGTGTTCCTTACTGGAAACATCACTGCAGATGTAATGGAATAGGTCTCACAACCCATAAATGCTCAAAAATGGTTGAAATTTACTCTATGGTTTCGCCCTTTCTACACTGTCATAAATCACAAATACACCTTTCTCCATCTAAACTTTCCCTTTCATCTACACTACATGGTGCAATGGGTTCCCTTCACCACACGGTTTCTCAGGACATCACTATCCACCATCAGGATTCACGTGCATATATTTGGACAGGGACAAGCAATGGGATAAGGACTCATGTTGTGTTCTGCACAGTCAATCTTCAATCCCCATTACAGGGTCTTCAAATCTCATTACAAGACCTTCAATATTCATTTCCTAGTGAGTTGTGACTATCTGTGCTCACCACAGCCCTTCAAATATCACCACCCTCAACTAGGACTTCAATGTTTAGCCATACAATGCTTCTCCTCCGTGGGAGTATGCACATTCAGTCCAATAGCCAAGAGAGAGCCCGTGAGAGATCCCATTCGAATTCATATAGGGCAATTCAAATCCACTCCAAGAGGCTAACTCCAACTCACTATGAAGTTTACCCAAGCCACAAGAGGTTAACTCTAACCTGAAGAGGCCAAGTAGAATTAGTGATAGGAGGTTACAAAACATGAGGGGAGTTACACAAATTTTGAGGTGTCAAGGCTAAAAATAGACAGTGGGGATGCACTTATGCAAGTGGGGGTTACAAAACCAAGTGTAACCTCCACAAAGGAGTTACAAAACCACCAAAGGGGTACATTTAACAAGTGGAATCCATCCAAGCACTAATGAAGGCCACTGAATCATGAATTAGGCTCAATAATACCAACATAGGCTAAAATAACAAAAAATAGGAAACAAAGAGTGTTGTTAGGGAGAGCCACAACTCCTATTCCCCAACCCCCTCCCATGTGGAATCCATTCCCCCTAGCCACATTAGTTGTCCATGCTGAGTTATTTATTTAATTAAATATAAATAATAATAATGATGTCCATAGTCCATAGTCCAGGCACCTAGTGCCACATCACAAAACAAATAATAACCATAACATATGTCAAGGGGCTTAACACACGGGGTATTACAATAATTCAGATTCTTCACCAAAGCAAATAGATCAAGTTGAACAAGATTGAACTTATACTCCTCTAATATTGTTAGCTTCGATTTACACACAAAGCTCTTTGTTAAAAGAAATCAATGAGGGTCTTTAAAATATTAATTAACCATCAATATTGCAACCAACAATGACAAAGATTTGGAATACTAATTTTTGAGATGTTGCATTCTCAAAGAACACCAACTTTAGTAAATGTAGTGAATGCATGGTGTTGAAAACATAAATGAAGTCAACAATTACAAAATATTTGGAATAAAAGGAATGAGTTAGATTGAAGAAACATAACAAGACCATTAAATGTTGAAGATATTGCTACTATGCCCACATAACTACGTCAGAGTAGTTTCCAAAGGAGATTTTGAGAATTATCCATGACAAAATGGACAAATCATTGAAGACTTCAATTCCAAGGCATGATGTGCAAATCAAAATATGTTGCAGGAACAAACTTGGGTTTTGCACCGACAGGTATTCTAACACATGGAAATAAGTGAGGTTTTGTTCATTTCTCCCTACCATTTGTGCATATGGGATCATGTTTTACCATTATGTCCCTTGCAAAGTGCTTGAGGGACCTTAAAGACCGACACTTTGATATGTATGGTTATCTTATTTATGAGAGTGGAAGTTCAATAAACTCATTTTCAGATGCATTACTTGACACTTCTATTTACTCAAAATATAGAGTGTACAAGGATGATTTTCTATCTCATGGAAGATCCACAAATTAGGATGTTGATTTTTAACCTCTTCCTCCACATTCATTGTTATAGTTGTACAATGTAGAAAATGATAATAAAAATCATTATCTTTTCATGTTTCTATCACTTTTAATTGCACTTGGTGTCTTGATCACTATCAAGGTTTGGTTCTTTCTTGTGGGACATACCCATCAAGACATAGATGGCACCTATAGGAGAATGTTGTAACACCCATCAAAATAATGGGTGTTAGTAAAATAATCATTAACAATAGTAATTGAATGTATATTTCTGAATGTACAATAAACTAATCATTAACATATATTTTGAGTGTAGATTTCTTCATGTAAAAATCTATGGGTACGATCCCTTAAGCAGTAACATAATATGCATATTTTATTTTATTTCAAGCATATCATCATATCCGTTAAATGAAATGAAATTGAAAGAAAAATATAAGTATATTAACTCAATTAATTGTTTGAATTAGAAATCCAATCCTTAATAGAATCCCAATCCTTAGTCCATTCCAATCATTAGTAATGTTATCCAAATTGGGATTAATCCTCCCAACCAACTAGCATCCAAATTTCCAGTTCTAGGAAACCTATGGGATTTCCCACAAATCTAGTAACAACAATAACAATCACTCAACCTTCCAATATCAAGTATCCATCTCTCATAGTTAGTTTCATATTCTCAAGTTTTCACAAACTAGTTCAACCAACCAACAAGTGACCCCCAACTCATTCCTTAAGCACCCCTTTTTATCCCCTCCTTCCACCGCCTTCCTCCCTTATCAAGAAGGGACATAGGAAGGTCCAAATATGATATAATAAAAACTTACCTACCCACCTAATGATATAACAACCCCTTAACGAGGCATGCTCTCTCATTAACTCAAATCATATCTCGTAAATCCAAATATAATAACATACTAAAATATCTACCTATAATATGTATTCTTGGGCAAGTCAAATATCACTCACATCAATGTATATTTGGTATCCATTAAATTAATCAAGTTATAAAATGGCATGCAAATGAGAAATAATGCATATCAAATGATAATTAAGTGAAATGCAAGGAAATGTATTTAATACAATGCAATGAGATGTAATTAATACCAACATGAAATGTCATTAATGCAAAAATGCAAATGATTGTTGATTATAATACAATAATTTAATCATTACTTTTTTTTTAACAGAAACTGGAAAAAATATTGTATTAAAAAAGGATTTGCACAACCATTCATTACAGATAAAAAAAAAATGTTAAATTTTCTGAATTTACTTCAATATGATCTAGGATCTTAACTGAGAGAACAACATGTACAGCATATCTACAGCATATCAATCATGGAGACAATAATGCAAGCACACAAGAGACACAAAGATTTACTTGGGGAAAAACATAAAGGTGAAAAACCCCAATAACTTCCTCAGAGATAGATAGAGCAATGATACAACCAACCAAGAGAGAGATAGCCATAACCTAGCAGCAATCCTCCTCCTCCATAAGTGCGCCTCTCCTCCTTGAGAGCATGTGTGAGAAGTGAGTGAGTAAATAGAGTGCCTCCCGCACTCTATTTATACTTGACTTGACTTGCCTTTTTACCTAACTCATGTAGGCTCGAACTTAACCACATAATATAATGCTGACTGGGCCGACCCCCAATAGGGTGGTCTAATAACCCTTTGACCCACATGACTTATACAGGGCCGACCCCAAACAAGGTGGTCTAATAACCCATCAAGTATAAGTTACGACACTTACAATATAAATGACAACACTTCCTTATAGAGGAATAATACCATCTCTATAGGAATATAATATACATATATGTGAAATACATTCCGAAGTTACATATACATCAACACTCCCTCTTAACTAGGAAGGTATTTCTCAGCACAGTTCTTCTAGCACAAGTCATCTTCTCTGGATCATCGTCACTGGATAATCATCATCGAGTCATCATCATCGTCACTGCTGCTGCTATCTCAATCAATCTCTGAATCTACTCGTCATAGGAAGTTCTACAGAGCCAGTCCTTTTTCATACTGGATGTAGGCCCACCACCTGCAGGTCTTCATCATCACTGGCCATACTGTGGAATCCTCAGGACTTATTACGTGCGTCACAAAACCTGGCTGCAGCATCCCAGGCTATTACGAGCACACAGCTCTACCTGTAGGATCTCCCAGGAGCACATTACATGTGACCCATCACAAAACCTGGCTGAAGCATCCCAGGCTGTTACGAGCACGCAGCTCTACCTGTCGGATCTCCCAGGAGCACATTACATGTGATCTCACCACAAAACCTGGCTGAAGCATCTGAGGCCTTTTTCATCCTGTCCAGATCTCCCGGGAGCAAATTACATGTGGTCCACCACAAAACCTGGCTGAAGCATCTGAGGCCTTTTTCATCCTGTCCAGATCTCCCAGGAGCAAATTACATGTGGTCATGGCAAAACCTGGCTGAAGCATCTGAGGCCTTTTTCATCCTGTCCAGATCTCCCAGGAGCAAATTACATGCCATAGGACAAAACCTCGCAAGAGCATCTCAGGATGTTACGGGTACACAACTCCGACCTGAAATCTCCCAGGGCACAAATTACATGTCCTCCCAAGCAAAACCTCGCAAGAGCATTTGCCAGATGTCCCAGGGCACCGAATTACATGCCATAGGCAAAACCTCGAAAGACCATCTGCAAATCTCCCAGGGCACAAATTACATGCTTTCCTGCACAACCTGATCCACGGCCACAAAGTATCATCTGATACTCATCAAACATCATCCTGATGTACACATGATCATCCTGATCATCATCACTGCAACATCCTGCTGCATGTCATCTGGAGAAGCTTGTCATCCACGATCATCCAAGTATCCACCTGATACATACATAGATACATGATCCACACAATGTATCCATCAACATACATGATCCACCTGATCATACAAAGATACATGATCCACACAATGTATCCATCCGCATACATGATCTACCTGATCATACAAAGATACATGATCCACACAATGTATCCATCAGTATGCATGATCTACCTGATCATACAAAGATACATGATCCACACAATGTATCCATCATCATCCATGATCTACCTGATCATACAAAGATACATGATCCACACAATGTATCCAACAGCATCCAACATGATGCGTTCATACAAAATACATACACATGATCCAACCGATCATATCCAGCATCCAACATGATGCGTACATACATAAATGATCCAACTGATCATATCCAGGTAGAAACCAGAACATCATCCTGATGCTCATCATCCAGCGCTTACATCCACAGCCATGTGAAGGATCCTCCTTCCCACATGCTTGGAATGGCTTCAGCAAATGTGTCCATCACTTCTTCCTCGAAGTGTCCTCGATCTGAAGAACGCCAAGCCTCTCTCTGAAGTACTCGAACTTTACCCTGGCTAGTGGCTTCGTCAGCACATCTGCAATCTGCTCGTCCGTCGCAACATACAGGAGCTTCACAGCTCCTCTCTATACCATATTCCTGATATAGTGATATTTGATCTCTATGTGTTTCGACCTATCATGAAACACTGGGTTCTCGGACAGCTTCACACAACTCTGGTTATCACAGAAGATACCAGTAGCCTCCAACGGGAGATCAAATAACTCAGACAGTAGCTTCCGTAGCCATACTGCCTCACAACTAGCTGAACAGGCTACAACATACTCTGCCTCAGCTGTACTCAGTGCTACGCAGGACTGCTTCCTGCTAAACCAAGAGATCACACCTGATCCCATACTGAAGCAACACCCAGATGTGCTCTTCCTATCTGCAGCACTGCCAGCCCAATCTGAATCAACATAACCCTGCAGGTTAAACTTTTGATTTGCCTCATACCTGAGCCCAAAATCCACTGTACCCTTCAGGTACCTCAAAACATGCTTTACAGTAACCAGGTGAACACCCCTCGGATCCGTCAGGAACTGGCTCAATGTGTTCACAGCAAAGCAAATGTCTGGTCTCGTGTTCGTCAAGTACATCAAGGACCCAATCATCTGACGATACGTAGAGACATCAACCAGCTCAGATGAAGCATCACATAGAAGCTTCATATTCGATGTCATAGGTGTGGCCATAGCCTTGCAGTCCATCATCCCGAACCTCTCCAGGATCTCTTACTGCATACTTTCCTTGTCCAAGGAAGATTCTATCACTCTGCCACACCTCCATGCCAAAAACAAATAGTGCATCATCTCGAACTTGGAAGAAAGCTTCTGCTGCGTGTCGGCAATCAATCTATCTTTACCTGTAACAAATAGGTTATCTGCATAAAAAAATAGTATCACTGGATTGCCTTCTTCAACCTTGTAGAAAAGGTTGGAATCTGCTTTACTTTTGGTAATGCCCAAACTGGATAGAAAGCTGTCTATCCTACCATACCAAGTTCTGCACACATATATGACTACACCATGCTGTCTTGAGATCCATCTGGTGCATCTTCTATTTTATCACTTTTATATTTCTCAATGCTGCCATCTGCAACATGCTTGATCTGATAGTTCCATTTGGAAGTCATAAAAAACTTCCCTTCACATCTTGGGACTACATCCCAAACATCATTCTTCATGATCGACGGATCAAGGCATTTCATTTCTTCATCCCAGATCCTGGGAACTTCAATATCTTCAATATCTTCAATATCTTCAATAGATATCTTTGCTGGAACAAAATGTTGTAGTTCTTCTTTTGTAGGAGATGGCATACGATCTTTCCTACACAACAAGTTAAATTGCATGATTAGAAAACATCTCATAGTTTTCAGAACAAATTCTTACACATAAAGAAATATGCCATACAGTCATGCAATTATCTTAGCCAATGCTTCAATACAACATTTATCCATATTCCGTAACTTTCTAGATGCCTTCCAATCTCTACCAGAACATTGTTAAGAGTGTGCACAACTCCCAACATGTCAGCAAAGAGGTTTCATTCTAGATAAGTAGCAATGAAATGTTGTACAGTGCCATAGGCCACTTACCCATGTGTATTAGTAGTATACTGTTCATTAATGCAACTATTCTAATATGCACAAGACATATCCTAAGTCTAGGAACATGAGCATATACATCATTGAACAATTTTACTTAAACAAACAAATATGCAAGAAATGATAATTAAAATACTTATCTTTGTTTGTTCGTTGGGTGGACTCCCTCTGAGTCTTCGCTTCCTTGTAGGAGCTGCTGGAGTCCTAATCTGAAGTAGCTTCTTCTACACCTTTATGTTGTGGAATGTAGAAACATGGTCAACTCCCTTTGACTATCTGCATCCTTGCAAAAACTACTGAAGTGTGCTCCTTTTCTTTATTGCAGGAACAACTGGAGTGTGCTCCTTTGCTTTCTGGCAGGAGCAACTGGAGTGTGCTCCCTCTTGATCTTTGCTTCCTGAATTACCTGTTCTTGAACTCATATTCATCCTTGGTCCCTATGCATGCTTATTAGTATCATGATTCATATAAAATCATACATTCATTAGTATACTATTAAAACACAATAATCTCAAGCATGTATACTCATGATCATTTCAATCAGAAATAATAAGCATTAGCATTCAAGGTTTATGTAGGATTCTTATGGTTAGTCAAATCATAAGAAGCATAACATGTCTAAACCTATAATTACTCAAACCTACGATTCTTCGCGTTAGTTGAATCATCAATTAAGATAAGAGATATAATGTGCATAAAACCTGTGATTATTCAAACCTATACTTTCATGATTCTTCTGGTTAGTCATATCATCAATTATAGTAAGAACAATAATATACATCCAACCATGATTATTCAAACCTATGACTTCATGAATAATCATTATCAACAACAGTATAAGATCCTAACACAAGGTAGGATTCTAGCTTGATATAGGAAAAACATACCTGGATTATCATGTTAGCTAGTTATGTCTAACATACCCGTATAATGTCTTTTGGTTCTCTTCAGTGACTTGTGCTAGTAACCTGCATGTCTCATAAGTTAACCATTATAAAACCAAGTTATACATACCTCGTGAATGGATCTTGTATGAGATCCATGACAATGGATGAATCTTTGTCCTCATGTTATCATGATCATATGTTCTTGGACCAGAACATGATCTGTCTTTCTTGGTGTACCTTTCATGTTAGTAGACAACATAAACCTCATACAACACCATAATGCATTAGTACAATCATAAGTGTCAACACCCTAACCAATGAATATCTTCTATCATGCATTCATAATTTTGTTAAGGTGATACGACAAATCTAAAATCAAAATTGTACTAGCCGTAATAACATGAAAACATACCATAAACTTAATCATGGAAAATATCGAAACATACCTCGATGAGTCATACCTGTTGAGATCGCTTGTAATCTTCTTATGTAAGGCCTTAGCCTCATCTCCCTCTGAAACATGAACTTCTTTACTCATGCAGATGATCAATCCATCTTCTTCTAGGATTAACCCAATCCACTTGATTTGCAAGAACTGGACCTGGAGCTGGATATGGGTTTGTCAGATAAACCCCAAAAATTCAAACTTTGAATTTCAACCTTCTGACAGGATAGAAATATGTGTCTTGATGAGCTGATCAAGCTGGTATATTCAAAATTTGAAGACTGCAAAGTTTCACTCCTCAATTTTGCCTTTGAAACTTCCGGATTCACTGGATGTGACCCTGAACTGGGGTTTGATGAAGCCCACTCTTCTCCCCAATCAAAATGTTTGATCCAAAGCTCTAAGCTTCTATTTTTCTGAGGAGCTTCCAGCCGTGGTCACAGATTTCAAAAATTCCCATTTTTACAGAAGCCCTAATTTTCCACTTTTCTGATCAAAGTCCCGAACTAGGGTCTGATCAAGCCCGGCCTTCTGCCCAACCAAAAATTCTGATCTTGGTCTCTAAATTTCTATTTTGATGAGTAGCATCCAGCCGTGGTCTCTGATTACAAAAATTCCAACTTTCTTCAAATCCCTAAATTCCGGAAGCCATGAATGAAGGTACCAAAAAATAATTCTGTTTTGACAGAAATATGTACCTGATTGTTTCTGGTGTAACTCCGAAATTTTTGATCCACAGGGTCTGAAAAAGTTTCCTGAGATAGCCTGACCTGTTATCTTTCCATCCTGACAGGTCTGACCTCAATTGGATTCTCTGAGAGAGAGTTATGCCAAATGTCGCAACGTGACCTGTTTTGGGATAAAACAAGAGAGAGAACTTGTACGGCGTGCCACGTGTCACTGTTTTAACTTCGGTCTCTGAAAACGTTTTCTGAGATAGCTCGGCATGTTACCTTTCCATCCTGACAGGTCTGACCTCAATTGGACTCTCTGAGAGAGATTTATGCCAAATGTCGCAACGTGACCTGTTTATGGGATAATACAGGAGAGCGAATTTGTACGGCGTTCCACGTGTCACTGTTTTAACTTCGGCCTCTGAAAACGTTTTCTGAGATAGTACAGACTGTGTACTACCTGTCACTTTTTACGAAATTTCATTTGGAGCTTCCTAGCCCAAGATATGATCTTTTTACCAAGGTCACCTGAATTTGACTCAGATCTGGAAGAGGCAGAAACCCTATATTGTACAGATCATAAATCACAAAGTACAACGAATTAGAGGTTGTCCTTTGGACACAAGGTACCTGGAGATTTTAGCTTCGTCCTGTAACAATTTCAGATCTGAAAACTTCGCCAAAAAGGTTTTATAGAGAAAGTTCTACAATGACTGGTTTTTGCTATATCAAGCCCTAGCATCGTAAGTGCAACAAGTGTCATACATGCCATATCATGCCTTCTTTCAGGCTAGCTCTGATACCATGTTAAATTTTATGAATTTACTTCAATATGATCTAGTATCTTAACTGAGAGAACAACATGTACAGCATATCTACAGCATATCAATCATGGAGACAATAATGCAAGCACACAAGAGACACAAAGATTTACTTGGGGAAAACCATAAAGGTGAAAAACCCCAATAACTTCCTCAGAGATAGATAGAGCAATGATACAACCAACCAAGAGAGAGATAGCCATAACCTAGCAGCAATCCTCCTCCTCCATAAGTGCGCCTCTCCTCCTTGAGAGCATGTGTGAGAAGTGAGTGAGTAAATAGAGTGCCTCCCGCACTCTATTTATACTTGACTTGACTTGCCTTTTTACCTAACTCATGTAGGCTCGAACTTAACCACATAATATAATGCTGACTGGGCCGACCCCCAATAGGGTGGTCTAATAACCCTTTGACCCACATGACTTATACAGGGCCGACCCCAAACAAGGTGGTCTAATAACCCATCAAGTATAAGTTACGACACTTACAATATAAATGACGACACTTCCTTATAGAGGAATAATACCATCTCTATAGGAATATAATATACATATATGTGAAATACATTCCGAAGTTACATATACATCAACAAAAAACTATTAGTATTATGTAGATGTTTGAGAGGAGAAGACTAATACATGCACTAGCTTAGTTTTGCAGAAGTTCCTAATTTGCTTCCTAGAATTTGCCATAATATAAGAGGGATAAACACTTACATACTGTTGATTAAGAAAAACACAAGAAAACATTTAGCAACCTGAATAGAAACCATTACTGCTACTCCTTCTTGCATGGAAGCCCATAAACTGGCTGCGGAACAGAAGTTTCTTCCATTGGATGGACACCATCAACTAGGGACTCTTGAAAATGGTTGCATTGATTCATCTTCGCCATCTTTAGAATTTCCTCTTTAATAATTTCCAATGTTCCCATCAGTTCCTTCAGGTTCCCCTCTAAATCATCAATCCTGGAGTCTTAACAAGAGAGCTAGTCCGAGATATACCTGATATTCGTTGTTGTCTCCCTACTCACCTGGACCCCTTTTCATACAGCCTCAAAGACCCTACACAAATGCAGTTTGAAATCCTCAATACTGTTCTTTAGGTAAGCGAATCCCTCTGGCCAACCCACCATTATTTCCTGCAACAAATCCTTTGTAGAGCCAATACTTCCAAATCCCAGAGGCCAAAAGGAAAGAGCACCAAACATCTCACAGATATCCTGCTTTTCTAGGCCACCTTCCACAAACCCGCGCTCTGTAGCAACCTCCACCAACTGATAGAGAATGGGGCTCGAGACACCTTCCCTTTGCATTTCTACCAGACCGTTCATGTCACTTGTGCAAACTCCACCAAAGAGGAAGGCCAACAATAATGTTCCTCCAATGCTCAAACAACCGAGATGTAGGGGAGGGAACCTTCCATGTGTGTGCCCACGCGTCTCCCGTCGTGGAGAGCGGGGGATCCACTCCAATTTCATAAGCTTCATTCCAATGTTATAAACATATATTATTCCTAGGGACGTGGAACAAGTGGGTTTATGGAACATACTTAAACACTTTATCACTAATTGCATAAGCCACCAATCCTTAAGCTAGTATTGCTCCTTGGTTTGCTAGCTCATCATTGTAATCATTATCCTCCCTTAAGACATGGAAGTAAGAAATCTCAGAAGGCTTATTGAGATGTATTATTCTGTTGTGTATCCTTTTGCATCTAGAGGATCCTTTTTCATACCCAAACCTCATCTTTTGAATTACCTGTCTGGAGCATCCGAAGACCAACAACTTTGAAATGTTTAACCTCGAAGCTAATTCTATGCCATGAAAGAGTGCCATCCATTCTGCCTCATTGTTTGGTTTGATCCCGAGACCCCAAGGAAAGGTATTGACTGTTTTTCCTCCTGGATAAAAAATTATCCCTCCCACACCTGCCTCCCCTGATTTAATCGTTATTACGCCGAGAGGCGCTCTACAACCCAGTATGGGGGAGATCTTGTTAGCCAAGTGTTTGTCGAGTTTGTAAAGTGTTTTTCAAGTAACAAGATAATACAAAGTAAACAAAAAAAGAATTTGTCGAGTAACAAAATAATGCAAAGTAAACAAAAAAGAATAATACAAAGTAAAAGGTAATAAATATTATGTCGGCCATAAACAAAAAAGAATAATACAAAGTAAAAAGTAAATATGAGACTTAAACTAGAGACTTTAGAGCTTAGGATTAGGTGGTAAATATTATGTCCACCATAAAAAAAAAGAGTAATACAAAGTAAAAAGTAAATATGAGACTTAAACTAGAGACTTTACTTTTTACTTTTAATACAAAGTAAAAAGTAAATATGAGACTTTAGAGTGTTTGTCCAGTAACAAAATAATACAAAGTAAACAAAAAATAATAATACAAAGTAAAAAGTAATAAATATTATGTCGGCCATAAACAAAAAAGAATAATACAAAGTAAAAAGTAAATATGAGACTTAAACTATTGCACTCGAGGAGCTATTCAAGGAGAGGTTTGCATGGGAGATTTGATCCCTCTTGGCGCTTGATAGAGCCTAGGATTTGGATCTAGGCTGGTTACATACATAAACCATTATAGATAGTAACAATTTAATCACATATCTATACATTAACTAATACTAGTGTACGTGTGCAAGGTATGTATGTGTGTCCAACATATAGATAGCATTTGCATGTACTATAAGTAACCATCACCATCTCTAATGCATAGTACCCGAATGACAAGACAACAATAATCACATGCAAGACATGTAAACCACACATGCAACAAATTAATCCAATTCTCACAACACAATGCAATCTTATTAGCTAAGTCACAATACAACAACTCTAATCAAACATTATAATTAGGTTTAACTTAATGACTTTAGCAATGGTTTATAGGTGAAAGGAACCAAGTACAACTAAAGTGGCATCTAAATCATAGACCATATCCTAACTAGTTTAAAACATCTTTCCTTCCTAACCTAATTCCAACTTCCACTTCCTATTTGGTCCTCTGTCGAAATATCCTAGATCGTCAACTAGTCAATGATTCCACTTATGGGTTATAACTGGATCACAAGTACATGGATTTCGCTTAGCCTTTCTAATTAGTGGATTAGTCTCATCTAAAACATAAGATCATGCATATTCTTTCATTGTTTCCAAGTAATTTCTAATTTATCAATTATCAATCAATATAAATAAGCTAATCTATCCATCATGTGCATGGAATCAATTTCTTCATTTAATCATAGCATGCATTGGTATCCATGTACCCTATCATTCTATTTAATTTTTCATATTGTAAGTAAAGCACATGACTATAATCATTAATAAGATAATGATAACTCAAAACATAATTTCCACATATAGCTATGTTCATAAATCCACACATATAGTTTTCTTAATTGAGCCAAGTCTAGCGGATAATAAGCAAAGAGATATAAGATCGGTCTTAATTTTGTTTAGTTGTTTAATCAAAATATGGGGCATTACATACACCCATCCTTTGGGAAACTTCATTCTGAATTTTACGGTAAAAAAAGTGTTGGATAATCACGACACATGGTTTCTACATCTTCAAAGGTAGTAGACCTTGGGCTATACTTGTCCCACAGGACCTTAACCTGGTCCACCAGGCAGTTCCTAAGATGTTGGGCCCTATGATCCAATATGCATAATGGTTCAACCATGAATGATTCCCTTATATTGAACCGACAGTTCCTTCCAATTTAGTTTATGAGATTTGTTAGCAATATAATGGAGGGTAATATAGATACATGACAAACATTATGAGTTTTATGCGAATGGGGTTACCTAGCACTAAGTGACATTCAACTGTTCCAATTCTTTCTAGGATTTTTAATGGCCCTATAAACCAAGGTGACAACTTTGTCCCTTTTCCAAATTGGATAGTACTCCTATTAGGTATAGAAAACCTCATCTCTATGAGAATCAACATAACTCTTTTGTTTATCATGTGCTTCCTTTGATCGATATCTAATATGAATTACCCACACTTCCATCTACTGGACCAATTATGGCCCTATGATCACTTGGTCCTCTAATTTGTCCCAAGTCAATGATGCATCCCGCATGGCCTTCCATACAGAGCTTGATAAGGTGGCATTCTAATTGAGCTGTAGTAACTATTATAGTAAGAAAAATCTATTAAAGATAAGTATTTTTCCTAATGGTTCTATTGGTCCGTAACATACATCTAATCATTTTATGTCCATCCATTTTTAGGATGATAAGTTGTGCTTAAGTTTAATTGATTCCCCAACGCTGATTGTAAGCTTGTTTATAACTTGGATGTAAACCTAGAGTCTCTATATGAGATCAACTTTTTGAGAAATCCATGAAGGAACATGATATCACTTATAAATACGTCCACCAATATTACTTTTTGGTTAGTTTATCAACTTCCACCAATATTACTTTTTGGTTAGTTTATCAACTGCCGCCAATATGGCATTATGTATCAGAGATGTGAGGGTAAATCCTACAACAAAATCCATGGAAATGAATTCCCACTTGGACATAAGAATGTCATGAGGTTACAAGGGATATCCTAGGTGGTGGTGATCAACTTTTACTTGACACTCAAGGCAGTTAGAAACAAATTGCACTATATCATGATTAATGCCTACCTAGAAGAAGAGCTTTTTCATGTCTGCATAAATCTTCTTCAAACTTCAATGTGCACAATAAAGCACTCTATGGGTTTCTTTGAGGATAGTACTTCATCCCCTTCTTCTATGATATACTCCATCCCTTGAAATCACAACAATCCCTCTTCTTCTAGTTCATACCCTTAAAAATTTGGTTCTAACTACCCGTCTCCACCTTTGAAGTACTAATGTAACCTTTAGGTACCAATTATCTCCAAGAATTTTTCCTAACACTCTATATCTCTTAAATCTACTTTTAAGGGTATGGGGGAGAAAATTCTCAATCTTCTACTTTGGGAATCAACTACTACATTTTATTTTCCCTCGATGTAATATATTCCAAAGTCATACTTATGCATAAATTCACTCCATCACCTTCGTATGGCATTTAGATCTCTCTGCACAAAGCAATAATTCAAGTTTTGGTGATCATACTTGAGCACGAATTTGCATCCTACAAGATAATACCTCCAAAGCTTTAGTGCTAACATTATAACTTCCAAATCTAAGTCATGGGTGGGATAAATCTCTTCATGACTCTTTAATTTACCTTGTTGCATAATACATTACTCCACCCTCATGCATCAACATAGCACCCAACCTCTATTTCTAGGAATTTGTGCAAACTGTGAAGGGGCCTTATCCATATCGGGCACTTGTAGGACTGGTGCACTAGATAATAATATTTTAAGTTCAACAAACTCAATGTCACATTCCTCAATCCGCTCGTACTTGAGTCAATTTCATTGCAAAATAGTGATGGGTTTTACAATATTTGAGAACCCTTCACCAAACCTTCAATAGTACCCAGCTAAGCCCATGAAGCTTCAAACCTCATGAGTATTCCTTGGCACTAGCCACTCCGTGTTAGAATTCACCTTTTTAGGGTCCACCAAAATCCCTTTCTCTAGCATAATGTTCCCAAGATACTAAATATTTTTCTAAAAGAAATAACACCCAGACAACTTGGAATACAACTTGTGTTCTCTTAAGCATGGAAACACTAACCACAAGTGTTGCTCATGTTCCTTCTTGTTCCCATAATAGATGAGAATACCATCTAAGAAGACTTGAACAAAGCGGTCCAAGTACTTATGAATACTCCATTCATGAGACTTATGAATACTTCTAGTGCATTGGTCAAACCAAAGGGAACCACTATAAACTCATAAATCCCAAACTATGTCTAGAAGGTGGTCTTTGGTATATCACCTTCCTTAATTCTAAGTTGTTGATAGCTTGATCGTAGATCAATCCTTGAGAAAAATACCATTACTTTCATCTGATAGAATAGATCATCAATTAGAGGTATCAGGGTAACTATTATATTGTGGATTTGTTCAAATCTTTATAATCAATACACAATCACAAATAATTTTCCTTATTTTTTACAAAGATTACTAGTACACCTCAAAGAGAAATACCAGGTCTTATGAGTACTAGGTCCAATAGCTCCTACAACTACATTTGCAAATCACAAGTTGAGGAACCATCATCCTATAAGGTGTCTTAGATATTCACTTAGAGCATGGTTTTAAATCAATAGTAAAATAAAGTTTCTTTTTCGAGGTAACCTTGGTACCTTCTTGGGAAAGAGATCCTTAAATTTTGGAAATTTAACAAAGGCTCCGATCTAAAGATGATCCCTTCTCCCCACTTACAGTCTCTACTAAGTACAACTGACATCCTTTATTTAGGAAACACTTTACATTTATCATTGAGATGAAACATAGGGACACATTTCTCGTAATACCTTGAATCTAAATTTTTCTCCCTTCATCATCTAAACAAAGCACCCTCTTCCTCTAACAATCTAATAAATATCGATGATCCTCAAGCCATTTCATGCCTTTGATAAGATCATAAGTAACTAGCATAGTGACATACACTTTGACCTTATTTGTACACATCCCTGGTTCTAAAAAACACCTTTCCACACTAAGTCCAACTTCTTTCTTAAACTACCCCCGAAGCCATTTCAACTAGATTAAATCATCATGCTTGCATGATGCCAACACACACTTATTGAATGCAAATGGAGAAATGAAACTATCTATTGCATGGGGATCAAATACAATTTTAACTTTAACGATGTTTATTTACATGAAGAGTCCACCATAGTGGATTGATGCTCAACCTGGCGGTTATCAATTGCTACATAGATATTATGGTTGCTAATAGAATTCCCCATTGGGGCATTTCCTTGCATATGCATGGTACCATCTTGAAATTCTAGGTGGTCATGTTGAAAATATAGATCCCTGCACCCACACCAAGCAATATGCGATGGGGTTTGAGTGCTAACTAGAAGAGAGCTATAAGATGAGTTCCTTCCCCTACTAATTGCCCCTCATGAATGTATTCGACTCTCATGAGTGCTTGATGTTTCCTATGATAATGCACTTGTTTTCACTTGAGGTGTAGGCATGTTTCCATAAGGAGGTTGCCTAGAGTACTCCCCTGGAAATTTTTTGTGGGGCCTTCCCCACATACCTGGACTATTTTGGGGCAATCAATTTAACACCCACTCTTTGACCCCTTTAGAGACTACATGGTATTCTTCATAATGAGCACATTCAACTACATGAGGCATAGAAGTTGGTTTCCACATCCACACAGGGGATCTTATCTAGCAATTCAACCCATAAACAAAGAGATCTTCCTATCACCAATATGTGTCCATGTAATATACATACTTTTCCAATTCCATTAATCACAATTCATAGTCTTCCACAGTTCGGTTCCCCTATACTAAGGTGTGAAAGAATCCTACCTTATCCTCCTCAAAGAATGTAGGAAGATACTTCCTTCGAAACCTATATTCAAATAATTCCCATTGGATGATGTTCAGATTGATATGAAATTGTTTTTTAATGTTTCCCCATCGGTTCAAGGTATGGTCACAAAGTTGAAAACTAATTATTTTGGATTTGGATTTCAAGGTATACTCTCTCAGCATGTTGTCGAGCAAGACCTCCAGTAAACTCTGTGAGTCTGGTTTTATGAAGCTTTCTAGCAATAGTTTGGGAAGGAGGTTCTTGTTCCAAGTTCATTGACACTTCAAGATTACCCTCTCCAAATGGAAGGGGATACCCCTCAACAATTGGTGCATCACTCACTCCTTATAAAAGCCTCTTAATTGTCTCATTGAATTCCTCTAGGGATCACATTCTAACAACCAGCTCAAGTGATAGTACTGGTGGTTTTATTACAACTAGCTTGGGTGGTCGTGTTGCTTGACCTTAACCCCATTTTCCATGTATCCCAAACATATTTATTCTGCAACACATTGACCAGGTTCATAAGTAAGGGTTTAAGGCATGCTACTATATCACACAATTAATATGAATAGGTGTAAGTATATTTTGCATTCTCTCATAACGAGCATATCACTTAAGGCCATGGATATATGTTAGGGAAATCAAGATGTTAACTAAAAATGAATAATAATTATAATCTTTCCTACTTTGTCTACTTTGCTTAGAGCTGCATCAAATCAACACAAGCCTACTTGATATGATTCCACTTGTAATCTCTTACGTTAATAATAATGATAATAATAATAATTTATTTTTATTATATATATATATATATATATATATATTGTAGATATATTTTATTTATTTTATATATATATATATATATATATATATATATATATATATATATATATATATATATATATATATATATTTGTTTGCTCGAACATCGTCACTTGGAGGGAGTGGACTTTGGTCTGAGAAACCATGACCTAGGGGCATCTATTCAGTCAAAATCACCCTAGGATCGCATTTGACCTAGGCCACACTGGTCATCAACTTGGCTGGACTTTAGGGTGTCTCCTCCCAACTAGTTCATCCCTAAGGGGAATTGAATTCAAGTCACTTTGTTGATATGACCCACACCTTAACCCAATGAGCTAGTGGGAATTGATTATTTTAAATTAAACTTAAATAATAATAATAATCTAAATTTTAGTATTAAATAAAATAAAATTAATAAAAAATATAGTTAGTTAATATATAATAAAAAATATAAAAGCTAAATAAATATATTAAAAAAAAATTAAACAAAGTTTTCAAAAAGAATATTATGTTTTACTTGGGCTATGCATGAGGTCCACTCGTCCTCATTAGACTCATACTCCTCACCCAAAAAATATATTTTAATGAGAGGGAGGTGGGAGGATGTAAACCTTCTCTCTCCCATCCCTTCTCATTTTCCTCCAACAATTTTTGTCTGATTTTGACCTAGGGGTTTTAAGGTCTTTCACTCCGAGGGTTTCAACCATGGCACTAGCTATCTTAGAGACTCATAGTTTTAAGGTTTCAGTCAATTGGATATTTCATGGAACCAAATTAGTTCAAGTTTCATATTCTAATTTATCAAGTATAATCTCTGAAGATTTGTTTGTGTGTTTTTCCTTCCCTATAGGAATTTTTTTTAATCCATTATTTTCTTTTTTTATCACCCTCATTTATTTCTCTCAAATGGGAGGCCTTAGGGATTGAATTGACACCTCTGGCCATGGTGACCATCCTTTGTGGTCACTACCATGTAGTCATAATGTACATAGCCTTGGCCTGCCGCAGCTTGTGCTCCATGTGGCCATCATGGACAGTGCCCTTGGGTCTGGCCATGGCCGTTGTAGTTTGGGCCTGACCCATGGTTGCGGGTGACATGGTTAGGGCCCTCAATCCCAACCAATATGATTTCCATGGCTTGCGCGGTTGTGCTCATGATGGCCTAGATGACCATGGATGTCAAGCCAACCCATAATGGGGCTTGGCTTGGGAGGCCATGGCTAATGGTCCCAATTTTTTTAAATTAATTTTTAAGTTCAATTAATTTAATTTTTTTTAATGTATATATTCATTTTTTATATATTTCACAAATTCTCTTTCTCTCTCTTTCTCAAGTTACATGGATAAATATATATGATTCATCCTTTTTTTACATATATGCATGTAATCATACAAACATTTAACTAGACTTTTGTTTGTAGGTAACAAGACTTTGTTTGTTCACACGTACCATAGAGATGTAATCATGCATAACATTTGGTATTATTCAATGCCTCTTCCACAAGGCTATGAGCTTATGTTTAAATTTTGTAAGGGCCTACGTTTAAATTTTGCAAAGAACCCTTTAGAGGCTTTCTATTCCCCTCTTCTTCTTTTTTTCAAAGTATGGAACTAAGTTCCATTTCCCTTTTGTAATATACATTTTTCCCCATCCAACTTATCAAGATCTTGCCTTTAACATTTTAAATGTTCCTTCAGTTCAAGATTGTTCTGGTTTAAGTTTAGATTTAGAGTTTTGGCTTTGTTTATGACAAGGTATGTGTTTATGTTTCGGGGACTTTTTTTGAGTTTAGGTTTAGGTTTAGGTTTTTTTTTGGGACATACCTATGTTTCTATTTCATTGTGGCCCTTAAGTTTCCAATATTGGTACTTAAAGATTTGATACCATGTGTAACACCCATCACAATGATGGGTGTTACTAAACTAATAATTAACAACATTAATTGAATGTAGATTTCTCAATGTAAAATAAACTAATCATTAACAAAAATAAATGAATGTAGATTTTTGAATGCACTATAAACTAATCATTAACGCATTTTCTAAATTTAGATTTATTCATGTAAAAATCTATTTGTATGATCCCTTAAGCTCTAACATAATAAGTATAGTTTCTTATGTTTCAATCATATCATCATATAAGTAAATGAAATGAAATTTAAAGAGGAATAAAAGTAAATTACCTCAATAATTTGTTTGAATTAACAATCTAGTCCTTACTAGCAACCTGATCCTTAGTCCAGTTGGTTACCCAAACTGGGATTAATCCTTCAAGACAACTAGTATCCAAGATGCTAGTTCTAGGAAACTAGTGGGGTTTCCTAACCCTTCGTGCCTACAACTCCAACTCCAACAATAACATTCACTCAATATTCCAAGATCAAGTATCCATCTCTTGTATTTAATTTTTAGTTCTCAAGTTCTCACAAAACAATTCAACCAACAACTCCCAACTCATTCCCCGAGATCCCCTTTTTAACCCCCCCCCTTCCATTGCCTTCCTCCCTTCCAGAGGAGTGCCTTAACAATGTCCAAATATGATATAATAATAACTCACCTATCCACATAATTATATGAAAACCCCTTAATGAGGCACACTCTCTCGGTAACTCAAATCATATCTCATAAATCCAAATATAATAAAATAATAAAATATATACCTATAATAATAATCATTAGGCAAGTCAAATACCACTCACATCAATGTATATTTGGTATGGAAATTAAATGAATCAAGTTATAAAATGACTTGCAAACGAGAAATAATGCATAGCAAATGTAATTAAGTGAAATGCAAGATATAATTAATACAATACAATGAGATATAATTAATACCAACTTGAAATATCATTAATGAAAAAATGGAAATGAATGTTGATTGTAATACTGTAATTTAATCATTATTACATCCATAAACCATTATTGATAATTTAACAATTTAATCACACACACACACACACACACACAAGTGTATGAATGCGAGGTATGTATGTGTGACCAACATATAGATAGCTTGTGCATATACTATAGGCACAACTATAGGTAACCATCACCATCTCTAATGCATAGTACTTGAATGACAAAACAACAATAATAACTTGCAAGAAATGGAAACGACACATGCAATAAATTAATCTAGTACACACAACACGATGCAATCTTATTAACTAAGTCACAATACATTGGCTCTAATCAAACATTATACTTAGGTTTAACTTAATGAATTTAGCAATGGTTTATAGGTGAAAGGAACCAAGTACAATTAAACGAGCATCTAAATCCTAGACCATATCCTTACTAGTTTAAAACATCCTTCCTTCCTAACCCACTTCGATCCAACTCTCAAATCTACCCATGGGTTTCATGTAGGTGCAACAGTATCAATTTACGCTCCTCACAAATGTCCATGAGCACCTTCCCTAGCATTGTTTTCATTTTCTAGTCGAGAATAACAGTCTTGGAATATTTAGTCTCTTGTGACCTGGTAGAACCTACATCCTGCAACCAAGTTTTTGTGTCCTCCTGAACCTCATCTGTCCTCAGGACCTCCTACCCTTGTTTAACCCACTCTTCCACTTCTACAATGGTCCTCTTGGCCTCCTTTAAGATAGCCTAGTGGTATCATTCTTTCACATAGGCCACTTCACTCTGTATCCTCGGCATGTGGGAGTGCCCATTGCCTCGAGCGCCTCTCTTCATTTTTTACATTTTAACAATGAGGCTAAGTAGACAGCTGGCAGTACCCTTCCTTCCTCTACAACACCATTCATGAAGGCAAGTGAAGGAAACAAGATTCCTGATCAAACCCTCTAATGGACTTTGAAAGATTCCAAGAATCTCCATGTCATGCACCCGAACATGTGTTTTAACCTGCAAATGTTTCTAGAAATCCAAGATGAGTGTGATGACATTGAGGAAAAGGGAATCTACCATAAATACGCACCATCTTTCCTTATCGCATCACCTTGACGTGCCATGATCACTCACCATAAATCGAACCAGTTTCAACACTCATTCACCATATCATGCTACATCTCATCTTACCACCATTGGATAATCTTCTATGTTCCCCACATGTTGAACCCTGTTAGAAAGTTAATTATTGGCCATGCCACCTGTCCCATTTTCCATTCTAAACATCTTGTCTATAGGGCGGGGGGGATGGGTAACCTCTATGCCCTCTCCCACCAAGATATGGGGACATAATTTCTATTTAAGCATTATAAACTATAGAAATAGTAATTAAATTTATAGTTTTTCATAAAATAAAAAATACAAAGACAATTTTCTTTTCTTTCATTAAAATAAGAAAAAAAATTGCATCCATCCAAATTGAATAACAAAGACATCAATACAAATATTATATTAACTACATAAATACTAATTGGAGTTATAACCAGCCTAGATCCAAATCCTAGGCTCTATCAAGCGCCGAGAGGGATCAAATCTCCTGAGGTGCAAACCTCTCCTCGAAAAGCTCCTTGAGTGCAATACCTGAGAAGAGGTTTGCACCTCGGGAGATTTGATCCCTATCGGTGCTTGATAGAGCCTAGGATTTGGATCTAGGCTGGTTTTAGTCATGGGCGGTGACACAAAACTGGAGTTTGATCAGCATTGTAAGGAACAAGTTAAGTTGAAAACATAGATACATTTACAAGGATTATGATAATGTAAATAATAAGTATTAAGGATTGAGTAAATTGCTTCAAATTTCTCTCTCGATACGCTCTTTGTCGATCAATGTTTCATTTTCTTTGTTCTTCTCGTTCTTCTAATGTCAATTTTCCTAACTTTTTTTTTCGATTTTCTTTTTGTTGATTTGCGTTTTGTTTTGTTCGTTCTTCTCCTTCTTCTACCGTCATTTTGTACATTTTGATTTATTTGTTGTTCTGCAAACTGATTTCTTTGTTCTTCCAACTGCTTCAACTTTCTCTCTCGATACACTCTTTGTCGATCAACGTTTCTTTTTCTTTGTTCCTCTCGTTCTTCTACTGTCAATTCGTCTAACTTTCTTTTCGATATTCTTTTTGTCGATCTGCGTTTCGTTTTCTTCATTCTTCTTGTTCTTCTACTGTCATTTTGTCCAACTTCCTTTTTCGAAATTCTTTTTTTTCTTTTGCTTTTCGTTTCAAGTCTTCTTCTCATTCTTTTGTTGTCATTTCGTAAGATTTTATTCCTTGATATGTTTTGCGACATTCGGCATTTTGTATTTTTGGTTCTTCACCAGTTTGTCTCATAGCATCTTCCGCATGCAGATCTTCCATTTCTAGTTTAGACTCTATATCAAAAAAGTCAAACATTAAAATATACACTGAAATTTATGCATCGATGAAATCCACACCAAAATTTATGCATCCAGGAAATCTACACTAAAATCAATGTGTCCATGGTATAACAGCTACACCAAAAATTATGCAATAAAAAAACCCCATACACTGAAATCTATGCATCCATACACTGAAATCAATGCATCCACAGAATAACATCTAGACTGAAAAATATGCAATAAAAAGACCCCATACATTGAAATCTATGCAAGTCTAAAATTCACTTTACATGAAATTCAATATATTTACAAAATTCTATATTTTTTTTTAAAAAATAGGTGATCTAGGAAGATTGAACCTTGGACCTCATGCCCATTATCCCAACGCACTTACCACAACACCACATGTAGTTCTTATTATACATAGTAAAGAACTTATATACTTATATATAAATATTAATATATATTTTAATTTAAATATAAATTTAAATTAAATGTTAATTTAAATTTAAATATAAATTTAAATTCAATATAAATATTACACTATATTTTAATTTTAATCTAAATAAAAATTTAAATTATAAATTTCATGGCTGTCTATCTTAAATATTAAATATTCACTTTTGTGTCTATTTTTATCTCTCCATTTTATTAAATATTAATTCTTATTTATATTTCTATCATTAATTTTGTATTTTTAGTTTAGTTTGTTGTTTGTTTCTTGTCTTCAACGTTGACCTAGAAATTATAGATTATCTAAATAGAAATTTAAATTATAAATTTCATGGCAGTCTATCTTAAATATTAAATATTCACTTTTGTGTCTATTTTTATCTCTCCATTTTATTCAATATTAATTCTTATTTATATTTCTATCATTAATTTTGTATTTTTAGTTTAGTTTGTTGTTTGTTTCTTGTCTTCAGTAAACGTTGACCTAGAAATTATAGATTTAGTATATATATTTGTATTATTTATATCTTTTTTATTTTTATTGAATTTTCGTAAATATAGATTGTGAATTGATTTAGAAATTAGACTTAGTATTTATATTTGCATTATTTAAATAATTGACATAGAAATTAGACTTAGTATTTATATTTATATTATTTAAATAATTGGCGTAGAAATTAGACTTAGTATTTATATTTATATTATTTATTTTTTAAAATTAAATTTGTTATTGACTTTTGTAAATATTAAATTATAAATTATGTTTATTTTATAAATAGTTTAAAAATATATAAAATTAATTTTACAATATATATAAAATAAATGACTTAGTACAAATGGAATGATATTATCATAATATATATTACTTTTTACATTTTATTACTTTTGACAAACGTTACATGTTACATCCGTTACAAGATCTCCCTCATACTATTACTTTTTACATTTTATTACTTTTGACAAGCCTTACATGCTACATCTGTTACAAGATCTCCCTCATACTATTACTTTTTAAAACGTTACATGTTACATCTATTACAAGATCTCCCTCATACTATTACTTTTTACATTTTATTACTTTCGACAAACGTTACATGTTACATCCGTTAAAGATCTCCCTCATACTATTACTTTTTACATTTTATTACTTTCGACAAACGTTACATGTTACATATGTTACAAGATCTCCCTTATACTGGGCTATACAAGAGTTACAATTTTTCTAATTAGAATTAGAATTAAAGTTACAAATTCTAATTATAGTTACAATTACTAATTTCAACATTTAAAAGGAAATTGAAGGATTTGTCCTTAAACTTGTAGCAACATGAAAAGTAACAACACAAAGAGACTATATATGAACTATGAACAAGTCACAATGTCAATGAGGAGGTGTGCAAAGAATATACATATAGGCATAGAAACAACAAGACAATTTGAATATATGGCAACACTATGAAAAATACACAAGCCACATACTTCATTTACAATTTAGCTTCACAAAAATTTTGTGAAACATGCACAAGTAGATGCTAGCCACAATAAAATTCACATAAATTGACATCATGGAAGGGCATAATAGTGGCAAACGATTATGAAACAAATTCTTTGGGAGAATGTTTTGTGAGTATTTATTGGATTATGATGACTTTGTGGATCTGGAAAAGTTACAGATTAGGAGATATAGGAGCAAATGCGTTAACATGTAGTATGATTCGTCTATTCAACTTGTATAGTGAGAGTTAGATGGAGGAAGGTGTGTTGAATGTGAGCAAGTTGAATGACTTGGAGTATCAAAATCAAAAGCTAGTTGAAATAATGTTTGTTATGAACGAATGAGATAACATGATTATTCTAAAGAATTCGAGATTTTTTCAATGACTATTGAGTTTTATCGACAATATACAACTCAATGATATCAATGCAAAGGAAAAAAAAAGTCCTATAGTTGATCAAAATCAGATAATCCTATCCCAAGTGACATGTTACAGTCGTTGGGGAAATGGGAAATGACATTCGACACACTCACGAAATTTTTGGATAAAAGAATGTAGCAGGGTCCTTCTTAAAACACCAAATAAGTGTTGTTTGTTGAAGGAAAGGTATGACATACACATATGTTGTTGTAGTTCACATAAGGACACATGTACAAAAAAGTAGAATTAGGTGGTTCATCAATGTATGTGGTCAATTTTTAGGAAACCAAAATCAAAAGCAACATGACACACACACCCTTGAATAGGTAAACACACAGAGGCCATTCAAATCTCTAAGCAAAATCAAAGTAAGAATTTGACTTTCAATTCTAGAATCTTTCCCTAATGTCACATTGTCTAGTCTCCTTCGACAACTTCAAAAAAATCAAGAAGTGTGCATGTCTTCTAAAAACCTTGAACTGAATACATAAATAGTATATTTTTCCCTCAGTAATGGGCTCACTGCTAGGAAATGATGGCCATTGAGAAATTTCATGGTCATGGACTCTACAGGGTCATGTGAGCCTTGGTTTTGGAAACTATTCTCATGAGTAGAGTCATTAGGTTGTTCCCACAACTTAATACATGGGATGTTGCATCTAACTTTTTTTTTATTGTGCATTTTGGTGGGGCATCATAGGGTGGGTGTAATTCAAGATCCTCACTCTTCATTGCATCCATTACCTTCAATGTCTTTGAACTTTGAAATCAACATCAAACTATAGTGAGAATATGAGTTGTACCAATTTAATAGTTTAGTTGCAATTGTATCTTTTTTTGGATTTATTTCCACCATCAAAATCTAGATGGAAATGTCCCTTGAGATATTATGGGATCTTCAGCTACCATTTCATGGTTATTCAACAGTTTGAAGCCTAAGCAATCTCCATTTGCACCATAATTATTATCCATTAGTTCATTACAATTCTAAATCGAATTTTGATTATGATTTAATCCATAAATAGGTCATCCAAAAAAATATATTTGTAGAGTATGATTATAATTTTCATGCTTAGGTGTGGTTATTAAATTATCAACACATTTGAGTTATCCTCACACCAATCTAGGGATATGCCATTTGACACTAGAACATAATTTCTCTCCTTGTTGGTTAAATTCTAAATTATTTGTAGCTCGATTACCAAATTTTCCCAAGTGCTAGCTAGCATCTGGGTGACAATTTGTCTACTTAGATAATGATCTATGAGTTGGTCATAGCATTATCTCTATGCATATTGGTTTTGTATTTTATTCACCCAAGGAGTAGGTGGTACTATAATATTTACATTGATGGGTCAAATTCTAGCGTCATAATGGAGAAAAAATCATAAACAATGGAAGTGATTGTTTAACATTGTTAAATTATGTAACATTTTATTGTTTTAACTTGTGATTGAAATTTAGATCAAAATTCGCTTTTGAATGATGCTACTCATTAAATTTGTATACAATCAATATACTTTGTTTAATCAACATATTTATATTTCAAATGGTTGTAATTTACTTTTTAAAATTAACATTGTAACAAACAAATTCATTGAAAATTACTTATGTACAAAAGTAAGTAGATAGGGAGAGTGCACAAAATAGATAGTGGGAGAACCACCTTAAATTTCTCAAAATCCAGATGGAAATGTCCCTTGAGATATTATGGGATCTTCAGCTACCATTTCATGGTTATTCAACAATTTGAAGCCTAAGCAATCTCCATTTGCACCATAATTATAATCCATTAGTTCATTTCAATTATAAATCGAATTTTGATTATGATTTAATCCATAAATAGGTCATCCAAAGAAATATATTTGTAGAGTATGATTATAATTTTCATGCTTAGGTGTGGTTATTAAATTATCAACACATTTGAGTTCTCCTCATACCAATCTAGGGCTATGACATTTGACAATAGAACATAATTCCTCTCCTTGTTGGCTAAATTCTAAATGATTGGTAGCTTGATTACCAAATTTTCCCAAGTGCTAGCTAGCATCAGGGTGACAATTTGTCTACTTAGATAATGATCTATGAATTGGTCGTAGCATTATCTCTATGCATATTGGTTTTGTACTTTATTCACCCAAGGAGTGGGTGGTACTGTAATATTAACATTGTTAAATTATATAACATATTTTATTGTTTTAACTTGTGATTGAAATTTAAATCAAAATTGCTTTCAAATGATTCTACTCATTAAATGTATATACAATCAATATACTTTGTTTTATCAATATATTTATATTTCAAATGGTTGTAATTTGCTTTTTCAAATTAACATTGTAACAAACAAATTCATTGAAAATTACCTATGTACAAAAGTAGATAGGGAGAATGCACAAAATAGATAGTGGGAGAACAACCTTAAATTTCACATAAAATCTATGCATCAATTGTATAATTAATGCGTGATAATATAACCTAAGCATTGAACGTTTAAGGCACCTATAAAACATCCATATTGTCTATGAATGTTATTTAATATTATTCCACCGAGAAGTTAGTGTTCCATCACTCTTTCCAGAATAGATTACGGAGAGCATCTGTAAATTACATTAATTCTAATAACTAAATGATTTAAATTTTGAAAACATGTCGCTTTGGCCGAGTGGTTAAGGCGTGTGCCTGCTAAGTACATGGGGTTTCCCCGCGAGAGTTCGAATCTCTCAGGCGACGGTTGATTTTAATTTATTTCCTTTAAAGATATAAGAAGGATTTTTTTCGTTAAATGGTTTACCCGCGAATTTTACTCTATATCTGATCATAATTATGTATATGTTCTGGGCATTCTTGTTATAGGGCGTGGTTTCAATCTCCATAAGCCTCTGTAGAGAAAAAATAGCCTTGGAGATTTGAAGAAGTCAGGTATACTACAGGTTTCGACGTTTTCTTTGTAATCAAAATTGCGGAAATTTACTTTAGCGAAAGTTTCTTTTTTTTGAGGTAGAAAACCATAAATAATTTTGTTATTGTGTTCATTTAGTTTTGTTGTCGATATCTTCGAATCTTTAAAAATTATGGAGCATTTCATATTTTAATGAAGTCTACGTCAAATAAAGGGATCGCGAAGATAAGGCTTAAATCTTGTTTTTTTTTCATAAGAAAAAGTTGATACTTATATTAAAAGTATGAAGTACTTACATCTAGAAATAACCCAAAGAGACAGAGCCAGAAACGAGAACATACACGTCTCCCATACAAATAGCCCGAGATAAAAAAAAGGAATCGGGATATACTAATCCCCCAACAGAGTGAAAACAAAACTCTCCAAAAGAGTGACACCATCGCATATAACCCAGTCAGCCAAAACAGTATCCAAAAAATATATACAAAAAATGACAAAAAACAATAGACTATACCGCAAAAATGTTCCAACATCTTCGAGAAGGAGCCCGGAAACCCTCAGAAATCTCATAGAAAATCTTACCAGCCTCCACACCCAGACCACGACGAGAGAGAGCATCGGCAATAGAGTTGTGCTCCCTAAAAATGTGAATAATAGAGGACTCAGGACAGCTGCCAAGTAGCGATAAATTGTGCGCCATCCATGCAGAAAGTGCCAAAGCATTGATAGTCGCCACATCATTCACCCAGTTCACAATAGTCAAAGAATCTCCCTCAATCTGCGCCAGTTTGATACGGGCCTTGGGGCCTTGTCAGCAAAACCACCATGAAGCCACAACTTGATCAGATCACCATTCTCCAGTTCAATAAAGGCCCCAACCCCACAATAACCAAGAGAAGGCTGGGCAGCACCATCGAAACGGCCCCGATTACCAGTCCGGAGGAGCCGAGAGGGTCTTGTATAACGGGCCACAATAGAGGAATCTCCAAGAATAAGAATATCAAAGTCATTTGCAGTAGCTTAAAATCGTGCTTAGCTTGTTGTTGATGGTTTGAAGTTTGAACGAACTTTTTAGTATTATTTTTGCACACATTAAAGTTAAATTGATTTTTTTTATGTTGATTCTTTATTTTCAAGTTTGATGTTAAGTGCGTCATTATTTTTTGATTCTTTATTTTTATTTTTTATTTTTAATTTTGATGTTATATGTGTTAATAATTTTTAGTAATTTTTTTAAAAAATAACAAATTCTTAAACATTATACCCACTCAAATTAAAAATGAATTTGAAAATTAAGATACTCTTGCAAAGCTTGCTGATCTCTATCTATAAACACTGTACAAACATCACACATGTAAAATATCGCCTATAACTTAGTTTGATGCAGTTTGAACATATACATTCGTGTCTCTAAGTGTTAAGTCACTGGAAGTGTATATGATAAGAAATCAAGTTTGTTTAAGTGACTCGAAGTGTATATGATAAGAAATCAAGTTGGTGTCTTTTAGGACATAGAAATAAAGTTATTAATCTTTAGAATTTATGTCTTTTGAATTTGAAATTTGGTACGTTAATGGTGGCTTCCTTTGAATTTGAAATTTGGTGGGTTAATAGTTGAAATTGTATATTCTAATCTTACAATTTAATTAATAACTCTTGAAATCATTTTTATTAAATTTGTTTAAAATAGTGAATTTGAATTATTAATGTTAACCATTTTTATTAAATTTGTTTAAAATAATGAATTTGAGTTGTCAATATTAACCTAATAAGCTTGGGAATCTCCAAATTTCTAAAATTTAGGAAGAAAAAGGTCTTCCGAGTTCCGGTCCACTTTGAATGGTTTTTCAATTAAAGAAAGAAAAAACAGGAAGCAATTTATGTTTTGAAATGTTTGATATATATATATTTCTTCAAAGAGTTGTGGTTTGTGTTAGGCAAATTATCTCAAAGTCGATATCTAATGAGGCTCCTTTATTTTAGACTAGCATAGCCACATAACTTGTGGTCGATGAATATCTATAGGTCACAAATTAAATGCCATGAACAAGTTATCTATTACTTGTTCTCTATGCTTAGTTGTAATCACATGTTGTTTATGCCTCAACTACTTGTTACTTTCTTTAGTGAAATGGGTTGTTTGTCACTACCTGTTATCCAAGCATGAGTGACGAGTTTCGAATTTTGGAAGACAGCCATAAATAAATTGGACAGTAAACTTGTCCCATCCTCCTTTAATATAAGAAAATCATAGATGGTTGTCTACCCCAAATTCTACTAGCGCAACTGCTTAACTTGTGGCAGGTGCGATAGGTCACAAGTTCAGTGCCATGAAGAAGTTATCTATTACTTGCAGTTCTCCATGCTTAGTTGTAATCACCTATTGTTCTCCATGCCTCAGCTACTTGTTACATTCTTTAGTTAAATGGGTTGTCTATCTATTATCTATGCATGAGCTACAAGTTATCCATACCAATTATTTTTTATATTTATTTTTTTTGGATAGTATAGTTGTCTCATCCTCCTTCAATCTAGGAAAATAATAGATGGTAGTCCACCTGAAATTCTAAGAAATAATCACTTATCGGTGTAAAGATATAAACACCTATTAATGTAATAAACACCGATCCATATAAAGAAGAATGCAAACTCTAATGAATGTTACAAATGGTTTAACTCTTTCATAATTTTAATGTTCATCTTAGATTTTTGAATTGAGCAATTATAATATTTAATTGGTTTTAAGGTTAGTGGTTGGTATTTTCCTTTTTTTTAATGTAATGTGGGTGTTTATTAGGTTTTTTTTTTTTTTTTTTTTTTTTGTCTTCCCTCGATATTTGGATGGGTATATAAGTGTGTATATTTTTATTTAGTATAAGAATGTGCAGTGAAAATATTTGTATTTTTATGTAGTATAAATATTTCCTTAAATATTTAAAATATTTTGAAATAGTCTTAATATTTTGACGTACTGTAAGTATTTATATTTATATTTAGTATTTAAGTATGTGAAAGGGTAAATATTTATATTTTTTTATGTAGTATAAATATTTTGGTAAATATTTGTAATATTTTGAAATTTATTTTGATATTTTCTTTTAATTATAATAAAATAAATAGAAATATTTTTAAAATTAAAATGTGTTTTTTTAGATTTTTTAATATTTTTATATATACAAATTTACAATAAAAATGTTTATTAAACTCTTTTTTTTCTTTTATACTCTTCTTTAGTACAAGTATTTATATTTTTACCTAGTATAACGATACGTGTGAAATGACAAATCTAGTAAGATGAATTTGCAATATAAGATTTTGAAATTGCTTTATAATTATTAATTTTTTTCTAAATTATTAAATATAAGTATTTTTAAAAATAACAGTTCGACACATGTATTATAATGTGTTGGTATTTATTTTGTAACTTTTCACAAAAAAAAAAAGTATTATAGTTGTATTATGAGGTTACCAACTATACATATGACGATCTTGATTTGCTTCAAGACCATACTGCATAGAACGTGTATCGGCAGAATAAGTAGCTCACTTGGTGAGTGAAGGTGGCCTCGCTATTGAGAAAGTATGGGGTGAGGTGGGGTTCAATTCGGTCGTATTACAAAAATATTCTGAAAAAAAATAGAAATGCATACAGAGGCTTACAAAACTGTGCACAGAGCACCAATACAATATTACTCAGCTAAAAAAAACTCAAAAGATCACAGAAACACAAAATCCCAAAAACAACTCAAAAGATCACAGAAACACAAGATCCCAGAAACGGGCCAAAGCATGCCTCTCTCTAAAAACACCCACAACAAGCCTCCGAAAGACAGCACAAAACCAACACCAAAGAAGGAATACCCGCATCCATCAGTGGCTTTCCCACCAAACCATCGCCACCCAAGCGACTAGCCCCGTCGACGAAGCCACTACCGACATAGCAGGCCTCCCCACCGTCGCAGATGCAGTGAGTCGCCGCTAGAGGGAAGACCAATGCAGTGTGCTGCCCCCACCTTCGCTGTGAAGTTGCCTCCACCACACGCCACGCCGCCGCTGGAGGAAGTGTCGTCGTAGCAAGCCGCCGCCAAGGAAAACGTCGTCTCAGTAACTGAACGAACGACGCCGCAGGGAAACTATGCCGTAGAGAAGAACGTCGCTGAAGTGACGAGGAAAAACGCCGCTGTAGAGAGATGCCAAACGCTGCCGTGGAGAAAAAAACACTCTGGAGAGAGCACTCCTTAGAGGCCTTAGAGGTGCGAGGCGAATAGGGTAGGAACCCTAGCCGCCTGTATTATAATGTATTGGCCTTGTATTGTTTTTGTAACTATTACATCTTATTTTTTGAAATGGTTGGTAACCATTCAATCTTTTTGTAACCATTTGTCAACATTAAATCTTTTCTCGAGAGTATATTAAAAATATTATTTATTTTTAGTTGTTATATTTGTAAATGATATGCCTACCCTTAACCGTTAATAATAATTAGATTATCTCCACTATGAAGTTTTGATATTGGTTTGATAATTTTATTTTTAATTTGATAAAATTTTAAATCATTTGAGCTGATGTTATTTTTTTTTTTTTAAGTAAAAGTATTTCATATTAGAAAATCTTCAAAGGTTACATAGCTTCAAGAGTTCATAGCTTCAAAAAACATGTTGATGACCAACTACTTAGTTTGCCTAAAAGTTCTATCATAGTAGCTACCCCTTACATAAGCCCAAAAAGTATCAGCCTTCCCAAGTCTATCATCTATCGTAGAGCCATTACAAAAGACAAAACTATCAGCAAACATGTAAGTCTGGACAGAGGACCCTCCTATCCTAATTACAACTGAAACAACGACTAACATGAAAGAAAGACAGAAGTAATAATTGCTGAAATACACAAGAGATATCATAAGACCAAAACAGAGAAGCGTCGGGCCAGCAAATAGGATGGTGACCCGTCTACGGCGCATGGCGGTCTGTAGCACAGTCGGGGGTGTTGGCAGTGGCACCAGTTGGCTCACGAATCCCCACAGCTCTGCTCAAAGGAATTCTAGAGCACCTTCCTGGGACAATAGGACATTGATCGAGCGGTGGATATAAAGGAATTCACAGTTTCAAAGTGATGAGATCCACTTTTTTATGCAATAATCTGCAGTCTTTGTGGTGTTCTCTTCATGCTTTCACATGCTCAACATCCCCCATAGCCTTGTTCTCGCGGTCCATCAGAACGTGGGCGAGCAAGCCCTTTGTGACCTAGTAGGTGGAGATAATGCAGTCATAGGCTGACAGACGCCCCGCAGTGGTTCCAAGGTCCTGAACTCATTTGTCAACCTCATCGTGGATGCTCTGTAAGTTCTCATATGAAACTTGCTCCCAGAGTTCCTTTTCTAGAACCTCAATTTCCTCACGAATCTGGCGGGGGATTCGCTTCCTAAAGAACTGGGCATCCTGGGAGGCTTTGTCTTGCTCTCGGGTGGATTTCTTGGCTATACGGGGGGGCTTGGGATGAGACCCGGCTTTGAGAGGGTGTTCACAGCTTAGGGGCCATGTCAGGGAAAAGGGATTTGCAGGGAGGGATAATAAACTGGGAATTCAATTGGGTGGGAAGGGAACACTCAAAGGTTCCCAGGAGAAACCAACTGAGGGGGACAAGAGCAACCCAAGGGTGTAAGGTAATGCAAACCAGAATAACAGGTGAGGGAACCGGAGAAAACAACTGTGCTTGAAGCTAAGGAGCTCCCCACTTTATAGCATAATTCGAGCAATTTTCCATCATGCCTTCGTCATACCCTGGATCAGATCGGCGTACTGCAGCACTCGATCTACCATAGAAACCACCATTTCCAATCATTCTCTGCATCGATTACTTGGCTGTGAAGGACATTCTGACATCCCTCTATTATCAAAACTCATTTCATGGCGTAACTGCTCTGGACAGTCTTGATTTGCGTTGATATAATTCTCTCCAGTGTCACATGTTGAGGCATGCTGTTGAGAGGTGGCAGATCGAGCGACCTCGTGGGGGATTTCAGGAGGATCATTGCAGGCTGAGGTGTCATTCTCTCATTGCATCCTATCTTTATCGTCTTGATTAGCCAACTGAGTGCATTGCGCAGCCCAATTTAAATTCAAAAAGAGTAATAGGGGTCCTTCTCGAAGTCTGTGCAGTGAGGAGACTCCGATGTTTTCCAAGGTGTCAACCACCTTATTCCCATCACGCCTGACGTGGAAGAAATACCAAGCACGGGGGTTGCGGAGAATGGTACCTAGTTCTTCCACCTTATACGCTAGTCTCCAACTGTCTGTGACCTGTTCTGGGGGGCACCCGAGCTGAAGCTTTTTATCCATCTGGATTATCAACTTTGAATCCCCTTCAGCTATGAGGGGTTCCCAATTGTTACATTCTACAATCTTTAATCCCTGAAGGAGACCTTCAATATCAACAGTGTTGTTCGTGTCTTGTCCAATATAACCATGAAAAATATGCAGGATTTGGCCAGTATGGTTCCGGAAGAAACCCCTGAAGCCCGCAGAACCCGGGTTACCTTTGGAGGCCCCATCAAAGTTGAGCTTATAGGAGCCAATAGTGGGGAGGGCGACCAGAAGTTGGGGCTTGAGGGGTTAGGAGAGTTCTTGGGCTTGTCAATCCATCTGGGGTCTGATTTCTTTAAACCAAGCTATTCCAAAATCCCAACCTCCTGAGTATTGGCTTCCCAGTACTTGTCCGACCAGGGGGTGATCTTGATCATTTCTTGAATGTGGTTCACTATTTTGTTCCAGATAACATGAGCAGGAGTTCTAGTTTCTCTGAAAATTCATTGGTTCTGTTCCTTCCATGTTTCCCATAAAAGGAAGCCAGGAAGCATGAGCCACACAGAATTAATGATGTTGTTGTTGAAGGCCGTAGTGTCCCAAGCTTTTACAGTCTGATCAGGGTTTCCCTGTTGTCTATTGGTGCGTCTGAACAATTCTGTCCCCAATCCCATAAGGAAGAAGAGAATGGACAGGAATCTAGCAGATGGTTCATGATTTCCTCGGCATTGGAACAAAGGGGGCATTGAGAGGGGCCAACTATTCCTCTTTTTCGGAGATTTTCACCTGTGAGAATTCGACGGTATATGACCAACCATACAAAGCAAGCTCCACCTTTGGCCAAGGATTTGATATCCATATTTTCTTCCATATACTGTCCTCCGGATCAATCTCTCTTTTTTCCCAGAGATCATAAGCTTTCTTAGTGTTGAAATTTCCTTTGGTTGAGTAACCCCACCTGAGTTTATCATGCCCTCTCTGGATTTTTATGATTCTTTCCTAAAGGGTTTCTTCCATGTAGTGACTTCCCTCAGGCGTACATCTCTGTAGCCACCAATCCAATTGTTTCCATTCCCTGTAAGTCACATCCTCCCTGTCAGGTTTCCAAAAATGAGCCACCTTGGTGAGATTAATGGCTTGGCAGAGCGCCTGGCACTCAAGGGAGGGGGGGAGGAAGCAATTTTTGGGCTTTGTTTCCAGGAATCCTCCCAAATATCCATGGAGATCCCATCATGGATTTCCCAAAAGCTGTGGTCTTGTATGATTCTTCAGTTTTGGAAGGTAGTTTTCCACATATGAGAGCCCTGTCGTTCCTCCTTAAATCTGATGAGTTCTTGCTTTGATATGTCATAGGCGTATTTAGCGTGCCACAACTGAGCCCAAGGTTCTAAGTTGTGGGTAACCCATCTCCACCAAATTTTAGCACCCAAAACTTCATTATTGATCTCGGGATCTCTCAAACCGAGGCCTCCTTTAAGTTTGGGAAGACATACTTGTTCCCAACTAACCAGAGGTTTCTCTACATTGCCACCCCATAAAAAGGTTCTTTCGATGGCTCTAATTTCCTTAATCACATATTTGGGTGCAGCAAGGACTGAGAAGAGATAAATGGGCATAGCCTGGAGGATGACTTTGATAAGGGTGAGTCTGCTGGCCAGGTTCAAGGGTCTGAGGGTCCAATTATTTAGTTTTTTTCCGCATTCTATCTAGAACATCAGTCCATGACACACGTCTAATAACATCGTCCACCAGGGGGGAACCTAGATATTTGGATGGAATGGAGCTCCCTTGGAAGCCAAGGATACAGAGGATATTCCTTTGGGAAATGTTGGGGGTGTTAAAAAAGTAGACTTGCGATTTTTATCTGTTAATCTCTAGCCCATAAGCCTTGGAGAAGGTATTAAGACATTTCTTGATGGATTTTTCCTCTTGGATGGACGCGTGACCCATGAGCATTGTGTCATCGAAAAAATATTGGTGATTCTGTTTGGCAGCATGTGGGTAAATGTTGAGGCCTCTCATTTCTTCGTTGATCACCCTAGATTTGATAAGTCTGCTGAGGCCTTCTGCAATCAAGATAAAGAGGAAGGGAGAGAGAGGACCCCCCTGGAGAATGCCTCTTAATGGATTGAAGGTTCTTGTAGGGGTTCCATTAAGCAAAATGGAGAAGAAAGTTGTCGAGGTCATACTCATAACCTAGTCAGTCCATTCCTCATTAAAGCCATAGGCTATGAGCATTTCCCTCATGTATTTCCAGCTTAACTTATCATAAGATTTTGAGATATCAAGTTTGAGCAGCATTCCCGGGATTTTGGAGATCTTAAGGGAGTGAATAACTTCATGGATAAGAATTACCCCATCCAATATTTTTCTTCCTTCAACTAATCCATATTTCTCTGGGGTAATCAGATGGGGGAGAATGGGTTTTAGGCGACTGGCCATGACCTTGGTGATTATTTTGTAAATGACATTACATAAAGCAATTGATCAAAACTCACCTGGAGTGTATGCACCCTCCGCCTTGGGGATAAGAGTGATGAAATTGGCATTGAAAGCGCGTAACACTCCTCTGTTATGTCTATAATCTTCAACAATTTTCCATACTTCTTGTTTGATCATGTTCCAGAAATGGTGGAAGAAGTTAGTCGTGAAGCCATCAGGGCCTGGGGCCTTGCCTTCCGCCATTTGATGGATGGATTATTCAACTTCAATTAGAGTCACTGGTTACTTCAGGAGGTCATTATGTTCGCCAGTGACTGTGTGGGGGATAAGCTGGGCAATTCTTGCAATATGCTCAGAGCAGTTTCCTTGGTCTTCTTTCATGATATCCCCAAAATATTGAGTCAGTTATGTTTCCATATCTTCTCTCATTTCCACATATTGGCCAACTTCCGTCTTGATTCGATGAATCCTATCCTTTTGTCTTTTCTGGATGACAGATCTGTGGAAGAAGGTGGTGTTTCGTTCTCCATCTCAAAGCCATTAGTTTTTGGACTTCTGTCTCTAGTAGATCTCCTCCTGCTTTTCTCTGGCTTGAAGTTGCTCTATGAGGATTTTCTCTTGTTTATTCAAGTATTCACTATATATGTCATTCATGCCTTCCCGTTGGAAACTTTCCAGTTGATCACTTAATTGTGTTTTATCTTGGAATATGTTCCCAAATTCCTCCTTATTTCAAGTGTGAATATTGGCTTTTAAGACTTTTAGCTTTTGTTGGAATTGGTACATTCTTTTCCCTCCTGGAGGGACAATATCTTCCCACCACTGTTGGACCAATGATTTGAATTTCTTGTGCTCCATACAGAACTGTTCAAACCGAAATGGTTTCCTACCTCTAAGCCCTGTCTTATCCAAGAGAAGGCGGATAGGCCAATGATCAGAACCTACTGCGGGAAGAACATAAGTGGTCAAATCATCACCCTCTGTAGTAATATCTTCATATGTTAAGAACCTATCCAACCTACTGGCAACATGATGGTCTCCCCCTCTTCTGTTATTCCATGTGAACCATTCATTCCTAGTTTCCAAATCTGCCAGCTTGTTGGATTCTATGAAGTCTTTGAAAGCCTCATTGGTTGGTCTAAGAATGCATATGCCACCTTTATTTTCTTCTAGGGAAGTGATCATATTGAAGTCCCCTCCTATAAGCCAGTGCTTCTCTCCTATCCAGTTTTCCATCCAGGATAGAGAGTGCAGGAATGAGTTCTTTTGGAGGTTGATACTTGGGCTATAAACGTTTGAGATCACTCTGTTTGTTCTTGTCTCAGTGATTTCAAAGTCTACAGAGAGCGCAAACCTGGTAGCCCAGAAATTCCTCAGGGTGATCTCATCGGATTTCCAGAGGGTCTCTATCCCACCAGCAGATCCTCGAGCCTCTATGGCTACTGTCTAGCTTCCTTTCCACACCTTATTCCATATTTCCTGCATTTTCTCCACACTGCATTTTGTTTCCTGGAGAAAAATTATATATGGTTTCTCCATCCTGATCTTATTCCTCGGATTCTTAATTTTACGTTGGTGGTTCACCCCTCGTATATTCCAAGTAATAATCTTCATTGAATAACTCTTATTAGCTTTTATGAAGGAAGCCTTGATAGTGGGGTACTACCCTGACTCAATGAGCTTGGTTCCTATCTCCGCAATCCCTTGCTTGTTCGATTTTTGGCCTTTTTTTTTGCCTTCTTCTGGTAGTTTTCGTTTGCTCCCTTTTAGGGGTTCTTTTGCAATTCCCAAATAGGGTTTAGCCTTGGCCTTGAGAATTGCCTCCTGCGGGATTTCTAACTATCTACATGAAACATATCCCTTACCTTTCTTATCGCATTCCTTCTCAATGGCGTCTAGGTCCAGTTCTCCCAGATCCATATCTTCCATGTCCTCTGGAGATTCATCCTCCATATCCTCCGGGAAATCCACGGGTGCTACTTGGGCAGGGATCACGGCTTCCTGGATTGGATCTTTTCCATTCTTCTTGTTCCCCAAATCCTCCATGGAATCCCTGACATTGTTTAGGGTGTCGAAACGATTCAGGAGGGTGGGGTTCTTGAAATTGGGTTGATCATTCACCTGATGGTTGTTCTGTCGTCGACCCGATCGCTTCCGGCTAACCTGAGTGAAACCTTCGTTGTCTGCCTTTCTCCCCTTCTCCGTAGTAGTCGGGGCGGGATCAGGGTTTTTGATGTTTTGCAGGAAATCGTGGCTGAGGTGGCCATACTCATGGCATCTGCGACAACGGAAGGGAAGGTGCTTGTAGTCCAGTGGCTGGGCCCATTCTTCTTCATCCCACATCAGGTTGATGGATTCTGGGAGAGCTTGTGCAAGATCCATGTACACACAGATGCGGGCAAAAGAGGTGTAATGTATCTGAAGAGTTTGCTGAGAAGCCTTAACAAATTTACCCAGTGCATTACTGATATCTTGCAGTATTTCTATTCCCAGTACTCACAGGGGAGGGAGTACAGCCTGATCCAAACTAGGGAAATGTTTAGATCTTCCTTGTCAGGGTTGAATCTCTCCTTCCATGGGCATAGATAAAGCCCAGCATAAAAGAAGAAGTATGGCCCTCCTTCCAGGACCCGATCTCTGTCTTCTTGGTTGAAAAACACTATTGTGAAAAAACCCTTAGCTCCTAAATGTAGATCATAATGTCCCTTAGGATTCCATGTGGTCTTGATCGATCTGGTTAGGTCTTTTTCCTCGGGCTAGATGCCTATGAACTTCCAAATCAGGGCCTTTTCCTTCCATATCTCCACACGCTCCCGTAATTTTTCTGATCTTATCTGTAGAGCCGGGATCTCCTTGGCTTTGGGAAGACACCCTTCGTGGGTTTTCCCTAAGCTGTGATTGGCACGTCCATTAACGTCATTCTCCGGATCGCTTCCACAGGTGCCTTCAGACGGATGCGATAAGCCCTGGGAAGTCGAGCTCGTGTGCCAGTGAGAGAGAGAGGAGGGGGATCCGCCCCCTCCAAGATTCGTCATGGGATCAAAACCCTCGCAGCGAAAAGAAACCCTAAAAAACCCTAGTAGTCTCCAGTTCGCTCAGCCGAAAAATCTCACTGCGTTTTTGGTTCTTCTTCTTCTTATTCAACTTCTTCTAATGTGTTAGATTCTTCATCCTTCAACTCAAACTCTATTTTCTTTAGTTCCTTTTCCCAACTGATGTTATTATTATTATTTGAAATTGTTTTTGTAATTTATTTTTTACATTTGATAAAATTTTAAAATATTTGAGCTAATGTTATAATAATTAGTGACATAAGTAACAATTCATGCCATTCATTTGATCAAAATCATCCAAATGAAGGAGGAGGTTGTCAATTTTTATGCTCTGAAATTCACAAGACTCACAGATCCTCTGGTTCGGTTTCTTCCTTGTGCTTTGCTTCGACCCAACATAGTTGTGCTCAGTCCTTTAACCTAAATGATATATATAAGAATAATGGCTCACAATTACAGTGC